>CM065717.1:26412610-26455110 GCA_033310375.1 Conus canariensis | reverse complement strand
GCGCCTATTTCATTACAGTAACATCCTTGTTCATTGTGTTATACTGCTGCTGGTTTTTTCTTATCACCTTTCACTCCCACACTAGAGCCAGACACCTGCTATCTGTTATCTTCTTCGCGCTTGATGGGCTGGTCAGTTGGGTCAGGGAGAAGGGGAGGAGCACGGGAAGGGGTGAGGAGAAGGGATAGGGCGGGGGAGGGGAGGGGGGAGGTGGGCAGAGGAAGGTGATCCAGAACGTCTAGTATAGGGTCTGTAATTAGGGCTGGTTGACAACGGGCATTCCGTCATTGTTTTGGGCACGTGCTGCCTCTTTGTTCCCGGAATGTCTTTGTCTGTCTGTCTGTCTGTCTGTCTGTCTGTGTCTATATATGTGTGTGTCTCTCTGTCTGCCCCTGTCAGTCTGCCAGCATGCATACCCCTTGCCTGCCTGTTTGAATCTTTCTTTCTAATTTTTTTCCCTCTTTCTCTATATCCCCGTCTTCATCTCTCCTGGTGTCTCTCTCTTTTTCTGTCTGCCTATTCGTCTGTCTGTCTTTAGAAGTCTGTACTCATATTTGAGAAATCCTGTACTGGATGCGCCTGTGCAATGGGAATGTATCGCCGGTCCCAGAGCCAGGCACAAGCGTTGACCAGACTGGCACTGCTGCGGCAGAACAGCTGCAGGCTCGGGTGGGGCGACACTAGACCCTGTGAGAATCCCTTTTCGTTCATTAGGCTGCTGGCTTGGGGGTCCGCTGACGGAAATGCCGGTGTCGTGTTCAGTACGGCGACCCCCCTCACCTCGGAAGCTGTCTCGTCGGACAAAGTGCTAATCCCGCTTCCCTTCCCTTCCCTTCCCTTCCCCCAAACACACATACACTCACCATCGACATTGCAATCTAGGCCATGAGCACGATGGCGGTAGTGGTGGGTGGGTCTAGGGCTGGGGGTGGGGGGTGGGAGTGGGGTGGAGAAAGAAGGTGGAGGAGGTGATGGCTGATTGCTGTTCGGTATGTGTTGAGAGGGCTGGGACTGGGTTTTCAGTCGTTATTTTCGGACATGTCGTCTTCTTGTCGGTGTGCATTTATCAAAGGTGTGTGTGTGTGTGTGTGTGTGTGTGTGTGTGTGTGTGTGTGTGTGTGTGTGTGGTCGCGCGCGCGTGCGCGCGCGCCTGTGTGTGTGTGTGTGTGTGTGTGTGTGTGTGTGTGTGTGTGCGCGTGTGCGTGTGTATGTGTGGGTGTGTGTGTGTGTGTGTGTGTGTGTGTGTGTGTGTGTGTGTGGTGTGTGAGAGAGAGAGAGAGAGAGAGAGAGGAGTGTGTGTGTGTTGTGTGTGCGCGCACATACATGCGCGCGCATATGCTTCTCTAAATTCATATTCTGTTCGGTTGAAATTATAGTATATATGTTTTACAGAAGGACTTCGCAAATTTTGCCTGTTAAAGAAAATTGTGATTTCATGATTTTTTTTTTCTATTAACGACTGTGAAGGGAAATAACTTTGACGACATGACAGCCCTGATAGGGGCTGCTCGTGGTCGGCTAGGCTGTAAACAACGTTACAACGTGAACTGTTCCATAGATATTGTATTCTTAAACAGCTGTAATTTACAAAAAAAAAATCTTCTGCCAGTAAAAGTACAGACATTCTAACCTTGTTCATTTTTTTCTCCTCTTACTCAGAATTACTATACTCGTAACATTACAGCAACATAGGACATCAAACTTACTACGTTGACAATTCGGAATGCAAGTCAACCAGCTGGTAGCCCCCCCCCCCCCCCCCCCCTTGTCAATTCTACGTGGATGAGCGTGTGCTGACCATGACAAATGGCCACATCGGTAACTATGAAAAAAGTGTTTGAGTTATCGGCATGAAATGCTGGACCAGCACCATTAAAGAAAGATCAGGCAGACAAGTCAGACGCAGCACATAAACACACAGGTTTACAGCCGTCATTTATGTCCTTTAAGCTACATTCTTTTGGTATTTAAAAGACAACGTTCAGCTTAACCTGTCTAGCGTCAGTTGCTCAACTACCATTCCTATTGGAGCTAGACACACAAATTCTCACAATCCGAAATAAGTTGTGTAGCATAAGCAGCCAGGAACATGCGATCTTGTTCGTTGGACCCAAGAGGTAAACTGTACCCTACTCACAATTACCCATGTCAAAATGAGATTGTCCTGATTCCTTTAGAGAGGCAGACCCTCATATTGTTACAGCGATATCCCGGCCCTCTTGATATACTTGTGTCAACCTGTTGCCCTCTCCACTTTCGACCCTGTCACCCCCCCCTCCCCCCCCCCCCCCCTTCCACTAAATCGTTATGACTGGCAACATTCTGGCAACATTCCAGACGAACTCTGAGCATAGTGTGCATCCTGTCTGCCCCTGTGTGAGTGACTGCATTGACATCCATCAGCACAGCGGCGGCTTCCAAGCTGCCCAACGGATCAAAGATTGCCAGCATGAAAGGATGAACTCGTCCTGTATTGGGGTCAGAGGAAACAGATGCTGTGTTACAGACCATCACATATATACAAGGTGCCGACCCGTGACTTCAGGGGGCGGGGGGGGGGGGGGGGTGGAGTGGGGGGGGGGAATGGGTGGGGGTGGGGGTGGGTGGGGGGAGATGGCTGCTGTACGTTATAATCATGACTAATGGGGGGTCGACAGTTAAGGGAGGTGGATAGTGGTGGTGGTGGGTGGAGTGGGGGTGGGGGTGTGATTGTCTGCTGTGTGCTCTGTGGGGAGAACTGGGATTGGGTCTTCCATCATTCTGGTTGGACACGTCGCTTTGTCTCAGAGAGAGAGAGAGAGAGAGAGAGAGAGAGAGAGCATTTCTATATCTGTGTATCTGGGTTTGGCTGTACATTTTAATGTAACATGATCGTAGGTTTATTTAGTCATTCAATACCAGTATACTAAATGTGTGCATTAATCATTATAATTGTCATGGTAATGATAACGTTTTCCATGATATGATTTCATTTCTATTACTATCATTATTTCTTGTTATTATCACCCATTGTCATGAACATAATACTAATGATAATTCTAATAATGATAATGATGATATTATTATGATTATTATTATCATCATCATCAATTATGTTGTTGTTGTGATTAATATTCGTGCTGCAGAGGACGTCAAACTTACAACATCAGGAAAGCCAGAGCCCTGATCAAACAGCTGAACTAGACAGGCTTGTCTTTCTGGTTTGAACCCTCCACCCACCCCCACTCCACCCTCGTCCACGTCTTTTCCATGCTGAACTTCGAGCGACCTAGACGAAGAATTGGATCAGTAACTGAAGAGAAAGATACAAACATAAGTCTTGTCTCTTGAATGGAAAAGAACCCTTAGCTTTGCTTAGGAGCTGTTAGTGAACCTAAGATACTGATTTAAGTGCTATGAACTGCCTTCTGCAACTATCACTTACAGTCAAAAATGAGCTCAGTTCTCACAATTTGAGGTTAATTGTGTTGTTGTAGACGTTCAGATCCGAGTCAAAGTCTCACAATTTCGAGATAAATGTGTTGGCACTCACATTCACATGGGAGTCCAATTCCCACAATTTCCAGCCAGCGTGTTGTCACTTACATTCAAATTTGGGTCGAATTCCTTCAGAGTGTACGTTGTCACTCTGATTCATATTTTAGTCAAATTCTCTCCACCTAAAGTCAAATGTGTTGTCACTCGCATTCAGATTCGAGTCCAATTCCCACAGTCTAAAGTCAGTTGTGTAGAACTGGCCCTTGGGAACCTACCATGGTATTTGACTATAGGGCAACTTGTACCTCATGCAAAATTATCTGTAGAAAAAAAAAGTCCTGGTTCCTGAAAACAGCCTAGCTTAATTTCGGGAGAGTGACATTGGAGTGCTCTGACAGTAGTGTCACCATGCCACTTGTTGTCTCCTCTCTGCTCCATCTGGTCTCACGCCCACCACCCTTTCCTCTACAGTCGTCCTGAATAATCTGCAGCAGTCGAGGCTACCATATGTTAATGGCATTCGTCTGCTATTGCACATCTAAGAGTGACTGTGCTAGTGTCCATGAGAAATGGACCATAGGTTGCCAAGGTGGCAGGCTCTCGCCATTGCTGAACTGGGATGCCCTCAGAGGACCGGGCCACACGCCACAATCAGGATTTTGCTCTAAAACACTACATCACCCATGTACACGTTTTGAGACCTACCATAAATCTGAGTCAGCATTTAATGTTAAGTCAGTATTTAATGTTAAACTGATAATTGATCAAAAGAACAACTCCCACCAAATATTTCCCTTGTTGGAAGGGGGAGGGGGGGGGGGTGTTCACCAATGAAATCACGGACGATCTTCAAATACATGACCTTCCCCTTAGTTGACGTCACATTTGAAGCCTTTGCACTCACCCGTGACCCTATCTTTGCGCCAGCTGGAAGCGCCCAAATTCTCCCATTCCTTTGATTTTAATCTGTCTGCTTGAAACCACTTGGCTTGTACCTTGATGGCCATAGGAAATACAATGAGGAGGATCGACTTTTCAGACAACACTAAAAATTCTCAAACCAATCCGATCGCGCCAGTCTATAAATACTCGACTCCTTAAGCAGCAAACCCTTGGCGCATTAATTGTTGGTGTGCAGCCCGTGCTTCAGATCATCAGACATTCAGGGTGTCGGCCCGTGACTGAGAGCGAGACGGTTGCCGTGTGTTACCATCACGACTGATAGGGTAGTCGGTCGGTAAGGGAGAGGAGAAAGGTGCGTGAGGTGGGGATATGGGGAGGAGGAGGGATAGGAGAGAGTAAGAGTGGGGATTGCTCTGTGTGTGTGTGTGTGTGTGTGTGTGTGAGAGAGAGAGAGAGAGAGAGAGAGAGAGAGAGAGTGTGTGTGTCTGATGTGTCTGGTCTGTGGTGAAGACTGGGAGTGGGTCGTTCATCATTCTTTAAGGACACAGTCGTCTCTTCGATTTCGGAGTGTCTTTGTCTCTCTTGGTCTCTCCTCGTATCTCTCTCATGGCCTATCTGACATAACAATGTCTTGTTTTTACTCTCTCTGTCTCACTTAGTCTCTCCTCGTATCTCTCTCTCTCAGGGCCTCTCTGACTAGTCTATGTCTTGTTTTCAATGTCTGCCTGTCTGCCCCCACGGGCCGGCCTTCTCGTGGCGGGGGTGTTTCTCGACTAACCTGAGCCCACCCCTTTTTCTTATCTTTCCTGTTTTTCTGCCTACTGTGTCTTTTACTATCTCTTTTTCCCCCATAAAGTCTCCCCACAGAAACTGCAGCCTCTGTTTCGTCTAGTTTCTGCCTACCTGGCTCTTTACTCTGTACTTTAATCTTTATTTACAAGCCTCCTTTGGAACACTTCTCCTTTTCTCTGCGGTCTTCTTCAGACCCACCGTGTTTTGCCGTGCGGTGCATCCTGTAAGTGGGGGGGGGGGGGGGGGGGGGGGGGGGGGAATGAGATCCTGGTGATTGAGAGAGCCTACTGTTCTCAACACATCACTTTGGCTCGGACCTCCTCTAAGACGGGTGGCATACATTGGCCCGTGTATGTCAATCGGCTGCCTCTACGTGAGGTTGGGTCAAACTGGGTAGCTCTTGGCTGGCCTTGGAAACCTTGTAAGTGTTCACCGTCTGTCCCCGGCGGTGTGTCATGATCTTGGCGGAATAGGTTAGTTATGTTCTATCTGGTGTATATCCCTGCTGAAACCCGGATGGGGTCAAGAGTTGGATTTCCCCTTGACCCTGGCCCCTTGTTGGACTCCATGGTGGGTGGGTAGGCAGGGATGAACTTTAAAAACTCAAAACTATGGCTCACTCCCAACAAAAAAGGAAAAGAAATTATTCCTCAGGCTCGAACTTGGACTCGGACTCGGATAATGAAATAAGGACAGCATCTGGTTTTTGGCCTTGTTGGTTGGTGATGGAGGGTGTGGACGAAGCTCGCCCTCTCTGTGGGGTGAATGGATTGAGTCCTTTTGCTATTTCGAGAGGAGTAGAAGGACTCTCCGGCGTACCCAAATCCATGAAACGGCTACGAAACGGTTCCTTTTTGATAGAATGTGCAAAACAGAAGCATTCTGAGTTGCTTCTCAAGTCGACGACATTGATTGACAGGCCAATCAGAGTGACACCTCACAAAACTTTGAATTCAAGCAAGGGCGTCATCAGGTGCCGTGATTTGAGAGGCGTTTCCGAGTTAGAAATAAAGACGGAACTGGCTTCCCAGGGTGTGACCCACGTTCACCGGGTTCTAGCACGAAAAGATCAAGACCGTGTGCCAACAGATACTTTTTTTCTAACTTTCTGTACGACAACTCTCCCTGTGTGTGTGAAGGTCGGATATTTGAGGGTTCCCGTCTCTATGTACATTCCTTCACCTTTGCGATGCTTTAAGTGCCAAAAGTATGGACACATTAAGGACAGGTGTACAGAACAGGAGGCGTGTGGCAAGTGCTCAAAACAAGTGCATGAAGGTCCGTGTGATTGTCCGCCCTGTTGCATAAACTGTAAAGGCAACCATCCTGCTTTTTCAAAGGACTGTCCAGTCTGGCGCACCGAGTCTGAGATCCAGAAGGTACGCACAGAGAATCGAATTTCGTTCTTTGAGGCAAGGAAACTTGTGCAGAATAGACAGTCCTCCCTCAGCAAGTCATATGCTGATGTCGCCAAGGGGAGCATGGTCAGTGTTGGTGTTCAGACTGAGACTGTTCAACCTCAGGCCGGCTGTCAGCATCATGATCGGCAGACGCAACAGGAGCCTCAACATGTACAGAAAGACAGTGGAAAAAGAAAGTAAACTCCAAACAGTGCCTTGGGTGGAGGCTCAATATCCACCTCTCCCCGGACTCCTCGAGGGTCTGAGCCCCCTTCCTCCAATCCCAGACCCTCTGGGAAGGCTGCACAGGTAGCCTCTTTGTCTGGGGAACACTTCAGAAGTCGACCTGTGATGAAGCCTCCTCTTCCACCTCGTCCATCTGGGGGTGGAAATAAGTATCGTCCTTCGTCAGCCAAGAAGGTGGTATCTCCATCGCCTTCTTCCAATCGCTTTTCTCCTTTGGAGATAGAAGGTGATGAGGACAATGAGATGGAGTAATTTTCTTTTCTTTTTTATTGTCATGGCCCTTATTCAGTGGAATATAAGAGGCATTAATGCCCAATATGAGGAACTCCAGCGGTTGTGTTCTGACCTCAAACCTAGTGTTGTTGCGCTGCAGGAAACATTGTTGAGACCAGGAAAACATTTTTCATTGGCAGGCTTTAGTTCAGTAGGTTTTCCTGCTTTACCTACAGATACTGGCCATGGGGTCACTGGGGGTGTTTCCCTTCTTATTCACAGATCTTTGTTATTCAGCCAAGTTAACTTAAATACCCCATTACAAGCTGTTGCAGCCAGGATTACTTTCAATAAAACAATAACTCTCTGTTCAATTTACTGTCCTCCTTCTGGTACAATATCTAAACAACAAGTCATTGATCTAATAGATCAGCTTCCACGTCCTTTTTTTATTTTGGGAGACTTTAACGGGCACTCCCCCCTTTGGGGTAGTTCACATTCCTCACCTCGGGGTCTCATGCTGGAAGAGATCTTTAACGAACTGGACCTGTGTTGTCTAAATGACAAATCACCAACATACATGCATTCTTCAAATGGTACTCTTTCGTGTTTGGATTTGTCAGTGTGTGATCCTTCATTGGTTCTAGACTATGATTGGTCAGTTCACGATGATCTGCACGGGAGCGACCATTTCCCTGTAATACTTTCTCCAGTTTTGAAGGAACCTGTTTCTTTTCCTCAGTATTTTTGCTTTAAAAGGGCTAATTGGGATTTCTTTCGTTCAGCCATAACTGATAAGCTAGATGCTGAAATCGTCTTCCGATCAGAAGATCCAGCGGAGTCCTTCACTAATGTTTTGTTATCATGTGCGAGAGATACCATCCCACTCACAAAACCAGGTCCACAGTTACCTGGTACACCATGGTTCAACCAGGATTGTAAGAATGCTTGCAACATTCGCAAGAGGGCCCAACGTTCAGTCTTTCAGCATCCTGTGGCCCGAATGTTCGTTCTTATCAGAGGAAAAAAGCAAAGGCGAGGTTTGTTTGTAGAGGAAGTAGACGAGTGTCTTGGAGAAATTTCTGCTCTTCCCTCACATCAAACATATCCAAGAAAAAAATCTGGAGAGTTGTTAAAAAAATTAGGGGCAAGAACAGCTGCCCTTCAATCCACCATTTAAAACTTGATGATACACTCATCACTGACAAACAAGCTGTGGCTAACTTGCTAGCTTCCACCATAGAAACCAACTCTTCCTCTAGTCAAAAATCCACCGCGTTTTTAAAGATCAAAACGCAAGCAGAAAAAAAGAAGCTTGACTTTTCCTCACCCAATCAAGAAGACTACAACTTGCCCTTTAATCTAAATGAACTGAAGTCTGCCTTGCAGGCATGTCATGATTCTGCTCCTGGTCTTGTTGAAATACATTATCAACTTTTAAAACACCTTCCTGACTCAGGTCTTAACATTCTGCTTCAAGTTTATAACCAGGTTTGGACGTCTGGGTCTTTCCCAGCTTCATGGAAAAGAGCCCTAATTGTTCCCATTCCGAAGCTAGGGAAGGATCATTCAAACCCAACCAACTATCGTCCAATAGCCTTAACAAGTTGTGTTTGTAAGGTGATGGAAAAAATGGTAAATGGTAGGCTCATGTGGAAATTGGAAACTGATGGGCTTTTAGCCATGGAACAGTGTGGTTTTAGAAAGCATCACTCTACCATGGACCATTTAATCAGATTGGAAACCACTATTCGAAACTCTTTTTTAGATAAAAAGCATGTTGTTGCCATTTTTTTCGACATAGAGAAGGCCTATGACACGACGTGGAAGTATGGAATCCTGTCAGACCTCCATCGGATGGGTTTCCGTGGCAATCTCCCAGTGTTCATAGAACAGTTTTTGGCAGACAGGACCTTCCAGGTCCGTGTGGGGACAACATTGTCAGAAATTCATGAGCAGGAACTGGGTGTTCCACAGGGTAGTATCCTTTCCCCAGCCCTGTTTAGTATAAAAATAAATGAGATTGTAAACTCTGTCAACCAAGGTTCAGACTGCTCTCTTTTTGTTGATGATTTTGCACTTTATGCATCTGGGAAGACATTCGCTGGTGTACAGCGCCAGCTCCAGTTGTGTGTTTATAAAGTCCAACAGTGGGCAGTTGAAAATGGGTTCAAATTTTCATCAGTTCAAACAGAGTGCATCCACTTTCACAATTTCAGACAACTTTTCCCGCCACCAGAAATTTTCATAGATAAGGCTAAAATTCCTGCTGTCACAGAAGCCAAATTTCTGGGTGTTACCTTTGACCAAAAATTGAATTTCAAAGCCCATATTCAGAAGTTGAAAACATCGTGCCTCAAAACCATGAATATCCTCCGTGTAGTGGCTCATACGGATTGCGGTGCAGACAAACGCACACTTCTCCATCTTTACAGGGCGTTAGTTCGATCCAAGTTGGACTACGGCAGCATCATTTACGGCGCCGCTAGAGCCTCGTATCTAAAAGTCCTAGACCCAGTTCACCATCAGGGTCTTCGCCTCTGCCTTGGCGCTTTTCGTACTACACCTGTTCATAGCCTATATGCTGAGGCAGGAGAGTGTTCCCTCTCTCATAGAAGAGTAAAATTAGCTTTAAATTACTACACACAGCTTTTTTCAGAACCAAACAACCCTGCCTACGACTGTGTTATGAATCCTCATTTCCAAGAGAAATATGAAAGAAGTCCATCCAGTATTCCCCCTTTCGGTATTCGCATCCTTCCTTTTCTGGAGGAGGCGGATATTGATGTTGGGGTCATCTCTGACGTTTCCAAGTTTCCTCAACAACCTCCTTGGACGTTTTCGTCTCCAGAAATTAGGTTTGATTTAACCGTGCAGCGCAAACAGAACACGAGTTCCTTAATTTATAAACAATTATTTTTAGACATGTGTTCTAACCTTAAAGAACATGTGGTTATTTTTACTGATGGTTCAAAGTCCGATGTTGGTGTAGGGTCCTCCGCATATGTTCCAGCTTCGGGAGAAAAACTGTCCAAACACATTCCCTCTGAAAGCACTATTTACACTGCGGAACTTACTGCACTACTTTTGGCTTTGGAGTTGATCAGGCAGTCCCAGTCTAGGAAATTCCTTATTTGCACAGATTCTCTTTCGGCTTTAGAGGCTATAGGAGCAAGAAACATAAAACATCCCGCTCTTATCAAGTTTTTTACCATGTTTTCTTCATTAGTTTCAAGGGGTTTTGAGATTTTGTTGGCCTGGGTGCCAGGTCATGTGGGGATCAGAGGCAACGAAGAGGTGGATCGGCTTTCTAAAGAGGCTGTCCGTCTTCTTCCTTCTAAACTGCTTGTACCATCCTCAGATTTCAAAGGCAAAATAGCTTCGTATGTCAATTCTTTATGGGAGGAGGAGTGGAGCCTCCAAGAAAACAATAAGCTTCATCAAGTACGTCCAGATTTAAAGGAACATCTTCCCATGGCTGCTGGCGGTCGAAAGGGAGAAACAGTATTGTGTAGATTGAGGACGGGTCATGCCTATTTTACTCATTCGTTTTTATTGAAGGGAGAAGACCCGCCTTTCTGTGTTGCCTGTGATAGTCGATATCTGTCCAACATATTCTTTTAGACTGCTGGGATTTATACGACATTAGAAGGAAACATTACACTGCAGATAATATGAAGATTCTTTTCCGTGATGTTCCCCCTGACAATATTTTTAACTTCCTAAAAGAAGTGAATTTATTTCATCGTGTGTGAATTTGGTGTTGTTAGATTTTCTCTACCCAGTATTGATTTTTGCAGATTACAGTTAGTGATTTCAACGTGTTGGTTTTTAATCCTAGGATTGGTTCTTTTAATCTTGTTTTAATGGGTTGGGTAAGGTTTTGCTTTTAATCCTTTTTTAACATGTATACGTGGTAGTTTGAAACGTGGTGACAGTCCTGAGATAACCTCTGCCGTTGACGGGACTATAATTTTAATCTTAATCTTAATCTTAGTCTGCCTGTCTCTCTTGGTCTCTGTTCGTATCTCTCTCATGACCTGTCTGACCTATGTCTTGTTTTCACCATCTCCCTGTCTGTCCTTGTCTCTCTTCGTTTCTTTGTTTCTCATAGCTTCTCTGACCTATCTGTGTCTTCCTTTCACTATCTCCCTGTCTGTCTTTGTCTCTCTTGGTATCTCTCTCTCATGGCCTCTCTGACCTGTCTATGTCTTCTTTTTACTATCTCCCTGTCTCTCTTTGTTTCTCTTCGTATCTCTCTCTCATGGCCTCTCTGACCTGCCAATGTCTTGTTTTCACTGTCTCCCTGTCTCTCTTCGTTTCTCTCTCTAATGGCCTGTCTGACCTGTGTCTTTGTTTTCACTATCTCCCTGTCTCTCTTCGTATCTCTCTTTCATGACCTGTCTGACCTATGTCTTGTTTTTGCTGTCTCCGAGCCATTCGTCTGTCTGTCTGTCTGTCTCTACCTGTCTTAGCCCTCTCTCAGTCTCTGAATGTGTCATGTATATATATATATTTTTTAGAGCAGTTATGCATGGGACGTGTTTTGCACAGTGGCAACGTTGTATCACTCGGTCACGCTGCAAGTACATGTCAGAACAGACCCGCCCTGTTGTGGCAGAACCACAGTGCCCTCGGGTTTTCACCAGACCGATAATGAGCCCTTTTCCTTTTGATGGACTTGGTGCTGTCTTCTTTGGAAATGGCGGTTTCCGGAGGCATTATCGGATTGTTCTTCGTTCCTTACCCATTCCTGCATCCGTCACTGAGTTGTTTTTTTTCTGTTTCCCTGCGTCGCCATTTTCTCTTTCTCTGTCTGTCTGTCTCCCTGCGTCGCCACTTTCTCTTTCTCTGTTTGTCTGTCTCCCTGCGTCGCCACTTTCTCTTTCTCTGTCTGTCTGTCTCCCTGCGTCGCCACTTTCTCTTTCTCTGTTTGTCTGTCTCCACTTCGCACGTCATCATGACCGTTTTCGTTCCCTGATAATCGCCGTGTTGACCTGAAATAAATAATTATCAGTATTTTGGTGATGATAGTTAATGATAATTTTGATATTTTGAAGCTTTTTTTTCTCTCTCTCTCTCTCCGGACGCAGTGAACATACCACGTGCACGACTTTAAATAGTCTTCGTTTCCAACGGACTGCCTCGTGACATTCTTCAGACTTTGCATTCCACTGGTTCCTAGCGGTCTTGATGGCGGCTCTTTTGATATGAGAAGATCGGATGCATTACCGTTAACCCCCCTCCCCATCCTTTTTGGTTTAAATCTTCTCTTTTGACGCCCCACCCCTGTCCCTCCTCTCGCCATCTCCCTAACCCGCCTTTCCTCTGTCAGACCGCCCCCCCCCCCCCCCCCTCTCTTTTTTTTTCTTTCTGCGCCTCTTCGTGTTCTGTCCTGTTTCTTTCTTTTTGACGCATTTGCGCTCACCTTAAATTCTATCATGTTCCATCTTCTCCTTTTGCCTCTGTCTGTCCCTCTCGACGGCTCGCGCCCCTCCCCCTTCTTCTGTCTCCCCCTCCCCCTTCTTCTGTCTCCCCCTCCCCCTTCTTCTGGGATGTGTGCGTGTGTGCTTTAGTCTTTGGCTTCTTTTCCTGGTGTATTGATCGCGTGTGATGTGGTTGGTATCATTGGAGTTATCCTTCTTCGCCTCTGATTGAGTTCTCCCCCTCTCTGTCTCTCTGTATGTGTATGTGTGTGTGTGTCTTTCTGTCTCTGTCTCTCTCAGTCTCTGTCTGTCTGTGTGTGTGTGTGTGTGTGTGTGTGTGTGTGTGTGTGTGTGTGTGTGTGTGTGTGTGTGTGTGTTTCTGTGAAGTTTAGTCTGGTTCTGTCTGTCATCTCCCTCCATCCCCCACCTCACTCAGTCTTTCTCTCTCTCACTCTGTCTATTCATCTCTCTCCCTCCACCCCCCCCCCCTCTCTCTCTCTCTCTCTCTCTCTCTCTCTCTCTCTCTCTCTCCTCTCAAACACCCTTGCTTTCTTTTAAACACAACAGCACTTCCTTATTTCTGTGGGCCTGATGCATGTGATGAAGTTGGAGTTCCCTTCTCCTGTCATTCAATGTCCTCATCAGCTGCCTTGGCCTGGCTGCGTCCGGAGGTTTCCAGCCTGCTTTGTTTCAGGGTTATTTTTGTCTGTTGCCTATTCCCGGTCTTTTTTTTGTGTAGGTCTGTTTCTTTTGTAGTCGTGTGTTCGTTTCTTTATCCTGTCGGTTCTTCCTTTCGATCTCAAATGAGATTTGACAGCGAACGGTCTCTATCCTTCCTCTCACATCTTCATCTTCTCTTATCGACCGCCCTCCCCCCCCCCCCCGCCCTCTCTCTCTCTCTCACACACACACACACACACACGACGCACGCACGCACAGACACACCCACACACGCAGGCGCACACACACACACACACACACACACACACACACACACACACACACACACACACACACACACACACTTATGAATAAGTTGTTATTGTTTAAAAAAATCCCATTTCGATGCATGAAAACGAACAAGACAAATTCTGCCAAGTAGAGAGAGAGAGAGAGGGAAAGGGAAAGAGAGAGAGAGAGAGAGAGAGAGAGAGGAGAGAGAGAGAGAGAGAGAGAGAGAGAGGGACACAGGCAGGCAGACAGACAGACGGACAGTTTTTTTTTTCAGGACGGGGACAAGAGTTGAATTGGTAGTGGGGTTAGGGTTACTTGTAGGTGAGGGGGGGGGGGGGGGGGACAAAAAAGTAGAAAAAGACGAAATAACTGGATATGTGTAGGCCTAATATTCCGATCACCATAAAAACAATAATCAAGATTCTCAAAAAGCAGACCAATATTACCGTTGAAAGTAGATGATGACTGGTGTAAGTAGCACCATAGACACCCGGCCTTCAAAAGCTTCTGAAGGAGCAGAACGCCGGAGTTATCTACCGTGACTGACTTCTCTGATGTTTCAGAAGCACGAAAGTCAGTGGAAAAGTTTTCATGTCAAACAAACAACCTCACGTCATAATCACTGGTTTCTTTTTGCCACGATAATCGCGGCGTTCACGTGAAACGAAGGATCGCCAGTACTTTGGTGATGACAGTTGACAGTACTTTTGATATTTTTGGAGCTCTCTTCGCTTTCAGTATACGTACTGCGCGCATGACGCATGTTTCATATCCAACAGTCTGGCCTGCGAACTGCCTCGTGATATTAAGAGTTTTTTTTGTCTCTTTTTTCTCGTTTTTGTGTGTGTTGGTGTTGTTCCTGGCGATCGATTTGATTTGGGGAGATCCGATTACCATTACACCCCCATCCTCTTTGGCTTCACTAACTTTCTTCTCTTTTGCACCCTTCCCCCGTCCTTCCTCCCACCACCACCCTAACCCGTCTTTCCCCTATCAACACTCCCTCTCCCCCCCCCCGCCCCCATTTTTTTTGCATCATACAGGTCCTTGTATTCTGTTCTTTTTGTTTCTTCTTGGACTCGTCTGTGCTCGCATAACTTTTATGTTTGTCTTTTTGCTTCGCTCGCCACTCCCCTATCTGTCTCCCTCCCCTTTTGTGTGTGTGTGTGTGTGTGTGTGTGTTGTGTGTGTGTGTGTGTGTGTGTGTGTGTGTGAAGGTTGGTCGGTTCTGTCGTCTACCTGTCTGTCTGTCATAGAGACAGAAAGAGAGTGACACTCCCCTATCTATCTCCCTCCCCTTTGTGTGTGTGTGTGTGTGTGTGTGTGTGTGTGTGTGTGTGTGTGTGTGTGTGTGTGTGTGAAGTTTGGTCGGTTCTGTCGTCTACCTGTCTGTCATAGAGACAGAAAGAGATCGACATAGAATGCGAATGCGAATGCGAAGAGATCGACATAGAGAGGGTGTGTGTATGTGCGGAGACATGGAAGTAGAGATATAGACAAAAGATAGAATCAGAACAAACTTCATAGAAAGACGAGTTAAGAGTGAAACACCACCACCACCACCACGACCACCACCAACAACAACACACACACATATCAGTGGGAAAGGAGGAGGAACTCCAGTAATACCAACTACATTACACATGACCAATACACCAGCAGAGGAGATGGAGAGTTGAAAAATAATGGGCAGGTGGAGGGGAGGTAGTGAGAGAGGGGTGGGGTGGGGGTTGGGGGATAAGAGTGAGCCAGAGACAGACAGACAGACAGGGAGAACGAGAGAGTCATCTGCCACTGTCTCTGAGGTGAGCAAGAGGGAAGAGACTTGGGACAAAATAACGAAAGAGGAGTGGGAAGCAAAAGCGAAGAGGGTGTGTGCAGGGGAGGAGGGGGTGGAGGACGGGAGACGAGCGATAGCGGTTGGAGAAAGACGGGTGGGGGGAAGGGTGGTGGTGGTTCAGACAGGGAGGCGGTTTGTTAAGCCAAGGAGGGAAGGGGGTAACGGTAATGCATCCGATCTCCACACATCAAAGGAGCCACCGTCAGGACCGCCCAGAAAAAAAGAAAGAAAAATGTCAAGAGGCAATCCATAAGTCATTCTGTAGGAACCCGAAAATTGCTCGGGTCACGCACGCGATGCTGACACAGCGTCTGTAGAAAGAGAGCTTCACAACATCGTAATTACTTTCTGTTATCACCCAAACACCAGGTAATTATTGATATCATGTGATCAACAGCAATTATCATGGCAAGAAAATTCGTCATTGTGACATAAAAAGAATGATTTTTGACATGAAATCAATTATAGTCACATGGTAAACATAGGCACATGAAAAGGATTATTTTCACCGGGTGTGATGCTGTTGAGGAATCATCGGATAATCGATGACAAGGAGAAAAAGAAGAATGAAACAATCTTATGACTCTGCTATGTGGGCTGTTAAAACCATTCTTCATGTGAGGTACCTCTGGCTTCCGACATCTTTCTAAAGCTGTCTTTTGAAGGCTGGTAGTCTGTGCAATTATACCTGTCTGCATGCACATGAGACACATTACCTATTTTCTACCAGTATGGTTTGTTTTTGTGCTGATTATGTTGGACTGCCGTATGATTGTGACCCTGTTATTTTTTTTTCTTGCTCTGCATATTCCCCACCACTATCAACGTATCCCCAACACCCTTACCCCTCGAGTCCCCATGCCCAAGAGCTTCTCTCTCTCTCTCTCTCTCTCTCTCTCTCTCTCTCTCTCTCTCTCTCTGTCTCTCTCTCTCTCTGTCCTTGGAAGGATGACCTGCTTGTTTTTTTTTCTCTCTCTCTCTCTCTCTCTCCTCTCTCTCTCTTCTCGCCTTGGCAGGATGAGCTGTTGTTCATTTTTATCCATTGAAATGGTTTTTTAAGCAATGAAAACTCCATTAATCATAGATCCCATATTCAAAGTTGCAAAAAGGAGAACCTGATGTGTGTGTGTGTGTGTGTGTGTGTGTGTGTGTGTGTGTGTGTGTGTGTGTGTGTGTGTGTGTGTTCCTCTGTGTGTGTGTGTTGTGTGTGTTGTGTGTGTGTGTGTGTGTGTGTGTGTGTGTGTGTGTGTGTGTGACACAGACAGACAGACAGATTGAGGGAAGGACATGGAGGTGGCAATCAGAGAGACCCAGAAAGAAACGGAGAGACCAGGAGAGACAAAGACAAACTGGACACGAACAGACATGTCCCCAAAGAATGATGATCAACCCATTACCAGCCATCACCACAGACCAGACAGCAGACATAATGAAACCCCTTCTTCCCCTTACACGCTCCCATTGACCCTTCCCCCTACCCACTAACCCCACTTCACACACTTCTTCCCTTCTCCATAACCGACCATACGGCAACCGTCTCATTCCCAGAGTCACAGTACGGGACCCTGAATGTCTGATGATCTGAAGCACAGTGTCTGTTATCTCTGAAGACGAACCCTAGAACAGGAATGGTCATTTCCTGCTACACTGGCAATCTGTGAATCATTCAGCAAGTTAGCCTGTGACTATGTCCATGGTTATCAACGTTGTCCCTTTCAAGTGCGTAAGATCAGAATCGTATTAATCTTTGTCTGTCTGAGACAATGCAAATCATTCTGAACGATTGATAGAAAGGAGGATGGGGATGTGTGTGTGTGTGTGTGTGTGTGTGTGTGTGTGTGTGTGTGTGTGTGTGGTGGGTGGGTGGGTGGGTGGGTGGGTGGGTGGGGTGTGTGTTAACATAAAGAAAATGAAAGTAACAGGATGACACAAGTATGAAAGAACTGAGTCTTCACTTTCATGAAAGAGTTTGCTTGTTTAAAGGAACCAGGATACTTTTTAACACATGCGGCAGATCTGTTCCAGAAAGATATCAGGGGAACTTAGAGCCTGTCATTCCATCACAAGTAACGCTACCATTTCTCATTTGATGGGTGAAACAAATGGATCTAGAGTCAAATATCTGATTTGTAACGCACACCAAGTTAACAATCGAGATATCGACTGTCTGCATTACAGACGCATCGTATCATGTCTGTGTTTAGGTATCTCCTTGATTTAACTCTTAAGCTCACACATAGACAAAACTGCTTTGAACATGCAAGCCAGTGGCATCTGTCCCATGAAAATAGTGAGGTCACTCTAACTGAATGCGAGTTCTAACACAGAGTGCCTTCCTTGCAGATTTCTGACTATCATCAGTTTTGAATGAAGTACAATCGCCCCATGGTCGAACAACATTGTGGGCTCCCACAGTGCTGCTCAACTATCCTTAGACTGTGAGAATTCTGCTCAAATTTGCGTGTGAGCGACAACACAACTTGACCTTTAGATTGTCAGACATTGACAGCGTGTGAGTGATAGTCCAAAGCGTTCCAGGACAGCTCTGGATAATTCCTTCAGTATCTCTGAATGATGTCAGGTACCACTCCTCAGCAGGCTTGGGGTCCTTTTCCATCCGAGAGACAAGGCTGGAGAATGAAGGCAGAGAACAAAAGACAGTCCTCTAGAAACTCGAGAAACCTCTCCTCCGAGTAGAAAACTGGAAGAGTGTCAAGAAACTTGCCACTGGACAGCAGC
Organism: Conus canariensis; assembly: GCA_033310375.1. Taxonomy (NCBI): domain Eukaryota; kingdom Metazoa; phylum Mollusca; class Gastropoda; order Neogastropoda; family Conidae; genus Conus; species Conus canariensis. The sequence goes on along the minus strand of CM065717.1, from coordinate 26,437,120 downwards.
AGGACATTCTTGATGATGATACGCATTTGGAGATTCTCTGCTATAAGAATAAAACAGAGAGAATTGGGGGGGGGGGGGGGGGGGGGGAGGGAGGAGAAGGGGGCTGGAAACAAGAATGAAATGCAACAGGGCAAAGAAATTGAAAATGGCACGTTAATAAGCAAAGTGGAACGTTTAAAAAAAAAACCCAGTAAAGAGACCACCTTATTTGGGACAAACTTGCATGCATGCGACTTCCCTGTCACCATCTTTCTTTACATTTAGTCATCCAGTCTTTCGGCTTGGTCACTTAAAGCTCACCATGAAACTGACAGGCAGATTTTTAGACCAGAAAGATAACTTGTGTAGCTCAGATGCTTGATCATGGCACTGGCATTCACTATGTTGTAAGTTTGACATTCTTGTGTAGTACAAATACTGTTACTACTACCAATAGCAATAGTAGTAGGAGGAAGAGGAACAATGATTATCATGATTATTGCTATTATACTTCTAAAATCATGAACATAGGTTGTGCGCTAGCATTTCCTTAGATTGAATCTCTTTAAATAATTCTGTTGTTGAATAAACTGTATAACGAACAAAACTTGCAAATATGTTAAGATTTGCAAACTAATACAGAGAAAGTTAATATGTCTGTTCTTGATCAGCAATCTTATTTCGCCCGCAAACCCCACTTTTCACATAATCAAATTTTCTCAACCAAAAAAATAGCTAAAAATCTACAAAATTAAACAAATCTAATTGCGTGAAAAGGGGGGTTTGCGGGCAAAATAATTTTCCTGCTCTAGAACCGCACATTTTAACTTTCTCTCTGATTAACTAACAGGCACTGTGTTTGGTGGGATAACTTGCAACTCTTCGCGAACAAACGATCTTTTAGGGGCAGGCTTTTTAGACGTAGTAGCACCGCTAGAAGAGAGAGTTTCTCTTAAATAATACACAGGAGGGGTTGTTTTCATAATTCTTTCAACTTCATATACATCTACGCTCCATATAGGGTCTGTGGCTCTAATTCTAACATCGCCCTCCGCCTCTCCAGGCGCATACAAGTATCTTACTTTTAGTCCAAAAGGTAAGAGTTTTTGATTACCTTGGATGTCTTCAGTAATGCTAATTTTTTTAAATTTGATCGCGTTCACTGGCTTAAGACCCGTTGCTTTAAATTCTTCATTGTTCATGGCGCGTAAGACTGCTGGCAATCTTCTGACCCATTCTGTGTTGCGTGTTTTGTCCATAAGGTCTCTATGATATTGATAGGTAAACAGACGCTCAGCTAGATTCTTATTAAAGTTTTCTACTAGAGCCTGGGAGCGATGGTTGCCTGGGATCCCTCTCTTAACTGTAACCCGATGTCTTAAAAACAACTGGTTTACGGCTCCTTTAAACTCTTTCCCATCATCAACCTGGATCAACCTAGGATACTTTAATGGACCTCGCATGTATATTTGTTGTAAAGCCACAGCCACAGCAGTTGAGCTTTTATCTGTTAAAGGCTCAGCGTCTTTATACCTTGAAGCCATATCAACAACAGTCAGAGCATACTTAAACTTTTTTCTTCTAACTTTGTCATGTGGAAGATACAACAAGTCCATCTGGTGGGTGTCATTAGGAACTGAGTTAACAAATCGAGGCCTTATTATTCTTTTTGGGGCGGGCAGATATATTTGCCAGATCGCTTGTTTTGAAAGCCAGTCTTTCGCCTCTGATTCAGACACCCTAGCAGCTTTACTCAGTTTATCAATAGCGGCCTTTCCTTTCCAATACCCTCCAGGAGAATAATATATTTTGTACTTTGTATCGTCCATAAGAAGGGACTGTTTTTATTGCATTTTTAACAATGTTTTTAGATTGAATATGCAAGAAGAAAGATTGCTCCCATAGCACCTATAATAAAGCCTATTTCTACCATTTTCTGATCCTCAGATGGTTCATAAAAGTCAGACAGTTCTGGCGGCGACGATGTTAGAAACTTCTTTCCTGTCACTAAGTAATATTCATTCATTGCGTCATCAACGTCTGTAAATGTGTGCTCTGCATGTCCCTGTTCTCTTAACTTTTTATTAATAAAGTCTAAGTGAGCAATTCTCCTTTTCTCGTAAGCGTCTTTTGCCTTAGCTAAATCTTCCATTGCCTTGTTATGGCATTCTCTCTCTTCATCAGACCGCAATTTACTAAACATATAATTGCTGCCAGAGAAAGCCAATGCATTAACAATAGCCCCGCCCACCATCAGAACTATTCCAGACATCTTTTTTATAAATGAATGAATATTTTTTAGAATGAATTTTTTTAGAATGAATCTTTTTTTATAAATCAATCTTTTTTATAAATCAATCTTTCTATGCATTGATGTTTTCTGGGATAATCCCCTGTGCAACAAGAAAGTCTTTTGAGGCAATCCCCGCCGTTATTACAGCTATAACCTTAACAACATCCTCAATGTCTAACCTTCCTAGATCAGCCGGCCTCATTTTAAACATGTTTTTTGCTAACATGCTATATCCTATACTAAGACCACCAATTACAGCAGAGTGGTAAATCGTATTAATAATCTTTTTTTCGCTCATGTTTTTTATTAACTAAAAAAATAATTAAAATAATCATAATATGAAAGACTGTCTATGTGCTTTTTAATCAGATAATCTTTTGTTGCCAGAGCTAAAAATAAGGTTACAACTAGTTTCGGCGAATCTTCTATCTTTCCCATGTTGGGTGGTTTTATTCTTAACAAACATTTTGCTAGGGTTGAATAAACTATAACACCGACAATGGGCACTGCATAATTAACCAGCGTTAAACTCATGGTTTTATTATTTTTATTGTTTTTAAAAAGAGTTTAAAAATGGATTGCGACGAGCTATTAAAGTGTGAGGAGGCAACAGACCTCTGTCATAAAGAAAGATTATACTCTCTGGCTGCATGTGGGAAAACCAGGCAGTATTTAGGCGTTGAACTAAGTATTGAACAGATTCAGCAATTGTCTACATCAGACGTTGAGAAGTATTACGCCAGGTACGAGGCACAGCTAGGATCAAAAATGGTTAGATCGGTGGGACAGACAATGATTAGTTTATATGCTAAGTTAGTAGGCAAGATAGCGCCGATTGATTCAGAAGAAGATTTAAAATATGACTTAACACAAGATCCGGTTTTAACCAAGTCTCTAGAATCTCTTGCATGTGACATGTATTATAGATTTGGGACGTTGTTATGTCCATTCATCATGGGATTAATTACTTTCAATCATATTAATTTTAATCATATTAATTTTAATCAGACTAAAAAAAATGAGCGAGCAGGAGAAGAATGTCCCACAGGAGCAGAATGCCCCACAAGTGAATTCTCCACAAGTGAATTTACAGGCGAGTGCCCCACAAGTGAATCCACAACTGAGTGTCCCACAAGTGAGTGTCCCGCAGGTGACTAGTGTTACTAAAGCTAAAAGTGCTGGCCGTGTTGAGGCCGGTCGTAAACTAGCTGAATGGAACAGACTGCAAAAAGCAAACCAAGCAGCAAAACAAAAATTATTAGATAGTAATACAACATCAGCACCAGCACCGCCGCCGCCGCCAACAACACAATCAAACTATAAGATGTATTATTATGTACTGGGGAGTATTGTTGTTGGTGGAGGGCTTTTAGCATACAAGCGCCTAAAGCCATACTTAGCAAAGTCACAAACCCCCACAAAAACAGTAAAAGAACCAGCTTCTGCAAAAAAAGTACAACCTCCTGCTGTAGACCCATTTTTAATAAATTAGTTTTTAATGTGTTAAGTACTGGTTAAGTACAAGCTAAGTACTGGTTAAGTACAAGCTAAGTACTGATTAAGTCAGTTATAACAAGTTAAGTGTAAGTAAAGCGCAAGTTAAGTGCAAGTTAAGTACAAGTTAAGTGCAAGTCATGTTAAGTACTAGTTAAGTTCTTAAGTAAAAGTACTAGTTAAGATCTTAAGTTAAGTACTAGTTAAGTACTAGTTAAGATCTTAAGTTAAGTACTAGTTAAGTTCTTAAGTTAAGTCGGCCAAGTCGATTCTCCAGTGGTCTATAGCGTATGAAAACTCGGGGTTAACGGAAGTTCGCTTGCTATTGGTAGAGTCTAGCGACTTCTTATTAACAGCGGTTGTGTTTACTTGATGAAGAGTAGAGCGCAGATTAACATTTGTGTGATAAAATACTTTGCGTTCAAAGAGAGCCTGCTTGTAGTCGTCGTGACTTTTTTTTTTTTTTGACAACTTCTTTACCTATGTCCTTAGCTTTCTTCATTACAGAAGTCTGGGTAGCAACGCTATACATCTTTGCCTGTAAGCCAACATATTCTTGTATAATTGTCCCATTAAGTTCATCCTTCATCTTTCCAATCACTTTCTTGTTCACAGTTGAATGTAAAGGCGAATCTTTGGGATAGTCGCATGTGTCATACCACCCATCAGCTCCTTTGGCCACTTCTATTTCCATGTCTTTGTAAAAGTCTTCAGTTGGGATGTCCATAATAAAACTGTCAGTGTCTGTGTAAAGGACATTTGATTCTGGGTACAGCGGCTTAAAGTAGTCGTATAGAAATTCAAGCATTAATAACTTTGACAGCTCTAGCACGGCAAACCCGATAAACACTGGCTTGTCCAACTTCACATTCTGTTTCTTCATCATAATACCAACCAGGTTGTCGCTAAACCGTCTAAAGTCTTGGTAGTTAGGTTTAGAGGTCAGCTTAATTGCTTGTTTTTCTGTTGTAACTAATCTTACATCTTTACGATTGTGTACGTTCTCCATGGTTTTGCCAAAACAGCTGTTGTTCATTAGTTTAAAAAAGTCTTTTTCTGAAGCGTCTGTGGCCTTAGTTCTAAGGTCGGTGTTCTTCATGATGTATGGCCTCATGAAAGGCTCTTGGTCATAGGTAATTATTCGGTGAACGGCGGTAAGTTTCAACCCGTGTCTTAGGTAAAACTGTAACAGCCTGTAATGACAAACGTACTTCCTCTTGTGTCGAAGATTAGGCACGAGTTTGGGCGGTTCTGTGGGACTCATCTTTAATCTTTCTGCGGCTAAGGGGAAATCATTATGGAGGTCATGTAATTCTTTAGGATAATCTAAGTCTACTTCTAAGATTAATCTATTGGATTATCGGGCGTAAGCTGTGATAGTATGCCCAACACTTTATTAACCTCATGAGGCCCATTTATCATTTTAAAGTTTCTTAATGGCAGTGTCTGGCTCATGGCCCACCCATACAGATTGTTGGCGTCTAAGTACATCAGATAGTTGGATGGCTTAGTTGGATCATAATCGGCTAAATACTTGTTGTTGGCTCTGCGGTAAGGATGACAGGCCATACTAATGCCTCCTCTCAGCCCGCCCTCAATCATCTGGAGTGTATCCAGATCCGATATTAAGTCAATCTCAACGTTTGTAGACTTCAAGAATGCATCCCAAGAAAGGCCCGGGGAAGAGATGTACTGTGACGAATCCAGACCGTAGTGTTTCATGCATGCGGATCTGTAATTCTGAAAGACGTCAGCTAATAAACACACGTCGGCCAATAAATATTGATCGTGATAGTCGCCCATCGTTTTGCAGTGTAATTCTGTCCAGGCTTTCTGGGCGTATTCATAGTCGGCGTCAGATATGCCTCCGCCTCTAAGACGGCTGTAAAAGTCTTCCTTTGCTGGCAGCGCTGGCTCGTCAAACCTCTCCCACGAGTCCATGTATTCATAAGGATAGACGCCTTTACGGACTAAAGATGGGTCGAAATATTTTTTAGTGATTGGATAGTCTTGCAGAGATCCCGCCAATTTGTCTAAGCTCCCCATCAGATGCTGGGCAGAGTCATAGAAGGACAAACAGTCTACAGTAAAGGTCATGTACTTTTCTGATGATTGTGCAATACAGCTAACTCTCTTACATTCAGAAGTCACTGCTTGCATGATAAAGTGCGAATCATAGCCCCGCAAGTTATGAAAGAAGATTGGCAGTTTCCATGTCTTGGGGTCAACCTTAAGTTGAAGATTACAGCTGTTGTGCGCTGCCCCTCTGAATTTTCCAGTAATGTGATCATGGTCCCTTACAGCATCGCCTGATAATTCTCTGTTGCATATCCAGCAGTGGGTGGCTGATTCGTAGCGCCTTTGGTCTTCGAGAGTCATCTTAATGCCTGAAAGGTTCAGCTGATTAGAGAATTGATTGCGAAGGTGTTTCATCTGCTCCAAAAATCGACCAGCTGCGTCGGGGCCTCTGTAAATCTCTGGTTGTGTGTGTTGGCCATCTGATCTAACAACGACGAAAGCATAAGAACAAATCTGATGGTGGGTTAATAAGGTTGTTTTTTGTTCTTGTTGAGGGCCGTAGTACTGTGGCAAGATCGCCTCAAAGTCAGCATAGACTACGTATGGCCTCATCTGCATTTTGTATACATTCTTAAAACTAACTTTAGACCCGGGCGGGGGCGTAAGAAGTTCGGTTTTACAGTCTACAATACTTTTACAATGTTTCTTATGTTCAGCAGCTGCCTCTATAGATGGAATTCTAACCAAACATCTTCTACAAAGCTCTTGTTTAGCTGTATTGTTTGTAGTATAGGCCATACGTCTGCTAATTGATCTGATTAATACATAATGGCTCTTGGAACCGTCTGTAAACAGAATCAAGTCGACATGATTCTCAAGTGATTCGCCTAAAGGGGGAGCTTTGGGAGAGATCCTTAGAGGGACTAGATTGTCTACTACAGACCATGTGTATACGCTCACGGTTATTGGTTTGTTTTGCTCTTCAAACTGAGATATACTTTCTATACTCACTGGAAAGGCTATGTTATTTAAGTTTAGGCTATCTTTATACTGCCAATAATTAGAAACTCTGTTTGCATTATTTTTAACAGGATGTAAATGTGCCAAAACACACCACATGAAACATAAGTTATCCGAATTATGTATGTTTAAGACTGCCCGTTTAAGAACTAACTCTCTCGGGAGAGGAAGGTAAGAATTGCCGACTATAGGATAGAACTTTACTTGTCTTAATTTGATTTCAATGACTGTTCCTTTAGACCAACCGGAGCCGCGCATTTTCGCTTCTTCAATCGCTTGGTTAAACTGTGTGAGCATGTAATCAGCCCAGTCAGAATTAAAGTCGCGATAACTCATTATTTCTATCTGTCTAGTTGAAACCCAGACTAGTATACTACTATCATCGAGGGTTATATATTCAATCTTAATGACCAACAACACTTTCACTGGCGGGTCAATTTGAAGAGACTCTGGGATTTTAGAAATAGCATGCGTCACGCTTTCGCGAATGTTTATAGGGTTAATAATGCCCATGTTTAGTACTCTGTTCATATTGCCCGACGGTTTGTCATCCATCGCTTTTGTGATCGTCATTTTTAAGATCAAATAAATAGGTAATACAAAAAAATAAATACTAAAATTTAGCTAATATTTACTAATTTGAGGTAATACAAAAAAAATAAATACTAAAATTTAGTTAAATTGAATAGCTACTCCTTCAGGGTTAGTAAAAATAGACAATTCAACGCCATCAGGAGCCATAATATTAACTAAAATTGCAATACACTTTATTACTGGGTTGGGCCAAGAATTTGGCATTTTACTGATTAAGTCGGTTACACTTTCACGAATATCTGTGTGCTCAAAAAGATCCGCAATTAATTCGTCAAACTTGTTTCTTAACTCTTCTTCATTAGCCCCCCGCTCCATCATTAACTCTAAGGCGCAGCATATATTTTTAAGCTCTGTAACTACTTTGGTCGTCATTTTTAAGATCAAATATATAAGTAATACAATAATTAAATCAGGCTCGTTTTTGGGTTTGCAAGGTTCTGCTTTGCAATGTTCTTTCTGATTGCCTCAGCGTCTACCTGCTGTGAAGTAAAAGTCTTTCTCCATTTCTTTTGGAGGTCGATCTTTTGGCGTCTGTAATCATCACCGTCAGCCATGGCTCGTTTAAATTCTTCGTCTGTTACTTTTCCATCCAGTAATGTATTGCTTATAATCAGCCTTAATGAATGAAGTTTTGCTGTTGCTAGGGCTACAATGGCAGTGTGCTTTTGTAATTTGGGCGTTAGCTTCTTTAAAACAGCACTTACAATCGTGGACATGGCAACTAAACCCAAACCAACGCTCCCAAAAGCTATGGATATCGGTGTCCCAACTCCAGTAGCTAAAAGAGCGACACTAGACCCAGTGCTTAAGCCGGATACAACCGATGAGCCGGTGATTATATAAGAAAGGACATTTAAAGCTTTAGCATATTTCTTTCTAGTAACCCTATACTTATTTAAGTCACTTTCTATTTCTTCTTCAAGCTCAGTCATGTGCTTTAATCTAAACTGCTGGCCGTCCTCCATTTTAAAAAACAAGATTATTTTTTTTTAATCTTGTACATATCTTCTTATTAACCCTTCTGGCAGCACCTCATCAACAGAGTAAAACGCAATAAAATCAACATACTTAATGAAAATAAAATCGAGTACTGTTAGTTTGTCTTTGTCAACCATCACAGTAACTTTGTCAGAAGATACAGAAGTGTTTATTTCATCCCCGTTTTTAGTAATAACAATAACAAGCCTAAGAGGACCACCCAAGTTTTCAGACTTTATTTGCACGCCTCTGATTAACGTATGCTCTGGCAAACTAGGATCAGACTCCCTTGGAGTAATAAATAAGCGAAAAAGCATCGTCATTTTTCTAGGCAGTGATTCTAGTTTTGGGTTAAACTCTAAGCCGACGGTGTCGCCCCCCACTTCAGCTAAGGACTTCTTTCTCCGCAGCATATATTCAGAGCCCTGCTTAGTTATTTCAATCTGCTTTTTCTGTTGTGTTCCTGGGACTAGGCTAGCAAGAAGGCGTCCTTCATTCAAAGCTTTTCTAAAATTGTATTTCTTATCAAAGTATACATAGGGGCTTCGTAGTTCAAACTTTAAATGCCAGTTAATGTCAGGAAGCAACGCCCAGGCATTCTCTCGTTTATGAAGTTTGTATTCATGTTTGCCAAAATCGTTTGCCCTTAGATTTCTTATCTCTTCCAGGGTAGGATATTGCTGTCGTTTTTTATCTTCAATTTCTATTCGTTTGTAAACGCCATCGTTGGTGTACTCAAATCCATAAACATTTCCTGTCACTCCTATCAGATCAAAGTCAGTTGTGTCTGCTAGATCTTTTAGCTCTACTGCAGCGCATTTAGGAGCTAACTCTGCTTTTGATTCTGGCCCTCGAGACATTCTTTTTAATATAAACAATTTATTAAACAATCTATAATGAGCAATCTATAATAAACAATCTGTAATAAACAATCTATAATAAACAATTTCTTATAAACAATTTGTTATAAACAAACGTATTGAACTGGCGGGTCAGTCCGTAAGCATAGTTTAGCGTGCTTAGATTTTTCTAGCTGCTCTTTTATTTTTTTTAGTTCATCCTTGTTCCTGATTATATAGTTTTCACTTAAACACTCTTCAAAACTATCCCTGTCCTTAGTATAGAATAATACAACCGATTTTAACTGCGATCTAAAGTCTTTTAAGACAGCATTGTATTTTTGAGTTAAGAGCCAAACAGAAACTAATGCGTGTCTTCCGCTAAAGGCCAGCTTAGACAGAGTCCTTCTTTTTTTAACAATGTCTTGTTCAGCTGAACAGTCATCAATAATAAACAGCGTTTCAGTTCCCTCAAATAGCCTATAGTAATGTTCTAAACAGTCGCTTAGCTTGTCAGTAGGATCAACTAAAAATATATTCTCGTCTGTCCAAACAAACTGCCTTTCTTTATAAGACTTGTTGTGCTTAATGGTTGTGCAGAATATAACAATGTACTCGTAATGAAATCTGTAGACTGTTTGTAACAAATCAAGCACGAAGACAGTTTTCCCACACCCAGTAATCCCACAAATAAGCGAACAGTGCGGGTCTTTAGGCAAAAAGTTCAAACTATCCATCTGTTTTAATAGGCTATTTCTTTCAGTCTATTTTCTTCAATGTTTAGCTGGGCGTCATAAACCACAAAAACGTGCATTTGTATCTGACCATTCTCCTCCTCTTCCTTATTAATCTGTATGAGTATGCCATCTGACCCTACCCTTCTTCCACTCCCGTGCAGTCTGTTGTCATACGTGGATCTAAAATCCAGCCATAGTCCATATTTGTCTGTTAGATAATCTTCGAGTCTTACATCGTGAAGGTGAAGTTTTTTACACACATGATCGGCTGTGGGGCTTGTCTGTCTGCCTCCGGCGAATAACTTTCTTATTTCATCATAGTGTTGGTCGGGTAAAAGTCCGGCCGAATACAACTGAAAAGGCTTGCCATCTACTGTGCAAGACAACTGCTCAATTTTTGGGTTGTAAAACACCTCAGATTCTCTCTGAAAAGGAGCTGAGGGTTCAGTAAATAGCAAGAGAACCCCCTTTAGGGACCTTAAAGAATTGCTTATAGCTATTTCCCAGACAGTGTCTTGCTTGTTTTTAATCGCTAGACTGTGGTGTAAAACTCTTTCAAAGTAAACAACCGCCCTACTTTTATACTGGTTTAAGATTATTCTAGCTAGTTCAGGGTTAGTAACAACGTCAAAATTAAGAGAGATGTTACTAACAGTGTATTTGGCTAAGGGATCGTCTGATAGAATAACAGACCTGCTGTCATTGAATGTCAGTTCGTAAGTAAGTTTGTCTCTTAGTGCGCCTTGGTAATATGGCTGATGGGTTTTTAACAGTTCAAAATCTAGAGGAATGCAAAATCTGTTCTTAAATGCTCGCGCTATTGCCTGGTCTCCCTCGTCTTCCTTTGCATCTGCAGCATTAAGCCTGTGCTTAAGGCCGTTTGGGCTCTGGATTCCTTGAAAGATTTTGTCTTTTCTTTCTGTTCTAGGCAGCCACAGATCAGAATAGAGATTAAAAATGTCTGCGCTACTCAGTGAGAAGACTTCTCTACCCTCCAGTTTAATTACCATATTTTTAATGATGGCCCTGCCCAGGTTAGCAACGACAGTAGCATTAGGATCCGTCGACTCAATATCTATTTTGAATGACAGCCTGGCAGTGCCTGGCATTATAACATCGTCAGGCCCGAGGTCACTAAATCTTACTGTTAATATTTCATTAGGCTCAATTGTTGATGGATTATTTACAACCCGCACAGTCTGTCTTATGCCTTTTATGCCGTGGGGTTCCTTCGCTTTTCTGAATGGATCAAGGTCGCAGCCGTATGGGTTCATTTTTTATAAAACAAAAAATAATAAATATATAAATATGTCTGGTGAGGGTGATTATGATGTGATTAGTCCTATTGAAGAAGATGAAGATGAAATAGAGCCGGGTCGTTCATTGCAAGATGAACTTGAGGGAGCAGAAGCACGTCCTTTACTCCCTAGACAGCCTCAAGATGTAGGTTCTTCACTCCTTAGTGCTCGTCAAGAACTTTAAGGAGTAGGCTCTTCACTCCCTAGACAGCGTCACGAACTATTGCAACGACGAATTGAATCATTCTATAAAAATATAGAACGGGAGCTGCCAGAAATACTTGATCTTAACGATTTTGAAGAAGATGGCGGCCATTTGTATATTAGGACTAGTGAAGGAGGCCGCGTAAGAGTTACTACAAAGCCAAACGCGACCAAGTTTTTAAGTCTAAGTACAATTAGACGAGACCTCCCTGCTGCTGATGCAGAACGATTAAACATTACAAATTTAAGGTCTGATGCTGTTAGACTTTTACAGAAAATGGGGCGGGCGTTGCCAACACGATCTGAAATAGAAATCGCCTCTATTCCAGCGTTAAGTCAAAAAACAGATGAAGCAATAACAGAATTTAAGACGAGTCTTATTGAGGAGACGAGTTTTATTGAGGGGCCAATTGACGGTTCGCCTAGGCAAAGAGAAGGTGAGCTGAGTCCTGAAGAAGAAACAGCTTTAAAATCAATTGATGATCCTCCATTGTCTACGAGTGAACTCAGGGATATTAGAACTGCTCTGCGTGAACTCTTGAATATTAAGTCTGCTTTAGCAACTACGAACGAAGAACTAAAAAACAACTTGGCAAAATTTAATGAGCTAAAGAGAGAGATAGACGAAGCAAAAAATAAGCTGGCTGATGCAGATGATAACAATTTAGGACAAGAAGAAAAGGCTAGAATACAGGCGAAAATACAGGATTTAATGAAAGAAAAAGCAAACGTGTTAGCGGCGTTGTATATTAACAGAGAAAAAATAGCAACCCAAATAAGCAGAATCAGAGAAACTATAAACAAAATGATTTATGAAAATACTACGCTAGCAGAAAGAATAAGGACTCTGTTCAGAGAGCAGGGGATTACAATAGTTAGTATATTAACGGCCGTTGGGTTTGCTATCTCTACACTGGTTTATGCATTAACCGGCAGTGCGCCAACAGGGTCAGTAGCGCCTCCAACGCCTCAGCCTGGTAAAAGTTGGATTTGAAAACAATTGCACCATCTGGCAAACTTATTAAAGAAGTTAGCTGCCAAAGCGCTTGGTGCACTGCCTGGCATAATAGGCGGTGTTGTTAGTTGGGTTTTGTCTACAATAGGCAAAGTGGTTGGTTATATGGCTAACCATCTGTGGACTTTGGGGGTGCTGGCCGCCGGTTTAATTTTTAGTAAAATAAAGTATGACCAGTCCAGTAAAAGTTAAAAACACAACAAGGGCCGTCTTTTCGCTAGTGTGTCTGTTGGGGTGAGGCACATCGACGGGTGGGGGGTCGCTTTCTGGGCTGCTTATAACTGGCGGTGGGGGGTCGCTTTCTGCAGGTTCTGGGCTAGATACTTTTTTAAAAATGGCTGGCGCGGGCCTTGTGTTTAAGCCTTGATTGTGTCCTAAGTTTTGATCGTCTCCGGCTATGAGGATTTCATTATTATAATTCTGTATCATGCCAATCTGCAGTCTGAGGTCAGAAGGCAGCATGTATAATCCATGACCTACAACAAAGTCAACCTTTGACCTAGCATGTGAAAGAACGTTTTGGTACCTTTGTATGCTGGAAGGCAAATCAACAGCAGAGTTAATAGCATCTTCTAAATTTGCTAGAAATTGTTTTCTGGCGTCAAAGCCTGTAGATTGATCCACTATGCTAGACTTGGTCTGTGCTTGCGCTCCTAATAGGCACCAAACGTACGTTCGTATGGAGTCATTAAGTCTTTGCACTCCTGGCATTGTTAGACCTTTACTTTCATCCAAGATAAATGTTGCCCAAGCATTGGGGTGTTTTTGTTCTATTGATCCCAATCTAACTTGGGAGTTTGACTTAAAAGTGGTGTGGCCGGGCCAGTAGTCAAAATTATATTCTCTACGCTGGCCCCACAAATACAATGTGCCCAGCCCGTGATTGCGGTCTAACTTTTGTCTAAAGTTATTTGAAGGGTTAATGTTAAATTCGTTGCAGATTCTTTCATATGCATTATTGTCCATTGGGCTGAGAAATGGATTAAACGCGTTGTCACTGGGGAGGCGCACTTGTAGTTCAGTTAGTATGCGCCTATACTGATAATAAACATGAAAGTTATATACTGACCTTACTAAGAGGTTGGGGTGGTTTAAATGGTTTGTATATGAAACACCGCAGCCAGTGGTTGAGCAGTAAACTGCAAAATTTAACTGATTCTGGTAAAAAGCCATAGGGTTGGATGACCATGCTGATGGCACTCTATCACTCTTTATTGGAGGATTTAAATATCTAGTTAGGGGGTTTACAAGCCTGACTAGAAAGCCATATGATTCATCCACTGCGATGGTTAGGTTACTAAAGTCCAAAGATTTGGGCTCATAAACCCCTCCTACGTCGTAAGTGGCACTTTCATTATATTTAAAAGGTTCCATTTTTAAATAGATTTTTTAAAAAAGGATTTAAAAAGGATGCACATTTATATAACTAAACAAAACACGCGTGTGTTCTTAAAGTATCCAATTGACAATAGGCGCGGTGATAGTAGGGTTGCTCTTAGAGAAATTGGTTTTAAAGTTAAGTGGTTTAATATATCTGAAGAAGCTCAGAAAACTGGATTAATGTTAGTAACGAGGGGGGCAATCAAATAACTCATGAAAAAATACCAGAAGGTTATTACAACTTTTGTTCTTTAAAAGAAGTACTTAACGAATTTGGCATATTGCTAAAAATTAACGAAGCAAACCTCAAAATTACTATGCATTTTCCACCAGAAGAAAGAAGAGAATACACTTTTCCTAAAGGCCTTGCTAGAATCTTGGGCTTCCACAGTACTAGCAGAGCTTATAAATTTAGCACAAGAGAAGACATCTATCAATTTGAAAGTAATGAACCATCTGATTTTCTCGTGAACCCAATGTTGTATGTCCATTTACAAGAGTTAAAAACAGATACTAATTTATTTGATGGCCATCCATCTACAGTTCTAAGAGTACTACCATCAATTAAGGCGGGGTTTTGCGATTATCAGTTAAGTACATTTGGTGAAAACAGTCGGTTTAAAGAATTAGTTGCAGGGTCTATAAATTCAGTGTGTGTAAAAATAACTAACCAAGATGGAAAACCAGTTGTTTGTTCTGATTTATTAGTAGTGCTTGAGGTAGAAGAGCGTACTAGAAAAATAGTAAGGGCTCAATCCCGCGGGCGTTAATCAGAGAGAAAGTTAAAATGTGCGGTTCTAGAGCAGGAAAATTATTTTGCCCGCAACCCCCCCTTTTCACGCAATTAGATTTGTTTAATTTTGTAGATTTTTAGCTATTTTTTTGGTTGAGAACATTTGATTATGTGAAAAGTGGGGTTTGCGGGCGAAATAAGATTGCTGATCAAGAACAGACATATTAACTTTCTCTAATACAGTTTCACAGATGTAGACATGCTCTCTCTCTCTCTCTCTCTCTCTCTCTCTCTCTCTCTCTCTCTCTCTCTCACTCTCTCTCTCTCTGTCTCTCTCTTCCTCTCTCTCTCTCACAGGCAGACACACACACAGACACACAGACACAGACACAGACACACAGACACACAGACAGACACACACACACACACACACACACACACACACACACACACACACAAAGAGGCGACGTGCTTCAATCTTGGTGAATGATGGAAGACCCAATCCAGCTCTCCTCACAGAGTGTACAGCAGACAGTCATCCATCCCCCTTCAATAATCACCACTACTATCCACCTCCCTTGACTGTCGACACCCCCCCCCCCTCCCATATTAGTCATGATTGTAACTTACAGCAACCATCCCCCCCCCCCCCCCCTCTGAAGTCACGGGTCGGCACCTTGTATATGTGATGGTCTGTAACACAGCATCTGTTTGCTTTGAGAAGACCCTGATACAGGACGAGTCCATTCTTTTCTGCAGGTAATCTTTGATCCATTGTGCATCTTTGAAGCTGCTGTTGTGCTGATGGGTGTCAACGTAGACATTCACAAATGTGTAGATAAGATGCACAGTAAGCTTAGAGTTCGTCTGGAAACGCTGCCAATTTTTCAGAATAAGAGTGAAAAGGTAGGCGGGGAGCGACGTAGAGCAACCTGGTGGAGAGGGCACCAGGTTGGCACAAATATCAAAGGCCTGTGATGTTAATGTAACTACATTTGAGTTGCCTCTTTGAAAATCAAGACAATATAATTTTTACATCGCTAATGTGGAACGTAGTACAGTTTACCCCTTGGTCTAATGAATATGATTCTGTGTTCTCGATTACATGCGTTACATAACTTATACTACATAGCGAGAATTTGTGTGTGAAATTCGAAATATGAATGATTGTTGAATGAATGGACAATTTTGATGAGGATACGATTTACCTTTGGAACAAATGGGATGGCACGTTCTCAGCTGCACGTGTCAAATAAGTTGTACTGGACTGCGATAATTTGTGTGCAATCGTTCAGTGTCTTCAGTAGATGTAAGTAATAGCAAAATGAAGCGAAAAAACAACGTGAGGAGCGGGGGTACGGTGGGGGTGATTAAAAAAAAGTGTACAATAACAATAAATTGATGAAGCTGAGCGTGCACATGCAAGCATGTCATTCCTCTCTCCTTCATCTGGCGGCTCAGTAATTCGCCCTGTTGTTCTATCTTTCTTTCTAGTTACCTGTGATCTTCCTTTCGTCTTGGTCACTCAAAGACACGTTGGCATAGAGCTGACCTAGAGGAGGGGGGGAGGGGGAATGGTGAAGTTACAAAACAGGAGTCTGCGTAGCTCAACCACTTCATTAAATGACTTATATTTTTGATTTTGGCAGTGATAACAATGATTATGATACTACTACTACTACTAAAATAGTAATCATTATCGTGATCAAAATGATAAAGAGCATGACTGGTGTCCTGCTAACCCCAATGGAAGAAGATTTTTCAACACATTGTAGATGTTTAAATGGATAAGATGTATAACAAAATGTAGGAAGAGGACATTATGATTTCAGCGAAACACTATGATACAAATATGAGATGCACGTGTGGATGTGCGCGCTCGCCCCCCCCCCCTCCCCTCACACACATTCTCTCTCTCACACACACGCATGCACGCACGCACGCACACACACGCGCACACACACTGATAGATAACATAGAGACAAAGGTGACGTGTCCAACGAGAACGATGGAAGACCCAATTCCAACCCTCCCAACAGACGAGAGAGCAGACAGCCCCCTGTCCTCCCCTGTCCCACCACCACCGCTGTCCCCATGGCCTAGACAGTACTAGTGGAGGGGAGAGGAGGGCGAGGAACAGCTTTGGTGGATGAGGGAGAGGGGGTGGTAGTTCTGACCTTGACACCGCCGTTTCTGTCAGTGGCAACAAATCCAGCAGAGAAAAAGGGGAGTTAAAGGAAATCGTTAACGGTCCAGTGAAGTTGACAAGGCGACTATCGTTCTGTCGGAACAAGGCTGGTCTGTTCCCGCATGTGCCTTGCAGCGTGAGCGACAACGCATGGCCACTGTACAGATACGTCCCATGTATGATCCTCAAAATATTCGATTGGCACACACATACACGCGCACGCACGCACGCACACACACACACACACACACACACACACACACACACACACACACACACACACACACACACACACACAGAAGAGAGAGAGAGAGAGAGAGAGAGAGAGATGGAGAGATGGAGAAAAGGAGAGAAACTCAGAGATACAAACAGGAAAACAGACCCTCAAGGATAGACACAAGGAAACAGAGATGAGGGAGTACAGCACTCTTAATACGAACAGGCGCGATGCCCCAGAAGGGAAACCTGAAATACCTTTTCACACATTTCAGATTTCCATCCGGACCAGATACCAGACCTACTGAATCACCCTGGATACAATGAAATTGTGAGAAGCAATATTTTACTCATGCAGTGTTACGGTTGGGGGAAGATTTTGAAACTTTCATGATGACAAATTAGGAGAACCGTTTATAGGGAACCCTGACAAAAGTGACAGAAATAAAAGAATTCGTTTAAGTTGTGGAGATGAGGTTGGGTGTGGACTTTCAATTTCAAGTCAGTTTAATTTCAAGTCGGTCTAATTGCAGTGTTGGGGTTTGTGCTCAGGGCTATTAGGTGGATCTCTCTCTCTCTCTCTCTCTCTCTCTCTCTCTCTCTCTCTCTCTCTTTTTGAGTGTCTCCACCTTCTTACATTACTGACGAGATTCATATTGCAAATGTTTTGTCGAGCAACAATGAAAACGTGATAACGGATCTAGCCAAATTCATATCACAAGCCATGAACATTAGAAAAAAGACAATTGAAAGAAACAATTAGTGATATATTTGATCTTTGATGTGTGTCAAGATGATCCGCTGTCGTGTGTCTGTATGTGTATAAGTGCGTGAATGAGGAGGGATGAGAGGGGGGGGGAGGGGGGGGGGGGGGGGGGGCTAGAGGTGGAGGGGGGTGGGGAGGGGCGAGAGGGAAGAGAAGCTGTCGGAATGAGTTGTGGGCGAGGGGTGGCGGGAGGGAGAAGGGAGGGGTGAGGTGAGCGATTGATTTTACTGAGTTATGTTCAAACACGACCCCTTGTCTAAAGGGCTTAATTCCTGAATGGACAATAAAATATTTGTCATGCTCATTTTCTCTCTCTCTCTGTTTCTGTCTCAGTTTCTCTATTTTTTTTTCTTCACTATTCCACTATTCCCTCTCAGGATCTTTAATCTTCTCTTAAAAAAATGCTAACGTAAAAAAATCTACTGTTATTTACAGATCGTGTGCTACGATCTTCCACCTACTCCTATCACGGTTTTTTTCTGCTTTATCATGTCAAGATCATCTACCTGTTCTTAATCAAAAGTTTTTTTTTTAAATGTCTATTGTCTTATCTCGAAATCCCCAATCTGCTTTATCATGTCAAGATCATCTACCTGTTCTTAATCAAAAGTTGTTTTTTTTTAAATGTCTATTGTCTTATCTCGAAATCCCCAAACCAACCCGTAAAAAACCACGGACCTTTCTTCTATACTAACCTCAGGAGCTTGAATCTTCTCTTCGAAGATTTTTCCCTTTTTTGCGAATTTTATCAAGACCACATCGGTTCTCAAAAATTTTCTAATTGTTCAGTTTTCTGTTAAGTCATTTAGACAAATTTTAAATGTAACTGACAGCGCACCGCCAGGACAAAACGTAGACAAACGAGTCACAAGACAAAACACCACGTTTCGTTCAACGCCCATCTTGCGCTGAAGTGGATGAAGATGAGCGATTGCTCGTTCATTTTCGTTGTCCTGAGTGTTTTGCGTCTCGCCTGAAGAAGACCTAAGAGGTCAAAACGCGTCGTGGTTCGTCTTGTGATTGGTCTGTGTACGTTTTTCTCGGCGGTGCGCTATTAATTACATGTCAAGTTTGTTCAGATTTCCGCCTGCAGTCGCCTCCCTTTGCATCCAAGTCATTTAGGATCAGCCAGCTGCCGTGGAGCAGCGTTAGCGTTACAGATTCCTGTCTGGAATACTGTTTGGATCCATCCTTTGGTCTTAGACCATCAGAAATGGTGCGTTCGTCCCTGGGTCGCATACCATCAGTCCACAAAAGTTTCGTTACAATCGGTTCAAAAGTTCAAAACATTTTGCATAATTTTGCTGACAGACAGACGGACCGACAGACAGACGCAGGTGTGGGGGAAAAAAAAAGCATCTTGGTGGAGGTAAGGACAAGAGCAGCAGCAGAAGCGGGTGTCATATCTGGCGTTTTCATCACACTCGTCGATTCCATTTAGAGGGCGCTCTGTGACTGCCACCAGCCACAAATTCAGAACCCAAGCTTCATTCATCTCCCCCCCCCCTCCCCCCCCCCTCCTCCGCCACCAGTCCCTCTCTCCCGCCTTTCTCCTCACCAACCTCTTCTCATTTGTCACGTGCCCCCTATCCTCCTCTTCGTCGCCTTGTGGCGGCGACATCTTCCCTCATCCTGTCTTCTCTCTCTCTCTCACACTCTGTGTCTCTGTCTCTCTGTCTGTCTCTCTGTCTCTGTCTGTCTGTCTGTCTGTCTGTCTGTCTGTCTGTCTGTCTGTCTGTCTTCTCTCTCTCTCTCTCTCTCTCTGAGAAGGAACTATGGCCCATTTTAACAGAATCTCTATCTGTCTGTCTGTCTCCCTCTCTCTCCCGCTCCATCTCACCCCCCACTCTTTTAAAAAGCATGTCAGATCCCCCTGCACTCGGATTTTCCCAGCACTCTTTCTTCAAAAACATTATTTTATTTTGTTAAGTTCTATTCTCAATATTACATCATTTTCATTTTCCATTTCGGGTCGGTCAGGACGGTCAGGACGGACGGGTCTGGTCGGGTCGTCTGTCCGTTCATCTGTCTGTCTCAAATAAATTTGGTTTTATATATGTTATTCAACACTGCGGCCTCTCTCTCTCTGTGTCTCTGTCTCTGTCTGTCTGTCTGTCTGTCTGTCTGTCTGTCTGTCTGTCTGTCTGTCTCTCTCTCTCTCTCTCTCTCCTCTCTCTCTCTCTCTCTCTCTCACACACACACACACACATACACATCACTTTTTTTCATTGACTTCCTTTCCTTGATTTTATTTTCCTCTCCCACAGCGGTGTTTTTCTTCTACTTTTATTGGATCCCCCCCCCCCCCCCCCCCCCGTCATCCTCCTTCCCCTGTCATTTCCCTCTTTATCTTTCGTCATAAATATCCAGGAGGGACAGTCCAAGCCCAAAACGCTCACAATTCATCTGCTCTCAGGCTCTTTCCATTTACCTTTTTAGTTTTTTTTTTTTCCACTTTTATTCAATTTTTTTTTTTTATCTTTCTAGGATCTCTGATTTGGGTAGAAAATAGTTACACCCCCCAAAAAAAAACAACAACAAACAAACAAACAAAAAAAATCACATCATTCTGTTTCAGGATCGTTAATCTGCGCTTAAAAAGATTTTAACTTTAAGAAGTGTCGTAAGTCTTACACGTTATCCACAGATTTTGCGTTACAGATATTCATTTTTTTTCCTTCTACTTTCGTTTTGCGTGTATTCGTTTCGTTTACAGTCAGTTTTCCAGAGAACTTTTTGTATCAAGTTGGTTTGTTTTGTTTCGCCTACAAGTTGTGTTCTTCCCGCGTGCGTGCGCGTTCATGCGTGGTGGATGGGATGAGAGTTCCAAAGCCAGTGCAGTCGAACATGTTTTTTTTTTCTCCATTCAATTCTGAATAAATTCTGTAAATTCTGAAAAAAAGAATGATTACCGCGTTTCGATTCGGGATACTCTATTTTGGAAATTAAGTCTATGAATGCGATGCTGTAAACATAATCTTGTCGTGTAATTTATTAAAGATGATCGATTGTGACTTTTTGACTTTGCAAAAAAAGCATCCACCCAACGAGCTCTGCACAGTGAAATCAGGAGGAAATAGCCTTCGAACCGGCTATTGGACACAACAAGAACAGTAACAGTAGTGTAATTACTTCACTAACATTAGGAAGAGGAAGAGGAGGAGGAGGAGGAGGAGGAAAATGAAGAAGAAGAAGAAGATGATGATGATGAAGGTTTTAAATGCAGCTTACTTTCATTGAATACAAACCTGAGAAGTCAAGGCTTTGGATGAGGTGAAACAGATCTTGTACAGTAGTCGGAAGGACGGCGGGTAAGACAAACGGTGGAGAGGGTTGACGTGGGCAAGACCAAAGGGTAGACAGAAAGACAGGTAAAAAACCCTGATGTCTCACCTACATAAATCTTGCCATACATTTCACCATAGATGATGATGTAAAACAATGGTACGGCTCTGACGGAGAATGTGCGTTTCGTTTTGACTGTGCCTTTGGGGCCATGCTAGACCATGTCCGGACTGGGGAGAGGGTAAGTTTTGCAGCTGGTTTGGGGCAGGAAGAGTACCGGGTGATTTAGGTGTGATGGTTGTTTTCACTTTGGAGTGGATTAGTAGTTTTTTGTGGTGTTAAACTGAGCACAACCACATCACCAACATCACCTGAAGACGCTGACTGTATGAAGAGCTGTTTAAGACTGGTTTTTTTTTCTTTAAATCTGCTCCACTGTTTCAGAATTATCTTTCAGCTAGGCGGACAGACATACCAGAGCAGAAACCACACCCTGTTCCGTAGGGCTTTGTCTATGCACAGGGTAGAGGCGGTACGACCAGGTGTATTGTACTCGACCAATCGCGTAATACAATACAAATAATAATAATAATAATCGTTTCTTATATAGCGTTTAATCAAACGAATTTCTCTAAGCGCTTTACAAAATCATACTACATTCACCCTTCAAATATACAATAGTACACCTTACACCCAACTACAAATACTATTACTACAATAACTAACAAATCCTAATCCTACGAGTACGACATTCACTTATTTTTCAAGTATCACTACAAAAACTAAATCCTATAACGTTCAATTATACAACAAATACATGTAATAGAGAACATACACATACACTACATTTGAAAAGGCCCAGACGGCTATGAGTTAGGTTGTACCCCCCCCCCTCCCCTCCACACACACACACACACACACACACACACACACACACACACACACACACACACACACACACACGCACACACACACACACAGCACTGACTAATTATGATAAAATAGATGGGTTTTAAGTTTAGACTTGAAAGAAGAGATAGAATCTGAATGTCTCAGAGAGTCTGGCAGTCTGTTCCACGTCGCTGGAGCTTGAAAAGAGAAAGATCTTTCACAAGTAGTAGTCCTGAAGCGAGTCATTCGTAGAAGGCGGTCGTCAGCACAGGAGCGTAGTTGTCGAGAGGGGGTGTAGATTTTAAGGAGATCTGAGAGATAAGAAGGTCAATTTTCAAAGAGAGCAGAGAAAGTGAGAGTTGAGATTTTGTACGAGATACGGTTTGAGACAGATAGCCAGTGAAGAGAGTGAAGTAGAGGCGAAATATGATCATATTTTCCTGCTCTACAGACGGCTCGGGCTGCATGATTTTGGATTCGCTGTAATCTTTCTATCAGGTATTTTGGAAGGCCGGCCAAAAGTGAGTTGCAGTAATCTATTCTAGGTAAGACAAAGGCACAAATGAGAGTTTTTGTAGCATCTGTAGAGAGAAGGTGACGTACGGAGCTGATTCTTCTTATTTCTAAATAAGCAATCTTGCAAATATTTGAAACCTGTTTCTCAAAGGAGAGAGACTGGTCAAGAATGACCCCTAGACTGCGGACAGAGGTGGAGACAGAGACAGTACAGTCATTGATAGTGACAGTTGAAGGCAGAGAAGGATGGTTAGGCTGTTTTGTCACGAGCATGAGTTCCGTCTTGTCGTCGTTTAGTTGTGGTTTGTTGGTTGTCGTCCAGTCCTTCAGGTCTGCAATGCAGCCCCGCGTCCGAGAAATCAGTGAGTCAATTTCAGCAATGGGAGCCGACTGATGAATACAAACAAGAGAGATGAAAATGGAAAGCTTTGAACAACACAGTCTCCGATTCAGCTTTTTTTCTGTCAGTACTTCATTTATTTTTCCTACATTTAGAATACACGCACTTGTCTTCAAAGCCTCGAGGTCAGAGGGGAGATTTGTTCTGATCAGGAAAGTCTTCAAAAGACAAGAAGTGTGAGTGAACGAAGGGCCGAACGCCAGTTAGTCCTGGTGTCTTCTTGTGGAGCCGGTGGATAGGTCCCTAGAACGTGTGCCAAACAAATACCCAGTATCATCCCGTTCCACTCTTTGAAGGTTTCTCTTGTCCACCATTGACAGTAACGTCCTCTGGTAAGGATTTATGGCGGATTTGTCTTTCTCGGAGATGCAAAGGATGGATGACGTCCTTAAAAGCCCAAGGCCGATGTGATGTAAAGCTCGCCGCCAGAAAGGATGGGGGCAGTCTGATTGAGTTAGAGGCCGTCACGTGAATGGCAGAAAGAGAACAGACATTTCAATCGTGATGAGAATGGGAAAAGAAAATATAGAGATAAGATTCTGCGAGAGGTGGGGAAGAAGGGGAGTGAAGGTGGGGGAGAGAGAGAGAGAGAGAGAGAGAGAGAGAGAGAGAGAGAGAGAGAGAGAGAGAGAGAGAGAATGATCTTCCCTCAGCTATATAAGCATAGAATGCTGTGAGACATGACAGAATAAAAAAAAGAGATTTAGATTAAAGAGGGAGGGGATTGGGGAGGGGGCGAGAGGTGAGGTGAGGAGGGAGGGGGATATGCGTGGAGGGAGAGGTTTGGAGGGGGCGTCAACTCGGAGGCCTGGCTGTATGTGTATTTCAGAGCAATTCAATCAAGGCGTGCGTCCCGAACACTAAACCCTCTCCTCGGAGCATCGTTGTCTTGGCAACTGCTCCCAGCTGAATGATTTCGAACTTTGTGTCTGTCCCCTTATCCTCTCCCTAACGGATCCCCCGTACCTTACACCCCCACTCCCTCCCATTCCGTATCCCCATATGGCTCCCTTGTCTCTCTCTCTCTCTCTCTCTCTCTCTCTCTCTCTCTCTCTCTCTCTCTCTCTCTCTCTCTCTCTCTCTCAAATTTCATGTCTCATTTGCAAGATTTGATTTAGCGTGGACAGATTGGAAGAATAAGCTCTGCATAAAATCTCAACCCTTGATTGATTTTTTTTGTCCTCCTCCCCCTCCTCCGCCTCTCTCTCTCTCTCTCTCTCTCTCTCTCCACACACACACACACACACACACACACACACACACACACACACACACACACACACTCACAAGAACTCATGCATGCATACTCATATGGTCACACACACACACACACACACACACACACACACACACACACACACACACACACACACACACACGCACACGTACGTCGGCTTCTCTCTCTTTGCACGCTTACGTAAGGGATCCACGATTAAAAAAAAAGTTTTCACTGTTGAAAAAAATTATCTGGTTGCATAAAAATGAACACAAACGGCTCATCTTGCTGAAGAGAGAGAGAGAGAGAGATGATGATGATGATGATGATAATCTTTATTTCCAAGGGTAACAGATAAGCAAACACATGCTTTTTTTTTCATCCGGCCCTTGCCCCGTTAAGGGACTAAGTATGACTAGCGACTAAGACTTACAAAACTTTTAACAAAC
>CM065717.1:26400110-26407610 GCA_033310375.1 Conus canariensis | reverse complement strand
TTTAGAAACCGTCTAACAAATCGTCTGACAATGATTCCGCCGTTTGTGTCTGCCTCTGTTCCCGCCCCCACCCTCCTTTCCCTTCCCTCTTTCTCAGAATGTCCCTCCCCCACTCGATACCCTTTGTTTTTTCCTGTGTCTTGTCATCTCTTTCTCTCCTTTCTGTCATGACTTCTCTCTTCGTCTCCCCTCTCCTCCCCTGCCTGTTCCTGTGTTTCTCTCTTTGTGTGTGTGTGTGTCTCTGTCTGTCTCTCTGTCTGTCTGTCTGCCTGTCTCTTTCTGTTGTAATCCCCCATATGCATGATTTAGCCTAGTTAAGGACAAAGTTTGAAAAGAAAGTCTCAGGAGGCAATAGCTGGTCATTTTTTTTTCTCTCTCTACACTTTGTAAAGCGACATTGCAAACACAACACAACGAACTATGGATAGCACCTCTCTTCATTGATGATACTGCGGCATGCCAATGAGGCTGTTCTATCGATGTCATTGATGGCAACTGCCGTTGAAAAACAACGCACAGTGTGCGCATTCTTTCAGCGTGTTAACATCCAACCCATTCTGTCTGACAATGTTTTTTGTCTGTCTCTCCTTCCCTGGATGTATGCGTCTGTATTAATCTCTCCCCATCTTTGTTTGACATCCCCTATGACTTGACATGCATATGTTCCTGATGTAATAAATGCAACGTGCTCATTTGATTGAATGATGATTCGTTGTAGATCACAGCTTAGCCAGGCAAAAAGGATTGGTGTACGCATGTATAATGTTTGATCAACATTTTGTCAACTGCTCAAGAGGAGAGAGAGAGAGAGAGAGAGGAGAGGAGAGAGAGAGGAGAGGCAGGCAGGCAGGCAGGCAGTTAGGCAGGGACAGAGATAGAGACAGAGATAAACCGGTGGAGGAGGGGGGGGAGGAGAGGAAGAGAGGTCGTGGCAGAAAGGAAAGAAAAAGATGACAACACAAAGGAAGAAAGGAAGGGGTCTACAGTGGTGGGGGGACACTTGGGGAAAAAAGGGGGAAGGGGAAAGGAGGGTGGGGGCAGGGACGGGGACAGACACAAACTGCGGAATCCTCCAGCTGGGAGCAGTTGCCATGACAATGGTACTCTGAGGAGGAGGTTTAGAGTTGGGGACACGGCCCTGGTTGAATTTGTTTTTCGAAATAATACATTCAGCTAAAGCTTCCGAGTTGAGACTACCCTGCACCATTCCTCTCTCCCGTCCCTCACCACCTTCCTGATGCTCTCGGTCTTTATTTTAAATCTCGTCTTTTTGTGTCGTGTCTGCGTTTATGACTGAGGGAATATGAATGTATCCTTTCTCTCTCTCTCTCTCTCTCTCCTCTCTCTCTCTTCTCTCTCTCTCTCTCTCTCTCTCTCTCACCCATCCCCTTCTCCGTACCTCCGCCCCCTCCCCTCCCCTCCCGGCATATTATCTCTTAGATTTCCTTTTCCCATTCTCGTCATCCACAGATTCTGCGCTAATGGCGAAAAGATTTTCAGCGTACTCATCTTTCTGTCTTCCACGTGACGGTCTCTAACTGAATCGGACTGCCCCCGTCCTTTCTGATGGCGAGCTTCATGTCACCTCAGCCTTGGGCTCTTAAGGACGTAATCCATCTTCTCTGTTTCACTTTGCGTCTCTGAGAGTGACAAATCCGCAAGAAATCCATAGCAGTTGGAGGACGGTACTCTTTTGGGTGGACTGGAGAAGCCTCAAGAAAGTGCGGAACATGATAATTTTGCCCATTTTCCAGAGACCGATCCACGGTACTTCACAAGATGGCACTATGACTAACAGGCAATTTATCATTCGTAACTGCACATGGATATTGTCCTTGTGGACAATTTTGTTCCAACTCGCTTTGACCGAATGTTGCAGTTTGACACAAATTTCCGGCTAGTGTTGGTGCAGTGGTTTTGTTTAGTCTGACGCGGCAACATTAAAAAAAAAACTGTCCGCACCAAAGTGAACGCACACACTACTCCACCTTCACCCAGTACCCCTCCCTGTGTCATATCCAACTGCAATGTCAATAATGTTTCCAATCAGGACATAGTCCTACAAGACTCGATCAAGACGAAAGGCACATTCTCCTGTCAGAGCCGTAGCATTGTTTGCGCCATCCATTGTGAACTGTGCAATAAGTGGCTGTAGGTGAGACACTTGATATCAGCACATGTAGTCTGAGGACTTCCGCTCAGTGGACTTCAGCTTGATAGAATAGACTTTGAAAAATCAGAATCTTGAAGAACAGATTAAAGATTCTGTGATGAGGTGATGAGTTCATTTTTTAAATCTTTTAGGAAAATGTCATAGATGGTGATATGAGGGAAAAGAAATGCAATAAATCAAAGATATCTAGAAGAGTCGCTTGAAAATCCAGACGTGTGAAGAGGAGAGAGAGAGAGAGAGAGAGAGAGAGAGAGAGAGAGAGAGAGAGAGAGAGAGAGAGAGATTCTTTCAACGATAGATCAAAGATCCTGAAATGATACAAAGGATATTTAAAAAACATAATTTTTTATTGTGGATCTAAAAACCCTGAGATGAAATACTAACTGGAGAAAAAATCAATAGTTCAAGAGAAGATCAAAGATCCTAAGGGAGGTTAAAATGTTTTAAAAGCGAAGCCAAGATCCTGAATGAAGTTTACCTTCTGTCTCGCCTACCTTGTGTGTCATCCCAGCACCATGACCCCATGCTTCTCCTTCCTGCTCTACCATCCACAGTCACACCCTGGCTTGTTCTGTCACAGTCCAGGCAGTGACTATTCACAGGGGCCAATGTCAAGTGGTCATTCGGCAACCCACCAGAGGAGACAGTGCACTGCTGCTGATTTACTGAGTAACTTCGGTGCTAAGCATTGCATGTTTTGATCCATACATAGGACACCACTTAAGCCTCCTACTGACCACAGTAATTGCTTAGTCCGAGAGCCAGCACGCATGAGCGTCTCCCCTCTGGATGGTGGTGCCATTACGCCAGTCCAGCGATAGCCTCCATGAACTTGCAGGATCCAGCAGCCTCGACACGGGCTCACCATGGGCATAGATACCATGAGAGCAGTGCATGAAGGCCACAGGATGTCTTTTTTTCCCGTACTGATCGATGAGGATGAGCATAACGAAGATGATGCTATGGAGTGCCGTTCTGGTTTGAGACCTCGTGACCGGGCTGTAACTTATGCTTACTTTTATTGTATATCCCACCACCAACCAGGCCCGAGAGATACAAACACCTGCGGTGTTCTTCAGGGAATTTTAGCAATACTCTCAGAGACACGACCATTATGTGGATGAAACTCGACTGCACCGTTCCAGTCTCCTCAGCTGAGCTCATAATTTACTCAGCCCTGAGTAGGAACCGGGGGGGGGGGGGGGTCTTTAGGGGGTGTAAGCCCCTAAAGACCCCCCCCCCCCCCCATTCCCCCTGTCCCTTTACTATTTCGGCTTCCTTGATCCTCTCCCAGGCGGCCTCGTTTTCGTCCAGCGGCCATTTAGATCCTGAGCCAAATATGAGAAGATAAGTAGTTTCTCGTTCTTCGTTTCACTGTCCTACATGTTATTTGTTTTTGCCTGAAGACCCAAGAGGTCGAAATGCATCGCGTTTTGCTTCATTTTCCGCCCTCAGTCACTTCGTTTTAAGAGTAATTCCTGTAATGTGATAATGGAATGTTGAAAAATTAAGACAAACTTTATTACGACACACACACACACACACACACACACACACACACACACACACACACACACACACACACACACACACGAGGGAGGGAGAGAGAGAGAGAGAGAGAGAGAGAGAGAGAGAGAGAGAGAGAGAGAGAGAGAGAGAGAGAGAGAGAGATTCAGCTAAAAGCACTGAAGGCCACCACAACAGCCACCAGGTAAAGTGTGGAAAAAAAACAACACCAGACTCGAAATAAAAAGTCCAGACACAGCGTGATATCCACAATTGTTGGAATTTCCGATTTTGTCATCTTTATCAGAGACCTCTAAAAACGACTGTTCAGTTTGTCACAATGAAAGTTTAAAATCTTCCCCAATCCTAACACTGCCTGACTAAAATAATATGTTGTTTCTCTCAATCACACTGCGCTCAGGGTGATTCAATGTGTCTAGTGTCTGGTCTGCAGGGAAATCT
Source organism: Conus canariensis (assembly GCA_033310375.1). Lineage (NCBI taxonomy): Eukaryota > Metazoa > Mollusca > Gastropoda > Neogastropoda > Conidae > Conus > Conus canariensis. Next base: position 26,403,469 of record CM065717.1, on the reverse strand, counting down.
GGGAATAGGAATTCCATTATTCTTTTCAGGGACGTGTCTCCTAGGGTAGACAAAGTGCTACGTTAAACTAGGAACTCCATTATTCTTTTCAGGGACGTGTCTCCCAGGGTAGACAAAGTGCTACGCTAAACTCAGTCTTGCTTTGTCTGTGTTGGGCTCTTCCCCCCTCTTTATCCTGTGCACGGGCGAAGTTCTACAGAAAAGGGTGTGGTTTCTAACCTCGTACATCAGTCTGTCTGGCTGAATGATACCTGTATCCTATTCAAAATTATTCACAAATAATATTATTATACCACTTTTTAAAGAGGCAGATCCTGATGTTGTTACAGTAACATCCTTTTGTCAACCTGTTGCTGTCTCCACTTTCCACGCTTCCATTCCCCTCCACGCTTTCACTGAGTCATTCTGCAAAAACTGGCAACATTTCAGACGAACTCTGAGCTTACTGTGCATGCTAACTACACGTCTGTGAATGACCACATTGACATCCGTCAACACAGCAGCAGATTCAAAGTTGCCCCATGGATCAAAGATTGCCAGCATAAAAACCTGACTGGTCCTGTATCAGGGTCTCCTCAGAGGAAGCGGATGCTGTGGTACAGACCATCACCTATACAAGGTGCCGACCCGTGACTTCAGGGGTGGGGTGGTTGCCGTAAGTTACAATCATGACTAATGGGAGGTAGACGGTGGACGGTTTGTGGTGGTGGTCGTTGAAAGGGGGGGGGGGATGATGGTGGTGGATGACTGTCTGCTGTACACTCTGTAGGGAGAGCTGGGATTTGGTGTTGGTTTCATTGTGTTTCTCTCTTGGTCTCTCTGACTGCCGTCTCTCTGTCTGTTTATCTGTCTGCCTCTCTCTCTCTCTCTCTCTCTCTCTCTCTCTCTCTTCTCACTCAGTCTCACTCTCTGTCCTTCCTGCCCCTCTTCCTCTCTCTCTCTCTCTCTCTCTCTCTCTCTCTCTCTCTCTCTCTCTCTCTCTCTCTCTCTCTCTCTCTGTCTGTCTCTTTGTGCCGGTTTTTCTTTCTGGATTTGCTATGCATATATTTGAGAGAAACTATTCAAGTGACGTGTTTGCCCAGTGTCAGTGTTGTATCAGTCACACCTCAAGTGCATGTAAGAACAGACCCGCCCTGTTGTAGTAGAGCGACAGTAGCCTGGGGGTATTCACCAGACCCTTAACCAGGCCTTTCCTTTGTTCTGCTCTCTTCTTGGAAATGCACGATGCCTCACGGTGCATTATCGGAGAAGTCTTGATTCCTCACCCATCCTTGCAGCTTTCACTTTTTTACTACTGTCTACCTGCACCGCCACTCACTCTCCTTTCTCAGTGCATGTCTGCATGTCTGTCACTATGTCTTTGTGTCTCTGTTGATCCCTGTCTCTCTGACTTGCATGTCTCAATGCCTTGTCTCTCTCTTTGTCAGTCTCTGTCAATGTTTCTCTCTTTCTTTCTCTCTCCACCCCCCCCCCTCTCTCTCTCTTCCCACTACCCTACCTACTTTTTCTGTATGACACACTACCATCTCCTTGTTTCAGTTCGCCTAATGCTTGTAATGTAGTTAAGTTCCCTTCTCCTGTCATTTGATGTCCTCATCCGTTTCCTTGGCAGTGCACTGTTCTGATGTTTCTTGCACATTTTGTAGTAGTGGGCTTTTTGTTTGTCATAGACATTTCTTTCCTTTTTGTTGATCCCTTTCTTTTGTGTCTTTGCAGATGTTCTTTTTTTTTCTCTGTGATTTTTTTTCTTTTCATCTCAAATGAGATATGACAGCAAATGGTATTATTCCCTCCTCTTACGTCTGTTCTTATTGAGCCCCTCCTCGCATGTACCCATATGCATGAATGCCCACACATAAGCACACCAAAAACGTGCGCATACACACATATGCGCTAACACACAGACACACACGCAGGTGGACACACACACACACACAAATGCATGCATGCACACACACGTATATGTATACACATACACACACACGAACTCGTGCATGCATACTCACACAAACAATCGCACAAGCGCATGCACACATGCGCGCATGCACACACACACATATACGCACACACGCACATGCACGCACGCACACACTCAGGCACGCATGCACGCGCGCGCACACACACACACACACACTTCACACACACACACACACACTTACACACACACACACCACACACACACACACACACACACACACACACACACACACACACACACACACACACACACACACACACACACTTACACACACACACACACACACACACACACACACACACACACACACACACACACACACTCACACACCACACACACACTCACACACACACTCACACACACACACACACACACACACACGCCCACACACATCTGCTTCTCTCTTTTGGCAAATTTGAACATGGGATTCGTGATTAATGGAGTTTTCATTGTTTTAAAAAATCATTTTGATGCATAAAGATGAACAGCAACAACAGCTCATCCTGCCAAGGCCAGAGAGAGAGAGAGAGAGAGAGAGAGAGAGAGAGAGAGAGGAGAGAGAGGGAGAGAGACAAGAGAGAGAGAGAGAGAGAGAGAGAGAGCGTTCCAGGGCATGGGGATTTGGGGGTGGGTGGGTGAGGTAGTTGGGGGATACTTTGATGGTGGTGGTGAATATTGAGAGAAACAAAAATACTAGGGTCACAGTTAAATGGCAGTCCAACGTCAATCAGCACAGAAACAAATCTTGCTGGTAGAAAATACCTAACCAGTTCTTGTCATGTTTATCACAGACCTCTAAAAACGACTGTTCAGTTTGTCACAATGAAAGTTTAAAATCTTGCCCAATCCTAACACTGCCTGACTAAAATAATATATTGTTTCTCTCAATCACACTGCGCTCAGGGTGATTCAATGTGTCTAGTGTCTGGTCTGCAGGGAAGTCTGGGAATAGGAATTCCTTTATTCTTTTCAGGGACGTGTCTCCTAGGGTAGCCAAAGTGCTACGTTAAACTCAATCTTGCTTTGTCTGTGTTGGGCTCTTCCCCCTCCTTATCCAGTGCGCAGGCGAAGCACTACAGAAAAGGGTGTGGTGTCTCAAGTGCAAGTGCACAGGCATACTTATGCAGACTTCTGGCCTTCAAAAGACGGTTTTAGAAAGATGCACCTCGCCAGAAGCCAGAAGTACTTCACATGAAGAATGGTTTCAACAGCCTGCATCGCAGAGGCGTAAGATTGGTTTTCTGTTCTTTTTTTCCCCTCCTCCCTCTTTTCTTCAGTTACCTGAAATCTCAACTGCGTCACACCCTGTGAAAATAATCGTTTTCATGTGCTTATGTTTACATGTGAATGTAATCGTTTTCATGTCTCATGTCCCGTGTTT
>CM065717.1:26385110-26395110 GCA_033310375.1 Conus canariensis | reverse complement strand
TAAAGTGAGTAAAGGTAAACCTACTTGCAGTGGAAAGACACACGTTATCTTCCCCTCGTTTGGTTGTCTAGACCTATTGACTTGGCCTATAAACTTGAGAAAAACTAAACCTACTTGCAGTAGAAAGACATACGTTATCTTCCCCTCGTTTGGTTGTCTAGACCTATTGGCTTGGCCTATAAACTTGAGAAAAACTAAACCTACTTGCATTGGAAAGACATACGTTGTCTTCCCCTCATTTGGTTGTCTAGACCTATTGGCTTGGCCTATAAACTTGAGAAAAACTAAACCTACTTGCAGTGGAAAGACATACATTATCTTCCCCTCATTTGGTTGTCTAGACCTACTGGCTTGGCCTATAAACTGAGAAAAGGTAAACCTGCTTGCAGTGGAAAGACACACGTTATCTTCCCCTCATTTGGTTGTCTAGACCTATTGACTTGGCCTATAAACTTGAGAAAAAGTAAACCTACTTGCAGTGGAAAGACATACGCTATCTTCCCCCTTTTTTTTTTTAATGAACAGATCTGTTCTGCCCACCGGTGAGCCTAGCAGATCAGCTGGACAGAGAAATTGCCAGAACACGGGTATGAAACGGTGCGCCTGCAATGCAGACACTGTGTTGCAAACAGTTCGATATCACGTAGCGTCATTGATCGGTTAAGATCTACATGCCCTGGGTTTGATGCGACGTTTGTTTACCAAATGACGCATGGACAAACCACATAATGATCTTGACCCATAAACTGAGAAAAGACAACTCTATTTGCAGTTGAAAGACAGTTCTTATCTTCCCCTGATTTTTTTTCTGGAGCAGGATTATTCTGTAGTTTTAACAGCTTTTTACCCACATCAGCCCATTTGTTTGTTTAGTCTAAACTAAATCCAGAAGTCCATGGCGACTAGCATGTCCACCTCTATAATATAAAACCATTTAGTTCACTAGCCTGACTCCTTCATTTGTGTTGTAGAGCGGTGTTTGGATAGGCCTTTTGCAGAGCTTAACTTGGAATAATCCTGCTGTCTCAACGTGTTCTGTCGTTCGTCGGAGTTGTCCGAGGCCAGACGAAGAGCATGCAACTTTCCTGACTAACGCCACCCGGTGCCCCTTCCTGCTTCACATCAGCTGCGAACGCTTGTCCTCTCACCAGTCTGAAGATGGTCCTAATTGGTCTGAAAGGCTCAGTCAAAACGAAACGCACATTTCCCTGTCAGTGCCGCAACGTTGTTTACACCATCCGTTGTAAAACGTGTGGCTGGATGTAGGTAGGTGAGACTGTGGGATACCCATTGTTTTTGCCCATAGTCGTTTCGCCCACCCGTTGATCTTGGCGGTGTCAAGCCGTTCCCGCCGTTTGTCTGAAACCTGCTGTCCTTTCGCCTGCTGAACGAGGTTTTATTTCGCCTCATACAAATACTCGACTCGTAAGGCTGTGCTTAAGGAAAGTAAGTCATCTCTGCAACTTGTTCGCATGAATATACTTTATGTTGTTGCTATGGCCGTTGTTGTTGTTCGTCGTTGTCGTCGTCGTCGTCATCATCATCATCATCTTCATCTTCTTCATCTTCATTTTCATCTTCATCATCTTCATCTTCATCATAATCTTCATCTTTATCATCATCTTCATCATCATCATCGTCTTTATCATCTTCTTCATAATCTTCATAAATCATCGTCTTCTTCATCATCTTCATTATCATCTTCATCATTTTCATTATCATCTTCTTCATCATCTTCTTCATCATCTTTTTCATCTCCATCATCTTCATCTTTGTGACGGACCGTTTTTTGTCCGGTCACAAATTTTTACAACCGCGTTGGCCGGAACTTGTTCACCAGAAAACCGGTTGGTTAGTTTGCCAGACTGCTGCTCACCTGCGCTCTGTATAAGTCAGGTGAACTGAAACGATCAGGCAGTCTCTACAGCAGTTCCGGCAGTGCAACTTCTAAGTGGCCGAAGAGGGACTCCAGACGAGTTGCTGTGGCAGTCAGGTATTTCATTATTAGCAAGTTTGAAATCGCCACCGAAATCGTTCCCCCTCCTATAGGCGACTGTAACTTTCTCAGCGCCTAGTAAAGGTTTTTAGAAAAAAAAGTATTTGTTGTTTTTTTTAGGTTTATCTTGTGACTTGATAGGGTGATAGGAGGAAATTGTTTTCAGAAAGTATGAATAGAAGGGGGAAAATGATGTTGTTGAGTGATCGGAAAAGGAGGTGGCTTAGCTGGTTCATGGCTTTATGATGAAAAAAAAGTTTTGTTTATTCTAATGTATTGTAATGATGTTATTGATAGTAAGCTCCGGAAGCGAGCGATTGAAAGTATCGTGTATTAATGGTTGTAATATGTATTTAAACCATCCTTTGATATGAATAATGTCTATTTGTTGATAAGCAGAGTGTGTGGAAATCTTCCCTTGATATGTGTTTAAGGGCTGTTGCTGTTACTAATGAATAATTTCATGAAGGAAAATCCTTCTGAGATGTAGTGATTATGTGAAATGATAAAAACATTCTTATCTTGACGAAAGAGACAAAAGCAAATCATTTCTTATATGCTATGATTATATTCTTGGTTTATCGTAAAGCATGATTTTGAAAAGGTCTATATGGAAATCCTTTCCCCCCAATGTGTAAAGCATGATTTCGAAAGGGTATATGTAGAAATCCCCCCCCCCCCCCCCCCCCCTCATGTGTAAAACATGATTCCGGAAAAGAGAATGTTCTGTTGTGATACTGTATGGGAACTGTGTGGATTTCGCTATGGGTATTTTTCCCGAAGTTCTGGTGAAATATAAAATAAGTGTTGGTTATGAATATGATTAATAACCATGATGAATAATAGCCATGTTATAGTAGGCCAGATAATCAGGGTAGTTATCAGTTCCCCCAGGTCAAGTCGTTGTCCTGGTGTGACCGGGAACTGGCTGCCACTGCTAGAAGGTCTGGGCGTAGCCGGAGTCTACCCCTTGTCTCCACCCGGCTGAGGGTGTGGAGAGGTCAACGTGGGAGTCGACAGTGACCCGACCTGCCACTGTGCCCGGGTCTGGGGCGTAGCCAAGATATACCCCTTGTCTCCACCCTACTGAGGGTGTGGAGAGGTCGACGAGGGAGTCGACAGTAACCCGACGTGCCAGTTGTGCCAGAACCGCCGTTGCTGCCGAGTCAGAGCCGCCGCTCTTGAGGTATTTGAACCAGCGATCTGTTGGGTCAGTCGTACCAGAGCCGTCGCTTCTGCTGTACCAGGGCCGTCACTTTGTGGTGTTAGAACCAATGTCTTATTTTGTGTTGGAGCCGCCGCTCCTGTTGTGGACAGAGCCGTCGCTTCGGTTTTGTGTGGACTCTGCGAGCTGCTCCTCCTGACTGTGTGAGTCCCAGGAGAGGACTTCCTCTACAGCGTTCTTCAACGAGAGACTTGCGACGTCTGTGACTGTCGTGTTGAGCCGGACGTGGCCAAAAGAAAGAAAAGAAATTAGTTTTATATATATAATAATATATATATATATATATATATATATAATGTGTGTATATGATTTATATCCCATGAATTGTGTGCCTAGGATTACGGCGTGCATTGTTCTGCTGAATTGATATTGTTGTATATTGCTGTGTTTTTGTGTATTTGTGTTTTGATGGCTCGGGCAGCATAATAAAAGAAAACGTTGACTTGTTGCCTGGCTGTCCATGTTTCGAATGTGTGTGTGTGTGTGAATTTAAAATCGTACACGCATCCGAATTTCTGTGAGTCAGACAAACAGACACACGCACCAACGCATCCGTAACAATCTTCATCATCATCTTCATCTTCATCATCTTCATCATCTTCTCCTTCTAGTACAGAAATCACGCTACTGTCACCGTTGTGTTCAATGGCCAGTTTGACGGTTGTTTCCATCTGTTTCACTGTGCTGAGCTCTTGTTTGAATGCTTTTTATTTTTTGCTTGTCGAAAAATCACAATCGATCATCTGTCATGAATTACACGACCGAATTGAATTCACAGCATTCGCATTCACAGACTTGAATCCTAAAATGGAGTTTTCCCAAGTGAAAACAGCAACTATGCTTTATCTTTTCAATAAACTACAAGTGTAGAATATTGTTCAGAATTAAGTTTAATAAATGTTTTTGATTGAACTGGCTTTGGAACATTCACACCCCCCACCCCAAACACACACAAACGCGCACGCACGCACGCACACACACACACACACACACACACACACACACACACACACACACACACACACACACACACACACACATTTCATGTGTGGATCAAAGTTCCCGGATGAGAGAACAGAAGAAGGGGAAAAAAAGTTTAAACCTTTTATGTATAGATCAAGGATCTCGCGAAGAGATACTAGAATGCAAAAAATCAGAATCTTTTTGGAATAGATTGAAGATCTTGTGATGAGGTTACAGAGTTTCTTAGACGTCAGATGTTAATAAGAATACATAGAAAACAATGCTGAGTTAAGAATAGGTCGGAAATCCGGAGATGGAATGAGGGGGGGGGGGGGGGGGGGGGGGGTAAGAATTTATTGAAAATCCTTTGATGAGATAACAAATATTTACACAGTCAGAATTTTAGGAGCGATCAAGTATCTTAAGTTGAAATGATATTAAGTGGAAGAAAATATGCGTCTGTCGAGAGTACAGCGCAGATCGTGAGGTAAAACTTTTAAATCTGTGTAGAGTTAATGGAAACTTCTGATCCGAACATGGGATAATAGAGATAAAAAGAAAGCTCAAATAAACAGTAGGTCGAAAATCCTGATATGATATAACAGAAAGTAACCAAAAAGAAAAGAAAAGAAAAGAAAAATTGTTAAGACCTTTAAAGACCAAGTTGAAATCCTAACGTAAGATATGTATATAACGTAGCAGACTTTTACTAAGTTAGTAGACCAAATAGCCCATGCTGTATCCTACAGAGAAAGCGAAGACCATCATCCGCAGCCAGTTCAGGACAGCATGGAGAGAAAGACTACAGGTGGAGGTAGAGAAGGATGACATTCACCATCTTGAGCGTGCCCAACAAGTCGCCATCTTCAGACTAAGAACTGGACATTGTCAGTTGCTCTCCCACCTCTATCGCCTGAATATATCGCACACAGATGAGTGCCCATGTGGTACTGGCCCACAAAACCTAGCCCACGTACTTCAGTCCTGTCCCACTTTTGACAGCCTGCGGCGTGAGTTTTGGCCCGTTGCAGTGGAACTCCAAGAAAAGCTGTGGGGAACGGCAGACTCCCTCCGACGGACCGCTGACTTTGCCAAAGCTACTGGACTTTGTATCTGACCAGCATGACCAGGGAACGCAGAAGAAGAATTAAGTTAGAATCTTTTAACAGTAGGTAAAGATCCGTAGACAGGATGATATAAAATTTGAAAAAAAAAAGTCTGCCCAAATCGGAGATCCTGCCAAGATCCGAAAATCGCACACACACACACACACACACACACACACACACACACACACACACACACACACACACACACACACACACACACAGAGTAAAATTCTTTAAAAGATAAATGGAAGAACCCTGAGAGGAGAGGAGATGTGAGCATTTTAGGCCATGGACTGTCCCTCCTGGATATTCATGACAGAAGATAAAGAGGGGGAAAAAAAGGGGGAGGGGGGGGGGGGTGACGGGGGCGAAATCCAATAAAATAGAAGAAGAAAACAGCTCTGGACGAGGAAAATAAAATCAATGAAAGGAAGTAAAAAAAAAAAAAGTGAGAGAGGGAGGTGGGGTGGGGGAGAGAACTGAAAGGAGAGAGAGAGAGAGATGGGGGTGGGGAAGGCTGAATGCAGTAAATGAAATCCAACTCATTTGAGAGAGAGAGAGAGAGAGAGAGAGAGAGAGAGAGAAGGGGGTTTCTCGATCGGTCAGTCGGTCGGTCAGTCAGTCAGTCAGTCTGTCTGTCTCTCTGTCTGCCTGTCTGTCCGTTTGTCAGTCGAAAAGATAAACCCAAAAGGAGGATTATGTTGACAGAGGGGCTGTGAAGGAAGTGTGGGCGTTAGGAGGAGATTCGGGATGATCATTTCTGCTGGAGACAGTCCTTCACTTTGGGAGACAGCACGGGAGGAGCCAAAAAGAAAAAAGATACAAATGGATCAATGGAGTGATAAGCGGACATGCGCGTGCGTGGGTGCGCGCACGTTGTGTGTGTGTGTGTGTGTGTGTGTGTGTGTGTGTGTGTGTGTGTGTGCGCGCGCGCGCGCGTGTGTGTGTGTGTGAAGAATTTCATTGTGATTCGAACCAGTGACATGTTACTCAGTTTCTGTCGATCGATTCTGTCCATCTGACATATTATTCAGTTTCTGTCGATCGATTCTGTCCATCTGACATGTTATTCAGTTTCTGTCGATCGATTCTGTCCATCTGACATATCATTCAGTTTCTGTCGATCGATCTGTGGATCCACACCTGGGGTTGAAGGATTCCGTTTTGGCTTTTCTTTTCATTTCTTTTTTCAAAACATGCAACTGGCGAGCAGAGGTGTCATTTAAATTCAGAGGAAGTAAGATTGTCGAACTGGTGACAAAATCGTTCATTTTGATCTTATGTTTGGTTCAAGGTCACATGATTTCACCAGCCACTTTTTCCATAGTTTATTTTGTTTTACTTCATTTACTTAATTTATTTATTTATTCTTTTTATTACACACCGTTTGACAAACTGGCGAAAATGTACATGTCGATCACCATGAAGACCTATTTTCGATAAATAGGAGTCCGCCTTGGCTTAAGGCTGTGTCAGGCCAATTGATATAGGCTAGAATACCAAGGCTACATCAAAATGTTGTTATGCTCTGCATAGTTATGCGGGGATTGTCTTCAGTTGTGACAAGCTCCTAGCATAACATTATCAGTCTCCAAAATCCCTCGAAGTCGGAGTGTGGCTGCCTATGTGGCAGGGTAATCAGAAACGGTCACACACGTAATGTTCTCGTCCCTAGCTGATGCATTTGTACCATAGTGTTCAAGTGCTTCGGCTGTTTGGATGATCCTTTGAGTCTTTTAGCCAGGGTACGACAACAAAAACAACAACAACAACAACAACAAATAGGAGTGTTGTATGAAACAGTGACGACCTTGACTCTCGATGAAAGTAGGTCAAGGTCAAGTTTACAAATAGAATCTGTTCCTGTTTCCACTACACACTTTTTTTTTTAAAGGTATATTTTGATGAAACTTAGCCGCCCAGATACGACGGATAGCGTCGCAGACTGTGTGGCAGGAGGTTGTGGGTTCGAGTCTCAGTCATGAGGTTTTGTTGTTTTCCGGTTCTGGTCGGCTCTCGCCCAGCCATGAGTGCACCATGAGCTGAAATGGGAAGACTGGGAATCACACGGTCGGGTGTCCTCCACATGTTGGATGCGTCTGTCTACGCGTTGCTCGTGTTTCATGACCAACACTGCAGGTGTCTGTATCTTCTGGACCTGTATGACGATGGGAAAACTAACATTGAAAGGAAGTGTGGAGCACAGTCCTTTCATGGGGTCTGTGACTAGAATGGAACCCAACAGACTCATTTTGATCATCTGGTCTTTTGAACTTGATGAAAACCCTGTTAAACAATTCTGTGGTCTCGCGGTGATCTCGCGTTTCATTTTCCATTCAGGTCAGTGCTCTTGGTGAGTTAGGGTAAAAGTCTTCGGTGCTGGAAAGTTCACGAGGGGGAGGGGGGGAGGGGGGAGGGGGGAGGGGGGGGGGGGGGGGAGGGGGGGAGGGGGAGGGAGGGGAGGGGGGGAGACTTCGGTGAACGTGGTGGCGCCCTCCAGAGGTGGGGCATTCTCCCATGCTGGGTCCGTGTGACTAAGCAGTTATCATCGTCCGTAGAGGGCGTGGTAAGAAGGGTCCGTTGGTGTCAGAGAGAGGCACCTCGAACACCGCTAAAAGAGACTCGGCAGCAGAGCAGGGTCTCCTCCGATGGGTTGCCTCGCGACTGCCCGACACCGTGCTGCTCCCTGAAGACTTCTTGTTGCTGAGGCTGCGACAGGAGGACAGACCTGGATGTGGCTGCGCTCAGGAGAGCCGGAATGAGTGACGCTGCAAGGAGGCCGTGGAGGGAGCTGGACGACAGCCGGGCGGCAAGGAAACGACCCACAGGACGGACTGAAGTGAGTGACGAGGTGTCGGTGACAGTGTGTGCGATCATGATCCTGCCACAGAAACGGTGAAGACGAAGGTCACCAAGATGGATGTCTTTGAAGGAAAAGGGCTGGGAAATTCCCCAAGTGCAGAGGGATCTGGACATGCCTTTTTAAAAAGAGGAAAGGAAGACAGAATGGGAGAAAGAGAGCGGGGAGAAGGTGAAAGGAGAGAGAGAGAGAGAGAGAGAGGAGAGAGAGAGAGAGAGAGAGGGTTATTGAAATAGATCACAGTTCCATCTGCCAGAGAGAGAAAGGGAGAGAGAGAGAGAGAGATGATTTATTGAAATAGATCACTGATCACTGATTTTCAATAGATACTGAAAATTATGAAAGAAAATATTTGCATAACAAAATGTTCTTCCTGAAATTATTCTGACATTTTTGTGTTCCTCTCTTCGTTTTAGTGCTTTAAAAATGAACATAGTTACAGGGCAAGTTACAATTCTCTTTAAATTTGGCAGTTAAAGAAGCAATGACGCACCAGCCGCCGTGGCGAAGTGGTCAGCGTCGCAGACTCCCGGCTGGGAGGTCGTGGGTTCGAATCCCATCAGAAGTCATGTGGGTTTTTCTGCCCCGACCGGCTCCTACCCAGAGTTGAGTTGCTGCGGACTCAGTTGGGAAGACTGGGACCACACAGTCGAGTTTCATCCACTTAATGGATGCGTTTCTGAGAGTGTTGCTCACATTTCCTGACCAACACTGCAGGTGCCTGTATCTCTCGGGCCTGGTTGACGCCGGGATATATTATGAAAGGAAGCGTAGAGTACAGCCCTGTCATGTAGTCTCAGACCGAAATGGAAATTCGCAGCATCATCTTAATCATCCTCATTCTCATCGATCAGCATAAAAAAAAAATGTCTCAAGTTCTGTGGCCCTTCATGCCCTGCTCTCATGGTGACCTCAATTTCGATGTCCTCTCCACGTCTGTGGCCTTGGTTTGGTTCCGTCGGGGTCACCGGTATTGGCGAATCCATGGGGGCTGTCGTTGGACGGACGTGGTGGCGCCCTCTGGAGGGAGAGCTCACTCACGCCGGCGCCGCGACTAAGCAATTATTGTCGTCAGTAGGGGGCTTAGTAGGTGGTGTCCTGCGTATGTTAGATCAGAACAGGCGCTACTGAACACCACCGAAGTGACTCGGCAGCAGTGCAGTGTCTCCTCCGGTGGGTTGCCTCTTGACGACTTGACATTGACTGCTCCCTGTGGATTGCCGGTGCCGGGGCTGCGGCGGGGCCGACCGGGCTGTGGCTGTGGACGGGGTGTCGGAATGAGCGGCGTGGGTGCACTGCCTCTGAGGTGGCGCAGAGGTTGGGACAGTAAAAAAAAAAAAATTAAAAAAAAAAAAAAAAGAAGCAATGACGCTTGATGAACATTTCTAGTATGAGGCAAAATGTATTTATCCCTTAAATCTTTATAGGATGGACAATCAATCAAAAAATGTATTTCGTCCTCGATTTGATTACAGAATGGACAATTTTTGGGAGTTTAGTGTATATCTTTGATGGACATTCAAATCACTAATACCAAGTCGAAATCTCACGAACACTTTGCGAAATTTAGGAATTGTAATATCAGTTAAATATTTCTCAGGCTGCCATAAGGATTTGAAGGAACGACATGTTGAATATCTATCACTGTTAAGTATTTTACCGTCCCAATTTTGTCTATAACAGTCAGTCATGCGTTGTTAAAGTTCACGTAAAAACGGTTTTTCACATAATTCACTCCACCATTTAACCAGAGAGAGAGAGAGAGAGAGAGAGAGAAGATGAGGGAAAAGCTTGCCGCCACAAGGTGACGAAGAAGAGGGCAAAGGGCACGTGACAAACGAGAAGCG
>CM065717.1:26375110-26382610 GCA_033310375.1 Conus canariensis | reverse complement strand
GGGAAGTGAGAGAGCCGGGGGGGAGAAAGTTTGAAATGGAACAACCGGTTGCCGTGAAAAGAGGACGAGGATGAGAGACTGGAGACTGGAGACTGAAGTGGCTGCCAGACACATTGGAGAAAATGAAAGTCGAAAGGGAGATCAGTCAAAGCGACGCCAGCTCCACGCCAGACCGCTGCAGGCGAACTTTCACTCCTCGGCCTAACTACCAGTCAAGAGACTGACTCGGTCGATTTGAATCGTTTGCCCAGCACGGAAGTTGGCCTTGAGGGTGATAACCGGCAGTTAGTCCGTCAGCCGTGTTGACAGGCCGTGGTTTTGCATACTGTGTCCGCGCCTCCAAAGGCAGAATAAACAGATCTGGGGGTGAGTGAAACTAGCCGTACTCGGGGGCGTATAATTTGACTGAGGAGTGTTTTGGCATCAGTCTCGCAACGCTAGAAATTGAGCAGGGCGAGACGTAAGCTCAGTGTGGAGTGCGGTAGGAGGTCTGTTTCAACTGTTACGTCGCACTGACTGGAATAGAATGCACGGAGACCACGCTTTGACGTGGTGACTGGAAATGTCCAAGGGGCAAGTGGACACAGAGAGAGAGAGCCGGACCTCACACTTTCACACGATTGAGCGAGGGAGCGTCACGCAACGACAAAGGTCCTGTGGGCCGATATCCATTGTCGTCACTCCGGCCAAAGAAAGCCAACAGCAAGAGAAGCATTGCTGGCTAAGGAAACTGGATCATCAAGATTGTGACGAAACGCTTGACAAAACCATCCGATCGGTCCCACTAAAATCCCAAACAAAAAAAATAGATTTCAAATCTATTCCCACTCCCCCCTCTCAACCCCCCTCTCCCGCTTAGTGCAAATCGCACGGCCGACACGAACTATGACAGATGAAGAAATTGCGTCACGATAAACTCGTGACGCCTTTCGTTCTTGTTGACCTACCCCCGCCCCCCTCCCCTCCCCTTCCCGGCACTAGCTTCACACACCATCCCCCCCCTATATCCCGTGAAACAAAGGCACGACGCAACTGCCGTGCTCTCCACCACCACTCACCCCCCCCCCCCTTCATATCTACAGTCCGTGCACTGGCTGAACTGTAACGTATGTCACGGGAATTGTTCCACGATAGTATGTATCCTATACGGACGCATAAATTAAATTGGCCGCGGATGTCCGTGAGCTATGCCGATTAGGATCAAACGGTTCCCGAGGCGACTAGTGATAAGACTAGATCCCTCCCCCTCTCACCCCTGATGTGTGAGTCACAGGTTGTCAAAATCGAATCCGGCAACTAGAATGCATATATACCAGACACACAGGGCTCACCTTCACTGACCGCTCAAGACTACCTGCAGACCAGACCAGAGGAAGACAAAGAGACAACTAGAGAAGGCGTGAGAAAATCTCGGTACCCTCGTTGATCTCCAGTCATTCACTGTTCATTCCCAGGAAAAAAACTGGGATCCTGGACACGCGATCCTGGTCACTCTATCCTGGACATGCGATCCTGGTCACTCTATCCCGGACACGCGATCCTGGTCAGGCTATCCTGGACACGCTACACATTGCGGCTGGACCAGAAGCTGGGACTTCGCCCAACACCAGGGCGACACCAGACAACCAGTCTACACCAGTGGGGCAGTCACCAACCACAGGAGAGATCAACTACCCTCTCCGAAGCAAAGCTAAGTTAGCTTACCACCTGGACACAAACCCATCAGACCCTTGCCCTCACTTTATGATGACATAGGGAGAACCAGTCTATGAGTACCACTCTGGCTACAGTCACCGGGTGATTTGCAAGCGAAGTGGATGCATAATAACCATATACATTCAGTGTAACTTAGACTGAACCCCCCCCCCCCCCTATATGCCAACTTAAAACTTGCTGCACTGAGTACAAGCGAGTAAAGTAGGAGTGAGGAAGGACCCCTCATTGTGGTAGTCCAATGAGAATTATACCCAAGCCTATGGAATTGACCCGCTAATACTTACCTATGTGTAAACAATAAAAGTTGATGTGTGAAAGTGCACTTAACTTGTGGCAGTTCTTTGTTGTTCAATCAAATGTTGAATGTTTGAACTTCCCTCTTCAATTCTGTCTCTCGGAGCTACAAGTACTTATAATAGTACAGGCCTAAGGAAAACTATCTCGGAGCCACTGTTCCGTATTTTACCCAGTCCCGGTATAAAATAAAAAAAATTTCTTCGATGACTAGTACCGGAAAGTTGCTCCTTCCACCACTAGTAAGAGAGAGGGTGTAGGTGAAATGTTAAGATAATTCCCATTGAGAAATTATCCCTAGTCCTTCCCCTAAAGGACCTACCTAACACTTACTCTCATCTCGTCACATATCGAAGTGGGGGCTCGTCCGGGATTGTAAAATACAATTCGGATTGTTAAAAACAATTCACTCAAAATTTTATTTCCTTTGGCTAGTCCAACAATTTGGACAAAGAGCAGAATTAAGAGCAAATAGGCTGATTGAGTTGAGTCCAGGAGGGAAATCTTTTATGTTTGTTGTGTGAATGCTTATCTTACATAGCAAATAATAAGAGTACATGTGGTTGATGTTATAATCAATTCATTTTGATATTTACTGTGTGTGATTATTTGCTTTTGTTGTACTTAGTGGATATTTGATTGCTTAGAATTGTATAACAGTTCATTATTATGGCTGAATCAGTGAAACTTAGACGGGAGATCAAGGAGTGGGGAGAATCCCTAGGCCTCTCTGGTCAAGATCTAGTCTCATTTGTGACTACACAATTTGAAAAGGAATCCGGAAAGGCTGCCGAAGAGCGTGAAAAGATTAGACAGCATGAAGCTGAAGAGCGAAAAGAAATAAGAGAGACCGAACAGGCAGAGCGTGAGAAAATAAGAGAGACTGAACAGGCTGAGCGGAAAGAAGCCCGTGAAGCTGAAGAGCATAAGGAATTAAGAGAGTTTGAACAGGCTGAACACGATAAAGCCCGAGAACATGAACTTGCGCTCAGAAAGATTGAGAAAACTGCTGAGAATGATAGCTCTTCTGATATGGCCAGCCAAAATTCACAGCCTCCCATCCAAATTCCGGCTATGTCATTTTCTTTGGACCCATTTAATGAGAACACAGAAAGTATTGATGCATACTTAGACCGGTTTGAAAGATTGGCAAATGAATTTGGCCTAGACCCGGAAAAGTGTAACATCAAACTAGCACAAGGTCTCAGAGGTGTTGCTTATGATGTGTATGCCAAGTTACCTCCAAACAAAGTAACTGATTATGATGCTCTTAAACAAGCCCTACTTACCCGTTATGAACTGACAGCTGAAGCATACCGAAAGAAATTTCGAAACTCGTGGCGTAGCAGGGGAGAAACCTATGGCCAGTTCACTGATAGGTTAACAACTTACCTACAGAAATGGTTGACACTGTCAAACCAAGCACAGACTTTTGATGGTCTGACTGAGCTCATCCTCTGTGAGCAGCTGCGTGACACAATGTCCACTGACCTACAAACCTTCACAGCAGAACAAGGTGCTACCTCACTAGCTGACCTGATCAAGCTAACTGACAGATACACCGCCGCCCATGACGAAGCAAACGCACACAAAAAGATGCGTGACAAGCCAAACTGGGATTCGAATCCCCCACCGTCACAGCAATCTCAAAACCAAAACCCACCACAAAGTGAGAAACCACAAACTGGTAAGCCACACAGTGGTAACTCAGTCCCTGTGAGTCAGAACAGTGCACAGAAGCGTTTCTGCGTGCACTGTAAAATGACATCTCACAACACTGCAGAGTGCAGAAAATTCTTTGGACCAAGACTCCAAACAATTGCTGCGTACCAGGTAGTGTCTACACCCAAAAGCGGTGACACACCATCTGTGGTACCCAACATCACTGCACCACCCATCAGTGAGCAGGTGTTAGTAAATAACAAACCTGCCACTTGTTTGTATGACACAGGATTGTCATACGAGGCAGTTGTAAGAGCTTCCCTAGTGGAGCCCACTGCTATTACCGAGGAGACAGTGCCTTTACAAGGGGCTGACCTGACTCTGCCACCTGCTACCTTACCTGTTGCCACAATTATGGTTGACAGTAGGTACGTCAAGGGACAGATCAAGGCAGCCGTCATGGACAATCCGATCCATGATCTCCTACTTGGAGGCCATTATGTCACTCTCGGGAACCCGTCCGAACCTGTCATTGTATCCACACTGCAGGTGAAGACCCCAAAGCAATTCAAACCTCCTAAAAAGGAGATGAAAGCAGCTCAGAGAGCTGACCCAACATTAGCTGCATGCTTCCAGAGGCAGCACCACACCCGTCGCCCCACTTGCAAAGGTGAATTCTTTAGGCGGAACGGTCTTTTGTATCATAGGCTAAATAAAGATCATTCACAACTTGTGGTCCCGGCGCCACACCGGACCCGAGTAATGGAAGTGGGACATACACTCTGTTCACCAGGACATGTCAATGTAGGGCAGACAGTGCAATGGGTGATGAAGCAGTACTACTGGCCAGGGATGGCAGAGGACATAAAGAGATATGTCGATTCCTGCCCCCTGTGCCAACACTGGTCATCCAGCCAAAGGGGCGATTCGTCCCCAGGCCAGCCGGATAATGCAGACGCAGGCCAACCGGAGCCCAGTAATGTATTCCGAGGCTCCATCGGCGTCTTGGTGACTCCAGAGCTAGTGCCAAAACCTTAATGGACCACGATCGGAATGAATTGTCAAGCAGGAGCTTCTCTCGAGAGAGAATCTTTTTTCGGGGGCCTATGTGACGAAACGCTTGACAAAACCATCCGATCGGTCCCACTAAAATCCCAAACAAAAAAAATAGATTTCAAATCTATTCCCACTCCCCCCTCTCAACCCCCCTCTCCCGCTTAGTGCAAATCGCACGGCCGACACGAACTATGACAGATGAAGAAATTGCGTCACGATAAACTCGTGACGCCTTTCGTTCTTGTTGACCTACCCCTCCCCTCCCCTCCCCTTCCCGGCACTAGCTTCACACACCATCCCCCCCTATATCCCATGAAACAAAGGCACGACGCCACTGCCGTGCTCTCCACCACCACTTACCCCCCCCCCCCCTTCATATCTACAGTCCGTGCACTGGCTGAACTGTAACGTATGTCACGGGAATTGTTCCACGATAGTATGTATCCTATACGGACGCATAAATTAAATTGGCTGCGGATGTCCGTGAGATATGCCGATTAGGATCAAATGGTTCCCGAGGCGACTAGTGATAAGACTAGATCCCTCCCCCTCTCACCCCTGATGTGTGAGTGACAGGTTGTCAAAATCGAATCCGGCAACTAGAATGCATATATACCAGACACACAGGGCTCACCTATTCACTGACCCCTCAAGACTACCTGTAGACCAGACCAGAGGAAGACAAAGAGACAACTAGAGAAGGCGTGAGAAAATCTCGGTACCCTCGTTGATCTCCAGTCATTCACTGTTCATTCCCAGGAAAAAACTGGGATCCTGGACACGCGATCCTGGTCACTCTATCCTGGACACGCGATCCTGGTCACTCTATCCTGGACACGCGATCCTGGTCAGGCTATCCTGGACACGCTACACATTGCGGCTGGACCAGAAGCTGGGACTTCACCCAACACCAGGGCGACACCAGACAACCAATCTACACCAGTGGGGCAGTCACCAACCACAGGAGAGATCAACTACCCTCTCCGAAGCAAAGCTAAGTTAGCTTACCACCTGGACTCAAACCCATCAGACCCTTGCCCTCACTTTATGATGACATAGGGAGAACCAGTCTATGAGTACCACTCTGGCTACAGTCACCGGGTGATTTGCAAGCGAAGTGGATGTATAATAACCATATACATTCAGTGTAACTTAGACTGAACCCCCCCCCCCCCCCCATATGCCAACTTAAAACTTGCTGCACTGAGTACAAGCGAGTAAAGTAGGAGTGAGGAAGGCCCCTCATTGTGGAGTCCAATGAGAATTATACCCAAGCCTATGGAATTGACCCGCTAATACTTACCTATGTGTAAACAATAAAAGTTGATGTGTGAAAGTGCACTTAACTTGTGGCAGTTCTTTGTTGTTCAATCAAATGTTGAATGTTTGAACTTCCCTCTTCAATTCTGTCTCTCGGAGCTACAAGTACTTATAATAGTACAGGCCTAAGGAAAACTATCTCGGAGCCACTGTTCCGTATTTTACCCAGTCCCGGTATAAAAATAAAAATTTCTTCGATGACTAGTACCGGAAAGTTGCTCCTTCCGCCACTAGTAAGAGAGAGGGTGTAGGTGAAATGTTAAGATAATTCCCATTGAGAAATTATCCTAGTCCTTCCCCTAGAGGACCTACCTAACACTTACTCGTCTCATCACAAAGATACGTGAAAAGATGAAGGGAGTGGAGGGAGGAGGGGGGGGGGGGTAGGGGGCAGTTGGGAGTAGGACTGAGAATGGATGATTATTTTAGACCTTTAACGGGTCTGCCTCACAGACGGTGAAGAGGTAGCTTGTTCAGCCACAGCACAGAGAGGCGAAATGTGAGCGAAAGGAAGGACGCCAACATCGGGCCACATTAAGGAACATGTTGAAGCGTGCTTTACTGGCCTGGTGTATCTGGGAGATGTCAGGCGATATTGTGTGTTTGACTGGCCTGGTATATCTGGGAGATGTCAGGCGATGTTGTGTGCTTTACTGACCTGGTGTATCTGGGAGATGTCAGGCAATGTTGTGTGCTTTACTGGCCTGGTATATCTGGGAGATGTCAGGCGATGTTGTGTGCTTTACTGGCCTGGTATATCTGGGAGATGTCAGGCGATGTTGTGTGCTTTACTGGCCTGGTATATCTGGGAGATGTCAGGAGATGTTGTGTGCTTGACTGGCCTGGTATATCTGGGAGATGTCAGCGATTGTGTGCTTGACTGGCCTGGTATATCTGGGAGATGTCAGCGATGTTGTGTGCTTGACTGGCCTGGTATATCTGGGAGATGTCAGGCGATGTTGTGTGCTTTACTGGCCTGGTGTATCTGGGAGATGTCAGGCGATGTGTGCTTTACTGACCTGGTGTATCTGGGAGATGTCAGGCGATATTGTGTGCTTTACTGGCCTGGTATATATGGGAGATGTCAGGAGATGTTGTGTGCTTTACTGACCTGGTATATCTGGGAGATGTCAGGCGATGTTGTGTGCTTTACTGACCTGGTGTATCTGGGAGACGTCAAGCGATATTGTGTGCTTTACTGGCCTGGTATATCTGGGAGATGTCAGGAGATGTTGTGTGCTTTACTGGCCTGGTATATCTGGGAGATGTCAGGCGATGTGTGCTTTACTGGCCTGGTATATCTGGGAGATGTCAGGCGATGTTGTGTGCTTTACTGGCCTGGTATATCTGGGAGATGTCAGGTGATGTTGTGTGCTTTACTGGCCTGGTATATCTGGGAGATGTCAGGCGATGTTGTGTGCTTTACTGGCGTGGTATATCTGGGAGATGTCA
>CM065717.1:26365110-26367610 GCA_033310375.1 Conus canariensis | reverse complement strand
GCTGAAACATTCCCTTTGCTGTTAGAAAGACCGCAACAGTTTCAAAGTGCAGAAACCCAAGTAGTATACGACGTCTCACATGTATTAGCAGCCCATTAGCGGTCAGTATTGGCGGAGAATCGTCATCATCATTATCATGATCGCCCGTTGAGATTCACCTATTGTAAAACCCGTCAAGTGAATCTGTTGTCAGCGTCATTGTTTTATGACTTCATTTAAAAAGCATAGAACTTCGTGCACTTCTGGAGATGGAATACTGAGAGCAGTCATGTAATCACCCCCTTTTCGTTAATGCACGAGCGCGCTTGTGTGTGTGGTGTGTGTGTGTGTGTGTGTGTGTGTGTGTGTGTGTGTGTGTGTGTGTGTGTGTGTGTGTGTGTTTGTGCGAGCGCGCGCGCGCGCGTGCGCTAAATTTGAACTTTTTTTTTTTTCTCGGAAATTGCTAGCACCAACAGAATCAACCTTGGAAGGGTGATGAACTATTGATGAGAAGCTTCCAGCCAACCCCTGCATTAAGATGTCACCGAGCGGCAAAGGCCATGCGTATGTGATACGCCTTTTCAGCAACGAATTCTTATAGAAACGTTAAAAACTGACGTTTTCTTTCTTTTTTTTTTCGTTGTAGAAATCGTAATCACTTAGAAGTATTGCAAAAAAACTTTCAAAGAACATAAGTCAAGTTATATTTCAGGCAAATGTCGCGAGAAATATTAGTTTATATTGTGTCAAGGTCATACTATGTAATGACATTTTTTTAAATCATGCTTAGGAACATATATACTTAACGAATGCAGTACAATTACATATCAGGAAATAACATGGGGAAGGTTCATGCAAGATCAGGCAACGAAAGGGAAACATAGGACACGGACACAGCGCTAACAGACGCCAAAGTGGGTCAGGCGCTCACACACGATGTCCGTCACGTGGTCACCTTTGTAACCCCTCCCCCCACCCCTCATCTACACCCCCTTTTACTCCCGCGCTAACGACTCCCTACCCCCCCCCCTCCCCCCATCTCCCATTCAGTGCAAACACACAAACGTACGCGTACACGCGCGTGCGCACTCACGGACACACAGACAGACGGACAGACACACAGACAGACGGACATACACACACACACTCACACACACACACACAGAGCAAATTTGCGCTCATGCGCGCGCGTCACACACGCATCCCACCTCCCCCCCCCCCCCCCCCCCCCCCCACCAAACACACACACAAACAACACAGACAACACATCCACACAGGTGTGCAGGCATTTTATCGCGAAGACAAAATCTGCATAGCTCTCACCACCCCCACCCCCCATCCCTTATACCAGACCTCACACTGCCTTTCTCTCTCTCTCTCTCTCTCTCTCTCTCTCTCTCTCTCTCTCCCCCCCCCCCCCCCTCTGTCTCTCTCTCCCCTTCTGTTTTTTTTTTGTATCCTTTTTTTGCGTGTGTGTTTTGGCTGAGAGTTTTCTTACGAGTGACTTAGGCACAGATGGACTCTCTTTATTAAACCACCCTGTTTACTATAGGTGCTGGAGTTGTGCCTGAGAGGGGACTATAGGTGCTGGAGTTGTGCCTGAGAGGGGACTATAGGTGCTGGAGTTGTGCCTGAGAGGGGACTATAGGTGCTGGAGTTGTGCCTGTCTAGAGAGGGGACTATAGGTGCTGGAGTTGTGCCTGTCGTGAGAGGGGACTATAGGTGGTGGAGTTGTGCCTGTCGTGAGAGGGGACTATAGGTGCTGGAGTTGTGCCTGTCGTGAGAGGGGACTCTAGGTGCTGGAGTTGTGCCTGTCGTGAGAGGGGACTATAGGTGCTGGAGTTGTGCCTGAGAGGGGACTATAGGTGCTGGAGTTGTGCCTGAGAGGGGACTATAGGTGCTGGAGTTGTGCCTGAGAGGGGACTATAGGTGCTGGAGTTGTGCCTGAGAGGGGACTATAGGTGCTGGAGTTGTGCCTGAGAGGGGACTATAGGTGCTGGAGTTGTGCCTGAGAGGGGACTATAGGTGGTGGAGTTGTGCCTGTCTAGAGAGGGGACTATAGGTGCTGGAGTTGTGCCTGTCGTGAGAGGGGACTATAGGTGCTGGAGTTGTGCCTGTCTAGAGAGGGGACTATAGGTGCTGGAGTTGTGCCTGTCGTGAGAGGGGACTATAGGTGGTGGAGTTGTGCCTGTCTAGAGAGGGGACTATAGGTGGTGGAGTTGTGCCTGTCGTGAGAGGGGACTATAGGTGCTGGAGTTGTGCCTGTCGTGAGAGGGGACTCTAGGTGCTGGAGTTGTGCCTGAGAGGGAACTATAGGTGCTGGAGTTGTGCCTGAGAGGGGACTATAGGTGCTGGAGTTGTGCCTGAGAGGGGACTCTAAGTGCTGGAGTTGTGCCTGTCGTGAGAGGGGACTATAGGTGGTGGAGTTGTGCCTGTCGTGAGAGGGGACTATAGGTGCTGGAGTGCCTGTCGTGAAGGGGTATAGTGTGAGTTGTGCCTGTCGTGAGTGGGGACTATAGGT
>CM065717.1:26352610-26360110 GCA_033310375.1 Conus canariensis | reverse complement strand
GTCTTGGACTGTCACGGGTGTTGGTGAAGCTCTGTGTGTCTGTGTCTGTATTTCGTGAAGACAGGCAGGAGCGGCGTGGACTGGCAGGGTGTCTTGGTGCAAAGTAAGTGTGCTCACCTTCCTTTTCGGGTCTGCGGGCGGGATCGTCTGTAGCCCAGCGGGTAAACTCTCACAGGCCCTGGGAAGCAGGAAAACCGCCAGTTTGCTGTTCCATTCTCGCCCAAGAGTGGTGCCGGGGATGGGGGAGGTGGGTGGATGGGGTGGGGGTGGAGTGGGGCGGGAGGGACCAGGGGCAGGGGGATGAGAGGGGTTTTCTCCACTACCATTCCACTGGACCTGCAGTAGTGGTCTGGGTGCTTGTCTTTCGGATGAGTTGAGAAACCGAGGTCCGGTGCGTGCGACGTGCACTTGACGCAGGGTAAAGCTACCACGGCAACAAGTCAGTTTGTCACTGGTCATATTCTGTAGGAAGATTCTAATTTGAGAGTAAATAACGAATAAGTAGGGCAGCTCTCGCTCCCATGATGAAATACATTAACACGCGCATAACTCCTAACGACTAGAGAGGTCAACATTAAATACGTAGTTTCAGTTTCAGTTTCATCAAGGAGATGTCGCTGCGTGCGGATTAGTCCATATACGCTACGCCACATCCGGTAAGTTCTGAGACAATACTGCGCGTGATTTAAAGGTGATGAATCAATGTATTAATGACCGAGCCGAGAGAAACGTAACACAGGTAGACAGCGACGCGCTGTGTGGACCGAGCAAACCGAATTTCAACACATCAGCCGAGTGTGGTGTGACGGTCAAGTCACGCAGTGCGGTACAATCCTCGCCACGTTGTGGTCACGTCGGGTCAGTCAGTACGTGTCGGTGCCACCCAGGATGTTTGTTCCAGGACTAGACCACTGACCACCGCGAACAGCAGGCCCTGAGATCGTCCGATCCATCGGAGAAGGAGCTCCGTCACACGACGCTGTGTCCTTGTGCATGAACGAAACGAGGCGGCTTCTTGCTCGTGGCGATGGGGTTCAAGAAAACGTTGTTTCTGATCTTGAAACACATCCTCCCGCCTGTGGGACGGATGGTCAGCCGCTGCCTGTGAACCCTCTGGGCGCTGCGTGGAGTGTAGTGGAGTGGAGGAGAGGGGGGAGAGGGCCGCCCCCTATCCCTAGCATCAATCGGCCGGTGACTGTGGACAGACCAACTGTGATTCAGGACCGGGTCTCATTAATCGGTGACGGACTGCCGTGACCGGGTCAGAGGGCGCACGAGGCGAACAGGCAGAGCTGGACACGTCAATACTCCTCCCCCCACCCCCCTCCTGACAGCAGGCAGCTTCCTTCAGGTGGGGTCGTCGCCCCCGGCTACACCACAAGCAGGGTTCACTCCTCGCTGTTTGATTTGATAGGTCCTGGGTGTCACACTTTCAGTGTTGTGTTCGTTGCTAGCGCCTAACTCGTCTGGCTTTGAATTACAGCTTGAACCTGTTGCTTCTGAAACAAACAAACAAAAACCCAGTGGCAGGATCTCTGTGGCACCAGCAGCCGCATCAGCCAAAGCGGCAACACGCAGGAACAACTCTGTGACAAGGAAAACCGACAGGAAGGGCGTGTACCTGACTGATTCCAGAAGCAGCGGCAGCAACAGTGACAAGAAAGAGTGACGAGACCCCAAAAAGAACAGAAAAGAGAAGACAACCTGACTCGCAGCGCGAAGAGGAGTTAAGAGGAAGGCAGAGCTCGTGCAGCAACAGCAGTAACAATAACACCAGCTTGGGAAAACAGCGTAGGAAACGAGACAACGTCTCCATTCATGTGTCGGCATCGAGAGTGCCAACTGGAATAATAAATCAGAAACGTTACGGGCAAGCGACAGCAGCGGCAGTAGGAGAATAAGCAGGAGGAGGAGAATCCGCAACAACGGCGACGACGACGACGACGACAACAACAACAACAACAACAACAACAACAACAACAACAACAGGGTAGCCTCACGCCCTGCACGCCTCCAGGCATGGACGTCAACTTGCTGCACAGCTGCATCCGGCACCCGCTGGTCCGGCTGCTGGCCCTGGTGGTAGCCTTCGTGGCCTACCTGACCATGGGGGCGGCGGTCTTCCAGGAGCTGGAGAGGCCGCACGAGGTGGCCATGGTCAGCGACCTCAAGGCCGCCCGCCTCAACTTCAGCCTCCTGGGGGCCGCCTGCATCTCCGGTGAGAGCACCTCTGGCGTTGTGTGTGTGTGTGTGTGTGTGTGTGTGTGGGGGGGGGGGTGTCAGTCTGGCAGTCCTTCAAACTGTTCTTTCTTTCTTTGTCTGTGTAATTCGGTCTTTCTTTCTTTTCTTTTTTTTCCTTTCTGACTTCCATTATTTTTTGTTTGTCTGGTCTTTGAGTCTTTCTTTCTTTCCTTCATTTGTCCTCGTTTCTTGTTTTTCTTCCCTTGTCTGCCTTTCTGAGGTTCTTTGTGCCTGCCTTTCTGAGGGTCTTTGTGTCTGCCTTTCTGAGGTTCTTTGTGCCTGCCTTTCTGAGGTTCTTTGTGTCTGCCTTTCTGAGGGTCTTTGTGTCTGCCTTTCTGAGGGTCTTTGTGTCTGCCTTTCTGAGGGTCTTTGTGTCTGCCTTTCTGAGGGTCCTTGTGTCTGCCTTTCTGGGGTTCTTCGTGTCTGCCTTTCTGGGGTTCTTCGTGTCTGCTTCTGGGGTTCTTTGTGTCTGCCTTTCTGAGGGTCTTTGTGTCTGCCTTTCTGAGGGTCTTTGTGTCTGCCTTTCTGAGGGTCTTTGTGCCTGCCTTTCTGAGGGTCTTTGTGTCTGCCTTTCTGGGGTTCTTTGTGCCTACCTTTCTGGGGTTCTTTGTGTCTGCCTTTCTGAGGTTCTTTGTGTCTGCCTCCCCCCCCCCCCTTTTTTTTTTATTATAGGTTCTTTGTGTCTGCCTTTTTTGAGGTTCTTTGTGTCTGCCTTTTTGAGGTTTTTTTGTGTGTCTGTGTATTTTGGTCTTTCTTTTTTTCTGACTTTCATTTTTTGTTTCTTTGTCTGTCTTTGTGTCTTTCTTTCTGTCCTTCCTCCAATATTCCTTATTTCTTATTTTTCTTCCTTTTTTTGCCTTTCTTTCTTTCCTTTTTAATTTCTTACCCAGTTATTTTGTTTCTTCCCATTTCTATACGTCATTCCATCTTTATTCCCTTTCTTTGCTTTCTTCTCTCTCCTCTTTTCTTTCTGTCGTTCATTTTTTTTTTTCGTTCTTTCTTCTTTTCCCATTTCCTCCATTTCTGTGGTTTCTTCCCCTCTTCCCTCCTTGCTCCCTGTCTTTCTTCCCTCTTTCAATTATTCATGTGTGGATTCCCCAACTCCCAGTGAATGCCTGTCTCAAGGGTCGGCAGCTGATGAGAACTTACAGCGTTTATCATTTTTGTTCCCAGTAGGAAGACAGTCAACAAACGAAGGTAGGGACTGACATTTCCAAAATTTGATAAGGAGCAAGCTGGCGAAAAAAAGGGGGGAAAATCATTTATATAATAGTCCGTGTAAAGGGGGCAAAATCATTTATATAATAATCTGTCTAAACTGTAATTCAGACCCGAACGTACACGTATCCCGAGAGACATCTGTAAAAAAAAAAAAGGCATTTTTGGACAGATCTTCGGGTACATCTGGAATATTCTGTGTTTGGGGGACGATTGTGTTTTCCACTTTGGGGGTACACGTGACAGAGTGTTTTGGGACAGTCGAGTCTTTCTGGACATCTGAAACATTTGATTGATTTTTCATCTATAGGAACAGTGGAAAGGTTGGGTGTTTGGGGACAGTCAGGTTTTCGTTGTGGGGGGGGGGGGGGGGGGGGGGGGGGGAGGGGGGGGACATCCGAAGTTTTGTTTGTTTGTTTTGGGAGGAGAGGCAGTCAAGTCTTCAATTTGTTGGGACATGTAATAAATGTGGTGTTTTGGGACGGTGAAAGTTTATTTGTTTGTTTGTTTGGGGAGGAGAGGCAGTCAAGTCTTCGATTTGTTAGGACTAGATTTGGTGTTTTGGCATGGTGAAAGTTTGTTTGTTTGTTTCTGGAGGAGAGGCAGTCAAATCTTTGGGATATGTAATGCATCTAGTGTTTTGGGACGAAGGAATTTTCAATCTATATGGACCTCTGAACGATTGGTTGTTTGAGAACAATCACATTTCCCATCTTACCGAACACCCAAAGACTGGGTATTTGGGGGGAAGTGAAGTCTTTCACTTAGAGGGACACCTAGAACATTGGGTGTTCTTAGGACTCTTACATCTTTCATTTACTTTTGGGGAGAAATGAGGTCGAAAACGGGGAGGCGGGGGAAGTGGGAGGGGGGGGGGGGGGGGGGGTAGTGCGGTTTGTGGTAGGGAGGAAGGGATAGGGGCTTGGAATCTAGAAGACTTCCTGATCTTTGGCGAGCTTGTGATCTTTAATGATCTGAAAACGCGCGCGCACGTGTGTGTATGTGTGTGTGTGTGTGTATGTGTGTGTGTGTGTTTGCGCGCGCGCGCGCGCGTGTGTGTGTGCGTGCGTGCGTGCGTGCGTGTGTGTGTGTTTGCGTGCGTGCGTGTGTGTGTGTGTGTGTGTGTGTGTGTGTGCGTGCGTGCGCGTGCATGAGAGAGAGAGAGGAAGAGAGAGGGGGGAGGTTAAGGACAGAGAGAAAACTCTCTCTCTCTCTCTCTCTCTCTCTCTCTCTCTCTCTCTCCTCTTTCTCCACCTCTCCCTCTCTCTCTCCCTCCCTCTCTTCCTCCTCCTGTTTTACCTCCATATAGGAGCGCGCGCACACACACACGCAAACGCGTACACAAACACGCATGACTCAAACGCACACATATGGAAACGCATGCGCGCGCATTTAGGGCGTTTTTCAAGCGTTCGTCAAGTTTAAAAAAAAATCCTCCTAAATAAATGATGGAGCTTCAATGGAAAGAAAACCTCTTCATACGAAATGCACAGCGCTTAATCATCTTTCTTCCAACATGTCCCAGTGGATTGGCAAGGCTTCGTTCCAAGCTAAACGTGTTGGTGCGTTTGTGACCTAACAGCTTCAGATACTAGAACCACGAGGCCGTCAGGCGTGGGGAATGTGTGCGGCAGTTGTGTGGACACCATTGCCGGGTTTACAGAGGGAATGGAACGTGAGGTTATATGTTTCTATCATACTCTCGCTCACAGTTGACGCAATAGATGTTTCCGTCATACTCCTGTTCACAGTTGACGCAATCGAGCGCAAGACGTTTTCGACTGAACGATCACTTCATCACGTCATTGAAAACACTTCAGTCCCCCCCCCCCCCCCCCCCCCACACACACACACACACTACGTACTAGCTTGAACTCTCTCTCTCTCTCTCTGTCTCTGTCTGTCTGTCTATCTGTCTCTCTCTCTCTGTCTGTGTCTGCCTCTGTGTCTGTCTCTCTGTCCATGCCTCTGTCTGTCTGTCTGTCTGTCTCTCTCTCTCTCCCTCTCTCTCTTTCTCTCTCTCTGTGTCCGTCGGTCTATTTGTCTGTCTGTCTGTCTCCTCTCTCTTGATGTGTGTACATGTATATGAGCACAGAGATGGGTGATTTGTAAGTGACATGGAATTTTATATGTTAATTTACGTAAACATGAATGTAATTTATGTATATGTACGTACAAGGTGTGTAGACATGTTTACGGGGAGGGGGCTGTTCTGTGTCTTTCTTTCCTCCCCCCCCCACCCCCCACCCACTCCCTCCTCCATCTCCACCTTTATCCCCTCTTTCCCCCCTTCCCTAATCCCGTTTCCGTATGTGTAACTGAGCAGTCGTGTAAGTCTCGTGCGTACTGGATTGTGTGTATATATGTATGCACGCACCTGTTGCACTACGACTTGTGACAGATTTCGCTGTCTTTTTCTTATTCCTCGCCCACGTCAGCTGGTCACTTCAGGATCTCGGAAGAACACTGCTGTCCGCCCCCCCCCCCTTTTTTTTTTTTGAGGGGGTGAGGGTTGGGGGCGTGTTAAGGTAGTGATCTAATCTTAAAATCTTTAAAAAATGTGTTGTAAAGAGAAAAGAGAACAGAATCTGTTTCCTTGAAAATGCTTATACATATTTTAGCTAAGAAAACAGCGATGTTAATAAATCTATGTTACTCGATTTTGACTACATTTGTTTACTCCAAACAAAATATCGTGCACTGACCGCTTTAGTCTTTTGTCTGTTTTTAAATAAAAAAAATCCTCAATGAAATACCAAAAACTGTGGTACAAGAGGACATTGACAGTAAAGAAAGAAAGCTCAATGTAGTCACCTGTGTCAGGACGATAAGAGCATTGGTTTGTTTTCTTTGACTTGCATTTTATTGAGAACAGTGTTTGTTGGATTAATGTTATGTAATACTTTCCAGTGGAGAACTCTTTAATCTTGTTTCTTTAATAACATCCTTTGCTCAAGACCATGTGGACGCTTCCAACCTGATGCCGAATTTTCTGAGCCAGAATGAGACGCATGGGGTTACCGCCTCTTGACCATCAAGTAATACTTTCTTAATACCCCTTATTTTCATGTTGCTGCTCTCTCTTCAGGTCCTCCAGGGTGCCCCCCCCTCCCCCCCTCCAGTTTGACGTCCAGGGTGATTGGTGTGGGTCAGACACTGTCCCTTGCAGTAACATACTGTGGGCAGCGGTGGGGTTGGGGATGGGGGTGGGGGGTGGCGGTGTGCTCTCCTGGGGCCCTGACCACTTGGACATTCGCCTGACTGTCCAACACCAAACTCTGTATGTAGGTGATGGCATAGGCTATACTGTCCAGTTCTTAGCTCGCGGACAGACAACAAACTGTTCAGAATCCGTCCAAACCTGAAAGAGTTTTAAACCATGTTCCCGACGCGGCCGTGAGGAGGAAACAGTCTTGTGCCGTTTACATGCGCCCCCCCCCCCCCTTTTTTTTTTTAAAAATCTTTTAAAGGGTGAAGAAGCTCCATGGTGCATTCCATGTCATGTACCACTCACAGTAAAGCATGTTCTTTTGGAGTGTTGGCACTTGCATGACGTCAGACTTGGGCATTTTGCAGCAGACTGCACGAAGGCCTTGTTGAGAGATATCCCACCTGACGTGATCTTTGAGTTTCTGAAGATCAACATTTTTCATTTGATCAAAGGTTTTACGGAAGAGAGATTTTTAACAGAATTTCTGGTGCGTTTTTGGAAAGTGTGTTTTAAAGGGTTGTGTGAATGAGATCTTTAAATTTTTTTTTTTTTTTTTTTTTTTTGGAATGACTTGTGAGTTGACTTCAACGCGGTGACAAACAGCCCCGGTATATCCCTTTTGTGGTCGGCTGCGCTATAGAAGAATATATTACCTTTCCTGACCTTATCCAGTTCTCAGCCGGAAGACCGTCATGCGTTCTTCTCATCCCAGAAGATGGCCGCTGTCGCTTGGTCTGTGCCGGGGATGTTGGGGTTGCTGTGCCTCGTTCCGCTGGGCCTCAATGGCTGTCTGGACTGATCGCTGGACGTCAGGCTGGTGTGCGCCTTCC
>CM065717.1:26340110-26347610 GCA_033310375.1 Conus canariensis | reverse complement strand
ACTTCCAAGGTTGGAAAGTGTACAGTTTCGCAGTTTCCAAAGTGACAAAAGTGTACATTTTGGCTGTTTCCAAAGTGAAGAAGTGTACATTTTCGTAGTTTCCCAAGCTGAAAAGTGTACGTTTTCCACCACTTTCGTGTGCACCTCAAGCGGCCTTCTCGCTGTACTGTCTCTGTAACGACCACCAGTTTTTCTTTCCTCCATGTTCCAGATCAGCAGCCGGGATGGTATGTTGTTGAACCAGCAACATCGGTGTCAGAGGGTTGGACAGCTTGGATGGGGGCTGATGCATTGACAGAGTTCTGGCAGGAGGATTGGAACACACAGACGGATAACAAACTCTTTCAGATCCGTCCAAACCTTAAGGAGTTCCTCCCATCTACGTCTGGTGGTCATAAAGAAGAAACAGTTCTGTGCCGGCTGCACACCGGCCATTCGTATTTTACCCATTCGTACCTTTTAAAGAATGAAGAAGCGCCGTGGTGCATTCCATGTCATGTGCCACTCACAATGAAACATATTCTTTTAGAGTGTTGGGACTTGCACGATGTGAGACACAAACATTTTACAGCAGAGTCCATGAAAATCCTGTTCAGAGATGTCCCGCCTGACGTGATCCTTGACTTTTTGAGAGAGATTAACATTTTTCATCTGATTTAAGATTTTACGGAAGAAAGATTTTTAATGAAGTTTCTGGTGCGTTTCTAGAAGATGTCATTTAAAGAGATGTGTGAAAGGTTTTTTTTTAATTTTTTTAATGACTTGTGAGTTGATTTTAACGTGGTGACAGCCCTGATGTGGCCCCTTGCGGTCGGCTGGGCTATAAGCAACATTATCTCTTATCCTATCTGACAGAGTTCCTGGCCACCTCTCCAAACAGGTTAAGGAGGAAAGACTCCTCCGATTCGTAATCTTCCCTCGACAGAAACACTGTAACACGTCAAATATATTCACGCCGAATGTATTCATGAATATGTTTTTTTTTTTTTTTAATAAATGCGAATTTACATCGAATCGTTTTGCATGTGTTGAATATGCTTAGAAAATTTTGCTATGTAAAATATGCTCGTTTTAAGAATACAGTACCCTCCTTAGGCAAGTTTCTCCACGCTTGTGAAATTCAAGTGTGTTTTGGCAGTATACGCACTCAGACACGCAGACACACATGTAACCCCCCCCCCCCCCCCCCGGGTCTGTCTGTGGGGACATTTGATTGATTGGATGTTAGGGGACGGTAAGAACATCCTTCAGGAGGACATGTGACAGATTGGGTGTTTGGGGACAGTAAAGACATCCCTCCATGGGGACATGTGATAGATTGGGTGTTTGGGGACAGTAAAGACATCCCTCCATGGGGACATGTGATAGATTGGGTGTTTGGGGACAGTAAAGACATCCCTCCATGGGGACATGTGATAGATTGGGTGTTTGGGGACAGTAAAGACTTGTGATAATTTGGGTGTTTGGGGACAGTAAAGATAACCACCCATGCGGACATGTGATAGATTGGTTGTTTGGGGATAGTAAAGACACCCACCCACGGAGACATGTGATAGATTGGGTGTTTGGGGACAGTAAAGACATATGATAATTTGGGTGTTTGGGGACAGTAAAGACACCCACCCATGGGGACATGTGATAGATTGGGTGTTAAGGGATAATAAAGACACCCACCCATGGGGACATGTGATAGATTAGGTGTTTGGGGACAGTAAAGACATGTGATAGATTGGGTGTTTGGGGACAGAAAAGACATCTGATAGATTGGGTGTTTGGGGACAGTAAAGACATGTGATAGATCGTGTGTTTGGGGACAGTAAAGACATGTGATAGATCGGATGTTTGGGGACAGTAAAGACATGTGATAGATTGGGTGTTTGGGGACAGTAAAGACATGTGATAGATCGGATGTTTGGGGACAGTAAAGACATGTGATAGATCGTGTGTTTGGGGACAGTAAAGACATGTGATAGATTGGGTGTTTGGGGACAGTAAAGACATGTGATAGATCGTGTGTTTGGGGACAGTAAAGACATGTGATAGATTGGGTGTTTGGGGACAGTAAAGACATATGATAGATTGAGTGTTTGGGGACAGTAAGGACATCTATCCATCGGGACATGTGATAAATCGGGTGATTGGAGGACACTCAAACCTTCCATTGTTGTGGAAAATGCAGGAGTTTGGGTTTACTTGCAAAGGTCAAGTCTTTCCACTTGCTTTTGGATGCTAGAAGCTTGGGTTTGCCAAATGATCTGTAGCGATCGAGAGAGAGAGAGAGAGAGAGAGAGAGAGAGAAGAGAGAGAGAGAGAGAGAAGGTTAGAGAGAGAGAGAGAGATAAAAAACACAGGTGTACTTCGTCTCTCTGTCTCCCTCTCTCTTTGTTCTCTCTCTCTCTCTCTCTCTTCTCTCTCTCCTCTCTCTCTCTCTCTCTCTCTCTTCTCTCTCTCCCTCTCTTTGCTTCTCTCTCTCTCTCTCTCTCTCTCTCTCTCTCTCTCTCTCTCTCTCTCTCCCTCTGTCTTCTTTTACTGCAAAATGAAAAGAGAATTGTAACTCGCTCTGTAACTATGTTCATTTTTAAAGCACTAAAACGGAGAGAGGAACTGTTATCAGTTAACACACAAATGCCACAGTAATTTTTTTAGGAAATTGTTATGCAGATATTTTCTTTCATAATTTTCAGCATATGCGCCGAGCGCGTGTGTGTTCTACTTTTGTTTTTGACCTCATTGCAGATAGGTAGGTGGCCTTTGCAATTAAACTAGTTGAGTTGACTCTCTCTCTCTGCCTCCTTCCCTCTCTCTCCCCCTCTGCCTCCCTCTCTCTCTCCCTCTCTCTCTCTCCCTCTCTCTCCCCCTCTCTCTCCCTCCTCCTCTCCCCTCTCTCCTCCCTCTTCCTCCTCCCTCCCTCCCTCCCTCTCTCTCTCTCCCCCCCTCTCTCTCTCTCTCCTCTCTCCCCCCCTCAGTCTCTATTAGTTATTTCCGATGCCACTGAATGACGGTCAAATAGTTCATCATACGTGTTCTTTTACCTGTGTGTCAGCAGCTTTTTCTGGTCCCTCCTCACCCGCCACATATTTCTTATCTATGCCGAAGCCCCACCCCCACCCCCCTCATCCCCACTCTCCCCTACAGCCCTGTCGGTTATTCGCCAGCTGTTACAGCCATCTATCTTGTATCTTTTATCTTTTCTCTCTGTCTGTCTGTCTGTCTGTCTGTCTGTCTGTCTCTCTCTCTCTCTCTCTCTCTCTCTCTCTCTCTACCACACACACACACAAAACACACACACACACAACACAACACACACACACACACACACACACCACACCACACCACACACACACACACACACACACACACACACACACACACACACACACACACACACACACACACACACACACACACACACACACACACACACACACACACACACACACACACACACACACACACACACAACACACACACACACTCACACACTCGCACACACATTCCACAACACAAACACACACACACACATACGCACACACACATCACACACACACACACACACACACACACACACACACACCACACACACACACACACACACACAACACGCACACGCATACACACAAAACACGTGTGCGTGCGTGCGTGTGTGTACGTGCGTGCGGGCGCGCGCGCGCAAGTGTGTGTGCTACACAAAATTCAACCAAAGAAACACACGAAAAGCACATCAATCCCCCCCCCCCCCCCCCCCTCCCAATATTCCGACCTTTGCGGGTCTTCCTCAGGGGACGTTGATGACAAAATTGCACATGGCAGTTCCCGTCAACACTGTCTAAAAACAAATGCACCACAGTCCATTTAGCTACAGATGGGGAGGGGTGGGCGTTGGGGGGGGGGGGTAGGCGGAGGGTGGATGGAAGGCTGTGAAGACCACGTGAGAAAAGAAGAGAAGGCGAGAGGGACGGGCAGAGGGAAGGAGAGTGAAGAGTTCCAAGGCATTGCACCAAATGGTGATGGTAATGCTGCTTATAGCCCAGCCGACCGCAAAGGGCCATATCAGGGCTGTCACCACGTTAAAATCAACTCACAAGTCATCTCCCCCCAAAAAAACAACAACAAACAAACAAACAAACAAAAAAAAAACGCCTTTCACTCATGTCTTTAAAATACACCTTCTAAAAACGTACCAGAAGCTTCGTTGAAATCTTTTCCTCCGTAAAATCATAGATCAGATGAAAAACGTCAATCTCTCTCAGAAACTCAAAATGACGTTATTCGTTTTATAACTATTTTTGTACTGTTGTTGCACCAAATAACGGTACAGAAATAGTTACAGAACGAATAACGTAGGCCACATCCTTATATGTATCTATGAAACGGATAAAGATTAAACAGGCATATGCGCGTGTTCATTTCAATGCATGGTATATTACTTAAATGATGAAAAGAGTAAAAACAGTGCGAACGAAGCTCAGTTCTTCTGCATATATACAGCGACCATCTCTCCCCCCCCCCCCCATTCCCATCATCCCTCTTCTCCCCCACACCCGCCTTCACACACACATACACACGCACACACACACACGCACACACAAACACACACACACACACACACACACACACACACACACACACACACACACACACACACACACACACACACAACTTCCTGGTTGCTACTGCTTCCTGTAAAAAAAAAGAATCTTAGTGTAAGATGTTCAAGACTAGAATCCTATGCACCTCTGAAAGGTGCATATTTTCGCACACTCAAACACAGGATCATCAGCATTCTAATTCGCGACAGCCACGAAAACAAACGAACAAACAAACAAACAGGGAGTAAAAAGGTTCCCGGTTCCAAACACATCCGTCAGTTGACATTTCTGTCTGCGACTCTGGTGCTCACATCAGTATTTTGGAGATATAGAGAGAAGGGGAGGGGGGGGGGGGGAGAGAGAGAGAGAGAGAGAGAGAGAGAAGAAGACAGACAGACAGACAGACAGACAGACAGACAGACAGACAGACATTCATCTAAACTGTTAAAGTGTAGGATCATAAGCATTTGATGAAACACCGATAGTTGACGTTCGTGACATGGGACAATCAGCAGTGCCCTTTGTGACCGCCACAAAGTAAAGCAAACGGTGCAAAACGTTCCCGTTTCAAACTCGTATGTCAGCATAACATCTCCCGTGGAAGCCTTTATGGTCACATCACAGTTATCTTGGTTGCGTGTGTGTGTGTGTGTGTGTGTGTGTGTGTGTGTGTGTGTGTGCGTGTGGCGCGTGTGTGTGTGTGTGTGCGTGTGTGTGTGTGTGTGGTCATGAACCATTTCTTATAATCGCAGTCTCCTGCATCCATCCCTCGCGCCACATTCCGAGTCGGTTGCTGTTTGTTTCGAGTCCGGGGCCCTTTGCGGTCGGCTGGGCTATAAGCAACATTCTCTCTCTCTCTCTCTCTCTCTTATACGCACAACACACACACACACACACACACGCACACGCACGCACGCACGCACGCACGCACGCACGAGGAGTCAGGCAGAATTTGTTGGGTCCGGGAGTTAAAACTTTTCATCTGTTCAGAGGACAGTTCAACAGCAGAGAAATTAATAGGGAGAGAGGGTCGTGCTTTTCTTTTTAATTCATATTTCGGGGGAAGAAGGTGGATGCGGTGGGGGGTGGAGAGATAGTTACACTGAAAATTGTCAAAGCGATTTCTGTGGCCAGTGGGCGATAATCGCGTTGGTGGGGGTCCTGTGACAGGCACTGTTCAATTTCCCTGAAAGGTCAATTGGTCAGCTGTCATGTTACGAACCGAAGTTCATTTTGCAGCTTGTTGTCTTTGTGGTTTCTTTGACAGGAGAGCAAGTGTGCGTGTGTGTGAGTGAGTGAGTGAGTGTGTGGTGTGTGTGTGTGTGTGTGTGTGTGTGTGTGTGTGTGTGTGTGTGTGTGTGTGTGTGTGTAACGAAGAGAAAGGACACTGGAAATAAACTGGGGGCTAGTAGGGAGGATGAGGGTGGTGGTAATGAGCGGTGAGAGGGAGAAGAGGAGAGGGTAGGGTGGTGAAGGGAGGGAGACGGGGGTGGGGGTGGTAGAGTTTGCAGTATTGTGGATGAAGTGCGCGAGAGGACTGTGTTGTGTTCGCGCGCGCGCTCGCGCTCGCGTGTGAATGAGTGCAAACTTCGATCCTCCTCCCCCCCCCCCCAAACCTTACTGCCTCCGCCTCCTAACTGAATCTATAATCTTTCGATCCTAACGAAAATCTGAAATGAGGTGGGTGATGGTAAACAGTAACAACGGACAAGTAGGGTAACTCTTTCTCCCACGATGAAATTAATTACACTCCCCACAACTCCAGACGAATGGTGTTTACGACGACACCAAATCCCCTTGCGGAAATGACAAGAGAGAGCACACACAACAAACAAGAAGACCTCCCCCTTAGGGGATGCTCTGTTAGACGATCTGGCGTTTCACTGGTATATCTGCTAGGCGATTTGGTGTTTGACTGGTATTTCTGCTAGGCCATTTGGTGTTTGACTGGTATTTCTGCTAGGCCATTTGGTGTTTGACTGGTATTTCTGCTAGGCGAGTTTGGTGTTTGACTGAAATTTCTGCTAGGCGAGTTTGGTGTTTGACTGGTATTTCTGCTAGGCGAGTTTGGTGTTTGACTGGTATTTCTGCTAGGCGAATTTGGTGTTTGACTGGTATTTCTGCTAGGCGAGTTTGGTGTTTGACTGGTATTTATGCTAGGCGAGTTTGGTGTTTGACTGGTATTTATGCTAGGCGAGTTTGGTGTTTGACTGGCATTGCTGCGAGGCGATATTGGTATTTGACTGGTGTTTCTGCTAGGCGATTTGGTGTTTGACTGGTATTTCTGCTAGGCCATTAGGGTTTGACTGGTATTTCTGCTAGGCGATTTTGGTGTTTGACTGGTATTTCTGCTAGACCATTTGGTGTTTGACTGGTATTTCTGCTAGGCCATTTGGTGTTTGACTGGTATTGCTGCTAGATGATTTTGGAGTTTGACTGGTATTTCTGCTAGATGATTTTGGTGTTTGGTATTTCTACTGGATGATTTTGGTGTTTGACTGGTATTGCTGCTAGATGATTTTGGTGTTTGACTGGTATTTCTGCTAGATGATTTTGGTGTTTGACTGGTATTGCTGCTAGATGATTTTGGTGTTTGACTGGTATTTCTGCTAGATGATCTTGGTGTTTGACTGGTATTTCTGCTAGGCGATTTGGTGTTTGACTGGTATTTCTGCTAGGCGAATTTGGTGTTTGACTGGTATTTCTGCTAGGCGAGTTTGGTGTTTGACTGGTATTTATGCTAGGCGAGTTTGGT
Source organism: Conus canariensis (assembly GCA_033310375.1). Lineage (NCBI taxonomy): Eukaryota > Metazoa > Mollusca > Gastropoda > Neogastropoda > Conidae > Conus > Conus canariensis. Next base: position 26,340,266 of record CM065717.1, on the reverse strand, counting down.
GTTTGACTGGCATTGCTGCGAGGCGATATTGGTATTTGACTGGTGTTTCTGCTAGGCCATTAGGTGTTTGACTGGTATTTCTGCTAGGCCATTTTGTGTTTGACTGGTATTTCTGCTAGGCGATTTGGTGTTTGACTGGTATTTCTGCTAGGCCAT
>CM065717.1:26317610-26332610 GCA_033310375.1 Conus canariensis | reverse complement strand
CCTTCCACCCTCTTTCTTTACATACACATCCGCGCACGCGCTCGTTTTGAATGTCTATCCGATCGTTAACCAGAAAAAAAGGGGGGTGGGGGGGGGGGGGGGGAGAAAGAAAACAAGCACCCCGACTCCCCCCCCCCCCCCCCCCCCCCCTTGTAATTTGCTAGCTTCATTTCCTGTTTGTATTCAACGTTCCGAACATCGATCGGCCCGTAATGCTACCAAGGGCGCTTACTCCTGTTGAAAACGCAGACGTTTATCGTATCATTCCTTTGCCCCGCAACATTGAAGTATCTTTCCTTCGTTTTGTCAACAGCTTTGAACTGAAATTGCTGAACAGAACAGTGTCCCGAGTCCTAAACAGCAGAATCTGCTACGCTTGAAACAACAGGAACAGCAACAAACCTGTGTTATCTCAGAACGAAGCTTATATTTACTTAGTTTCGCTGGCAATGTACCCAAGCCGTGTAGAAAATCGGAACAACCAAAAGTGTAGCGTGGACCAACAGATGTATTTTTCTCCATCCTCTCCACCTTGGTCTTTCTGTTGGGTTCCCCCCCCCCCCCCCTTACCCTCGTTAATCTCGCCCCTTCCCCCTCTTCGCTGATCCCCTTCGCCCTTCACTCCTTCGAAGAAATAGATTCCACGGTCATAATGCAGAACAGGACTACGTTTAACATAAATCAAAGCGGGTCTGCATGTTGACAGTTCGTTCGCGGGTAACCGGTCTATAGCTTGGAGCGACTCTCGTGTGTTTGTTGTGGAGGGACAGTCTGTGTCAACGTCATGATGATGATGTCGCACTGACCCTCCGCTGTGCGAATACCGAAGTGAACCCCGGTCTCCAGTTTGACGCACAAATGTCTCCGGCTTTTGTGGGAACACACGACAGACTCCCTTTCTTTCTGTTCCTGGCGCTGCCGAATAGAAAAACCGTCTGTAGCTGATCTAATGTCCAGGCTGTGAGATGTGGAAAACTGTCCTGACGGCTTGCTTGGTGACGCGGTTACGAAGTGAGTGGACTGTAGTGACTTCTTCGGAGCTCTCCGAACTCACTTCATAAGAGCTCCTTGAAATGAGAGTTATTTTCCTTGTCTTTGTAACTAAAGTTTAAGAGTTCCTTCCCTTATTGTTTTGAAGTAACCGTTTGTTTTCCCTGTCGATCTTTCTTTCTGAGACACATTAAAAACTCAGAAACCAAACTCAAGCCTGTGTCTGTTTACAGAGTTGTGTGCAACGAACCACAGCTACTCCAAAGGACAAAAGGACGAAGTGAGAGATATACATTTGACAGCAGACTTGTTGAACGAACAGTGGTCTGACCGCTGCAGCAGACGACACGGGGCAAATGGGATGGCCCTGAGAGTGGGCTTGGACGGAATGGCATGGGAAAAGAAGAGGGGGAAACAAATGAAAAATGCGAGGGTTTAACCTACAGCTTGATCAAAGACAAGCTTGATTTCACTGATTGTATTGAATTTAGTCGAGTATGACATCGATCGAATTCGAGGTCAGATTCCCCAGTAATTGGTCGATTTTTCCTTTTATAAGAAAATAAACCTAAACTAAACCTTTTCAACGGGAAGCAAAGATTGACGGGAAGAAGTGTGTGTGTCGGGGTGTGTCAGGGAGGACTTCTCTCGAGGTGTGCGTGACATCAGGCGTATGCTGGGTCCACGTTGGAAGGAAGCCAGATCGGAGGGCAAACAGGTTAGTATGACTTTCGGCCATCTGGTTATTGAGGGGAAAGTGTGGCCTTGATGATGGGCACGACTCATATCTCGTATCTGTAGAGAAACGAAGTGGGGATCTGGCCGACCCGGTGTTCAAACTGACGTTTCAGAGACAGAATTTAAGACGGGTACAAACAATCTATCTACGTAGAAACCTACCTTGGTAAACTACACAAATTGCTTCTGACGTCCACATTTGCCCATGGGGATTTAGAGTAAAAACCAGTCCGGCCGATTGGGCGTGAAGTTGACATTGGATCCTGCGTGTTTCTCAGTGGCAATACTTTTCATGCTCCCAAGTCGCCTACGGAGTGGGGAGGGGGGAATATGGAAATCTGCTCAGGAACAAAATGGATGACATTTCCTCCTCCTGAACAAACTTTGCCTGTTACTGCTGGTTCAAGGTCATTTGCCTTTGTATCTCCGGGGTCTTTTACATTTGTCTTGGAAGGTCAATAGTTTGTGCTGGTTAGTTCATATTCATGACGTCATTAAGTGAATTTCATCTTTTGACTTTATTAATGATGTTGAGACATTTGAACATAGTCATGATTCTGATTTTCTGGATTTCAGATGCATAGTAAATCTGCTGTTTAGTTCACTAAACAGGCGCGGGGTGGGGGGTGGGGGGTTCTGGGTGTTCTGAAATTTGAAGTGATTTACGGATAAAAAGTGTAGTTCCGTTGTGCGAAAACTGTGAATTAGATCTGAAAATATACAGGGTCGAACTTTAATTAAGGACCACCCGAAAAAAGGCCCTTTCTTTTTAAATTGGCCAAAAATACAAGCAATGCATTTTTTCGAAGAATTCGACTGGGAAAGGTTTAAGGGGTTAACAGAGTATTCCGCAAATCTTGCGAAAGCTGTCTTATTGTCACGTGCGGCTTGCAGATTGTTGTCAAAATTGCTTGTTTTTTAAGCAAGAGTGAACACTGCTTCAAACGGTTTTGCACTGAAATTCCAAATGCACGTGCAAAAACCAATGCATTGCAGAGCATTTTACTGACTGGAATGCCCCTAAAAGCAGCCCAACGTGCATAATTCTTCATAACACAAAAATGCCTCCAAGACGCAAGCTGTCTGATTTTGACCGGACCCGGGCGATTGCATGGCTGCAGGATCGAGTTGGCGTTCGAGAAGTGGCCAGAAGACTACAAGTGTCCCACTCCGTCATCATTCGGCTGAGAGAACGTTTTCAAGCCACTGGAACTGTCAAAGAGAGACCCCGTCCAGGCCAGCCAAAGAAGACCACTGCAAGAGATGACAGGTTCATCCGCAGACATGCTCTTCGGACCAGGACCACCACCTCCAACACCATCAGGCGTCGGCTCCAAGCTGCCACTAACACAGCAGTGTGTGAGATGACCATACGGCGGCGCCTCAATGCTGCCAACCTTCGAGCAAGGCGCCCAGTCCGGAAACCAAAACTGACTGCGGCCCACCGGGCACGTCGCCTGGCCTGGTGCACAGCTCATCGAACATGGACTCGGGCTCAGTGGCGGATGGTGCTTTTCACCGATGAGTCCAAGTTCCAGTTGAAGCCACGAGATGGACGCATTCGGGTGTGGCGGCGTCCTAGGGAGCAGCTGGCAGATGACGTCATCCAGGAGGTCGTCGCTTTTGGTGGTGGCTCCGTCATGGTATGGGGGGGGCATCAGCAGTCACCACAAGACTCCCCTGTACCATGTGGATGGCAACCTGAATGGCCAACGCTACCTGCAGGAGATTTTACGGCCTTTGGTTGTCCCAGCACTCCAGCAGATTGGGGCTCAGGCTGTGTTCATGGACGATAATGCCACCCCACATCGTTGTCGAGCCGTGAACACTTTTGTGGTGCAAGTTGGCATCACCAGGATGCCATGGCCGGCAAACAGCCCGGACATGAACCCTATTGAGAACATCTGGGGCGAGCTTGGGAGGAGAGTTCAAGAAAATCACCCTGTTCCGGCAAATCGACAGGAGCTGCTGCACTACCTGCAGCAGGAGTGGGCAAACCTCCCCAGGCACTCATTACAAGAACAGTCAACACCATGAGGCAGCGCTGTGTGGATTGTGTGGCAGCACGAGGGGGGCACACTCGGTTTTGATCAGACTGTAAGAAACACTCTTTTTGTGAATGTCATTTTGGGGGGTAGTCTCATTCAGGCTCCCCTGTCTAATCAGAAAGAATGATTTTTTCGATGAAAGTGACAAAATGTTGTTCACTGATAATGAAATTAAACATTTATAAAGTTTCTGTCGTTTGTCGGTTTTTCTTTCTATGTTTTGTGAGACTGTGTATAAGTGGTCCTTAATTAAAGTTCGACCCTGTATATTCATTTCGCTTTGATTAACGGTGGTCTGGATGCCCGAAAAACGATCTGTATGTGTAACCAGATGTCCCACCGGAAGGGTCGCCTTTCTACTGACACTTGAATCATGGTCAAAGAAGGACTGTACCACAAGACTGCTTGACTTGAACGGCTGAGACAGCTGGAAGACGTTTCACTGCTATTTGTGGTAATCTAAACAGCCCAGTCTCTAGTATTTCTCCATCCCGCGCAGTGAATTTTAAAAACAATCAACAGCTTAAAAGTCATTCAATAGTCTTTGACCGACGTTCCCAAGATACTATATAAAATGCTAGTGGCACATTTTTTTTTTATATTGTATTAATGGAATAAGTGGTTGCAACCAGCAAGGGTGCTACTCGCACACAAGCTAAAACGGAAGCAATGTGAATGGCTAATTTGTTTTGTCTCATGATTTTTATTACCTTGCATGTAAGGTGTGTGAATCGCGTGTTGCTGGCCGGCTCGAATATGATAATTTGCCTGATTAATATTTCATTGCTTTTCTTCGTCTTGGTAATTCATGGAAAACGGAAGATAATAAGGTGTACAGGTGACACAAAAAATGTGAATAGAGCGTGGAACACGGCGACACATTATATTGCACAGGAACGTATGTGAATTAGATGTTAAAGATAAATTACAAACTGGCCTCGAGCTGGCAGATATGAACGTTAATAATGCGTTGTTTATACTTAATTACTGCATTTGAGAGTGCGCTGCATCCACGAAGGCTGAAGAGGTAGACCATGGCAGTCGTAGACAGACGTGGGTTAACGAGGATTGCAAACAAAATAAAACCCAAATACGGATATTAATGACGTTGTTGTGGAGATAATCAGCACAAGTTGATAAAGGTAAATAATGATGGTAATGATAAGGGTGCAAAGGTTAAGGACGACAAAGTAAAGTTGATGGTTATGGTAAGGGTGCAAAGGTTAAGGACGACAAAGTAAAGTTGATGGTTATGGTAAGGGTGCAAAGGTTAAGGACGACAAAGTAAAGTTGATGGTTATGGTAAGGGTGCATAGGTTAAGGACGACAAAGTAAAGTTGATGGTTATGGTAAGGGTGCAAAGGTTAAGGACGACAAAGTAAAGTTGATGGTTATGGTAAGGGTGCAAAGGTTAAGGACGACAAAGTAAAGTTGATGGTTATGGTAAGGGTGCAAAGGTTAAGGACGACAAAGTAAAGTTGATGGTTATGGTAAGGGTGCAAAGGTTAAGGACGACAAAGTAAAGTTGATGGTTATGGTAAGGGTGCAAAGGTTAAGGACGACAAAGTAAAGTTGATGGTTATGGTAAGGGTGCAAAGGTTAAGGACGACAAAGTAAAGTTGATGGTTATGGTAAGGGTGCATAGGTTAAGGACGACAAAGTAAAGTTGATGGTTATGGTAAGGGTGCATAGGTTAAGGACGACAAAGTAAAGTTGATGGTTATGGTAAGGGTGCAAAGGTTAAGGACGACAAAGAAAAGTTGATGGTTATGGCAAGAGTGCATAGGTTAAGGACGACAAAGAAAAGTATGTTGAAGCTTGCAGGGGATGTAGAAATCTGTTAGAAACGAAGAAAAAAAAAACCCAATCCAGTTCGATACACTTACAGCAGACAAGTTACTGGCTTCCATTCATGCGTTTGGCCCTGTATGTGTAATATTTCATTGAAGACACAATCAAAGAATAAAGAACTTGTAGATAACTGTTAAAGCCTTGCTGGATTAAAAAAAAGAAACAAAAACAAACAAACAACCCCCCCCTCCCTCCCCCGAGAACTAATGGTGATGACATGTCGAAGTTGATAATCATTGGTTTTTTTTTCCTCGTACAAATGTTTCATCTATTGGTCGATTGTTGATCCCCCCTCCCCCCCCCCCCAAAAAAAAAAAAAAAAAAAAAAAAAAATTGGTATGAGTCCGGAAGCCATCCACTTGACAAGGAAGCATGTAAATAATATCAAGAGTTCTGAAGAGATTTCACTATCAGATATCAGGGGTAAGGTATTCTGCGCCGTCAAAAATGTAATATAGAATATAACCGGCGATCACCAAGCAGGCTATAAACATGGATATTCGGTTGTTCATCCGTTTGCTGTCATGGCTCTTGTTTTAATAAATCTTTCAATGGCAAATTTTAAATGACACTTGTTGACTTTGAAAAGGCGTTTGATTCGATCAGCAGAAATTTGTTATGACGTATTTCGTTTATGGAGGACATTACTGGAATACTTTTTAAATACAATAGGAGCGTTTACCGAGTAGTCAATACAAAAGTAAGGCATGCTCGAACATTCACTGTTTACGTGAGATTAACTAACATTCGTTTCACTGTAAACATACGTACAGTGACGAGCTGTTAAGTCCTGTTATGTAAGGAGTCAAATGGGGATGAAGTTCATAGTTGTCTTGACATGTTCTGCTCTGGGCGATCTTAGCATTGGAAAATTATTCCAAAGAAATTCGATGTGACTCTCTGATAGCTTCGCATGATGAAGGAATCGTACGCTGGTTACCACGGTATCTGCATGAAGCCTTTCTGTGACAGATGACCTCAATCGTGATGTTTGTTGTAAAGCTGTTACTGTACTGGAACGCGTTTTGTTTTTGTTTTTAGCATTTTTGTAATGTTTGCCAAATTCTGTTACCACACAGTGTTCATATACGATCTGGACTCATTGAATGAATCATCTCTCTCTCTCTCTCTCTCTCTCTCTCTCTCTCTCTCTCTCTCTCTCTCATCGACCTCTCGGGTGTATGATTTTATCATTGAAATGAGGGAAATTAAACGTGAGCTAAAGAGAAAGATGACGCAGGAAGATGAGACATGTAGAAAGTGTTGCCAGAAGCGGTCGTTTCAACTTTGTCGAATCGCTCGAGGTACGGGGGATGCACGCACTGTACTCACGGATTAACCAGACGTCGTCATAGCAAGATGTATGTATCAGAGCCAATGAGCAGAGTTGGACCGGAAGGGGTGGAGGATGGGGGATAGAGTGAGAGGAGGGGAAGATGGGACGGGGAGGATGGGGGTGACCGGATTGCTTCAAGCCGCTCATCGTCACATAGCTTTGCACGCGGCGACCCACTGTTATCGGTGTGTGTGTGTGTGTGTGTGTGTGAGTGTGTGTGTGTGTTGTGTGTGTGTGTGTGTGTGTGTGTGTGTGTGTGTGTGTGTGTGTTCAAATAAATCCAAATCACAAGTGCAGTTTAGCGCGCTGGTTGTTCTCATTGCTTTCATTTCTCATGCGATGATGTTGAAAGACACAGACACACGCACACGCACATACACGCAGAGAGAGAAAGAGAGGAGGAGAGAGAGAGAGAGAGAGAGAGAGAGAGAGAGAGAGAGAGAGAGGTTGTCTGCAAAACCTCAAGCTGACAGATGGACGCAGACGCACGGCTGACAGACACACATGCATTCTCTTTGTCTCTCTGTCTCTGTCTGTCTGTCTGTCTGTCTGTCTGTCTGTCTGTCGTCTTCTCTCTCTCTCTCTCTCTCTCTCTCTCTCTCTCTCTCTCTCTCAGACGGGACAGTTACTCATCAGCACTTGGAAACACAGACCGTGTGCACATGCACTCATAAATTTTGACCAAACCGCAGATATATCACTGGCGTAATCACGATCATATACATGTATACACATGCACACCACAAACACAGTAGACAGACGGACACAAGAACGTGCACGCATGCGCGCGCGCGCGCGCGCGCGCGCCACACACACACACACACACACACACACACGAGTTACCACTGTCATTTTTTTGTCACTGACTCGCCCCCACCAGCTGACCATAACTGTACCTAACATTGATGACCTCCCTTCCTGACATTATCGTTCTTGCCATCAGAACGGTGGCGCTGCGTAGGGTGATGGCGAAGATTGTATGTATCTGGGCCATTGTATGTTGTCCTTTTTCGTTGTTATTGTTGCTGTTGTTGTGTTGTGTTTTTGTTAGCCTTTCACCGTGGTTCGTGGGTCAAACAAACTTAGAAACCAAAAATTCATCAAAGTGATCGTTGATTTTTAGGTATGCTTCTGCTGCTACCTGACTGCCATCTGTGCTCCTTTTTGTTTTGTTTTCATGTCATGAGAGAGGTACGATGCTCTGGAATGCATACATGTAGACTTACTTTCTTTTCTCTCTTCGCTCCTCTCCTGGTCATCACCCCCGAACCCTTCTCCTCCCCCTTTCCTCCCCTTTTTTCCCATAAAGAAGAAAACACACATCGAGAGAGAGATTCAGATTCAGATCTTTATTCTGTTAGGCCATAGCCCCTCAGAAGGGGATACAATAATTGAGATAATATTCTAATATCAATGCGACAAGTAAAACAAACAAAAAACAAGTTCACAACGTTCACATTGTTACAAGTTTTAAGCCTGCGATGCATCAACGCTTATACTGCTTATTGTTATACACTAACAAATATATGTAACCATATTAAACGAAATTCAAGCATTTGATGATAAAAAAGAACCTAGGCTGTAAGAAATTTTCGAATCATAAATGCTTTGCACAAAAACAGAGCAAACCGCTTTACAAGTGTTTCATTTTTTGAAGTCATTAGCATAATCAGCTTGAAGATACATGGTTGTCTATAGTATTTTTCTGGAATAAACTCTTGCCTAATACAATAAAGTTCCTGGCACGAAAATACAAAATGAACTTCATTATCAAAACCCTCGTGACATAATGGGCAAAGGAGATGATCATCACTGAGTTCTCTATAACGATTAAAATGACTACTTATTTCTGTGATACCAAATCTAAATTTTGTTAAGATGTATCTCAAATGTTTGTCTAAGTTTATAGACAAATACAATGACAATCTATGCTCTGCGTTTAACATACGATAGATATCATATCTGTCACTTTCCTGAACATGAGAATGCCAGCTTTGCCATCGACAATCTATTAATCTCTGACGAAATTCACGGATAAAACCACGTATGTCCCCAACACCCTGACTTTCCCATACAAAGCCAAATCCATATTCATACAATTTTAATCTTACCCTCGAAGCCCAATTTGTCTTGCCTTTGGCATCAAACTCAACTAACATATTGTAAGCTCTTTGGGGTAATCTATGTGACTGCATTCTTGTTAACTTTAACCAATACCGAATGGAGCTGACTATAGAAACTAAATATATAGGATACCTATTTGTCTCCCCGTAGACTAAATCATTAGGCGTATATATAGATACTCCCAAAAACTTCTTCAGTGCGTATAAATGTAGCTTCTCCACCTCATAAGCAGAGCTGCTGATACCCCACAGTTCAGCACCATATTGCACAATTGGTTGGATTTGAGAATCAAACAATTTTAAAAATAGTGCTAAAGAATTGTTGTTCAATATTGTCAGCTTTTTCATGATAAACAATAAGGCGTATTTAGCTCTGCTCACAAGATCTTTACAGCAAATGTAAAGCTCAGGCGTGTTGAAAAGAATATACCCAAATATTTGTAAACATTTACTACTGGCATGATATTTCCGTTATAACTCCATCTTTCCCTAACAGCAAGATAACCTCCTTTTCTAAAGACTATTATGTTACTTTTTGTCATGTTTACATTTAATTGAAGTGATACAGCAGCTCTTTCTAGACTGTTCAGCTGTGTTTGCAGACCAATAACAGTTTCAGATAACAATACCACATCATCAGCTAATAGCAGAATAAATATTTCTAAGACATCATTTACAAACCGCACGCCATGTCTTCCAGAATTAATAACTTCCAACGTTAATTCATTAATGAATAATGAGAACAAAATAGGGCTGCAAACATCTCCTTGTTTTACCCCGGATGTACAGTATATATAATCTGTAAGAGATCCTCCACATCGCACTCTTGCTTTTACACAGTCATACATGCTGATAATGGACTTATACAATTTACCATGAACACCATTCTTGAGCAAAATCGGCCAAAGGATACTTCTATTTACAGAATCAAATGCTTTCTCAAAATCTATAAAGGCTACATATAATTTACGATTCAATCCAAACTGTTTTTCAACAAACGACATCAAAGTGAACATATGATCAACTGTTGAATAATTCTGTTTAAACCCTGCTTGAAATTCACCAGTTAAGTTAGTTTCTTCTACCCATTCCTGAAGTCTTCTATTAAGGACAGTGCTGTATAATTTACTGCATATATTGCTCAAAGATATCCCACGATAATTGTTTGGATTATTAGCATCAGCTTTTTTATACAATGGAAGGATAATTGACTCCGACCAAATTTCTGGAAAAAGACCCCTGTCAAACAAAGCATTAAAGAAATTCTTTAGAAAACAAACAACCAGTTCAGATTTGCAAGCATATTTAACTATCTCTCCAATTATCCTGTCAGGGCCTGCAGCTTTGCCATTTTTTAATTTTCTTAATGCCAACATGATTTCTTCATTTGAGATTGGACGATTTAAAGGACAGTTACCACTATCGTTGCCAGCACTTTCGCCATCACTACAAGGTTGTGCTAATAAATTACCAACATCTTCATTTCTTTCAAGCAGTCCTTTAAAATGTTCAAACCAGTTCTCCAAAGTAATATTATTCAAAGGTTGTTTCTTACCACCTCTAATCTTCTGTACTGTGTTCCAGAAATCTTTCTGAGAGTTTACAGACGCTACTAATTTTTCTAACAATCCTCTGTTAAAATCCCTTTCTTTCGTTTTCAAAAGTTGTTTGTATTCCCGCCTAGCATTACAATACAAAACTCGATCCGTTGAAAGTTTACTACGATTTGACTTACTTAGTAATCTCCTAGCGTTCCTTTTACTTTGGCGACACTCAGTGTCATACCAATCATCACATTCCCTACGACCATTTATATTTATCCGCTTTGTCATACATTTTGCAGCATCTTTTAAACAAGAATTAAAAGTACTGAGCGCGTCATTTACATTTACATCAATTAGTCTGATAGCCATTTCGACTCTCTGCTGGATCTCAGATGAACACATCATGTCTGTAAAGTGATCTTTATAATTTTCATTCCAAACAAACTTTTCCACAAAATTGTTAATATTCTTGTCTTAGACTTAGACTTAGACTTTTTATTATATCCCCATATACACAAGGAAAATGTTTTTGCAGGCACGTAAAACACAAATACAAACAATTCAACGTTAATCATTAATTCAACGTCAATATGTGGGTAAAACAGGCCTCTAAAACAAAATCACCCCTTTTCCCATGTGGTTTATGTACATGTACAAAATTAGACATTTATACCAATACAAATCCATACCCAAACATTTACACCCCCCAAACACACACACACACACTCGCACACACACACACACACACACACACACACACACACACACACACACACACACACACACCACACACACACACACCACACACACACAATTCAACGTTAATCATTAATTCAACGTCAATATGTGGGTAAAACAGGCCTCTAAAACAAAATCACCCCTTTTCCCATGTGGTTTAGTACATGTACAAAATTAGACATTTATACCATACAAATCCATACCCAACATTTACACCCCCAAACACACACACACACACTCGCACACACACCACACACACACACACCACACACACACACACCACACACACACACACACACCACACACACACTCCAACGTGTGTGTGCACCGCGTGCCCAAACCCACCTCTCTCTCTCTCTCTCTCTCTCCCCTCCCTCCCTCTCTCTCACCCTCCCCCATCCTCCACACTCCTCCAACCTTCCCCCCCCCCCCCCGTCCCAACCTGCTCAACTACTCTCTCAATCTTGCTGTCATAAAATATGTACATAGGGGGAAAAACTGGACTACAATATATGAATGACTGGGAAACTGAGATGGAGGAAACAGTAAAGATGATAATAGAGAAGAGAGGGACAGACAGAGACAAACCAAACGGGAAGGAAGAGAGCATGTGAGTTAGAGGCAGACATAGTGAAGGTGAGAAAGAGAGAGACGCAGAGAGCGACAAATCGTTAGGCAGGGAGAGAGAGAGAGAGAGAGAGAGAGAGAGAGAGAGAGAGAGAGAGAGAGAGGAGACCGAGAGGGAGGGGTAGGAGAAGGAGAGAGACAGGGTGAGACAGACAGACAGACGCACAGAGACGGAGAGCTAAAACATGGACAAAATCTAGCATATGATCAGACTCAATACATTCATATACATGAAGTACACAGACGTCAGAAACACTAGCAAACATATTCCTTGACATTAAAAAATAATCATCAACACTATTTCCACTTTCAGATACGTACGTGTAGCGACCTTCCTGGTCGCCCTCACACATACCATTCAAAATACATAAGTATAGACTTGTACACATATCAAGCAACATTTTGCCGTAATTATTAAGTTTTTTATCCTCAGAATTTCCGTCAGTGTATAATGGGCCGCTAGAATGCTGTTTACCAAAATCTAAGATATTTTCACCAAAATCCTTTGAAAAATTTGCAGTTCTGGCATTGAGATCACCACTAATCAATACAAACACGTCATCACAAGAAAGCATACAGTCATATATAAATTCAGACAATAAACTTATTCCATTTTCAAGATTGAAGTGCAAGTAATATGGTGAATCCACAGGAGGCACATATGCACACACATATAATACATTTTTAATGGTACCAAACACAGATTTGTCAATTATAAACGCAAAGAAATTATCCGACTGAATATTCAAGAGTTTTACAAATGAGCAAAGCTCCTTTCTTATCAGACACAACAAACCACCCGAGTGTCTACCACGAGCTGGAGCTTTATAGCTGGTTTACAATAAACTTCATAATCAGAAAATACAGAAGAGTGAAAATCTTCCACAAAAGTTTCAACCAAAGAAATAATATCAAACGTGCGAACAAAGGAGACAAAATCATTGTCGCGTAGTTTTGAAATTAACCCGTTAACATTCCAGTGTAAAAAGGTGAAAGATTTAGAATCAATATTCAAAAACTCGTTTTCATTCGTACTGTGCACAATGGCCGAGGGGGGACAATCATGTACATTTTCAGACACACAACACATATCAGATTGTAACACACATTCATAGCTTTCGTTTGTGTTGAAGGGGAAGCTGAACTAACGTCAGAAAACAACACGCTGTCAAAGACATCACGCTCTGCACGTTCTACCCCAGTGTCACCTATACTGCCACACAGCGAGGCAAGGACCGGTGTTACACTAGTGTGTGTTCCCTTTAACCATGGTTTATTTTTACACGAGTATTTGGGCCGGCCGACACATTATTTCATTTTTACAAGCTCGTCGTTTCCATTTACAGTGAATTTATTGCCATCGATTAGGAGATGGTCGAAAATCATAGTGGCCCGCTTACCCTCGCTCCTAGCTTTTTTCACATGGGGTGTCAACCTCCTCCTAATCTCTCTCACACGAACAGAAAAGTCTTCACCAACAAAAATATTTGTTCCCCGGAGTTTGCCCTTAGCCTTCAACACTTCTACTTTCTGTTTATAAAACGCGAATCTCGCTATGATGGGCGAGTCGCGTTTGGGGTTTAGTCTATGCACCCTATCGAATTCAGTTTCTTGGGCAAGTTCCAACTGGTCAGTTATTAACTCTTTTAACACACTTTCACAGTCAGTGTTGGTTTCATTGTCGTTCCTTGGTATACCATAGAAGATCAGATTGTTCCTTTTCGACCTGCCCTCGAGGTCGTCTGTTTTCCGCTCCAGGTCCTCGATCTTCTTAGTCAGGTCGTCGTTTTGTCTCCTGAGGTCTTCATTCTGTTGCTGCAGTCCGCTGATCTCCCCTCTTCGCTCCTCTCCTGGTCATCACCCCCGAACCCTTCTCCTCCCCCTTTCCTCCCCTTTTTTTCCCATAAAGAAGAAAACACACATCGAGAGAGAGAGAGAGAGAGAGAGAGAGAGAGAGAGAGAGAGAGAGAGAGAGAGAGAGAGAGAGAGCCGTCCGAATCAAAGACGTGGCTAGGGGCCTAGAATCGAGACGCCCTAAGATGTTGTCCCCCATGCCCTCCCCCCTCCCTCCTCACCCTCCACTCCCCTCCCTCCCCCCCTCTGTGTTAGCTGACCGAGTGTTTCTGCCGCTCCCGTTCTCTTTTATCTCCGCTGTCCTTGTGGTCATCGTCCTCCTCTCGCTCCTTCCTGCCGTCTTCTGTTCCTTCGTCCTCATCGCCGTCTTTCCCTCTTTGTCTTTCTCTGCTCTCTTTGTTGTCTCTGTGCCTTGTCTGCCCTCTGTCCCTACCCCCCCCCCCCACCAACTCTCTCTCTCTCTTTCTTTCTCTGTCTGTCTTTCCCCTGTGTGTCTCTCTCTATGTATTTCACTGTCTTTGCCACTCCGTTTTATCACTTCCTTTGCTGTTTCTGTCTGTGTCTGTCTGTCCTGTCTGTCTGTCTCTGTCTGTCAGTCTATCTATCTGTAAGTCGATCTCAGTGTCTGTCTGTGTCTGTCTGTCTGTCGCTGTGTTTCTCCGTCCTCCTCCCCTTCTCTCTCTCTCGCTCTTACTTAATGGAACTTTTGTTTCCTTTCAAGCTCCTGTACGTACTATTTTAGTTCGTGTTGTCAATGGTAAAGGGCATGATTCTGCCCACCTGTTGAGAACAGAGAGTTGGCAGTGATTAATCCCTCAAACGTGGGATGGGATCGCAGTGACGGGTAACTTAGCTGGTAGTTTGGAATGCCAGTGAAGAGGCTGGTCACTCAGCAGGCAATTTGGCCACGGCTGGTCTGGGCAGACTGGTTTAGAAGAGGCAGTCATTGGACTTCGGCGACATTGTGATTGGTGTTGCCTTTGCTGAGGAGGTCTTGAGCCTCTCTTTGACCGTGGCTGGTCTGGATGGCTTGGTCTGGAAGACTAAGTATAGGCCGAGGAGACAGCCCTGGGAGACCCTGGAGCCGTAGTTGGTGTTGTCTTTGCTGAGGTGGGCTTGAGATTTTAGAGAGGTAGATTTCCGCAGGTGGG
>CM065717.1:26305110-26312610 GCA_033310375.1 Conus canariensis | reverse complement strand
GGTGAAGAGTGACATCATACACAGTATTGCTTTGCAACATCATACACAGTGTTGCTTTGTGACATCATACACAGTGTCGCTTTGTGACATCATACAGTGTTGCTTTGTGACATCATACACAGTGTTGTTTTGTGACATCATACACAGTACTGCTTTGTGACATCATACACAGTGTTGCTTTGTGGCGTCATACACAGTGTTGCTTTGTGACATACACAGTGTTTCTTTGTGACATCATACACAGTGTTACTTTGTGACGTCATACACAGTGTTGCTTTGTGACATCATGCACAGTATTGCTTTGCAACATCATACACAGTGTTGCTTTGCGACATCATACACAGTATTGCTTTGTGACACCATACACAGTGTTGCTTTGTGACATCATACACAGTGTTGCTTTGTGACATCATACACAGTACTGCTTTGTGGACATCATACACAGTGTTGCTTTGTGGCGTCATACACTGTGTTGCTTTGTGACATACACAGTGTTTCTTTGTGACATCATACACAGTGTTACTTTGTGACGTCATACACAGTGTTGCTTTGTGACATCATGCACAGCGTTGCTTTGAGACATCATACACTGTATTGTTTTGTGACATACACAGTGTTGCTTTGTGACATCATAGACTGTATTGCTTTGTGACATCATACACAGTATTGCTTTGTGACATCATACACAATGTTGCTTTGTGACATCATACACTGTATTGCTTTGTGACATCATACACAGTATTGCTTTGTGACATACACAGTATTGCTTTGTGACATCATACACAGTGTTGCTTTGTGACATCATACACAGTGTTGCTTTGTGACATTACACACAGTATTGCTTTGTGACATCATACACTGTATTGCTTTGTGACATCATACACAGTGTTGCTTTGTGACATACACAGTATTGCTTTGTGACATAATACACAGTGTTGCTTTGTGTGACATCACACACAGTATTGCTTTGCGACATCATACACAGTATTGCTTTGTGACATCATACACAGTATTGCTTTGTGGCATTATACACTGTATTGCTTTGTGACATCATACACTGTATTGCTTTGTGACGTAATACACTATTGCTTTGTGACATCATACACTGTATTGCTTTGTGATATCATACACTGTATTGCTTTGTGGCATCATACACTGTATCGCTTTGTGACATCAGACACAGTATTGCTTTGTGACATCAGACACAGTATTGCTTTGTGACATTATACAGTGTCGCTTTGTGACATCATACACAGTATTACTTTGTGATATCATACACACTATTGCTTTGGTGACGTCATAACAGTACCTCCTTGGTGAAGGACGTAAAATGGTACAGATTTAGCGCCTTTTAAATATCGATCATGGGTTTGACAGTATATCCATTTTCAGAGTTCAAAATGACCTTTTTCGTTTCCGTTTCGTTTCCCTTGACACGGAGCTGCCTGCCAGTACTCGGAGATGGAACTGTCACTGTGTGAAAATTACGTATAAGAACCAGCATAGCAACGTCTTCAAAACGGAAATAGAAGCAAACGAAAGGTGACTTGTGTTGTTTGTTGTTGGGGCTTCTACGTGAAGATGAGGAGGGCATCCATGAACCGGATGTAGACCAGAAATTCCTCCTTTTGTCTCCTCTTCTGTTCGTAAAGTCAGTGACGATCCTTTTTCCCATGGGGCATTTTCAGTCTGATTCTCTTTATCGCTTTTCCTCCCCACGCCCCCCCCCCCCTCCCTCCCTTTCGCCAGGCGGTGAACTTTATATGGAACGGGTCAGTAGGCTCCGATTAGACGTGAATTGATAGGAATGGACAATGACGTCTCTCACGAGGGTGAGGTCTCTCTGTTTGACCTTGACCTGCATCGCATGAACTGGAGTTGAACTAAGTGTGTGTGTGTGTGTGTGTGTGTGTGTGTGTGTGTGTGTGTGTGTGTGTGTGTGTGGCGCGTGCTGCGTGTGTTTTCATTCGTATCCTTCTTTTCTATTTATCATTTTTTTTTCTCGCATTGTTCCCCCCCCCCCTCCCTTTTTTTTGATTTGTGCTTGATTTTTTTTTCTCTTCTCCCCTCCCCCCCTTTCCTCCACTTTCTTCATTCCCTCCCCCCCTCGTTTTGTGATCATTGTTCTTTAGGTTTCCTTCAAACTGTCCCCGTTTCCACACCCCTCCCCTTTTCCTTCCCTCCCTTTCATTGCTTCCTTATCCTCTCTCTCTTCTTCCTCATCTGTTGTCTCTCTGCGACCTCCTTCATCCGTTCAACCTTTCTCTCTCTCTTCTTCCTCATCTGTTGTCTCTCTGCGACCTCCTTCATCCCGTTCAACCTTTCTCTCTCTCTTCTTCCTCATCTGTTGTCTCTCTGCGACCTCCTTCATCCCGTTCAACCTTTCTCTCTCTCTTCTTCCTCATCTGTTGTCTCTCTGCGACCTCCTTCATCCCGTTCAACCTTTCTCTCTCTCTCTTCTTCCTCATCTGTTGTCTCTCTGCGACCTCCTTCATCCCGTTCAACCTTTCTCTCTCTCTCTTCTTCCTCATCTGTTGTCTCTCTGCGACCTCCTTCATCCCGTTCAACCTTTCTCTCTCTCTCTTCTTCCTCATCTGTTGTCTCTCTGCGACCTCCTTCATCCCGTTCAACCTTTCTCTCTCTCTCTTCTTCCTCATCTGTTGTCTCTCTGCGACCTCCTTCATCCCGTTCAACCTTTCTCTCTCTCTTCTTCCTCATCTGTTGTCTCTCTGCGACTCCTTCATCCCGTTCAACCTTTCTCTCTTCTTCTTCTCATCTGTTGTCTCTCTGCGACCTCCTTCATCCCGTTCAACCTTTCTCTCTCTTCTTCCTCATCTTTGTCCTCTGCGACCTCCTTCATCCCTTCAACCTTTCTCTCTCTCTTCTTCCTCATCTGTTGTCTCTCTGCGACCTCCTTCATCCCGTTCAACCTTTCTCTCTCTCTCTTCTTCCTCATCTGTTGTTCTCTGCGACCTCCTTCATCCCGTTCAACCTTTCTCTCTCTCTTCTTCCTCATCTGTTGTCTCTCTGCGACCTCCTTCATCCCGTTCAACCTTTCTCTCTCTCTTCTTCCTCATCTGTTGTCTCTCTGCGACCTCCTTCATCCCGTTCAACCTTTCTCTCTCTCTCTTCTTCCTCATCTGTTGTCTCTCTGCGACCTCCTTCATCCGTTCAACCTTTCTCTCTCTCTTCTTCCTCATCTGTTGTCTCTCTGCGACCTCCTTCATCCCGTTCAACCTTTCTCTCTCTTCTTCCTCATCTGTTGTCTCTCTGCGACCTCCTTCATCCGTTCACCTTCTCTCCTCTTTTCCTCATCTGTTTCTCTTGCGACCTCCTTCATCCGTTCAACTTTCTCTCTCCTTCTCTCATCTGTGTCCTCTGCGACTCCTTCATCCCGTTCAACCTTTTTCTCTCTCTTCTTCCTCATCTGTTGTCTCTCTGCGACCTCCTTCATCCCGTTCAACCTTTCTCTCTCTCTTCTTCCTCATCTGTTGTCTCTCTGCGACCTCCTTCATCCCGTTCAACCTTTCTCTCTCCCCCCCCCCCCCCCCCCCCCCCTGTTTTTGTTTTAAGTTGATTTACATTTGTACCCCTAGCGCACCCCTCCCACTATGTTTACCCTCCTTTCCCTCCACACCGTCATCTTCTGCCCCCCCCCCCTCCCCTCTTCTTCCTTGCTTCCTCTTTTCTGTACTTGTCTTCTTTCCTTTTGTTTCGCTTCCTTTGGAACTCTGTCCCTGTTTCTCTTGAGAATGAGAATCGAGATCGGGATCCTAAAGCTCACCAATAGGCCTAAGTGTGTGTGTGTGTGTGTGTGTGTGTGTGTGTGTGTGTGTGTGTGTGTGTGTGTGTGTTGTGTGTGTGAATCAAGTGTGTGAACAAGAATTTAGTGGCGGTAACATAATTAGATAAGTTTTCCGGTCTGACCTCTCAGTCTTCAAGACCACACTCATCTTTCTGTGTGGAAGATTTGAAACGGAAGGAGGCTGCATCAATCAAAGAGAAGGTCTGCCTTTTGCTTTTTCTTCTATCGGTAATGTTCATCCAGCTTCCTTCTTAACCTTGGCGGGGGGGAGGGGGGGGGGGGCAAGGGGCAAGCCCTGTCTGTTGGTTGACCGATTGGTTTGTCCGTCTTTTAGCCAGGCTACGCCCAAAACTACCCAACAGATTTGGACCAAACTTGGTTTTTTTTTAATCCTTGACTCTCTATTCTTGACTGTCTTATCTGTCTGTTAAAACTCGTTTTCTGTCTGTGTCGCTATATTCTCGACCTTTTAAGTCTTTGTTGCTTTATCGTCTTTTTCTCTTTAACCTCAATTTTCCGTCTTTGTCTTTTTATCCGCGGCTTTGAGATCTCTTTATCTTTGATTATCTGTCTTGTCTTTTTTGTCTATTCTTCTCTCGTTTTCCTCGACTGTCTGTCTGTCTGTCTGTCTGTCTGTCTGTCTCTCTCTCTCTCTCTCTCTCTCTCTCTCTCTCTCTCTCTCTCTCTCTCTCTCTCGACGATCTGGCTTTGTCTCTTTAGCCTCTGCTCTCTCTTTGTTCCCATTGTCAACGGCTGTCTGCCTTTGTCTCTTTGCCCACGACCATCTGTCTTTGTCCACGACAGTCTATCTCTATCTCTGTATTTGTTTCTTTAATGTCGACTGTCTACGTCTCTTCCTTCGACTCTCCGCCAGGGTTTATATCTTCTACTATCGGCTTTTGTCTCTTTCTCCTCGGCTATCTGTCTTTGTCTCTTTGTCTTCGGCTACCTACGTTTTTTTCCTCTTTGTCCTTGGCTATATCTCTTTGTTTATAGCAGTCTCGTTTTGTTTTTAACATTTTTCCTCGACTATGTCTTTCTGTCTTTATCCTGACTATGTGTCGTTGTCGTGTTATCCTCGACTGTCTTTCTTCGTCTTTGTTTGTCCTAGATTGTGTCTGTTTGGTCTCATTATCCTCAACTGTCTATTTTTTTGTCCTAAATTGTGTCTTTTTTGGTCTCATTATCCTCAGCTGTCTATTTTTTTGTCCTAAATTGTGTCTTTTTTGGTCTCATTATCCTCAATTGTCTATTTTGTTTGTCCTAGATTGTGTCTTTTTGGTCTCATTATCCTCAACTGTCTATTTTTTGTCCTAGATTGTGACTTTTTGGCCTCATTATCCTCAACTGTCTAATGTTTGTCCTAGATTGTGCATTTTTGGTCTCATTTTCCCCAACTGTCTATTTTTTGTCCTACATAGTGACTTCTTGGCCTCATTATCCTCAACTGTCTTTTTGTTGTTCTGGTGTGTGGCCGATGAAAAGGACGAGGGAAGAGGAGGAGTAGGTGTGTGGGAAATGACCAGTTGAGCACCAGCAGAAGCCAGGACAGGGATCGGTAAGGAGATATCCTTTATCTTTTTGCTAGCATCAATCTTGGCTCCCTTAACTGAGCCAGACGATAAGGGGAGTGGGCGGGGTGGGGGTGGGGTGGGGTGGGAGGACGGGGAAGAAGAATGGGAGGGAGGGAGGGAGGAAGAGACATGGAGGTAGGATGGGGAGAGAGACGGGGAAGTGAGGAGGGAGAGAGAGAGAGAGAGAGAGAGAGAGAGAGAGAGAGAGGGGGGCAGGTGGGGGTAGAGGGAGAGAGGAAGGGGAGAGACACGGAGGGGACAGAGAGGGAGGGGGAGAGAGAGAGGACATGGAGAGGGAAGTTGTAGGGGAGAGAGTGACAGAGACAGAGAGAGAGAGACAGACAGACAGACAGACAGAGATTGAGAGAGAGAGAGAGAGAGAGAGAGAGAGAGAGAGAGAGAGAGAGATTACACATACATCGTGGATAAACTGCAGCAAAGATATGAAAACTGAAAAGAAAAGAAAACAAGTACAATTTAACAAGAAAATATCCTAGAGAGGGAAAGAGTAGGTGGGATGGATGGAGGGTGGGAAGGGGGAGGAGGAGGGGGAGGAGGAGAAGAGACAGACTCAGGATGAGATGGAATTTTTTTTTTTTTTTTTGGGGGGGGGGGGGGGGGGATATGAGGAGGCGGTAGATTGAGCGGAGAAGATAACGGGTGGGGCAAGAGAGAGAGAGAGAGAGAGAGAGAGAGAGAGAGAGAGGAGAGAGAGAGAGAGAGAGAGGGACGGACGGACGGACAGACAGACAGACAGATGGGTGAACACCAGTCTCCTTGTAGCGGCTAACACGTTCTCAAGCGCGGCAGGTGCTCCGATGAAGCCCCCCCACCTCCCTCCCCTAATTGGCTCCCCGCCTGTCCTCCTCATCCCAGGGTGCAGTCTCCCTCTCTCTCTCTCTCTCTCTCTCTCTCTCTCTCCCCTCTCTCTCTCTCTCTCTCTCTCTGTTGATCCCTTCGTCCAGCTCAGGGCTGTTTGGAGAACAGGGGGAACGCGCGGCCAAAGCCGATCATATAGGGAAATGGAATCTGTTCAGCCTTAGTGTGTTGCGTGGTGTTGTGTTGTGTTGTGTGTTGTATTGTACTGTATTGTAGACAGCTTTATCGTCACAACGCATTTCTCAGTGTGATAAAGGATCAGGGAGATAACTTGTTGTCTTGTCTTGTGTTGCGCTGATTTGTGTTGTTAGGGTCAACGTTAGAGAGGTTTTTTTTTTTTTTTTTTTTTTTATTTTTTTTTTATTAGCTTCGTAGACAAGTGGCGGCAGAGGGGCAATAAACCGATAGATTCACTGCGTGTAGGGTACGGCATTAGAGAAGACAGGAGCCCATCCCACTCCTTCCACCGCTTAAAGCCTTCCCTGGGCTGAATCAGGTACCCCTCTTTACTGCAGGGTAGACAGAGAGGGTTAAGAAAAATAACGACCCCACAAGATGTTCGAACTCACGACCTTCAGCGCCACAGCCAGACGCGCTGACCATTGGTCTCCTGGACCGTTGTTTTGTTGATACAGTTTTTTTTTCTTTTTTTTTTTTTAAAGTAAAATAATCGGGATGAGAGAGCACGTAGATTTTTCTCAGTGTAATTGTATTGGGAGCACGTTGCCAAAATATGGCGCCACTCACTTTTGCGTTCTGCGTATTTATTTTAGATTACCTGTCCCAGTTGATTATTCAGTCAGTCAGTAAATTAGTTCATTTAGGGGACGTGTGCAGGGAGGTGGAAGCTGGCAGAAGTGAGTCAGGCACGGTGCCCTCAGTGTTGAGTAGTCTTCCATGTGCGCAATATGCGTCCGGCAAATTGGGGCCTCGGTTTGACGCCTCATCCATGGATCAGAGGGGAAAAGATAAGTATCTCGGCTTGATTCCCCACCAGTCTTCTTCGTCGGAGTCCCCTTTGCTCGCGAAAGCCACAGGCCGCTTCCGGGCACCACAGACGCCGCGCACCGCGAGAGAACTGTTCAGTTAAATGGACTGCCCTCTCAGGTACGCCAGCTTGTTCCGCTGTGCAGCGAGGGCGATCCGCTGACTGAACGTAGATCCACCGTGTATGTGGCTCAAACTGTCAGTTAGACACAATCAGCGGTAGATGTGGTGAACAGATGGCTGTGGGCCCCCAAC
>CM065717.1:26297610-26300110 GCA_033310375.1 Conus canariensis | reverse complement strand
AAGCTTGTTACATTTTCTTACACAGTTTCACATAGGCAGGTTGAAAGTACACAGCATTTTTTTTTTACTGTATGTTTGTTGCGTGGTAAACGTCACTTCTGTAATTCGTAAGTAATAAAATCGCATTATGATGATCTGTAATGCGAGTGCCAGTGATTGTCGAAGCAGAGCAGTCGACTCAGGTGGGATCAAGTTCAGCGACTGTAGACGGAGGCGACATGCCAGAGAGACGAGGGTGGGGTGCAGGAGAAGGAGGGTGTCAGGGTGCAGGAGAAGGAGGGTGTCGGGGTGCAGGAGAAGGAGGGTGCAGGGAAGGAGGGTGAGGTGCAGGAGAAGGAGGTGCAGGAGAGGAGGGTGTCGGGGTAGCAGGAGAAGGAGGGTGTCGGGTGCAGGAGAAGGAGGGTGTCGGGTGCAGGAAGGAGGGTGGGTGCAGGAGAAGGAGGGTGAGGGTGCAGGAGGAGTGTTCAGAGGAGGGGTCGAGGGTGCAGGAGAAGGAGGGTCGGGTGCAGGAGAAGGGAGGGTGAGGAGGGTGCAGGAGAAGGAGGGTGAGGGTGCAGGAGAAGGAGGGTGTCGAGGGGGTGCAGGAGAAGGAGGGTGAGGGTGCAGGAGAAGGAGGGAGGTGCAGGAGAAGGAGGGTGTCGGGGTGCAGGAGAAGGAGGGTGAGGGGTAGCAGGAGAAGGAGGGTCGGGGTGCAGGAGAAGGAGGGGGGTAGCAGGAGAAGGGGGTGGGGGTAGCAGGAGAAGGAGGGTGGGTAGCAGGAGAAGGAGGGTGGGTAGCAGGAGAAGGAGGGTGAGGGGTAGCAGGAGAAGGAGGGGGTGGGGTAGCAGGAGAAGGAGGGGTCGGGGTAGCAGGAGAAGGAGGGGGTCGGGGTAGTACAGGAGAAGGAGGGGGTCGGGGTAGCAGGAGAAGGAGGGGTCGGGTAGCAGGAGAAGGAGGGGTCGGGGTAGCAGGAGAAGGAGGGGGTCGGGGTAGCAGGAGAAGGAGGGGGTCGGGGTAGCAGGAGAAGGAGGGGGTCGGGGTAGCAGGAGAAGGAGGGTGAGGGTAGCAGGAGAAGGAGGGTGAGGGGTAGCAGGAGAAGGAGGGGGGGTAGCAGGAGAAGGAGGGTGTGGGTAGCAGGAGAAGGAGGGTGGGTAGCAGAGAAGGAGGTGAGGGTGCCACGCTTTGATTTAATAGGCCATTTTATCATGGCGTCTGCACGTCGCAAAGGTCTGTTGCTAGAGACAAAAATTGAAATTACTCAAGAAGTTGTGTGAAATCCAGCGAATCGGAACATGATAGCCGAAGTATATGAAATTGCGCAGCCGACACTGGCAACCATTCTGGCTTCAAAAGAAGTGTAAAAGTCAGTATTTTGAAGGTGAGGACACCGCAGCACGCCAGAACTCATCTTAGATACCTGTCGGAGGGAGTCAAACGAGAAGTTTGACAGAACTGCTGCACGTACATGTACTTGGGCCTTTGTGTAATCATATGGACTACTGTGTTACGAGGATGAAAAACAAAATTATTATCCTTTTGAGATCTTGCTCTTCACTGTATATACTTGAGTTTTGTTTTGTTTTGTTTTGTTTGTCCAGCTGTGGCAACAATCAACCTTATCTGTTCAGTCAAAGTTTGTGACATTTGTGGGATTTTTCCCGTCCAGTGTAGTAAAAATCATCCTTATCTGTTGTTTCACAGAATATGAGGAATTTCTTTTTCTTTTTCCTTTCGTCCATCTGTGGAAACAATCATCCTTTTTTGTTGGTGCACAGAATGTGTGAATTTGAGGGGTTTTTGTTTTCGTCCAGTGTGGCAACAACCATCCTTTTCTGTTGTTTGGCAGAATATGAACATTCACATATCAGACATTATAACTGTCATTTCATTAACTGTATATGAGCGGCCTAAAGTGTACTGCTAATAATAAAGAACTCTTGATTGTATACACTAAGACATAATAACACATCTGTGACTTTCGCTGCAATGATGGAGAGAAGACATAAATCATAATTTTCTTTTCGAGACCTTGTTGACACACTGATTATTTTTGGTTATTGTGATTTCTTTTCAAGCTGTGACAAGCACAAAAAAAATGCTCTGTTGGGCAGAGTGCGTTTATTTCAAAACCAATTACTTAAGTGTTCATTTCCACACCAGTGCATACTCTAATAACCCAACAATGTGAAACAGTGTGTGAACAGTGCAGAAATCCCCCTTTTGCCCCTCCCACCTTCAAATCGTGGCGCTGTGTAATTTCTTCTGACAATTTTTTCTTCTGAAGTCTTCAGAATAATGCAGTGAATTCTGTTCGCCTGTTTCACTTCTTATCGGTTTCTGATCCTTCACATTGCAATATAGGCCTATGTGATCTGTTTACATTAATTTACAGCAATGTTTTGGAAACAATTCTTAAAGTTATTTTTGTTAAAGTATATAATAACCTAGGAAACGAGCTTGATTACTGTCCATGTATGCGGGCGCGCACGTGTGTATGTGTGGGGGTTGGGGTGGGATGGAT
>CM065717.1:26232610-26290110 GCA_033310375.1 Conus canariensis | reverse complement strand
AACCCCGACCCCACGAGGGGTTCGAACGCACGACCGTCAGATCCACAGACAAACATTGTAACCATCGGACCGCGAGTCCCGCTGATTTACCAGACTAACACTAAATGCTACGACACCCAGAGAGAGAGAGAGAGAGAGAGAGAGAGAGAGAGAAGAGAGAGAGAGGGGGGGGGAGAGGGGAACTGAAGTCAACGGAAGAGAGAGAGAGAGGGAGGGAAGAAGGGGGGGGGGGAGAGGAACCTGAAGTTAACGGAAATTAACTCCAGAGAAAGAGAGAGAGAGAGAGTGTAAGAGAGAGAGAGAGAGAGAGAGAGAGATAGAGAGAGAGTGAGTGGGGGAGAGAGGGGGGGGAGTCTGAAGTCAACGGAACTAAACTAACTCCAGAGAGAGAGAGAGAGAGAGAGAGAGAGAGAGAGGAGAGAGAGAGAGAGAGAGAGAGAGAAGTCTGAAGCCAACGGAAATAAACTAACCCCAGATCTGTGTCAGTCGCTGTTTACAGTCATGAACGTGGAGTGTGTGTCACGAACACAGTGTAGAGCGCCAAGTGTTGATGAGACGTCCTCTTCATCATCAGCTGTCACACCAACGCTTCAAACGTCTGTGTCTGAAAAGTGTTCCGCCGATCAGTCTGAAGACGACAGACAACAGAGATGTGATGGAGACCACGACTTATTTAATATATAACAGGCGGCGCACTTTCTTCATCACACACACACACACCACACACACACACACACACACACACACACACACACACACCACACACACACACACACACACACACACACAAGGTAAATCTGCAACAAATGTAAGTAGTTATCGACCAATAGCTTTAACCTCTCATGTCTCTAAACTAATGGATAAAAATAGTTCTGAATAGATTGACGTATTATTGTGATAAATATGACGTAATACCACACAATCAAGCCGGTTTTCGAAAAGGAAGATCAGTCATCGATCATATAGTTAAAATAACCACACAAATTAAAAACCAATTTGCAAAACGAAAAAGCGTTTTTGGCTACATTTTTTGATGTTAAAAGAGCTTTCGATAGTGTCTCTGGCATGCCAGATTGTTATTCAAATTAAGAAACATAGGTCTATCTGGCAATCTTTATTATTATATCAGAGAATTTGTCCAAGACAGAAAGCTACAAGTTAAAGTAGAAAATACGTACTCTGAATTTAAATCATTACAAATGGGAATTCCACAAGGCTCTGTGATAGCTCCAATGTTGTTTAACATTTTACTCTGTGATCTTCCAAAACATATAAGCAAAAATATCACAGCTGTGCAGTATGCTGACGATCTGTGCATATGGATGAATACTTCAATAATGAAAAATTGTCCTAAAAGAACACTTAATTACTACAAAAAACTTTACCAAAATGAATTAGACAGTCTTGGTAGATACATGTTTGCGAATGGTCTAATGTTTTCTTGTGAGAAAACGTATATGGTGTTATTTAATAATGGTGCTGATACAAGCGATTTGCCCTCTTTTAAAATGGATGCAGTCACACTTGACTACAAACCTTAAGTGAAATTTTTAGGAGTATATTTAACATCTAAATTAACATGGAATTTTCATATTCAGTACCTTCTGAACAAAGCTAGAAAAAACACTAAACTTTTTGAAAATTATCAGTAAACAAAGCTGGTGTCAGGATATAAACACTTTAAAACATTTAGCTACATCACTGATCCGATCAAAATTATGCTATGCACAAGAGGCTTTCTTCAGTGCCCCTAAACACCTGTTACAAAAGCTGCAAAGCATAGATAGTACAGCCTATAAATGATGTCTTCGTCTTCCGTTCCATGCTTCAGCTTACTGAACTTATAAGGAAATCAATATTTTACCATTAGATGAACATAGAAATCTAACACTTGCCAAATATGTAATGAAATGTTCAACGCTCACAGGTGTGAACGAAAATGAGATTGCTATAAAACCTGAATCTCATTATCCAAAAAGAGCTCAGACTATTTCATCATATTCTACCATTGGTTCTTGTACTGAAAACCTTTTGAAAGAGTCAACAGTCAGTTCTGAGACATTAGCGAAGGTGGCCTTGATTTCTCCTCCAGCTTGGGAAAAAAAACAGGGCACATTATGATCTTGATCACACTGATGTGAGCAAAACTGAGCAGCCAAACATTTTATCTTATTCTGTAAAGATGCATTTACAAGAGAAACATCCTCATCATCTTAAAGTTTACACAGATGGTTCAGTATTGTCTAATAATCAGTCAGGGTCTGCTTTTGTTATACCATCACAAAAGGTTGAAAAAATATACTCCATCGGAAAAGGCAGATCAATATTTGTCGCCGAAATGATAGCTGTTAATATGGCATTGTCGTATTTAATTGACTTGCCACAATCAATATTTAAAGTAGTTATTTGTGTGGATTCAATGTCTGTTCTGCAAACCATACAATTTCCAAATACCGTTTCGAACAACTTGCTTGTAAATGAAATATGTCATCTTATTCATGTCTTGATATGTAAGATGTCTCCTTCTGTTGGATTCCATCGCATTGTGGTATTTGGGGTAATGAGCTAGCTGATCTATGTGCAAAGAGAGGAGCCAGAAATGAAAAGTGCGCCACGGTATTGAATATAACCTTTTCTTTACCTGAAGTCAATCAAATATTAAAGCAAACCGTCTGGTCCCGATTCAGAAAACATTACAAAAATACGTTGCTTGGCGTGGCTGATAAAAACACTCATTTAATTAATTATGATCATGTAAACAGCATTCCTCATTTACAAGTGAAAAATATGTACCAGTACAGAAATTTCATTTCAATATTTTATAAATTAAAACTTGATGCCTTAAAAACTAAATACACAAACGAAGCAAAATGCATTTGTGGAGAACGAAGAATAACCAACAAGCATCTGCTGTTTGACTGTTTACATGTTCAACCTCATTTACCACCATTATTAGGCTTTGTGTGATGTCTTTTCAGATTTTAAGCTTGCCTTCAATGTTGTTTTCTCTTTAATTTGTAGTCCAGTTAAGCATTTGCTTTAAGATTATTTGTAGGTATGTTGTATGGATGTTTAGAGGTACATATATATGCACTTAGATAACCACATTATGCATACACTTACATAGTCAGACATTTATGCATCTTCTCTCTCTCTCTCTCTCTCTCTCTCTCTCTCTCTCTCTCTCTCTCTCTCTCTCTCGGGGATATGGAAAGACGGGTGGGTGGTTCATCAAGCAGGGGTGGAGGAGTGGCTGGTGGCGGGGGTGAAGAGTGGGTTGGCGGTCCGGGTAAGAGAATTAGCGAGGGAAATGAACGGAGAGGAAGTAATGGGGCTGGGAGAGGGGGTGGTACTGGGCGTAGGGGTGGAGGTGGAAGGGTTCAGGGAGGAGGTGGTAATAATGCCAAGAGTTGACGGGGTGGCCGAGGCCCGACCAGTGTTAATATTGGCACATGGAACTGTGAAGGCTGGATGAATAAACTAGACATTCCTGACGTTGTTTCAATGTTATTAGATTTTGATATATTTTGTTTAAATGAAACGTTTGTTTATCTAGACAGTATTTCGTACACCTCTTTTAGTGATTACGATGTTTTTGTCTCCAAAGCTGTGAAGTTATCACAAGGGCGGTTCTCAGGGGGAGTAATGATGTGTGTAAGGAAAAGTCTGGTCGGGTTTACTGAGAGGATCAGTACGTACTTGAATAATGTTATCATTTTCAAAATGGATCGTGAATTATTTGGAACTGAAAAACCAGTGTTTCTTATCAGTATTTATATACACCCTTATGACAGTATTTACTGGAGACTATCACAATATGGTTTTGGTATTGAAATCATTGAACAGTGCTTAATTGATCTCCATGAACGTTTTGAGGATTTCTATGTTATAGTGTGTGGAGATATGAATGCGAGGACTGGGTGCGAGAATGTTTTGTTAAAGGATGTGTTGTCGGAAAATAATGTATGGGACTCATTGTATGAAAGTGATGAGGATTATGTGTTCCGTAGGAAGTCTGAAGATACGGTAGTAACAAATTTTGGAAAAGAGCTGATTAATTTCTGTTCACCGTTTGATTGTGTTGTCATGAACGGTTTAATTAAGGTTGGTTTCCATGATTCACTGACTTTTGTTTCCAGTTCAGGGGGCAGCACCATTGACTGTTTTATAGCATCTGGTGATCTCTGTCTGCAGGGTTCTTTTACGTCACTGCGTGTTTTGTCCTCTGTGGACTCCGCACATTTCCCTGTTTGTATTACACTGAACGTGGATGTTGATTTCGATCATTTTAGAAGAAAAGAAAAGAAATGGATTGAAAAACGCATTTGGAATACAAGCTTAGAACCACATTTTGTAGAGGCTTTAAACAGTGAGGAGACTAATAGATTGTGTTCCCGGGCGTTGACGCTAATTGATACAGATGTTAATCAAGCTGTAAACTTGTTTTCTAATGCTTTGGTTAGTGGTAGTGATTGTATGAAGAAAACTATATGTGTTAGTAATGAGCCACGAATACCAGACTGGTACGACAGGGATTGCGCACAGTTAAAGAGCAAAGTGAGGCAGTCGTTAACAATCTTTCTTAGTTGTAAAAAGTTTAAATCTGACAAACGTAAAGATTTTGTTCAGCATCGAAAATATTACAAGTCTTTCATTAAAAAGAAAAGGGGCTGTTTTAAACGTGAAAAAGCTAACAGACTGGCTTCTTTCGGTAAAGATAGTGAGGGGTTTTGGAGAGAAGTAAGAAGTATGACAGGCGGAAAAAAGTCTCAAATTTGCCCTGATATATCAGATCAACAATGGTACCATCATTTTAAAAGCCTGTTCAATGTGCAGAAGATCAAAGTACATGACAATAGCACCGAAAATGTTAATACTGATTGTAATGAATTGAACTTACCTATAACTGAGAGTGAAGTACTTCAAGCTATTAATCCTTTAAAGAAAGGAAAAGCGTGTGGAATTGATGGAATCACTGCAGAAATGTTGAAATTAAGTAGCAACTTTTCGGTCGTTTTTTTAACTAAACTATTCAATGCACTATTCGACAGAGGTTCGTATCCAGAAGAATGGACTAAAGCAATCATAGTTCCAATTTTTAAAAAAAGGTGACAAAACAGTAACTGACAATTACGCGGGGGGGGGGGGGGGGGGGGGGGGGGGGGATTGGAGGGGGGGGGGGGGGGTTCGCTATTAAGCTTAGTTAGTAAATGCTATTGTACGATTCTGAATAGGAGACTAGTAAAATGGATCGAAGAGAACAGAAAACTGTCAGAATCTCAGGCTGGGTTTAGAAAGGGTTACTCCAAAGTCGACCATATTTTTTACTTTAAATGCTGTTATAGAAAAGTGTTTTTCAAAAAGGGGTGGCAAACTCTATGCATGTTTTGTAGACCTAAGAAAAGCATTTGATTCAGTCCAACATGAACCACTATTTGAAATTTTGCGTACAACTGGCATACATGGCAAATTTGAGACAGCAGTGACAGCGATTTATGAGTCAATTGTTTCATGCGTGAGAATTGAAGATCGTCTTACGGAGTTTTTTAGTTGTCCGGTAGGATTGAGACAGGGTTGTATACTTAGTCCAGAACTTTTTTCTATTTTCATTAATAAAATTGCTGCATATGTAGATGGCAGCGGTATGCATGGCATTCAGATGTTACCTGGTTTTGTTGAACTATTCCTTCTGTTGTTTGCCGATGACATTGTTCTTTTATCCGGTACTGCCAGGGGTCTCCAAAATCAAATTAATTTATTAAATGAAGTTTGTAAAAGATTATTTTTAAATATAAATAAAGATAAGATCAAAGTGATGGTTTTTCGAAAAGGAGGGTTCTTGGGTAAAAATGATAAATGGACTTTAAACGGATCTATCTTGGAAGTGGTAAACGAGTATAATTACTTGGGTTTTGTTTTTACAACGAAAATGAGTATTTGTAAAGGTGTTGATGCCTTGGCAGCAAAGGGTAGAACAGCATGTATGAATTGTGTAAAACATATTAGCAGTCTTCATGATAAATCTAATTCCTGCTTCTTTAAAATTTTTGACACACAAGTTCAACCTGTCATTATGTATGCTGCAGAATTGTGGGGGCTAAACAGATTGAAAAACATTGAAAAAATTCATACATTTGCATGCAAACGTTTTTTGAAAGTACCATTAAAATTACCAAACAAAATTGTGTTTGGCGAACTGGGTAGATATCCATTATATATTAACAGTCCTGTGAGATGCATAAAATACTGGCTAAAGATTTTGAAGATGAATGAGTCAAGGCTACCAAGATTAGCATATATTATGTTAAAAAAAACTTGGATGAAAAAGGTAAAGCATGTTGGGTAAGTTCGATTAAAAATACTTTGTTTCGTTTAGGATTTGGATATGCCTGGGTCAACCAAGGTGTTGGATGTGAAATTTCTTTTTTTATCATTGTTCAAGCAACGTTTGAAAGATAATTATCTACAGGAATGGGATAGCTCAGTAATGAACAATGACATATATTGCACGTATCGGCTATTTAAAAATGTGTTTGAAAGCGAACCATACTTTCAATACCTTGATATCAGATGCTTTCGTGATGGTTATGTTAAACTAAGAACCGGGGTACTTCCAATAAACGGTTCCTCTTTTAGGACTACCTTTAGTGAAACGCTAAACTTTCTGTGTCCTTTCTGTAAAGTAATAGAAAATGAAAACCATTTCATTCATGTTTGTCCTTTATATGATGATATTAGAAAGAAGCATTTGTCTGGAATTGATCAGCACTATACTTTTATTCTGATGAACAAATCCATGAAGTTGACTCGAAATCTAGCTTTGTTCATCTTTTATGCAACTCGACAAAGAAGGCTGTTGACCGAAAGTCATGAAGGATGATTACACGGTGATAACTATAAAAGTTTAGATACGAAAGGAAGTAAAGGTGTATTAATAGTACTGTTGCTATTAGTCTTGTCTAGTCATACTATATTCCATTGTTATTCTGTTTCTTGACCTTGTATCTAGGGGCTGGTGGCCTAAAGATAATAAATCATTGTTCATTGTTCTCTCTCTCTCTCTGTCTAATATCACATATGTGAAAAGACGTAAAACTGAAGTACTACTACTACTATCTGACCATTTATTACAAGAAATGATGAAGGGATACACGAGACAGGGAGACAGACGGGGGGAGGGGGGGCGCAGGAAAATAGAGAGAGAGGGGGGCAGGAAGAGAGAGAGAGAGAGAGAGAGAGAGAGAGAGAGAGAAGAGAGAGAGAGAGAGAGAGAGAGAGAGAGAGAGAGAGAGAGAGAGAAGAACAAACAACATCCCTGCCCACCACTTTTGGCGCAGCCACCAAAAACTGAAGAGCATCAGATACTCCTTTGAAATAGCCCTCTTAACCCCCCCCCCCCACCCCCATTCCTCTCCTCCCTCCACCATTCTCACCCCCACCCAATCCCCTTCATGCCCTTTACTTCTACGTCCCCATCTTTGTGCCCCTTCATCCCCCCCCCATCCCCCACCTCTCCCTCCCCTCCCCTCTCTTTCCCACCAGCCTACGTCATCAGTCGGTGTTCTCTGCATGATTTACTGCAGCCTCAGTCTTAAAGTTCAGTGGGAATCGGGGACTATGTGGAAAAACGTGAGGTGAATGTGAATGGTGAAAGTTACGTCCTGTTCGCCCGAGGCTTTAAAGGGTTAATAATAATAATTAAAAAAAATGTTCTCAATTTTAAAGGAAACAGGCGACTCCAGTGTTTGCACCGTGTTTACAAGTGTGGTCGTCAGATGTGTTCACAAGTGTGGTCATCAGATGTGTTCACTGGTGTGGTCATCAGATGTGTTCACAAGTGTGGTCATCAGATGTGTTCACTGGTGTGGTCATCAGATGTGTTCACAAGTGTGGTCATCAGATGTGTTTACTGGTGTGGTCATCAGATGTGTTTACTGGTGTGGTCATCAGATGACTTCACAAGTGTGGTCATCAGATGTGGTCATCAGATGTGTTCACTGGTGTGGTCATCAGATGTGTTCACTGGTGTGGTCATCAGATGTTCACTGGTGTGGTCATTAGATGTGTTCACTGGTGTGGTCATCAGATGTGTTCACAAGTGTGGTCGTCAGATGTGTTCACTGGTGTGGTCATCAGATGTGTTCACTGGTGTGGTCATTAGATGTGTTCACTGGTGTGGTCATCAGATGTGTTCACTGGTGTGGTCCTCAGAGGTGTTCGTTGGTGTGGTCATCAGATGTGTTCACAAGTGTGGTCATCAGATGTGTTCACTGGTGTGGTCATCAGATGTGTTTACTGGTGTGATCATCAGATGTGTTCACAAGTGTGGTCATCAGATGTGTTCACTGGTGTGTCATCAGATGTGTTCACAAGTGTGGTCATCAGATGTGTTTACTGGTGTGGTCATCAGATTTGTTTACTGGTGTGGTCATCAGATGTGTTCACAAGTGTGGTCATCAGATGTGTTCACTGGTGTGGTCATCAGATGTGTTCACTGGTGTGGTCATCAGATGTGTTCACTGGTGTGGTCGTCAGATGTGTTCACAAGTGTGGTCGTCAGATGTGTTCACTGGTGTGGTCATCAGATGAGTTCACAAGTGTGGTCATTAGATGTGTTCACTGGTGTGGTCATTAGATGTGTTCACAAGTGTGGTCATCAGATGTGTTCACAAGTGTGGTCACCAGATGTATTCACTGGTGTGGTCATCAGATATGTTCACTGGTGTGGTCATCAGATGTGTTCACTGGTGTGGTCACCTGATGTGTTCACAAGTGTGGTCATCAGATGTGTTCACTGGTGTGGTCATCAGATGTGTTCACTGGTGTGGTCATCAGATGTGTTCACTGCTGTGTTCATCAGATGTGTTCACAAATGTGGCCATCAGATGTGTTCACTGGTGTGTTCATCAGATGTCTTCACAGGTGACGTCATCAGATGTGTTCACTGGTGTGTTCATCAGATGTGTTCACTGGTGTGGTCATCAGATGTGTTCACTGGTGTGGTCATCAGATGTGTTCACTGGTGTGTTCATCAGATGTCTTCACAAATGTGGCCATCAGATGTGTTCACTGGTGTGTTCATCAGATGTCTTCACAGGTGACGTCATCAGATGTCTTCACAGGTGTCTTGCCGTGGCACAGGCTATGCTTTCCTCAAATTTCAGCTCCTGTTAAAGTCACCTGCTATGGGTCCACCAAGTCAGTTCGGGCAGAGCCGCTCTTGCTGGCCGATCTTTAGTGCTGGGGCTGGGGCCTGCGTCAGCTGTGGCACTAAGGAACGGGGCTGGGTTCTTCGGACTGGGTCCTATACCTTAGGGGTCCTCCCAGTAGTCCTGAAGTGGGAAGGACTAGGGGGAAGAGAGAGGAGGGACTTGAGGGGAGTGTTTGGTGTCGTTGACCTTTGGTTTTCTTTCGTTTCTTCTGCTCCAGCCGCCCCTTCCCTCCCCTTCGGCGCCCGTCCCCCTCCACACCTCCGTTTTTGTGGGACAGACGGGAACACTTGTTCGTTTGCCTGCTTACCAGTAACACGCTGATCGTCACTTGGAAAGACAATAGCGTGAACCCTTTTCAGTCATGGATGTTTTGATTTGGGCCTAAGCTTTTTGGTGAGAGAGAGAGAGGAGAGAGAGAGAGAGAGAGAGAGAGAGAGAGAGAGAGAGAGAGAGGAGAGAGAGAGTTTTTCTCCTTTTTATTTTTTATTTAATTTTATGAGACTTCCAAACACGGTGTTGCTATGAACGTGAGCGCACGATCATCGAGTCGAGTCATTTTGTTTTTCAATTAATTTTTCTGATAATTTTTTTTTCTGTGTCCGAAACAAGCCGCGTGGTTCAGTCATTTGCTTCTCCAGTTATGTGAATTCACTGGTGTGAACTGTCGGCATGGTTCAGTCATTTGCTTCTCCAGTTCTGTGAATTCACTGGTTTGAACTGACGGCGTGATCAGCGTGCCAACCTCAGGCGCAGCACTGGCATTTGGTTAGCTCTGTGGGAAGCTCTCAGTTGGCGGATACAGGACATTTCCTCTACATCACTGTTCACACACACACACGCACGCACGCACGCGCGCGCGCGCACACACACACACACACTTATGCAAGCACACATACGCACACACTCACACACATTTACACACACGCATGCGCGCGAACACACACACACAGAGTGCCCGCATACACACACATCTACACAGACGCGCGCGTGCGCTCGGCTCAGCCATTTGTGTACCTGAGAGCACACCACATCATAGCATCTAATTGCCCTCTCTGTCTGTCTGTCTGCTTGTCTGTCTGTCTCTCTCTCTCACACACACAATACTGTCGGTGTGTTGAATCCACGCAGACTCCCTCCCTAACACTATGTGTGGTGCTGTGTTTTGGCCGACAGAGGAGCAGCTGGAGGAGTTCATCGAGAAGGTGGTGAGGGCAGCCAACCGTGGCGTGTCGGCCACCCGGAACGTCACCATGTCCGAGCCCAACTGGAGCTTTGGTCAAGCCCTCTTCTTCTCCTCCACCGTCCTCACCACTATAGGTCAGTGCGGGGAGCTGGGATTGGTGGGTTTGTTTGTCTTACCTTTATTTTAAAAAGAAAAGTAATTTGTTCCGCAAGACAATCCAGACAAACCGACTACAGGACAGAACACAATGCATTTTGACCTCTTAGGTCTTCCTCAGGCATAAACAAACAACATTTAGGACAATGAAAACGAAGAACGAGCAACCACTTATCTTCTGATATCCGGCGCAAAATGAGAATATGAGAAGATAAGTGGTTGCCCGTTCTTCGTTTTCATTGTCCTAAATGTTGGTGTTTTTTTTTGCCTGAAGAAGACCTAAGAGGTCGAAATGCGTCGTGCTTTGTTCTGTAATCTGTGTGTCTGGATTGTCTTGCGGAACTAGTTACTTTTCTCTTTAAAATTTGCTTCAATTTCCCTCTGCAGTCACTTCACTTTGAAACTATCTCTGGGTTTAGTGATCTGTGGTGGTGGTTGTGTCGAATTTTGGTAATGTTGTGTAATCATCAGATCAAAATTGTTGACAAAGTGGGAAAGACTATGCGGAAAGTGACAAAACAGTTTTAGAACAAAGTGTTTGAAAGAATTTTGTTTCCATGGATTCTTCTGTGTCATAGTTTGGTTAATTTTCCTTTTAGAACAAAGTATTTGAAAGGAAGGCTTTTCTCTTCTTGATTCTTCCGTATTATATTTGGTTAATCCGCACCTTTAGAACAAAATATTTGAAAGGCAGGTTTTTCTTTTATTGAATCTTCTGTATCATAGTTGGTTAATCCGCATCTCTAGAACAAAGTATTTGAAAGAGGGGATTTTCTTTTATTGATTCATCTGTGTCGTATTTGATTTATTCTGACGCTGAATTGTATTGCTGAGTTGTATTGTTTGTTATGACTTTGAATATGTCGTGCTGTTTGTTTTATCAATTTGTAATAAAAGTAGATTTAAAAAAGAAAGAAAAACCAACCATATTTGTTTGTGTTCAACTGAAAACGATGTACATTAATTTTTGTCAAAAGAATCAGCATGGAGGGGTTATTGGTAATGAGCATGCCGATTATCTTGCAGAAAAAGGAGCACGAAGAGATACTTAAAATGCAGTGAATTTCCTTGTCATTTAGCACTATGGTGAATCTGCAGTATACTAGAGAAAAAGAGAATCGAACTTTTTTCTCATTCCCAACATGAATTCCTTTCAACCAGCCAGCTTTTGGTTTGAGTCCCATCAGACCTATTTATTTGTGGGATTGTGGCTGCGATACCGAGAGGAGTGTGCCATAGGCTCAGACTGGAAGACTGGAACCACACTGTTGAGTTTCATCCACTTACGTCTCAGAGTGTTGCCGACCTTTTCAGGATATGCACTGAAGATGTCTGTGTCCCTTGACTCGGCTGAGGCTGGGGCTAAATCATGAAAAGAAGCGTGGAGTGCAGCCCTCTCATTTAGTCTGGGACCAAAAAGGAACCCAACAGCATCATCTTCGTCTTCCTGATTCTCATGGATCATCACGATACAAAGGTTTCAAAGTCTGTGGCCCTTCATGCCCAGCTCTCGTGGTTTTCGACGTTCCTGTTTCCTCTCCATAGCAGTCCCCAGGATGACTTTGTTTCAAAGTCGGCATCCTCTTGAGGAATGTCGTTGAATGGACGTGTTGGTGCCCTTGGGGAGAAGGATAAGTGGGGAGGGGCGGAAGTGGGGGGGGGGGGGGGGGGGGAGTGACGCTCACATACCTGGTTCTCAGCGATTAAGCTGTCCTAAGTGTGTGGTGTCCTGCATGTGTTGGATCAGAACAGGCATCACTTGAACATCAGCGAAGGGATTCGGAGGCATTGCAGTGTCTCTTGTGGTGGGTGGTCTCACGGCGACGTGCTGATTACTCCCTGTGGGTTCATGACGTCGAGGTGGAACGAGTTTGGGTGGGGCTGTGTATGCGGAAGCCGGAATGAGTGTCGGGGGGGGGGGGGGGGGGGGGGGCTATATGCTGCTAGAAGGGCACGGAAGAACCTCTTTGTTGAAAAACTCGAAGTCTAAACCGAAGCACGTGCGAATGAATGTGGTGTGTGTGTGTGTGTGTGTTGTGTGTGTGTGTGTGTGTGTGTGTGTGTGTGTGTGTGAGCGCTTGCTTGCTTGCTTGCGTGTGTGTGCGCTTGCGTGTGTGTGTGTGTGTGTGTGTGTGTGTGTGCGCGCGCGTGCGTGCTTGCGTGTGTGTGTCTGCACGTGCGTGCTTGCGTGTGCGCTTGCGTGTGTGTGTCTGCACGTGCGTGCTTGCGTGCGTACGTTCCGCGTGAGTGCGTGGGCATGAAGTTGGTTTGGAAAGGTTAAAAAAATATCGGCAGTCTCTCAAGTAATGTCCTCAAATATTCATCATTTAAATCATTTCGTTTGTTGTCGATGCTCCTCCTTGATAGTTTTTTTTTCGTTGCTGATATTTCTTAACCCCTCCCAAACGCCCTGATGTGCGGCCAGTTTACTGATAACCCTGGTTGCCTTGATGATGGGCGTGTCAGGTTACGGTCGGGTGACGCCGCTGTCGGACGCGGGCAAGGCGTTCTGCATCCTGTACGCCGTGGTGGGCATCCCCCTCACCCTCATCCTCTTCACGGCCCTCACCGAGCGCATCCTCATCCCCGTCAAGGCCTTCCTCTACTTCCTCTTCCGGAAGCTCGGCCACCTCCACAAGGTGAGTGGATCGATTCATGCGTGGCTGTCATGTGTCTGGTTTCGGGAAGCTCGGCCACCTCCACAAGGTGCGTGGATTGATTCATGCGGTGTCTGTCTGTCATGCGTCTGGTTTAGGGGGAGGGGGTGAGGTGGGGGTGGGGGCACGGTAGGCCATACCACAGGTTTTAGAGGGCTCACTGGGCAACGCATCTCGTTTTAGAGAGCATGGGTGGGTCGCACATACGAATGAGTTGACATGGTGAGTCACGTGTCTTGTTATCATATGAGGCTGTGGGTCACACACCTGATTTAGAGGACACGGTGAGTCGCACATATGATCTTGTGAAGATTGTGGGACACGCGTTTTCATTTGATTTCTCGCAAGCAGCACATCTGATTTAACCGCAGGGCTGCCCACACACGCTGTTTCAAGTACACGGTAGGCCACTTGTCCGGGTAAATTCATTGGGGGCCACGCATCGGATTAATTGTACAGGGCTGACCACGCACACGGTTTAAGGAACATGATGGGCCACACACACCTGGTTTGGAGTGCATGGTATGCGAAGCGCCGGATCTTGTTTGCACATCTGATTTGAAATACATGATGGGCCACAGATCCGATATGGTGGGCCTCGCATCTGGTGTAGAGAGCGCATGGTGAAGACTGCATTTCGTCCAGAATGGAACCAGGTTTCAACCAGAAAGGCCATTTTAAGTTTCTTATTTTCAGTATTTAAGAAAAGGAAAGCCTTCGTCAAAAACTCATCACACACACACACACACACACACATATATATATATATATGCACATAAACACACACATTCATACACACACACACGCACACAAGAGAGAGAGAGAGAGAGAGAGAGAGAGAGAGAGAGAGAGAGAGAGAGAGAGAGAGAGCTGACCTGGTTGAAACGGTGTGGGTGGC
Organism: Conus canariensis; assembly: GCA_033310375.1. Classification (NCBI taxonomy): domain Eukaryota; kingdom Metazoa; phylum Mollusca; class Gastropoda; order Neogastropoda; family Conidae; genus Conus; species Conus canariensis. Next base: position 26,276,004 of record CM065717.1, on the reverse strand, counting down.
TCAACACATTTGCCATTATCTACGTTTTCCGAGTGTCTGAGTCTCGGCGAGAAGTCTTTCAGACTGACTGAACGATGCCCTGGAGGTGACTCATGCGAGAAGTCTTTCAGTCTCACTGAATGATGCCCTGGAGGTGACTCATGCGAGAAGTCTTTCAGACTGACTGAACGATGTCCTGGAGGGTGACTCATGCGAGAAGTTTTTCAGACTGACTGAATGATGCCCTGGAGGTGACTCATGCGAGCAGTCTTTCAGACTGACTGAACGATGTCCTGGAGGGTGACTCATGCGAGAAGTTTTTCAGACTGACTGAATGATGCCCTGGAGGTGACTCATGCGAGAAGTCTTTCAGACTGACTGAACGATGTCCTGGAGGGTGACTCATGCGAGAAGTTTTTCAGACTGACTGAATGATGCCCTGGAGGTGACTCATGCGAGAAGTCTTTCAGACTGACTGAACGATGTCCTGGAGGGTGACTCAAGCGAGAAGTTTTTCAGACTGACTGAATGATGCCCTGGGGGTGACTCATGCGCCTCAAAGGACGTGATAAGCTGAGCTGTCGTGTTAGGGATAGGTGCGCATAATTAACCATGCGTATTAAGGTGTGTGTGTGTGTGTGTGTGTGTGTGAGAGAGAGAGAGAGAGAGGAGAGAGAGAGAGAATGAGAGTGTGTGTGTGTGTATATATATATGTGTGTGTGTGTGTGTGTGTGTGGTGACAAATCTTTCTCTTCCGAGTGGCGGCAGCTGTAAACTGGCCCCGGAGGTCGGCTGCGCTGTGATCAATGCGACAGCAAGACTGTGTCAACGACAGGGAGAGAAGAGAAAGAGATCATCCTGCATAGTTTTCATTCTTTCGTCCGTTTACTATGTTGTTGTTAGACACGCGCATGCATACGTGTCTTTATGTACGTGTGCACGAGCGGACATGCGCGCGCCATGTCTGTGCATTCATCTGTTCCTGTGTGGTTGCTAGATTCGTGCATGCATACGTATCTATGTGTACGTGTGCACGAGCAAACATGAGCGGGTACGCGCGTGCAATGTCTGTGCATGCGTGTGCTCTCTCTCTCTCTCTTTCTTTCTCACTCGCGCGCGCACGCACGCGAATGTGTGCAAAATGGCCACCGAGTACATTTTTTGATCACTCTGGTTTTTGACAGAAAACAATCAAACGACTTTTACAGATGAAGTGATTACACTGATGAATGAGAAGTCTACACACACACACACACACTCTCTCTGTGTGTCAGAGAGAGAGAGAGAGAGAGAGAGAGAGAGAGAGAGAGAGAGAAGAGAAAGGGGGGAGAGGGAAAACGTACAATATGTTCGAAACGAACTCATTGTTACCCCGGAAGCAAAATAAAACGCTTACCAGTGAAGTAACCACAATGCTTAACGAGAAATCTATCAACAGAGAGAGAGAGAGAGAGAGAGAGAGAGAGAGAGAGAGAGAGAGAGAGAGAGAGACAGACAGACAGACAGACAGACAGACAGGACAGGACAGCACAAGACAAGACCCAGACAAGACAAGACTGTTCTTGAAGGAACTCATAACCTTTACACTCTGTTTACCCCTCCCCCCCCCCCCCCCCCCCGACCCCGAACCAGGCGTTCCACATCCAGCTGCTGCACCTGATGCTGACGATGCTGGTGCTGCTGGTCTTCTTCATGCTGGTGCCGGCCGGCATCTACACGGTGCTGGAGCCCACCTGGAACTACCTGGACGCCTTCTACTACTGCTTCATCTCGCTTACCACCATCGGCCTGGGCGACTTCATCCCGGGGGACAACGCCGAGCAGCCCCACCGGGCACTGTACAAGGTGGCCACGACCGGTCAGTGGGGCCCCGCCCTTCCTCTCTCTCTCTCTGTGTCGCTCTTCCTTCTTCTCTCTCAGCCCTTTGTCGTAAGGCCTTGGTTTCTTCTCTCTGCCTTCAGCTCGCCTTTCTTCAAGGTCTGTCTCGTGTTAAAGGTGTGTGTGTGTGTGTGTGTGTGTGTGTGTGTGTGAGTTCTCTCTCTCTCTCTGTATCATTCTTTCTCTCGCTCGCTCTCTCTGTGTTCTTTCTTTCTGCCCCCCCCCCTCTCTCCCCCGTGTGTGTGTGTGTGTGTGTGTGTGTGTGTGTGATATTCAGGTCGAATGTCCAGACCTAATCTTCAGGTGATAAGGTAGACAAGAGTAACCATCCCTCGAGAATAGCTGGTTTTGTGCGTGTGTGTGTGTGTGTGTGTGTGTGTGTGTGTGTGTGTGTGTGTGTGTGTGTGTGTGTGTGTGTGAGAGAGAGAGAGAGAGAGAGAGAGAGAGAGAGAGAGAGAGATTCACGTCTAATGTCCACACCGACTCTAAAGGTGATATGGCAGACGAGAGTCACCGCCCTTGAAAAATGGGGCGGATGGTTCTGTCTTAAAGCACACTCCCGCACCAGACCGGCAAAAAACAACAAACAGAACGTGTGTTCACACCACCGATGTCTTCTGAGAGTGTTGTTTCGGATATCCTGACCACACACGGCTGGTGTTTGTCATTAGCCCGTGTGTAGTTAACGCCAGGGTGTGGTACGAAATGAAATGGAGTGCACAGCTTCGATCATGCAGTGTTACAGCGAGATGGAGATCCACTGCAACGTGGTTATAGCGAACCTCGCTCGTCATAAGAAAAGAATGGCACACACACACACACACACACACACACACACACGCACACACACACACACACACACACACACACACACAATTTCCACGGGGTTTTATGGATGTTACGACATCAAGAGCAAAATCCAAAGGAAGAAAGCGAACATTATGACTTCAAAGAGCCGTCAGCAGTAGAAAGAAGCTAATGATAGCAGTTAATTCCCGCCTTCGGGCAAAGTAGTTCTACAAAGACCGACAATCCACGCACCATCACTGCGCAGGTATGCAAATCATAATTACTTCCCTTTCGTAAGTCATGAATCATTTTCATGACGATAACGCTTTGCTGCCGTGTTATGAGGGGGCCCGTGGTCTGACAGCTTTGAGTGTTTGTCCGCGGAGCTGACGGCCGCGAGTTGAAGCATTCGTAGGGTGGGATTTTGACCGTTTGGAACCCCTCCATGGCCCCCCAGCTGGGAATGGGATCTGATTCAGGTCAGGGCAGGTTAAGGCAGCGGAAGAAGAGGGGTAGTTTCCGCTTCATCACGCCGTGCTCCAGATGCGGTGAACATCCAGCAGCTCTTCTTCGGCTGTTCGGCAGTCGACTTTAACTCTAGACCTTTCTTCCAGTTAGGCGGAAAAAGCACACTAGAAAGGAAAAATGAACAACACGAGCGTTTTTTTCTATATAGCTTTCTTTTAAAAAGAAAAGAAAAGAAAAAAAGAGACTTTTTACTTAAAGAAAATAGTTACGCAGGGCTTTTGGAGTAAGCTGGCTCATATAAGTTTGTTGCTTTTCAGAAGAGGGGTCGGACACTGGACAGCCAAGTCTAACATGGCTAACATGGTGACCATGGTAGGTTAGGAGGAAAAAGGGTCAAGCTGACCAGAATGTGGTAGCTGATCCTTTGGGTGAATTTTTTTTTATCCCGACGTTTCGGGCCCTAGGCCCTTCTTCATGGGGAGAAAAGTAAAGAATGAAGAAGAGAAGAGAGCAAAACCAAGACAGAGGTCAAACTAACAACAGTGAGAAGTCATCAAGAAGAAACAAAAAGGAAAAGGCGAAGAAGAAAAAGGTGAGCATTGTTTACAAGGAGAAAGGGACGGTTGAACAGTTACTTGGGAAAAAAAAGGGAGGAGAGGGAGGGGGGTTGGTGGTGGTATAAGGGAGGGGAAAAGGAGGGTTGTGGTTTATCTAAAGATGAAAAGGTGTAACAGTGTGTGTATTGGTGTGAGTGTGTGCGTGCGTGTGTGTGCGCGCGCGTATGTGTGTGCGCGTGCGTGTGTGATATAGGGGGAGAGAAAGAAAGAGGGAGAGAGAGAGAGAGGGGGGGGGTTAGCTGCTGTGCAGGTTGACCTTCCGCACCCTCTTCGGGGAGTAATCATACAGGTGGCAGGGAGAGGGGAACATATCGAACACTACCACACTTGTGTGGCCGGAACCACACAACACGTTAAGGAGTGCGGTGAAATTGGCGTTTTTTGTTTAGATTTTATTTTATCTATTCATTTATTTATTTTTTATATATTGAGCGCCAATGGGATCCGAACTCCTAACAACTGGCTGTGAACTCACCGCTGATCCACCCGAACAGGTATAAACGTTGACTTCTCTTCCTCACAGTTAGGCAGAGGTGATTAGAGTGGGACAAGTCACGTAGCTCCGTGTCGACGAAAGTATTTATAAACAAGGAAAGAGGTGACGAACAGAAGACAGGAGTTCAAACAGTCTTAAGAGTCTAAGTCGCCTTCTTTCGGTGTCGCAATCCTCTTTCACTTCGATATGAACAAGATGAATATCGTCTGAAGGGGATAGGAGCCAAAAAAGGAAATCTTTCCGGATTACCTTCAGCCATCCTTTATATATATATATATATATATATATATATATATATATATATATATATATATATATCACAGTCTGTATCCCCTGACGAAGGCAAATAAAGCCGAAAATTTGGGAAATTTTAATCTTGTTTGTGTGATTATATATATATATATATATATATATTTTAAACTTTATTCGTGCCTCACTCACTAAAAATAGTAACTTCCACTGATCGGTAGGAGGAGCCCACGGCATTCTCACTGTCCCAGGCGCCCCGTGTGACCGAGGGTCGTGAGGCGTTGCCATGGTGAATCGAGGGGTGGGGGATGGGGGGAGGGGGAAGGGGGTCGTTCATCTCCAACTGCAAACAAATTCCCGCCATGAAGGCCGATAACCACCGAGCTGTCAATCCAAGAACTGTGACGTCAACTGGATTTTATTTCGCTGACCCTCGTTTTTGTTCTGGTCGGCCCAGTGGTGCTGGTGTGATATTAAGATTTCTGCCTCACCCCGCACCCCTCCCTCCCTCCCCTCCTCCTCTGACACTTTGCCCCCGCACTCTGTGACAGGATGATTATCCCCATCGATCAAATCACCTCAGGTGGATGAGGCGGGAGTGCAAGATGGGGGGAGGGTGGTGGTGGTAAATGACACGGGGAGGATCCGTAGTTTATGTGACCGTGCATAATAATGCGACCCCCCCAAAAAAAAACAACAACAACAACAAACAAACAAAAAAAAAAAAAAAAAAAAAAAAAAAAAAAACCATCTCTTATGTAGCCTTCCTCCCTTTTTATTTGTCTCTTATAGGTAAACAGTTTTATGAAGTCTGTATTACATGTATTTCATATACTCACATCATTTTAGATATTGAAGCCGTCGAGGGGAAAAGAAATCCATTAATTCTATTAGTTCTCTGTATTGGTGGCACTTCAGAGAATAATTGCTAAAAGTTACTGCTTTAGGTGGATAACGGCGACAACATGATCTCTGCGATCAATGGGGTGTTGACCATCTGTCTGACTACTGCAAGGGAAACCAAATAAGCGAGCAAATAAGACTTCTAACGAACATGGACAAGAAGTGAGAAGAAGAGGAAGAGAAAGATGAAAAGACGTTGCGGGTAAGATACTGAGGATGGAAGGATTAGAGAGAGAGAGAAAGAGAGATGGAAGTAGAGAGGGAGAGGATGGAGGTAAAGAGAGAGAGAGGGGTAGAGGGCAGGGACGGAAGAAGGCTGGAGGCGGAAAGGGATAGATTTTGCTGTATGCACAAGTGAAAAAAAAATTCCTTCAGATTGCTTGTCTGTCCCCCTCCCACTAACGCTCCCCCCCCCCCCCCACACACACACACACCCCCTTCCCACACCTACACACAATCTCAACGACCCACTCGCCCCAAACCAACCTCTTTCTCCGTGCTTGCAGTGTACCTGCTCCTGGGCCTGCTCATGATGATGGTGGTCATCTCCGTGGTCTACGACATCCCCGAGCTCAACCTGGGCCTGCACTTCTACCCCAAGAAGAGCGGCGGCGGGGCGGAAGCGGAAGAGGAGGCGCGCCTGCGCAGAGACGCGTCGGACATCTCGGGGGCCGCCAGCATCAAGTACTGCAAGCAGGGCGACGACACGGAGACTCAGCCGGTCAACATGCTGGGCGTCGGCAACGGCAGCAACACGGGCGGCACGTACCAGTCCTTCCACGACAACCACGTCGACGACGACGTCCAATGAAGTGGATGTTCCGTGCTGGTGGGTGGGGTGAGGAAAGAGCCTTGCTCTCCTCAAGGACCAACCGACCTCATGTTGTGGGCGAGGTGGGGGGGGGGGGGGGGGTGAGGGGGCGTTGTTAATTAAAGACAATATCCGACGAACGACCGTGTCAGCTGCAGATTAGGTTGGTGTAGCATGGACGTTCCTTGGGGTGGGGTGTGGGAGAGTGGATAGATGCTTTAATCATTGGAAAAAAAAAAAATAGGGGGGGGGGGGGGGGCGAGTGGTCATTGAAGCTCTCGCAGCAGAATATATCTCGGGGAAAGAGAGAGAGAGAGAGAGAGAGAGAGAGAGAGGGGCTGGGAAATTTGTTCGATGCTTTAAAACACTCGGTGGACAGAGTACTTTACAACGGAATATCCAAAGGGTTAAATGATCCTAAACAGATGACGGGAGGTGGGAAATGGGGGTGCTGGCTGGTTAGTGTATGTGTGTGTGTGTGTGTGTGTGTGTGTGTGTGTGTGTGTGTGTGTGTGAAATTTTCCTAGAGAGAGAGAGAGAGAGAGAGAGCAGGTGGGGGCAGGATTACTCCGTGAATGGTCACGACAGAACTGTTGCTCTGAAGGTCAGAAGGTGACCACAGTACACCTGGGGCAGAATGAGAGCTTCAGATGAACGGGGTCGGGTAGGAAGCAGAAAAAAAGGAACACTGACGTTCTATGGACGGTAGGAGTAGACAGAGAAGACTAGATGCTCAAGGCCATGGTGGAGTGGAGAAATGGATGCTTCGGACCAGGGGCGGGTGAGTAAAAATGAACACCTCAGGCCAGGCCTTGGATGGGTGGGGAAGGATAAGTTCTTCAGGCTTTGGATGGGTGGGGAAGGATAAGTTCTTCAGGCTTTGGATGGGTGGGGAAGGATAAGTTCTTCAGGCTTTGGATGGGTGGGGAAGGATAAGTTCTTCAGGCTTTGGATGGGTGGGGAAGGATAAGTTCTTCAGGCTTTGGATGGGTGGGGAAGGATAAGTTCTTCAGGCTTTGGATAGGTGGGGTAGACTGAATTCTTCAGGCTTTGGATAGGTGGGGTAGACTGAATTCTTCAGGCTTTGGATAGGTGGGGTAGACTGAATTCTTCAGGCTTTGGATTGGTGGGGTAGACTGAATTCTTCAGGCTTCGGATAGGTGGGTAAACTGAATTCTTCAGGCTTTGGATTGGTGGGGTAGACTGAAGTGTTCAGGCTTTGGATGGGTGCGGAAGGATGAATTCTTCAGGCTTTGGATTGGTGAGGTAGACTGAGTTCTTCAGGCCTTGGATGGGTGAGGAAGACTGAGTTCTTCAGGCCTTGGATGGGTGAGGAAGACTGAGTTCTTCAGGCCTTGGATGGGTGAGGAAGACTGAGTTCTTCAGGCCTTGGATGGGTGAGGAAGACTGCATTCTTCAGGCCTTGGATGGGTGAGGAAGACTGAATTCTTCAGGCCAGGGATGGATGGGAAGGAATGGCCAGGGCTGGCTTAGAAAGAATGAACACCCTAACCAGGAGTGATAGAGGCAGAAGAAATGTTGAAAACAAGAACCCGGGGTTGGTGAGGAAAGAGGTCATGTTTCAGGCCAGGGATGGGTGGAGAAGAATCGATGCGTCAGGCCAGATAAGGTTGGGAAGGGGGGGGGAGGGTCGATCCTTCAGATCAGGGGATAGGCGGGAGAAGAAGAATCAATGCTTCAGGCCTGAAGTGGTGGGTTAGGAATGGGTGAACGCTCCATGGGGAAAAATGGGAGGAAAGGGTGTAAAGAAGGAGAGCTAGGTCTGATCTGAGTATGTGTTTGTTTCCCGCATCGTCATCATCATCGTTGCAGGAAATTATTCAATCGTATGTGCAGGAGAGAGAGAGAGAGAGAGAGAGAGAAGAGAGAGAGAGAGAGAGGGTTAAAGGAAAGAGAATGAGATGAAGAGAGAGGGGTAGGATTAGGAAGAGAGAGAAAAGGGGAGAGGGGTAAAAGAGAGAGAGAAAGGGAGGGCGATGGGGTTAGGGGGAGAGGGAGGTAGGCAGAGAAAGTGGAGGGGAGGGGTAGAGAGCAGATCACAGGGACTGCCCTGTCCTTCCTCTGAAAGACAACTTCTGCAGCTGACCAGATTAAGGTAAGAACCTAAAATGATGACCGAGGCAAGCTTTATTACCCAGGGTACTCTTGCTCGCAACTCTAACCCCCCCCCCCGCTCCACGCACGTACGCATTCCCCCTCCTCCACCCAAGACAAGCACACACACACTTGTGTTACCTACTTAAGACGTCCAGCATAGCCCCGATTCAGGTATTGCCAAAATACTGGGTCGTTCCAACTACCACATTGTGGGTGCTGAACGTGCAATCTCCATTGAAGGTCAAGATGATGGCTTGTTTCATGTGAGGATGAGAATGAGAAAGAGAAGAGAGAGAGAGAGAGAGAGAGAGAGAGAGAGAGAGAGAGAGCGCACATGTGTGCGCGAGCGCATTCGTGAGGAAAACAATAGAGACCCCCTTCTCCCTACCCCCTCCCCCCCCCCCCCAAAAAAAAAAAAGGGTTTCCAGTGACCCAGTTTTTTTGCTATGCCTTCATGGACCCAAATTAATCAGCTTGTAGTGCAATGCATCGTAGCCTGTGTTCATAACCTTTTTCGTTACAACAGATTTCTCTGCGTGATATTCCCGTGTTCGCCACGGGGAAGAGCATAATCATGGCTCGGGTACAGCGCTACACACTATTTTCGTTCTTGCTCTGTGATTTTCCGTTCGTGTCGCATAGATTTTTTTTTAGTAAAGAAATGCCGCCAGGGGTAGCTCCTTTGTGTGGGAGAATTTTAGCTACCGAACTCCACAGTTCGCCCCCCCCCCCCCCTCTGTTTCTCCCTAGGAAACCGGTAAATTACGTGATGATAACACATGTTTTCCAGAGAAATCATTTATCTGCTGTTTCCTGGAGACTATTACCAATGGCCATATCAGGTTAAAGGCCCAATGGTCATATTAGATTAAAGGCCCACAGCCCAATGGCCATATCAGATTAAAGGCCCACAGCCCAATGGCCGTATCAGATTAAAGGCCCATCGCCCAATGGCCATATCAGATTAAAGGCCCACAGCCCAATGGCCGTATCAGATTAAAGGCCCATCGCCCAATGGCCATATCGGATTAAAGGCCCATCACCCAATGGCCATATTAGGTTAAAGGCCCAATGGCCATATCAGGTTAAAGGCCCATAGCCCAATGGCCATATCAGGTTAAAGGCCCATAGCCCAATGGCCATATCAGATTAAAGGCCCAATGGCCATATCAGGTTAAAGGCCCATAGCCCAATGGCCATATCAGGTTAAAGGCCTAATGGCCATATCAGGTTAAAGGCCCATAGCCCAATGGCCATATCAGGTTAAAGGCCCAATGGCCATATCAGGTTAAAGGCCCATAGCCCAATGGCCATATCAGGTTAAAGGCCCGTAGCCCAATAGCCGCCGAGGCAGTGAACTTCAGAAGTTCAACATGTCTGGGGCATGGCACTACGGAAAGCGGAACGCATCCCTCTTCTTTCACCTCTCTGAACTGAATTTTCTGCTGGGTGGACAGAGCTTTTCAAGCTGGTAAAAAAAAAAAAAAAAATCCGACCATAGGTGGGCTCGAACACAGGACCGTCAGCTCCATAGGCAAATGCACTAACCGTTTTGATCACGCCCCCCCACCCTCCCCTAATCAACGAATAGAAATAAAAGAAACGGTTACGAAATCAAAAGTCAAAGCTTGAACCACCCATTTTCTGAATCAAATTCTTTCTATTTTAAACATGATCAGTTCACGCCCTTCCGAACACACTAGACAGACAGCTGTCCTGAAGGCCTATAGGTGAGAACGGCAATCGTGTCTGATTACGACCACATGTGCCCCCCCCCAAGAAATAACGTTTTATGATTGTCCTTTCATTTGAACGCCGTTCGTACTCTGAACCAGCCAAGAGATGGGTGTGTGTGTTTTATGTACTGCTTGTGAAAAGTGGTGCTAACACGTCTGCGGTGCACACACAGAGAGAGAGAAGAGAGAGAGAGAGAGAGAGAGAGAGAGAGAGAGAGAGAGAGGAGGGGGGGAGAGTGAGTGAGTGAGTATGGGGCATGCTAGATTGAAAGAGGGAAAAACACCCAGGAGGAAAAGATATTTTCCAGGAAACCAGCTTATTGTCTACGGGGAGAAGGTGGGAGGGGGCTGGGGGGGGGGGGGGGGGGGGACTCTTTCCCGGGAAGGTCCCATAGAAGCCGTTATTCTGCCATGCAAACCGTCAGGTCATTACGGCACGCGCGGCTAATTGTCGGGAGAAAAATTCTCAGGATGATTAAGCACAGTCACGGGAATTTTAACTCTTCCTTCCTCCCGTGTGAGAATGAGCCGTTCTCCCATGGGCAGTTCCCTTTCAGAGTTTATCTCGGTAGATTTCTTTTATTCCCAAGGCCCACGTGAGGTGTGTGTGTGTGTGTGTGTGTGTGTGTGTGTGTGTGTGTGTGTGTGTGTGTGTGTTTTTGCGCGCGCGCGCGCGCGTGTGTGTGTGCGTGATAGATTGAGAGAGAATGGCGGGTTGGGTGGGAGGGTGGGTGGGGGTACAATTAAGTTATGGTTTGGCTGACACTACTTCCAAGTTATCATTATTTCGGTCGTGGAATGTGGGAATCAACATTGCAATTGATTCATTTCTCGGTGAAAGAAAACCATTCCTCCCGTTGTTGTGTAGTCAACATGACAACTGTCGTACTATTTTATCCCCCTTGTCTGGCAGTGTGGAATCGTCCACCGTCACCCTCTAACCCACACCATTTTTCTTCATTATGATCTCTCTCTCTCTCTCTCTCTCTCTCTCTCCTCTCCCCCCGCGCAACCCAGTTTCAAATGATCTCGTAACGTTCGTGTTTTTTTTTTTTTAATCTTTCGTTTCCGTTTTCTTTAAAGTGGATGTGCATGTGTGTACGTGTATGCATTCATGAAATTTGACACAGTGTATGACTCTTTACTATTTATTTGCCAACTCGGCGTGTACCCACGGACGTCTCGAGGTGAACGATTTGCAGTCGGAGTAGCACGAATGTCTTGTGTTTAGAGATTCAGGAGTCGAATTCTATGGAAACCTTTTTTTTTGTTGTTCTTCTTTGATATGTTGTGATTAGTATCCTTTAGATGTCCTCTTGGCTATTTTGTTCTCTTCTTTTGGATTGGATGTCTGCATTGTGTTTCTGATACTTTATCAGCTTGTGATGTGTTAGTGAGCCACCGGATCACGAATTTCCCTATGTGTCACGTTTGCGTTGTGGCGTTTGGCCGGGACAGTGCGTCATGCGTCTATTGCAAAGATGACGGCAATGGTCACGGATCAAATCTGTTAAGGGGGGTGGTTTTCCAGAGCAAGGGCAAAATGCCCCCCCCGCCCCACCAGGCACATCAAGCAAGAGCTAATTGTTGGGGGCAGTCGCCGATACGCCGCAAACGTCATGTTTTTTTCTGCCTTTTTTTCATTTTCTTTTCTTTTGGTCTGGACAAAACTGTTACTTGTCCAAGTCATGTTCAGATCAGTGTACTTAGCAATAACTTGTTTTTGTTGTCAAAATACCATCGGCATCTGCTTGAAGTCAAAAGTGAGTACGCTTTCTTCCTAGGTTCTCTCTGGCCATGTTCCCCCCCCCCCCCCCCCCCTCTCTCTCTCTCATGGTGGTTTTCGCATGCGCATCTCTCTTCCATTTGGATAATTAAAACATTCAGTTCGTGCCATCTTTTAGTCCTAGAGGTAATTAAGTGTAGCAATGTTGAGCGAACGATCAGCGAAGTATGAATGGTCACATCACACATTTCCTTCGTATGCATGGTGAAGGTACGGTGAAACCTCCATGGCCGTCTCAAGTGGTGGTGGTGTTGTCATCGTACTGTACACATTCTTGCTAACATGCGCTTATATCAATAAATAAATTACTTTTACTCCTTGGAAACTGGTTTCCCATGCGATGCACCGATCAGATCCTAGTCCAAAACGTGCAATAGCCAAGAGCTTCATTTCAAAGAAATTAGTGTAGTTTAGTGCACGCAAAACGTTTCCGATAAGACAAAATGCTCAAGGTTTAAGGTGCGCGTACGTGTTGCATGTTTGCATTTGTACAGTTCGTGATCCAGTATAGCCTGGTCAGCAACATTTCAGACTGTGAACTTGATTCCATCAGTTCTACGTGTATGTGATGAGAATGTTTGCTTTCCTCCTGCAGAGAGGCGGCGTGTCCTCAAATAAACACACCTTGTGCAACTCGAGGGTTCTGCGTTTCGGATATTTGTGTTTAGGAAAAGGCAGTGAAAGCATTTGGACTTCCTTCAACGATACACACAATTGAACGACACCATCACAGGGATCTCTGGCATACACCCAAAGGACCACTAGATAACATTTTCAGCATTATTGCCGGCGCGATTCGTCAAACGATGAATGGCGATGGTCGGTGCGATTGAAAGTCGCAAGAATATCGCAGTAAGATACCATGCAGCTGAAAATGTCATACAGTAGGCCTTGTCCCTCCTCCCCAGTCCCCAACTCACACCACATTTAAGTCATACCCCCACCCCATACCCCCACCCCATTCCCCCTCCTAGCGGGAAAATAAACATATCTGGTAACTGCACAATGCCCTGTTCTTGCTCGTGACATTTCTTTAAATTTCTATGCGAAAGACATCTAGAACTTCCCTATAACTTTGTTTCCCACTCGCGCTTATAATTAAATAATTGAAAGGCTTACGTCATATGTGTACAAGATGCATCCTTAGAAGAGTTGTGACTCTCAGATACAGTCAAAACGGGCATTGACTAAACATTACGGATATTATCAACCCAGACAGCATGATACGTATTGTTAACTCGTAGATCATAAAGAACAGAACAAAATGTAGACAAATATTTGGAATCACCTGATACCAACGTACACCATAAGCGTACCATCATGCCATTAACCAATACAGAAACAGGCAATTAACCAGGTTCCCCAGGCAGCATAGTGATCAATGCGCCGCTATGCAGTTTCCACAAATATAGTGATCATTGTGCTGCTATACAGTCTCCACAAATATAGTGATCTTTGTGCTAATATGCAGTTTCCACAAATATAGTGATCATTGTGCCAATATGCAGTTTCCACAAATATAGTGATCATTGTGCTAATATGCAGTTTCCACAAATACAGTGATCAATGCGCTGCTATGTAGTTTCCACAAGTATAGTGATCTTTCTGCTGCTAGGCAGTTTCCACAAATATAGTGACCATTGTGCTGCTATGCAGTCTCCACAAATATAGTGATCTTTGTGTTGCTATGCAGTCCCCACAAATATAGTGATCTTTGTGTTGCTATGCAGTCCCACAAATATAGTGACCGTTGTGCTGCTATGCAGTCGCCACAAATATAGTAATCATTGTGCTGCTATGCAGTTTCCACAAATATAGTGATCTTTGTGCTGCTATGCAGTTTCGGCAAGTATTTCGAGGAGTTTGAAAATGTGCCTTCTCTTGCCCCCCTTCCCCCTCCTCCCCACCCCCCTACCCCCCCCCCCATTATACCTTATCACCCATTTATCTTCCATCACCTTCCCTCCCTTATTAACATTACCCACACACCTTTCACAACTACCCACACATAACTAATACCACCTCTTTCATCACCCAGCGAAATCATTTATTTTATTCACCTAACCTTTTTTTTTTTTAATTAGTTTTTTTCATTCTATTCATCTACCTATTTATCCCTTATATATATATATATATATATATATAATTTCCCCCCCCCCAATTCCCCCCCCCCTACCATTAAATCAATCCACCATTACCACAACCGTCACAAATATATCACACCACCACACTAAACTAGACACACAACCCTATCGTATCACCCCCACCCCGCTCCCCCCCCCCCCTCCTTTTCCTCTCCCATAATCCCCCCTGTCATTTCCGCCTGGCGGCTGTTCTCCCGACCACATGGACAACAACAGGTGAGTCATTTTTCGTTCTTTGTTTGTACTGTCCTAAATGTTAAATGTGATCTATTTTTTTGCCTGAAGAAGACCCAAGAGGTCGAAATGCATCGTGTCTTGTCATGTGCTTTGTTTGTCAATGTCATTGGCGGTAACTAACACCCTCTCTTTCTAAATTTCGTAATACCAGATTTCACAACCACAGAGTTAAAAGGGAGTGCTGTTGTTTCATACAGTCCTAAACAATTTCTGCAGGTAGATCTTGACAGACGTATGGCAGTCTGAATCAAACCAAATATTGCCTTTTGTGCTCGTCCTCGCAGTTTTTTTTTTCCTTTGTAAAAGTTTCCATTTTTTTCTTTTTAGAAAATTCAAGTCAAAGAGAGCTGAATAACAGTTTCAAGCTTTTTGTTCCCATGGGTAAAAATCTCACATGCATTGTTCATGCAACGAAATACTATTATTTCAGGTCTATTGTCATTTACTTCGAGGTTCCACACTCTACAATAACCGTGCAATGCTTTTAAAGCAGTAAATTAGGTTTTGTGTAAGATTATGAAATAGTATCATCTTCATGTAGCAAAATCATCAGACTGACATTATTCTCGACATTATTCTTACTTTCATATCATCCATATCCAATTCCAAGCATATACAACGTTTGTCAACCAAACACTGCTGTAAATCATTAATAAAACAATGAAAGAGAGGGGAGATACATCCTCTCCTTGTCAGACTCCTGTACACCTTCCAAAAATATTATTTACAACCATTCACAAACACGTGCGATTTTATATTATTGTACATATTTTTCAAAAGACGCTGAGTATTTTATCATTGATTTACAATCATTAACAAACACACAGAATTTCAAATTATTTTACATACTTTAAACACGCTCGATATACAATGTAATTCACCCCTTCTTTCAAACGTTTATACCACAAAACCTTGTCGCCAATCTGAATACAAAGCTTTTGTATTGTCAACAAATGCAGAAAAAGTGTTTTTTTTCATCATTAATAAATCTATCGGAGACTTCAAAACAAACAGAAGGTCTAATGTCACACACACACACACACACACACACACACACACACACACACACACACACACACACACACACACACACACTAAGAAACAGAGAGAAAGAAAAGGATGGTGACGGACAAAGAAATAAAGAGGAGTGGGCAAAACAAACTTGCGAAGAAAACGAGTGAAAAAAAAAGAGCTGAACGAAGGAGTGAGAATAAGATGACGAAGCTTAGGCTGTGCACTTTGTATGTGTTGTTCAGCTCAGAATTTAATTTGCACTTGAGTCACAAAATCTCTCCACACTGGTCATGTTCCTGAAATCTTCCGGTCCGCAGTGGTACGTCCATTGATCAAGAAACCTTCATTAGATAAAAATGTTTTAAAGAATTATCAGCCTGTATCAAATTTGTCATTTCTATCAAAATTATTGGAGAAGATCGTCGTGGAACAAATTCTAGAACATCTCGAAAAGAATCACCTTTTGAATCCTCATCAATCTGCTTACAGACAAGGCCATAGTTGTGAGACAGTACTCCTCCGTATAGTCAATGACCTCCTCTGCGGGCTTGACGATGGGAATGTTTCCTTATTAGCGATGTTAGACCTCTCCGCAGCATTTGACACGATCGATCATAATATTTTGTTCTCACGGCTTCAAACTTCCTTTGGATTCAAAGACACAGCTCTCGACTGGATTATCTCTTACTTGACTGGACGGACTCAGTGTGTGTGTGTACAGGGAAGATACTCAGACAGTTCTCCTCTTAGGTACGGTGTGCCTCAGGGTTCTGTACTGGGGCCAGTCCTTTTTGTGCTGTATGCTAGTCCTGTGTCTGACGTCATCAGTGGTCACGCCATGTCGCATGAGAGCTTTGCTGACGATACTCAGCTTCATCAGTCGGCTCCCATTGCTGAAATTGACTCACTGATTTCTCGGACGCGGGGCTGCATTGCAGACCTGAAGGACTGGATGACA
The DNA here is from genome assembly GCA_033310375.1 of Conus canariensis. Taxonomy (NCBI): domain Eukaryota; kingdom Metazoa; phylum Mollusca; class Gastropoda; order Neogastropoda; family Conidae; genus Conus; species Conus canariensis. The sequence goes on along the minus strand of CM065717.1, from coordinate 26,259,821 downwards.
ACCAACAAACTACAACTAAACGACGACAAGACGGAACTCATGTTCCTCACACCACATTTATGTCATACCCCCACCCCATTCCCCACCCCCATTCCCCCCCCCCCCCTCGCACCACATTTATGTCATACCCCCACCCCATTCCCCCCCCCCTCGCACCACATTTAAGTCATAACCCCACCCCATTCCCCCCCCCCCCTCGCACCACATTTAAGTCATACCCCCACCCCATTCCCCCTCCTCACACCACATGTAAGTCATACCCCCACCCCATTCCCCCTCCTCACACCACATGTAAGTCACACCCCAACCCCATTCCCCCTCCTCGCACCACATGTAAGTCATACCCCCACCCCATTCCCCCTCCTCACAACCACATGTAAGTCATACCCCCCCCCCATTCCCCCTCCTCACACCACATGTAAGTCATACCCCCCCCCATTCCCCCTCCTCACACCACATGTAAGTCATACCCCCACCCCATTCCCCCTCCTCACACCACATGTAAGTCATACCCCCCCCCCATTCCCCCTCCTCACACCACATGTAAGTCATACCCCCACCCCATTCCCCCTCCTCACACCACATGTAAGTCATACCCCGACCCCATTCCCCCTCCTCACACCACATGTAAGTCATACCCCCACCCCATTCCCCCTCCTCACACCACACTTAAGTCATACCCCCACCCCATTCCCCCCCTCATCACATTTAAGTCATACCCCCACCCCATTCCCCCTCCTCACACCACATGTAAGTCATACCCCGACCCCATTCCCCCTCCTCACACCACATTAAGTCAACCCCCACCCCATTCCCCCTCCTCACACACATTAAGTCATACCCCACCCCATTCCCCCCCTCACACCACATTATCATACCCCCACCCCATTCCCCCCTCACACATTAAGTCATACCCCCACCCATTCCCTCCTCACCACATTAAGTTACCCCCACCCATTCCCCCCCTCACACACATTAATCATACCCCACCCATTCCCCTCCTCACCCATAGTATACCCCCACCTTCCCCCTCCTCACACCACATGTAAGTCATACCCCACCATTCCCCCTCTCACACCACATATCACCCCCAATTCCCCCTCACATCACACTAAGTCATACCCCACCCATTCCCCTCCTCACTCACATGTAATCTACCACCCATCCCCTCCTCACACAACTTAATCATACCCCCACCATTCCCCCTCCCCACCTTATCAACACCTTCAATTCATCCCACCCCTCCCCCTCCTCACACCACATGAAGTCATACCCACCCCATTCCCCCCACATACATAAGTCATACCCCCACCCCATTCCCCTCCTCAACCACATGTAAGTCATACCCCCCCCATCCCCTCCTCACACCATAATCAACCCCACCCTTCCCTCCTCACACCACACTTAAGTCATACCCCCACCCCCCCCTCATCACCTTAAGTCACCCCCCCTTCCCCCTCCTCCACCAATTAAGTCATACCCCACCCCATTCCCCTCTCCACCACACTAGTCTACCCGACCCCTCCCCTCCTCACACACACTTAAGTCATACCCCCACCCTTTCCCCCCTCACACTAACACCCCCACCCATTCCCCTCCTCACACACATTACATACCCACCCCTCCCTCCTCACACCAATGTAAGTCAACCCCCACCCCATCCCCCTCTCACAACATTAAGTCATACCCCCACCCCATCCCCCTCCTCACCACATTAATCTACCCCCCCCATTCCCCTCCTCACACACATTAAGTCAACCCCCACCCACCCCCCCTAACACTAAGTCTACCCACCATTCCCCTCCTCGCACCACATTAGTCATATCCCCCCCACCCCCCCCCCCACTTATATACCCCCACCCCATCTCCCCCCCCCTCACCTTAGTCAACCCCCCCCCCCCCCCTTAACTACCCCCCCTTCCCCTCCACACTCACACTTATCTCCCCCACCAACCCTACCCCCATCCCCCCACCCACATTAAGTCAACCCCACCCATTCCCCCCCTCACATCACACTTAATCATACCCACCCCATCCCCTCTCAACCCTTAGTCATTCCACCACTCACCACACTACACACCCCCCCCTCACCCACTTAGTCTACCCCACCCCATTCCCCACCCCATTTCCCCCCCCCTCCCACCAATTAAGTCTACCCCACCCCATTCCCCCCTCCACCACATTAAGTCATACCCCACCCCACCCCCCCCCCTCCACCACATTTAAGTCTACCCCCACCCCATTCCCCTCCTCACACCACATGTAAGTCATACCCCCCCCATTCCCCCTCCTACACACATTAAGTCACCCCACCCCATTCCCCCTCCTCCACACATTAAGTCATACCCCCACCCATTCCCCCTCCTCACACCACTGTAAGTCTACCCCCCCCCCATTCCCCTCCTCACACACATTAAGTCATACCCCCCCCCATTCCCCTCCTCACACATTAAGTCATACCCCACCCCATTCCCCCTCCTCACACCACATTAAGTCACCCCCCCCCCATTCCCCCTCCCCACCTACATTAAGTCATACCCCCATCCCCTCCCATCTCACACACTGTAAGTCATACCCCACCCCATTCCCCCTCCTCACACCACTTAAGTCTACCCCCACCCCATTCCCCTCCTCACCACACTTAAGTCAACCCCCACCCCCCCCCCCCTCATCACATTTAAGTCATACCCCCACCCCATTCCCCCTCCTCACCACACATTAAGTCATACCCCCCCCCCTCCCCCCCACATTTAAGTCATACCCCCACCCCATTCCCCCCTCCACACCACATTTAAGTCATACCCCACCCCATTCCCCCCTCATCACATTAAGTCAACCCCACCCCATTCCCCTCCCACATCACATTTAAGTCATACCCCCACCCCATTCCCCCCCCTCACATCACATTAAGTCATACCCAACCCATTCCCCCTACATCATCATACCCCACCATTCCCCCTCCTCACACCACATGTAGTCATACCCACCCCATTCACCCCCTCACCACATAAGTCATACCCCCCCCATTCCCCCTCCTCCACCACATGTAAGTCATACCCCCACCCCATTCCCCCTCCTCACACCCCATGTAAGTCATACCCCCACCCCATTCCCCCTCCTCACACCACATGTAAGTCATACCCCCACCCCATTCCCCCTCCTCACACACATGTAAGTCATACCCCCACCCCATTCCCCCTCCTCACACCACATGTAAGTCATACCCCCACCCCATTCCCCCTCCTCCACACCACATGTAAGTCATACCCCCACCCCATTCCCCCTCCTCACACCACATGTAAGTCATACCCCCACCCCATTCCCCCTCCTCAACCACTTGTAAGTCATACCCCCACCCCATTCCCCCTCCTCACATCACATTAAGTCATACCCCACCCCATTCCCCCTCCTCACATCACATTAAGTCATACCCCCACCCCATTCCCCCTCCTCACATCACACTTAAGTCATACCCCACCCCATTCCCCCTCCTCAACCCCATTAAGTCATACCCCCACCCATCCCCCCTCAATCACACTTAAGTCATACCCCCACCCCATTCCCCCTCCTCACATCCACATTAAGTCATACCCCCACCCCATTCCCCCTCCTCACACACATTAAGTCATACCCCCACCCATTCCCCCCTCACACACATTAAGTCATACCCCCACCCCATTCCCCCTCCTCACACCACTTTAAGTCATACCCCCACCCCATTCCCCCTCCTCACACCACACTTAAGTCATACCCCCACCCCATTCCCCCCCTCACATCACACATTAAGTCATACCCCCACCCCATTCCCCCTCCTCACACCACATTAAGTCATACCCCACCCCATTCCCCCTCCTCACACCACATTAAGTCATACCCCCACCCCATTCCCCCTCCTCACACCACATTAAGTCATACCCCCACCCCATTCCCCCTCCTCACACCACATGTAAGTCATACCCCACCCCATTCCCCCTCCTCACACCACATGTAAGTCATACCCCCACCCCATTCCCCCTCCTCACACCACATGTAAGTCATACCCCCCACCCCATTCCCCCTCCTCACCACCACATGTAAGTCATACCCCCACCCCCATTCCCCCTCCTCACACCACACTTAAGTCATAACCCCCCCACACCCCATTCCCCCTCCTCACACACACTTAAGTCATACCCCCAACCCCATCCCCCCCTCACACACACATGTAAGTCATACCCCCACCCCATTCCCCCTCCTCACACACACTTAAGTCATACCCCACCCCATTCCCCCTCCTCACACCACATGTAAGTCTACCCCCACCCCATTCCCCCTCCTCACATCACACTTAAGTCATACCCCCACCCCATTCCCCCTCCTCACCCACATTAAGTCATACCCCCACCCCATTCCCCCTCCTCACTCACACATTAAGTCATACCCCCACCCCATTCCCCCTCCTCACACACATTAAGTCATACCCCCACCCCATTCCCCCTCCTCACATAACATTTAAGTCATACCCCCACCCCATTCCCCTCCTCACTCCACATGTAAGTCATACCCCCACCCCATTCCCCCTCCTCACATCACATTAAGTCTACCCCCACCCCATTCCCCCTCCTCACATCACATTAAGTCATACCCCCACCCCATTCCCCCTCCTCACACCACATGTAAGTCATACCCCCACCCCATTCCCCCTCCTCACATCACATATTAAGTCATACCCCCACCCCATTCCCCCTCCTCACATCACACTTAAGTCATACCCCACCCCCACCCCCCCACCCATTCCCCCACCCCATTCCCCTCCCACATCACATGTAAGTCATACCCCACCCCATTCCCCCTCCTCACATACACTTAAGTCATACCCCCACCCCATTCCCCCTCCTCACACCACATGTAGTCATACCCCACCCCATTCCCCCTCCACCACACACTTAAGTCATACCCCCCACCCCATTCCCCCTCCTCACACCACATGTAAGTCATACCCCCACCCCATTCCCCCTCCACACATCACACTTAAGTCATACCCCCACCCCATTCCCCCTCCTCACACCACATGTAAGTCATACCCCCACCCCATTCCCCCTCCTCACATCCACATTAAGTCATACCCCCACCCCATTCCCCCTCCTCACATCACATGTAAGTCATACCCCCACCCCATTCCCCCTCCTCACATCACACTTAAGTCATACCCCCACCCCATTCCCCCTCCTCACATCACATTAAGTCATACCCCCACCCCATTCCCCCTCCTCACATCACATTAAGTCATACCCCCACCCCATTCCCCCTCCTCACATCACATTAAGTCATACCCCACCCATTCCCCCCTCATCCATGTAGTCCCCCCCCCATCCCCCTCTCGCATCACATTAAGTCATACCCCCACCCCATTCCCCCTCCTCACATCACATTAAGTCATACCCCCACCCCATTCCCCCTCCTCACATCACATGTAAGTCATACCCCCACCCATTCCCCTCCTCACACATATCTACCCCCACCCATTCCCCCCTCACATCACATGTAAGTCATACCCCCACCCCATTCCCCTCCTCACACCACATGTAAGTCATACCCCTACCCCATTCCCCCTCCTCACATCACATGTAAGTCATACCCCCACCCCATTCCCCCTCCACACATCACATTTAAGTCATACCCCCACCCCATTCCCCCTCCTCACACTACATGTAAGTCATACCCCCACCCCATTCCCCCTCCACACATCACATTTAAGTCATACCCCCACCTCATTCCCCCTCCTCACATCACATTTAAGTCCATACCCCCCACATGCACACCGTTCCCCCTCCTCACACCACAAAGTCCATACCAGCGCAAAGCCACGCACGGTACTCAAGATTACAGATCATGCCCGTCAAGGCTAGATTGGGCGAGATACGTGCTGGACATTTCATAGCGTTTAAAGCCAAGCCAGCTTTAGGTGTCGGAGCTGATCGCAAGCCACACCTCACTCCCCAACAGCCCTCCCCCCCCCCCCTTCCCAAATGTTAAAAATAAAAGTTCCAAAGACATGGGGGAAAAACTCAAGAAAAGGAGCACGCATTCGAGTGCATGGAAACAGCGGTACATAAACACGATTAGCTTTCGCTCCAGCCCCTGTAAACATTCATCTATGTCCGTGTAGAAGGTGAAGAGCATTTCAAACGGAAAGAAACCCAAGCAGAGGCTGGCTGGCTTGTTATTTCTTCTTGTTGTTGTAGTTGTTGTGAATCCCCGTCTTTTACTTACATGTATTTTTGCATAGTCCTGCCGGCAAGCAAAGTGCACGCCAGGATAACGATCAAAATATCGACCGTCATCGGCATTATGGTTCACACCCCTGTTTGGGGTATTCTCTCCTGTTGACTCGGTAACTGCGAAACGGCGTATCTGTATGGAATATCAACATCTTCTGGAGAGACAAGCATGTTTTTCATATCCTATTTAAAAAAAGGGACGGAACTTTCAGTCCTTTGCTGCTATTACTTCCCCTGAGGAATTTTTTTCCCTTGTGAATAGACTTGCTCATAGATAAATCTTGTTTCTCCCACGTTACACACACACACGCACCATTTGATTTTTTTTTTTTACCTTAACAGTTTGGTGCGGATCCAGTACCAGTCCGAACTCGGTGGATGTGGGCGCCTTCCCGAGAGCCCCTTTTTCCTTTAAAGTTATCGCCCTTTATCACTCCAAATCATAGGGCGCTGGATGACGCTTTGAATCACCATATCTTGCACCTGTTGTAAAAAAAAGTCCATAAAATTCTTGGCGGGGTGGGGAGGGGAGCACATGCAATTTAATGGACAAATGTACGTCGTCAGTCTGAATGTCTTAAAGCAGAACTCGCACTGACCATCTTCATCCCATGGTTAACCAATGGTACAGAGGCATGACTGCACAATGCACCACATCCTTGGGCCTATGTCAGAGACTCGCATGAAGGTGGATATTGGAACTTGTGTGTGTGTGTGTGTGTGTGTGTGTGTGTGTGCGTGTGCGTGGCGCGCGCGCGCGCGAGAGAGAGAGAGAGAGAGAGAGAGAGAGAGAGAGAGAGAGAAGAGTGTGGCTGCATGTGCGTGTTTGTTTATGTGTGCGCGTGCGCACTGTATAGACGGCTCGATAGAAACACGACCGACACACATAATCTCCAAAAAGAATAACACACGTGTAATATCCAAAAAAAAAGTCTCTTCAACTCGGACTAGTATGCATGATACCCAAAATAGTCTTTTCAAAATCGGTAACCATACAGGCAGGCAGTAAGACTGGTACATGACACATGCACAGTATTTGCATCGGAACAGGACCCCCCCCCCCCCCTCCCCCGTTCTATTTTTTTCTTAAAACAAACCAGAACACACCCTATGTCAATACATAATGCGTGACAATGTGCCGCACAGCCCGCTCTCGGATGAGCCGAAGTCGGTGTATCCAACATGAGTTCCCAGTCGAAACAAATGGAACAAACAAAAGCATAAAGCCAAGAAATCGGCGAAATAAGAAAAAAAAAAAAAAAAAAAAAAAAAACAATAACATCAAAATTCCGCGCATCACCAAGGCGCCCCCCCCCCCCCCCCCCCCATCACCGCACCCTCCCAGCCAACCTCTCTCACGCACAGAGACACGTCTAAACCAAAGGAAAGCAAGGCAGAATCCTGAATCAATGCCCTCTTCAACACAACCAATTGCCGCAAAAGCACGATAGACTCCGCCCCCCCCCCCTCTCCCCCCGAAAAAAAAAGAAAGAAAGGGAACATCGTAAAGGAATGGTCAGCCAAATATTGATGTTAAAAAAAAACAACAACAAACAAACAAAAAAAAAACAGCGAAAAACTTATGAAAACGGAAAAGATACGAAAAGAAAGAAAAAATAATCGAAGAAAGAAAGAAAAACTCGAGTAACGTTACATTGGCTTTTTGTATAGGCGTAAGGAATGGCCAACCCAAAATCGATTAAAAAAAAAACAGACAAAAAATATGAAAAAAAGAAGAAAAAAAAAAGAAGAAAAAAGACAACGAGGGAGGAAGAAAAAAAAAAAAACCCTCGAGAAACTTCACATCGCCTTTTTTGCAAAACCGTCAGGGAAACAAATCAAAAAAGCGAACGCAAAGACAGAAGCCCCCTTCCTTCCAGGGACCCAATAATCTCACAGCCCAAATAAAAGCAAAAAAAAAAAAAAAAAAAAAAAAGCACGCACAGAAGAATAAGAATGAAATATCAATTCAGATCACGTTCATCCCACAGCAAATAAAAGGGAGAGAACGAAGGGGGGAGGGGGGGGGGAGACAAAACACCCAACCAACCAACCCACCAATATGCACAATAATGTCACTGAAAATGGGAAAGAACAAGGGGAAATTTACTCAAAGGGCGGGGGGGGGGGGGGGGGGGGGGGGGCGGGGGGACTTCAATTACATATACAATAATCCGCTGAAAAAAATTGAAATGGAAAAAGTGCCTAACGCAAAAAAACAAACAAAAAGCGTACACGCATAATCTGTCATATTCAAAGGAATAGGAAGGGGAAAACGGCCACGAATTGAAAAGCGAGGGGCATAGTATTGATTTATACACACACACCTGCACGCGCAGGCACGCATGCGAGCCTCTCCCCTCTTCCTTCTTCACACACACACACGCGCGCGCGCGCGCGCGCTTTTCTCTCTCTCTCTCTCTCTCTCTCTCTCTCTCATATTGCAAACGGAATGGTCCGCCCAGGCGGAGAATTAGCCAGATGATGTACCGATAATCCCCTGGCGACGTCCACCTTCATCCACTTGTCCTTTCCCCGTGACTTGGGCAGCATCCAAGTTCTCCGCTTCTTCAACTGTGCGCACGTCTTCCACGAAAGATCATGATCCACAGAACAACCCGTGCCACTGTCCACACTGTGGTGCGAACGGCAGAACTGTGTGACCAACCGAAACAAAGTGTGTGTGTGTGTGTGTGTGTGTGTGTGTGTGTGTGTGTGTGTGTGGTGTGTGTGGTGTGCGTGCGTGCGTGCGTGTGTGGTGTGTGTGTGAGTGTGTTCTCTCCAGACCATGGGGATGAATGATCGGCAAGGGCAGTGTCCAGTGTCAAGATGACCGCGTCACAAGTGGTCAGTTCGTAACGTACACAAACTTCGATGGTCTTCAGGACGTCACCAATTTCACAAACTCTGCCGGAAAATACACAGAAAAGCAAGCTCAAAACACCCATACGACTGCATACGCGCATGCTCTAAACATACACCAAATATACCGACCCTCCCTACCCCCTCCGTCCATTCCCATCCTCAAACTCCATTCCCTCACCCTCCCCCCCCACACACACACAAACTCACACACACACTCACGCACACGCACACACTCAGTTTAACTAATCCTTTAACCCTAAATACAGCATGGAGGATAAGAGTTCAATAACGCATAACCGACATCACGTGAATCAAAAAGAAAAGAACAGGCTCAAATATTCACACGGATCTGTTAGAGGTGTGAAAATACAACTCTGTCAACAACAACAAAAACATAAATGTATATAACACGGCAGTCGAAAAAAAAGTAAATTATTAAACAGTAGACCAGAAATTAATATACAATTTTACTGAAATAGACCAATTTTTGCTCATTTTAGCTGATGACTTTTTACCTGCTGACAAGAAACTGTGAAGATTGAACACTGGTTTGGGGTGGACGTATTTCTTGGTATATATTTCTGTCTAAGATCCGAGTGTTCCGGACATTCCAGGATAACATGGAATTCATCTCCAAATGCACCCACGTCAAATAGTTTCCGAATACCATTTTCACGGAGAGTTTTTATTCCGACTACCTAACTCCATTCCAAGTTTATGACGACCGCAACAAAAACGGATTAGCGGGAAAATAAACATATCTGGTAACTGCACAATGCCCTGTTCTTGCTCGTGACATTTCTTTAAATTTCTATGCGAAAGACATCTAGAACTTCCCTATAACTTTGTTTCCCACTCGCGCTTATAATTAAATAATTGAAAGGCTTACGTCATATGTGTACAAGATGCATCCTTAGAAGAGTTGTGACTCTCAGATACAGTCAAAACGGGCATTGACTAAACATTACGGATATTATCAACCCAGACAGCATGATACGTATTGTTAACTCGTAGATCATAAAGAACAGAACAAAATGTAGACAAATATTTGGAATCACCTGATACCAACGTACACCATAAGCGTACCATCATGCCATTAACCAATACAGAAACAGGCAATTAACCAGGTTCCCCAGGCAGCATAGTGATCAATGCGCCGCTATGCAGTTTCCACAAATATAGTGATCATTGTGCTGCTATACAGTCTCCACAAATATAGTGATCTTTGTGCTAATATGCAGTTTCCACAAATATAGTGATCATTGTGCCAATATGCAGTTTCCACAAATATAGTGATCATTGTGCTAATATGCAGTTTCCACAAATACAGTGATCAATGCGCTGCTATGTAGTTTCCACAAGTATAGTGATCTTTCTGCTGCTAGGCAGTTTCCACAAATATAGTGACCATTGTGCTGCTATGCAGTCTCCACAAATATAGTGATCTTTGTGTTGCTATGCAGTCCCCACAAATATAGTGATCTTTGTGTTCTATGCAGTCCCACAAATATAGTGACCGTTGTGCTGCTATGCAGTCGCCACAAATATAGTAATCATTGTGCTGCTATGCAGTTTCCACAAATATAGTGATCTTTGTGCTGCTATGCAGTTTCGGCAAGTATTTCGAGGAGTTTGAAAATGTGCCTTCTCTTGCCCCCCTTCCCCCTCCTCCCCACCCCCCTACCCCCCCCCCATTATACCTTATCACCCATTTATCTTCCATCACCTTCCCTCCCTTATTAACATTACCCACACACCTTTCACAACTACCCACACATAACTACTACCACCTCTTTCATCACCCAGCGAAATCATTTATTTTATTCACCTAACCTTTTTTTTTTTTAATTAGTTTTTTTCATTCTATTCATCTACCTATTTATCCCTTTATATATATATATATAATATATATATATATAATTCTCCCCCCCCCCCCCCAATTCCCCCCCCCCCCTACCATTAAATCAATCCACCATTACCACAACCGTCACAAATATATCACACCACCCACACTAAACTAGACACACAACCCTATCGTATCACACCACCACCCCGCTCCCCCCCCCCCTCCTTTTCCTCTCCCATAATCCCCCCTGTCATTTCCGCCTGGCGGCTGTTCTCCCGACCACATGGACAACAACAGGTGAGTCATTTTTCGTTCTTTGTTTGTACTGTCCTAAATGTTAAATGTGATCTATTTTTTGTCCTGAAGAAGACCCAAGAGGTCGAAATGCATCGTGTCTTGTCATGTGCTTTGTTTGTCAATGTCATTGGCGGTAACTAACACCCTCTCTTTCTAAATTTCGTAATACCAGATTTCACAACCACAGAGTTAAAAGGGAGTGCTGTTGTTTCATACAGTCCTAAACAATTTCTGCAGGTAGATCTTGACAGACGTATGGCAGTCTGAATCAAACCAAATATTGCCTTTTGTGCTCGTCCTCGCAGTTTTTTTTTCCTTTGTAAAAGTTTCCATTTTTTTCTTTTTAGAAAATTCAAGTCAAAGAGAGCTGAATAACAGTTTCAAGCTTTTTGTTCCCATGGGTAAAAATCTCACATGCATTGTTCATGCAACGAAATACTATTATTTCAGGTCTATTGTCATTTACTTCGAGGTTCCACACTCTACAATAACCGTGCAATGCTTTTAAAGCAGTAAATTAGGTTTTGTGTAAGATTATGAAATAGTATCATCTTCATGTAGCAAAATCATCAGACTGACATTATTCTCGACATTATTCTTACTTTCATATCATCCATATCCAATTCCAAGCATATACAACGTTTGTCAACCAAACACTGCTGTAAATCATTAATAAAACAATGAAAGAGAGGGGAGATACATCCTCTCCTTGTCAGACTCCTGTACACCTTCCAAAAATATTATTTACAACCATTCACAAACACGTGCGATTTTATATTATTGTACATATTTTTCAAAAGACGCTGAGTATTTTATCATTGATTTACAATCATTAACAAACACACAGAATTTCAAATTATTTTACATACTTTAAACACGCTCGATATACAATGTAATTCACCCCTTCTTTCAAACGTTTATACCACAAAACCTTGTCGCCAATCTGAATACAAAGCTTTTGTATTGTCAACAAATGCAGAAAAAGTGTTTTTTTTCATCATTAATAAATCTATCGGAGACTTCAAAACAAACAGAAGGTCTAATGTCACACACACACACACACACACACACACACACACACACACACACACACACAACACACACACACACACTAAGAAACAGAGAGAAAGAAAAGGATGGTGACGGACAAAGAAATAAAGAGGAGTGGGCAAAACAAACTTGCGAAGAAAACGAGTGAAAAAAAAAGAGCTGAACGAAGGAGTGAGAATAAGATGACGAAGCTTAGGCTGTGCACTTTGTATGTGTTGTTCAGCTCAGAATTTAATTTGCACTTGAGTCACAAAATCTCTCCACACTGGTCATGTTCCTGAAATCTTCCGGTCCGCAGTGGTACGTCCATTGATCAAGAAACCTTCATTAGATAAAAATGTTTTAAAGAATTATCAGCCTGTATCAAATTTGTCATTTCTATCAAAATTATTGGAGAAGATCGTCGTGGAACAAATTCTAGAACATCTCGAAAAGAATCACCTTTTGAATCCTCATCAATCTGCTTACAGACAAGGCCATAGTTGTGAGACAGTACTCCTCCGTATAGTCAATGACCTCCTCTGCGGGCTTGACGATGGGAATGTTTCCTTATTAGCGATGTTAGACCTCTCCGCAGCATTTGACACGATCGATCATAATATTTTGTTCTCACGGCTTCAAACTTCCTTTGGATTCAAAGACACAGCTCTCGACTGGATTATCTCTTACTTGACTGGACGGACTCAGTGTGTGTGTGTACAGGGAAGATACTCAGACAGTTCTCCTCTTAGGTACGGTGTGCCTCAGGGTTCTGTACTGGGGCCAGTCCTTTTTGTGCTGTATGCTAGTCCTGTGTCTGACGTCATCAGTGGTCACGCCATGTCGCATGAGAGCTTTGCTGACGATACTCAGCTTCATCAGTCGGCTCCCATTGCTGAAATTGACTCACTGATTTCTCGGACGCGGGGCTGCATTGCAGACCTGAAGGACTGGATGACAACCAACAAACTACAACTAAACGACGACAAGACGGAACTCATGTTCGTGACAAAACAGCCTAACCATCCTTCTCTGCCTTCAACTGTCACTATCAATGACTATACTGTCTCTGTCTCCACCTCTGTCCGCAGTCTAGGGGTCATACTTGACCAATCCTCTCCTTGAGAAACAGGTTCATATTTGAGATGCATTTAGAACTAGAGATCTAGTCTGTACTACTTTCTATAATGCTACAAACTTTTTGTGATTTGTCTATCTAGAATTATGCAACTCATTTTGCGGCTTCAAAAACCTGATAGAAAGATTACAGGAATCAAATCATGCAGCGATTCTGTAGAGCAGAATAGATCATTTGCCTCTATCACTCTCTTCTGCTATTGTCTCAAAACTTCATTTATCTGTACTAAAAATTCTCAACTCACTTTTCGGCTTCCTATGATAAATGATACACGTCCAATATCCCCGTCGTCTGTAATCTAACATTGATCACAATTTCGCCTCACTCCCTCTCGTCACTGCTATCTGTCTCAACCGTTCTCGTACAAATCGTCAACTCTCTTTCGGCTCTCTTGAAAGATCTTTCTCTTTTTAAAGCTACACCCCTGAACAACTGAGCTCCTGTCGGCGACAGATTCTTATCTCTCTTTCAGACTAAACTTAAAACCATTATTTTCTCTATTTCAAGCTTTGGCGGCGTGGAGGGATACAACTCTCAATATGCAGATTTCTGCCTTTTCAATCGTAGCGTTAAACCGTGTATGTTTTTCTATTATATGTATATTGGGTTGTCATGAGCGATTTACTTTGTTTTGTATGGATAACGTTATTTAAGTTTTTGTAGTGATATTTGAAAAATAAGTGAATGTCACATTCGTAGGATTAGGATTTGTTAGTTATTGTAGTAATAGTAATTGTAGTTGGATGTAAGGTGTATTATTGTATATGAGAAGGGTGAATGTAGTATGACTTTGTAAAGCGCTTAGAGAAATTCGTTTGATTAAGCGCTATATAAGAAACCATTATTATTATTAAATACAGGAAAACACACACACACACACACACACACACACACACACACACACACACACACACACAACACATGTACATACACACTCAATGTAAATGGAATATGAATATGAATAATTCATATCAGCTCCCTGAGGGTCTATGAAACTGAATCAGTTCACGACAGCAAACAGAGGCAGACATTTGCATACACAAACATCAATACCTCGTTTGCTTTGCATGGCAGGATTACAACCTGACATATTTTTAAACCACTTCGGAAAATGAATTTGTAATACGTATGATGAACCTCTAGAGCCAAACGAAAAGAAAATTTACACACAAAGCAAAGATACGCTCACATCCACATCCACATCCACTCACAACCCCAAATACCACACATGCACGTGCGCTGTATATAAACGCATGTACGGAGATTTGACCTTTTCACGGCAAGTGGATACACTACAACAGTGCAGAGCATACTTTTGTCATTTTATTCTTTGCGAAGTTGTATGATTTAATTCAAAGCCGTTTTTTCGCTTGGTGTTAAATGCATTATGAAATTTGTCAGCGTTAGTGGATAAGTTGTATTCTCCTTTCACCATGGAGTAAAAACAATGGTACTCATCGCCTAAACCGTTTTTGTTACATTTCCACTCGCTCTAGTCTTTTATCGGAATGTTTAACTTACTAGTCCTCTAAGGACTGGGAACCTGTGTTGCAGAGTCCAGAACCGGCAGAATGCCACAGGTAAATTTTGAAGGAGAATCACTGAATATTTTGCAAAACAATCGTTTACTTTATACACAGTGCACAACTACAGATTTCATGGCTACCAGTATGAGTATTTCAGTACTTAGACGTTGGTCTTGCAAATTACGTGTGGCTTCGGTCTAAAAAAAATAAGCTGGGATGTGAAATGACGATCTAGCTGATACCACTTAATCCTAATTACATTTATTATTTGTTCTTAATTTTCTTTTTAACATTTTATCATTGGTTGTGATACAGAAGCTTGAAACAAACTTGAGAATTTAGGGCTGATTTTAACACTACCAACCTTAAACGAGTAACATGGGATTCTTGTTTTTTCTTCATCGCACATGGCCTCTGTGGGACACGGGACATGTCCATGGAATATGGGCCCAGTGGGGCATGGGACATGTCCATGGAATATGGGCCCAGTGGTGCATGGGACATGTCCATGGAATATGGGCCCAGTGGGGAATGGGACATGTCCATGGAATATGGGCCCAGTGGGACATGGGACATGTCCATGGAATACGGGCCCAGTGGGGCATGGGACATGTCCATGGAATATGGGCCCAGTGGTGCATGGGACATGTCCATGGAATATAGGCTCAGTGGGGCATGGGACATGTCCATGGAATATAGGCCCAGTGGAGCATGGGACATGTCCATGGAATATGGGCCCAGTGGAGCATGGGACATGTCCATGGAATATGGGCCCAGTGAGACATGGGACACGTCCATGGAATATAGGCCAAGTGGGGCATGGGACATGTCCATGGAATATGGGCCCAGTGGGATATGGGACATGTCCATGGAATAATGGCCTGGTGGGACGTGGGACATGTCCATGGAATACGGGCCCAGTAGGACATGGGACATGTCCATGGAATATCGGCCCAGTGGGACACGGGACATGTCCATGGATTATCGGCCCAGTGGGACACGGAACATGTCCATGGAATATAGGCCCAGTGGGGCATGGGATATGTCCATGGAATATGGGCCCAGTGGGACACGGGACATGTCCATGGAATATCGGCCCAGTGGGACATGGAACATGTCCATGGAATATCGGCCCAGTGGGGCATGGGACATGTCCATGGAATAACGGCCCAGTGGGGCATGGGACATGTCCATGGAGTAATGGCCTGGTGGGACATGGACATGTCCATAGAATACAGGCCCTGTGGGACATGTCCATGGAATATGGGCCCAGTGAGAAATGGGACAAGTCAATGAAATATGGGCCAAGTGCACATGTCCATGGAATAAGGGGCTAATGGGACATTGGACATGTCCATGGAATAAGGGCCCAATGGGACATGGGACATGTCCATGGAATAAGGGCCCAATGGGACATGGCCATGGAATATGGGCCTAGTGGGACATGTCCCTGGAATATGGACCCGGTGGGACATGGAATATGGGCCCAGGGTGACATGTCCATGGAATATGGGCCTGGTGGGACATGGAATATGGGCCCAGTGGGACATGGGACATGTCCATCGAATATGGGCCAAATGGGACATGGGATATGTCCATGGAATATGGGTCTAGTGGGACATGGGACGTGTCCATGGAATATCGGCCCAGTGGGACATGGGACATGTCCATGGAATATGGGCCAAATGGGACATGGGACATGTCCACGGAATGTGGGTCTAGTGAGACATGGAACATGGACATGGGATACGGGCCCAGTGGGACACGGGACACGTCCATGGAATATGGGCTCAGTGGGACATGGGACATGTCCATGGAATACAGGCCCAGTGGGACATGTCCATGGAATATGGGCCCAGTGGGGCATGGGACATGTCCATGGAATATGGGCCTAGTGAGACACGGGACATGTCCATGGAATATGGGCCCAGTGGGACATGGGACATGTCCATGGAATATGGGCCCATTGGACACGGGACATGTCCATGGAATATGGGCCTAGTGAGACATGGGACATGTCCATGGAATATGGGCCTAGTGAGACATGGGATATGTCCATGGGGTATGGGCCCAGTGAGACACGGGACGTGTCCATGGAATATGGGCCCAGTGAGACATGGGACATGTCCATGGAATATGGGCCTAGTGAGACATGGGACATGTCCATGGAATATGGGCCCAGTGGGACATGGGACATGTCCATGGAATATGGGCCTAGTGAGACATGGGACATGTCCATGGAATATGGGCCCAGTGAGACATGGGACATGTCCATGGAATATGGGCCCAGTTGGGCATGGGACATGTTCATGGAATATGGGCCCAGTGAGACATTGGACATGTCCATGGAATATGGGCCCAGTTGGGCATGGGACATGTCCATGAAATATGGGCCTAGTGGGGCATGGGACATGTCCATGGAATATGGGCCCAGTGAGACATGGGACATGTCTATGGAATATGGGACCAGTGAGACATGGGACATGTCCATGGAATATGGGCCCAGTTGGGCATGGGACATGTCCATGAAATATGGGCCTAGTGGGGCATGGGACATGTCCATGGAATATGGGCCCAGTGAGACATGGGACATGTCTATGGAATATGGGACCAGTGAGACATGGGACATGTCCATGGAATATGGGCCCAGTGAGACATGGGACATGTCTATGGAATATGGGCCCAGTGAGACATGGGATATGTCCATGGGGTATGGGCACAGTGAGACACGGGACGTGTCCATGAAATATGGGCCCAGTGAGACATGGGACATGTCCATGAAATATGGGCCCAGTGGGGCATGGGACATGTCCATGGAATATGGGCCCAGTGGGGCATGGGACATGTCCATGGAATATGGGCCCAGTGAGACATGGGACATGTCCATGGAATATGGGCCCAGTGAGACATGGGACATGTCCATGGAATATGGGCCCAGTGAGACATGGGACATGTCCATGGAATATGGGCCCAGTGGGACATGAGACATGTCCATGGAATATGGGCCCATTGGACACGGGACATGTCCATGGAATATGGGCCTAGTGAGACATGGGACATGCCCATGGAATATGGGCCCAGTGGGACATGGGACATGTCCATGGAATATGGGCCCATTGGACAGGGGACATGTCCATGGAATATGGGTCTAGTGGGACATGGACATGTCCATGGAATAGGGGCCCAGTGGGACGCGGGACATGTCCATGGAATATGGGCCTTGTGGGACATTGGACATGTCCATGGAATATGGGCCTAGTGAGACATGTGACATGTCCATGGAATATAGGCCCAGTGGGGCATGGGACATGTCTATGGAATACGGGCCTAGTGGGACGTGTGTCTATGGAATATGGGCCAAGTGGTACATGTCCATGGAATATAGGCCCAGTGGGGCATGGGACATGTCCATGGAATATCGGCCCAGTGGGGCATGTCCATGGAATACGGGTCCAGTGTGACATGGGACATGTCCATGGAATATGGGCCCAGTGGGGCATGGGATATGTCCATGGGATACGGGCCCAGTGGGGCATGGGACATGTCCATGGAATACGGGCCCAGTGGGACATGGGACATGTCCATGGGATACTGGCCCAGTGGGATATGGGACACGTCCATGGAATATGGGCCCAGTGGGACATGGGACATGTCCATGGAATATAGGCCCAGTGGGACATGGGACACGTCCATGGAATATGGGCCCAGTGGGACATGGGACACGTCCATGCAATATAGGCCCAGTGGGACATGGGACACGTCCATGGAATATGGGCCCAGTGGGACATGGGACACGTCCATGGAATATAGGCCCAGTGGGACATGGGACACGTCCATGGAATATGGGCCCAGTGGGACATGGGACACGTCCATGGAATATAGGCCCAGTGGGACATGGGACACGTCCATGGAATACGGGCCCAGTGAGACATGGGACATGTCCATGGAATATGGGCCCAGTGGGACATGGGACACGTCCATGGAATATAGGCCTAGTGGGACGTGTCCATGGAATACGGGCCCAGTGAGACATGGGCCATGTCCATGGAATATAGGCCCAGTGGAGCATGGGACATGTCCATGGAATATAGGCCCAGTGGAGCATGGGACATATCCATGGAATACGGGCCCAGTGGGACATGGGACACGTCCATGGAATATAGGCCCAGTGGAGCATGGGACATGTCCATGGAATACAGGCCTAGTGGGACGTGTCCATGGAATACGGGCCCAGTGGGACATGGGACACGTCCATGGAATATAGGCCCAGTGGAGCATGGGACATGTCCATGGAATACGGGCCTAGTGGGACGTGTCCATGGAATATGGGCCCAGCGAGACATGGGACATGTCCATGGAATACAGGCCCAGTGGAGCATGGGACATGTCCATGGAATATAGGCCCAGTGGAGCATGGGACATGTCCATGGGATACGGGCCCAGTGGGACATGTCCATGGAATATAGGCCCAGTGGAGCATGGGACATGTCCATGGAATACGGGCCCAGTGGAACATGGGACACGTCCTTGGGACATGGACCGGGTTTACCGTCGATTATTGACAGTGGATTGACTAAGTTTTCGTATTTTGTGAAAGAACCCAAGTTGGAGTTTTGATGCTATTCGTGGTATTGAAGGGGGTGTCTACTTCCTGTCCATCAATCCTATAATGTTCATCATTCGGCTGATTTTTTTTTAATCTGGACAACAAAGTGCGAGAATGAGCCTTCATTTTCTGAACAAAGGAAACACGCGGCGAGAGGCATGATGATAAATGAGAACAGACTTGCCCTTCAACAACCATGCACGTACCCGTACACACAGACACACACGCTCTCGCTCTCTCTGTGTCTCTCTCTGTCTGTCTGTCTGTCTCTCTCTCTCTCTCTGCCCCCCCCCCCCCAACCCCATTATTTTGTGAAAAAAATTACAAGTGGGAACGCCTGCGTTTACATTTCCTCAAGACACTAAAAACTATCATTTATAAGAAAACATGCTGATACCTCATCTTCTTTCCACACGAACATCATAAATACCTCACCACCCACCAGATCATACATTCCAGTGTGTGCATTCCAGTGATAACGCTTTTTCTCCCCCCCCCCCCCCCCCCCACCGCCCTTCCCGGTCCACTTCTCTTTGGAATTTCATCTTTTGATCAAGTATGCAAATTTGCAACGGAAATGTATTTTCATATAGCACGTGCAAAAGAAAATTGTTAAAAAGGAGTGGAAATTAAGATCTGACCAGAACATTTGAAAAAACACAAACGGTCTGCTCTTGTTTCCGACATGTTCTGAAAGAGTGATGTTGATCTACCAATTTTGCTCCAGTTATGAACACTGCGCCCTCACCATCGTGGGAACTAACAACAGCTAGCTTTCATATACATCACATTGATGTACCAAAAGGATGACGGTCTAAACATTTCAACAACATCAATCAAAACACGTTTAGCACAGACGTTTCCAAGTCATCTTAAGATGTACACAGATGGATCTGTTTCAGAGGATCGACGTGCCGGTTCCGATCTTCAAGGATGAGAAATCTAATCGTCTTGGAAGACGTTTATCAGCTTTATTTTCTGACAGAACATATCGGGATTGTCGTGGCTTTGTCATTTCTGGTTGATCTGCCGCTGAATTGGCTCAATTTTTATTTTGTGCGGACTCTAAAAACCAGCTCTGCAGTCTATTTCAGCAGTATTTCATTAATGTGGCGTTATTTCTTTTGACTGAAATGTTTAAATTCATTGCATTCAAATGAAAGGAGCGAACATTTGATTTTTTGTTGGATTTCTTCCCATTTGAGGATTACGTATAATGAAAACGCTCATTGTCTTGTGGAACAGGACGGGAGAAATATTTGAAAACACACTGAAATACCATGTGTGTCATCGCGAATGGAAAAGTGGTGGTAGTATTAAAACACACACACACACACACACACACACACACACACACACACACACACACACACACACACATTTGCAGCTTTTTTTCAGTTCTGGCACAAGTAAATCCTTTTTATTAGATGTACGAGGTAATGATGGGCTATGAAAAGTTCAGAGTTCACATTACATTTAAATTCTCCAACTTTCAAAACATTGCGAAGAAATAAATCGCGTAAGTAATACAAAACAAACTGTTGAACACATTCTATTACTCTGTGAGCAAAATATGAGGTTTTTCTTCACGGAGAAGTCGTTGAAAATGTGACGCCAGTTTCAGATGCTATGTAAGTTTGGAAATTTTTTTTTTTTCAAAATGTTCCATTTCTACACCGGCCGATATTCTTATGTTCATAACATAGTCTGGCTGATCGTTTCTTGTAAACCATTTTTCTATCAGCGATCTCCTGCAATCTATTCCCCACCCCATCCCATCTCTTATGTCCACATCCTCCATCTACCCTTCCTATCTGTGTTGCTTTGGGTTTTGGCTTTGGATTGTTCTACTGATCATCATTGACATACTGACTAAATCTGTTTAGAGTCTAAACTCATCAACGTAGAACAGATAATAAATATTTAATGAACCAGACAACACCCTTCCCCCGCTCTCTCTCTCTCTCCATCTCTCTCTCTCTCTCACTCACTCACGCCCCCCCCCCCCCCCCCGACTAAATCTGTTTAGAGTCTAAAATCATTAACGTTGATGAAAAGACAATAAATAAATGGACCAAACAAGTAACCACACTCCCCCCCCTCTCTCTCTCTCTCTCCCTCTCTTTCTTTCCCTCCCTCTCTCTCCCCGATGAAATCTGATTAGAGTCTAAAACCACCAACGTAGTTGAACCGACAATAAATAAACGAACCGAACTACTAACCAGCCTCTCTCTTTCCCCCCCCCCCCCCCCCCCCCCCCCCCCCCCCATCTCCCCTGCCGTCACCCCAACCAAGTAGCGCCTTACCGTCACAGCTGATGCGTCCCTCCCCGTTCAGGTCCACCTGCCGCACCAGGTCCTCCGCCTCCTCCTCCGTCAGCTTCTCCCCCAGGGTGGTCATGACCCGGTGCAGCTCGCTGACCGACAGGTAGCCGTCGCCGTCTTTGTCGAAGACCTTGAAGGCCTCCCGCAGCTGGTCCTCCGACCCCGAGTCCTGGGTCTTCTGCGTCATCAGCTTCACGAACTGCCCAAAGTCCACCGTCCCCTTGCCTGCGGTAGACAATCAATGAGGATTATGAGGAGCTAGCTAAGGGACCATCATGGGACAATCCTGACATTCAGAGGACAGTACGGGGACAATGAGGGGATAGCTAAGGGACAGTCATAGGACAATCCAGACATTCAGAGGACAGTACGGGGACAATGAGGGGATAGCTAAGGGACCATCATGGGACAATCCAGACATTCAGAGGACAGTACGGGGACAATGAGGGGATAGCTTAGGGACAGTCAAGCGACAATCCAGACATTCAGAGGACAGCGGGGACAATGAGGGGATAGCTAGGGACCATCATGGGACAATCCAGACATTCAGAGGACAGATAAGAGGACAATGAGGGATAGCTAAAGGACGTCATGGGACAAGACTTCAGGGACAATTCAGAGGACAGTAAGGGGACAATGAGGGGATAGCTAAAGGGACCGTCAAGGGACAATCCAGACATTCAGACGCAATATGAGACAATGATGGGTCAGGCAAGGGACAGTCATGGGACAGTCCAGACATTCAGAGGACAGTAAGGGAAAATGAGGGATAGCTAAGGACATGTCAAGGGACAATCAACATTCAAGGACAGTCAGGGGACAATGAGGGATAGCACAAGAGACCGTCATGGGACAATCCAGACATCAGAGGTCAATAAAAAGGACAATGAGGAACAAGAAGGGGACAGTCAAGGGACAATCCAGACATTCAGAGAACAATCCAGACATTCACGAGGACGTTCAGGGGACAAAGAAGAATAGTAAAGGACAGTCAAGGGACAACCAGAATTCACGAGACGCCCAAGTTATACAAGAAGTCAGAGACAAAAAAGACATGTACAGAACAGAGATCAGTCAGGACATTCAAACCAAGACAGACAGTCAGAGAATAGTCAGGACATTCACAAGACAGAACGTTCACAAAGACAGTAACGTTCAACATTCAAGACAGAACATTCACAAGACAGACAGTCAGAGAATAGTCAGGACATTCACAAGACAGAACGTTCACAAGACAGACAGTCAGAGAATAGTCAGGACATTCACAAAGACTCAAAGAACGTTCACAAGACAGACAGTCAGAGAATAGTCAGGACATTCACAAGACAGAACGTTCACAAGACAGACAGTCAGAGAATAGTCAGGACATTCACAAGACAGGAACTTCACAAGACAGACAGTCAGAGAATAGTCAGGACATTCACAAGACAGAACGTTCACAAGACAGACAGTCAGAGAATAGTCAGGACATTCACAAGACAGAACGTTCACAAGACAGACAGTCAGAGAATAGTCAGGACATTCACAAGACAGAACGTTCACAAGACAGACAGTCAGAGAATAGTCAGGACATTCACAAGACAGAACGTTCACAAGACAGACAGTCAGAGAATAGTCAGGACATTCAAAAATCAGTAAAAAAAAAAAAGGACATTTACAGGACAGTCAGGACATTCATAAGATAGACAGCGGACATTTATGACATCAGCAGGACAGTCAGGGGACAATCATGACATTCAGAGAACAGTCAGGTGACAATCATAACATTCACAAGACACTAATAGGACAAAAAATGTCATTCAAAAGACAGTCAGGGGACAATAATAGAAGACAGGGGACAATAATGACATTCACAAGACAGGATACAATAATGACATTCACAAATCAGTAAGAGGACAATAATGTCATTCGCACGACCGTAAGAGGACAATAGTGTCATTCACATGACCGTAAGAGGACAATAATGTCATTCACATGACCGTAAGAGGACAATAATGTCATTCACATGACAGAAAGAGGACAATATGACATTCACAAAATAGTAAGTGGATAACAATGACATTCACAAGACAGTACGGGGACAATAATGGCATTCACAAGACAGTATGGGGACAATAATGACATTCACAATACAGTAAGGGGACACTAATGACATTCATAAGGCAATAAGCGGACAATAATGTCATTCGCAAGACAGTATGAGGACAATAACCACATTCACAAGACAAGGAAAGGACTATAATGACATTCACAAGACAGTAAGAGGACAATAATGACATTAACATGACAATAAAAAGGACATTAATGACTTTCGCAAGACAATAAGAGGACAATAATAACATTCACAAGACAATGAAAAGGACAGTAATAACATTCACAAGACAGTAAAGGGACAATAATGGCATTCACAAGACAGTCGGGGGACACTAATGACATTCACAAGACAGTCAGGGGACACTAATGACATTCACAAGACAGTCAGGGGACACTAATGACATTCACAAGACCGTCAGGGGACACTAATGACATTCACAAGACAGTCAAGGGACAATAATGACTTTCATAATAAGGACACATTAAAAACTGCCAGGTAACAGTTGTAGGACAGATTCAATGGGACAGTCAGGGGACAGATTCAGGACAGTCAGGAACGATTCATGGTAGTCAGGGGACAGATTCGGGACAGGTGTGGGACAGATTCAGGACAGACAGGGACAGATTCACGACAGTCAGGGACAGATTCAGGACAGCCAGGGGACAGATTCAGGACATTAATGGGGACAGATTCAGAGGCAGTCAGGGACAGATTGAGTCAGGGGACAATCAGTCAGGGACAGTCAGGACAGTCAGGGGACAGATTCAGGACAGTCAGGGGACAGATTAGACAGTCAGGGACAGATTCAGGACGGTCAGGGGACAGATTCAGGGCATCAGGGGACAGACTTAGGACAGTCAGGGGACAGATAGGACAGTAGGGGACAGATTCAGGACAGTACAGGGACAGATTCAGGACAGTAAGGGGACAGATGTCAGGAAGCTAAGGGACAGTCAAGGGACAATCAGACATTCAGGGACAGTCAGGGGACAATGAGGGGATAGCTAAGGGACCGTCATGGGACAATCCAGACATTCAGAGACAACAATTGAGGACAATGATGGAACAGTCTAAGGGACAGTCATGGGGACAGTCCAGACATTCAGAGGAACAATCCAGGACATTCATGGAAGCAGGGACATAAAGAGCTAAAGGACAGTCAAGGGACAATCCAGACATTCAGAGGACGGACAGTATACAAGAAAGTCAGGGACCAAAGATGTCATGACAGGGACAAGTCAGACATTCACAGACAGACAGTCAGAGGAATAGTCAGGACACATTACAAGACAGAACGTCACAAGACAGAACGATTCAAGACAGTCAAAGAGACAATAAGACAGACAGTCAGGAATAGTCAGGACATTCACAGACAGAACTTCACAAGACAGACAGTCAGAGGAATATGTCAGGTAATTACAAGACAAGTTCACAAGACAGAACGTTCACAAGACAGACATGTCAGAGAATAGTCAGGACATTCACAAGACAGAACGTTCACAAGACAGACAGTCAGAGAATAGTCAGGACATTCACAAGACAGAACGTTCACAAGACAGACAGTCAGAGAATAGTCAGGACATTCACAAACAGAAACGTTTCACAAGACAGACAGTCAGGACAAGTCAGGACATTCACAAGACAGAACGTTCACAAGACAGACAGTCAGAGAATAGTCAGGACATTCACAAGACAGAACGTTCACAAGACAGACAGTCAGAGAATAGTCAGGACATTCACAAGACAGAACGTTCACAAGACAGACAGTCAGAGAATAGTCAGGACATTCAAAAATCAGTAAAAAAAAAAAAAAAGGACATTTACAGGACAGTCAGGACATTCATAAGATAGACAGCGGACATTTATGACATCAGCAGGACAGTCAGGGGACAATCATGACATTCAGAGAGAACAGTCAGGTGACAATCATAACATTCACAAGACACTAATAGGACAATAATGTCATTCAAAAGACAGTCAGGGGACAATAATAGAAGACAGGGGACAATAATGACATTCACAAGACAGGATACAATAATGACATTCACAAATCAGTAAGAGGACAATAATGTCATTCGCACGACCGTAAGAGGACAATAGTGTCATTCACATGAACCGTAAGAGGACAATAATGTCATTCACATGACCGTAAGAGGACAATAATGTCATTCACATGACAGAAAGAGGACAATATGACATTCACAAAATAGTAAGTGGATAACAATGACATTCACAAGACAGTACGGGGACAATAATGGCATTCACAAGACAGTATGGGGACAATAATGACATTCACAATACAGTAAGGGGACACTAATGACATTCATAAGGCAATAAGCGGACAATAATGTCATTCGCAAGACAGTATGAGGACAATAACCACATTCACAAGACAAGGAAAGGACTATAATGACATTCACAAGACAGTAAGAGGACAATAATGACATTAACATGACAATAAAAAGGACATTAATGACTTTCGCAAGACAATAAGAGGACAATAATAAACATTCACAAGACAATGAAAAGGACAGTAATAACATTCACAAGACAGTAAAGGGACAATAATGGCATTCACAAGACAGTCGGGGGACACTAATGACATTCACAAGACAGTCAGGGGACACTAATGACATTCACAAGACAGTCAGGGGACACTAATGACATTCACAAGACCGTCAGGGGACACTAATGACATTCACAAGACAGTCAAGGGACAATAATGACTTTCATAATAAGGACACATTAAAAACTGCCAGGTAACAGTTGTAGGACAGATTCAGGACAGTCAGGGGACAGATTCAGGACAGTCAGGGAACAGATTCATGGTAGTCAGGGGACAGATTCGGGACAGGTGTGGGACAGATTCAGGACAGACAGGGGACAGATTCACGACAGTCAGGGGACAGATTCAGGACAGCCAGGGACAGATTCAGGACATTAAGGGGACAGATTCAGGACGGTCAGGGACAGATTCAGGACAGTCGGGGACAGTCAGGGGATAGATTCAGGACAGTCAGGGGACGGATTAAGGACATTCAGGGGACAGATTCAGGACAGTCAGGCGACAGATTCAGGACAGTCAGGGGACAGATTCAGGACAGTCAGAGGACAGATTTAGGCCAGTAAGGGGACAGATTCAGGACAGTCAGGGGACAGATTCAGGACAGTCAGGGGAAGATTCAGGACAGTCAGGGACAGATTCAGGCAGTCAGGGACAGATTC
>CM065717.1:26222610-26227610 GCA_033310375.1 Conus canariensis | reverse complement strand
CTCCCATTGCTGAAACTGACTCACTGATTTCTCGGATGCGGGGCTGCATTGCAGACCTGAAGGACTGGATGACAACCAACAAACTACAACTAAACGACGACAAGACGGAACTCATGTTCGTGACAAAACAGCCTAACCATCCTTCTCTGCCTTTAACTGTCACTATCAATGACTGTGCTGTCTCTGTCTCCACCTCTGTCCGCAGTCTAGGGGTCATACTTGACCAATCCCTCTCCTTTGAGAAACAGGTTTCAAATATTTGCAAGATTGCCTATTTAGAACTAAGAAGAATCAGCTCTGTACGTCACCTTCTCTCTACAGATGCTACAAAAACTCTCATTTGTGCATTTGTCTTATCTAGAATAGATTACTGCAACTCACTTTTGGCCGGCCTTCCAAAATACCTGATAGAAAGATTACAGCGAATCCAAAATCATGCAGCCCGAGTCGTCTGTAGAGCAAGAAAACATGCTCACATTTCGCCTCTCCTCCACTCTCTTCACTGGCTATCTGTCTCAAACCGTATCTCGTACAAAATCTCAACTCTCACTTTCTCGGCTCTCTTTGAAAATGGACCTTCTTATCTCTCAGATCTCCTTAAAATCTACACCCCCTCTCGACAACTACGCTCCTGTGCTGACGACCGCCTTCTGCGAATGACTCGCTTCAGGACTACTACTGGTGAAAGATCTTTCTCTTTTCAAGCTCCAGCGACGTGGAACAGACTGCCAGACTGTCTCAGACATTCAGATTCTATCTCTTCTTTCAAGTCTAAACTTAAAACCCATCTATTTTCTCATAATTAGTCAATGCTGTGGGGAGAGGGGGGGGGGGGGGGTACAACCTAACTCATAGCCGTCTGGGCCTTTTCAAATGTAGCGTATGTGTATGTTCTCTATTATATGTATTTGTTGTATGATTGAACGTTATAGGATTAAGTTTTTGTAGTGATATTTGAAGAATAAGTGAATGTCACACTGGTAGGATTAGGATTTGTTAGTTATTGTAGTAATAGTATTTGTAGTTGGGTGTAAGGTGTATTATTGTATATG
Organism: Conus canariensis; assembly: GCA_033310375.1. Lineage (NCBI taxonomy): Eukaryota > Metazoa > Mollusca > Gastropoda > Neogastropoda > Conidae > Conus > Conus canariensis. Next base: position 26,226,558 of record CM065717.1, on the reverse strand, counting down.
AGAAGGGTGAATGTAGTATGACTTTGTAAAGCGCTTAGAGAAATTCGTTTGATTAAGCGCTATATAAGAAATCATTATTATTATTATTATCTGGGCTTGGACCTCCGGAACTTTCGAACGAATTCTTTTTTAATTGAGAGAGAGAGAGAGAGAGAGAGAGAAGAGAGAGAGAGAGAGAGAGAGAGAGAGAGAGAGAGAGAGACTTCAGCGGCGGATGGCATGCTTTTTTTGAGTTTAGTGAAAAATCGGCTGTCATGCGGTTTCAGCAGCATCTTTTAGCTAAAAATCTGAGCGTTTCCTGGATACTGGTAGCCACTTCATGGATTCTGAATCGATTCAGTTTTGAAATTTGCAGCTTTAGTACTTTACTCATTAGACAATTTCATGCTTCAGTTATAAAGGATTGGACCCCCCCCCCTCCCTCCTCCCTGATTCGTGCATAATTCAGTAAAAGTTTTTTTTTTTTTTCCCGCAGATAGCATGCTTTTAGTTAAAGTGAAAATGTGCAGTTGAGGAGACAGATCTGTCGCGGACGCCATCTTAAGAAGTGCCCCTTAACCGTTATTGCCCGCCCCCTAAACTCTCCATCTCCCCCCCCCCCCCCCCCCCCCGTTTTCCTTACACTTGGTTTTCTTAGTATCTGGAATGACAATTGTTTGTCTTGTATCGATAAGAAAAAGGAGGGATTCCCAAAACCCAAATCTTGAATGGCACTCTGATGTCACCAGCTCATCTTCAGTGGCATACCGACCGGCCCGCCGTGATGGGAGCGGTCAGCGTCACGGACTTGGGGGCTTCGAGGTCGTGGGTTCAGTTCCCATCGCAGGAATGTGATTTTTCGGCCCCAGCCGGTTCCTATCAAGAGCTGTGGACAGTAGGGGCTCAAACGGAACTACACAGTCCAGCCCCACCTCCCTTCATGGATGTATTGTCTCTAACGGTCGTTCAGATTTCATGAACAGCAGTGCAGGTGTCATCGGTTTATCGACACTCAGACGTCACATTTGTACCAAATGATAAAACAATGCAATCAGCGTGATTGTTCATTTTTAGTGGAACATACAGACTAAGCACAGTGTGCGAGAGTCCGGTTGAAAGAAAGAGAGAGAGAGAGAGAGAGAGAGGAGAGAGAGAGAGAGAGAGAGAAAGAGAGAGAGAGAGAGAGAAGGGGGGGGATAGGACACAGGCGCAACTTGAAAAAACAAAAACAAAAAGAGGGTGAAAAAAGAACGGGGGGGGGGGGGGGGGGGGGGGGGGGGGGGGGGGGGGGGAAGAAAATTAAAACAGGAGTTTTGAGGACCAGCAAAAAGGACACATACTAGAAGGAAAGGTGGTGTGCAATCCCATCATGTGGTCTCTGGCCGCACTCAAACCCCATAGCATCATCTTCACCTCATCCCATTGATCGTCACGAAAAAAATAAGTTTCATAACCTGTGGGCCATCGTGACTTGTCCTTAAGGTGACCTCTTTTGAATCTCTCCGCGCCCATGCGCGTGATCAGTTTGTGTCAGTCATCAGCAGGCCGCACACCAAAAATTAATGCACCAAGGCCTTGCTTAAGGAGTCGAATATTTATAGACTCGCACACAATTAGAATGCTTTGAGAATCTTTATTGTGTCTGAAGGTTGGTTTTTCGCTATTCTCTTTCACATGGCCAGCAAGGTACAAGCCAGGTGGTTCCAAGCAGACAGATTAACATCAAAGGAATGGGACTAGATGGGAGCTTCCAGCTGGCGCAAAGGTAGGGTCACAGGTGAGATGCAAAGACCTGAAATGAGACATCTACTAAGGGGAAGGTCATGTATTTGAAGATTGGTTGTGATTTCATCGGTGGAAAATCCCTCAAAACAAGCGAAATAATTGGCGGGAAGTTGTTCTTTTGATCAATTATCAGTTTAACATCAAATGCTGGCTCAAACTGATGGCAGGCCTTAAAACGCTTACATGGATTGTGCAGTGTTTTAGCGCAAAATCCCAATTGGGGCGTGTGGCCGGTATTAGCAGGTTTGTGGGGACCGTCGTTGGATGGATGGATGGTGGCGCCCTCTGGAAGGAGGACACGCACTCACATTGGCTCAGTGACTAAGCAGATCTTGTCGGCAGGGGATTCGGCGGGCGATGTCCTGCGTATTTTTAGACCATGACAGGCACCGCTAAGTACCATCGATGTGACTCGGCAGCTTTGCTGCAGCTTCTCTGTTCTTATCATTATTGACATGCAGGCCGGTTCATCCAGCGTGTTCGACTTTATCATTATTGACATACAGGCCGATACATCCAGCGTATTCGATTTTTATCATTATTGACATATAGGCCGATACATCCAGCGTGTTCGATTTTATCATTATTGACATATAGGCAGATACATCCAGCGTATTCGATTTTATCATTATTGACAATTAGGCCGATACATCCAGTGTATTCGATTTTATCATTATTGACATATAGGCCGATACATCCAGCGTATTCGATTTTATCATTATTGACAATTAGGCCGATACATCCAGTGTATTCGATTTTATCATTATTGACATATAGGCCGATACATCCAGCGTGTTCGATTTTATCATTATTGACATATAGGCTGGTACATCCAGCGTATTCGATTTTATCATTATTGACATATAATCCGATACATCCAGCGTGTTCGATTTTATCATTATTGACATATAGGCTGGTACATCCAGCGTATTCGGTTTTATCATTATTGACAATTAGGCCGATACATCCAGCGTGTTCGATTTTATCATTATTTACATATAGGCCGATACATCCAGCGTATTCGATTTTATCATTATTGACAATTAGGCCGATACATCCAGCGTGTTCGATTTTATCATTATTGACATATAGGCCGATACATCCAGCGTATTCGATTTTATCATTATTGACAATTAGGCCGATACATCCAGCGTGTTCGATTTTTATCATTATTGACAATTAGGCCGATACATCCAGCGTGTTCGATTTTATCGTTATTGACATACAGACCGTCACATCCAGCTTGTTCTATCTTATCATTACTGATATGTAGTCTGGTACATCCATCTTTATTTATCATTATTGACATGTAGTCTGGTACATCCATCTTCATCATTATTGACATGTAGTCTGGTACATCCATCTTTATTTATCATTATTGACATGTGGTATGGTACATCCATCCTAATTTATCATTACTGACATATGGGCTGGTAATAATAGGACGGATATACTGGCTTCTATGTCAATAATCATATATCATTATTGATATAGAAGCCAGTATATCCGTCCTGTTATATCGTTATTGACATAGAAGCCAGTACACTTATTCTTAATATATTAGTATTGACATATAGGCCGGTGCATCCATCTTGATTTATCATTACTGACATAGAGGCTGGTACAGCCATCTTGATTTATCATTACTGACATAGAGGCTGGTACAGCCATCTTGATTTATCATTACTGACATAGAGGCTGGTACAGCCATCTTGATTTATCATTACTGACATAGAGGCTGGTACAGCCATCTTGATTTTATCATTACTGACATAGAGGCTGGTACAGCCATCTTGATTTATCATTACTGACATAGAGGCTGGTACAGCCATCTTGATTTATCATTACTGACATAGAGGCTGGTACATCCATCTTGATTTATCATTACTGACATAGAGGCTGGTACAGCCATCTTGATTTATCATTACTGACATAGAGGCTGGTACAGCCATCTTGATTTATCATTACTGACATAGAGGCTGGTACAGCCATCTTGATTTATCATTACTGACATAGAGGCTGGTACAGCCATCTTGATTTATCATTACTGACATAGAGGCTGGTACAGCCATCTTGATTTATCATTACTGACATAGAGGCTGGTACAGCCATCTTGTTTTTATCATTACTGACATAGAGGCTGGTACATCCATCTTGATTTATCATTACTGACATAGAGGCTGG
>CM065717.1:26207610-26220110 GCA_033310375.1 Conus canariensis | reverse complement strand
TCTGAATTCGGCTGTTGAGAACACACACACACACACACAAAACCGCTTCCGACAAAATACTAAAATCAGAGCTGCTTATCATTTAATAAGTATCAGCATTTGAAGAACTTTGCACAAAGGCAATTTATGTGTTCGTACAAGTGAATGATATGAATCATGTTCTGGAGTAGAAGAGAAATTTGTTGAACACATAGTTTTTCCATGATATTCGCAATGAAGGTGTGTACATGCTAACATGGCAAGGTGTATTCGATTTATATGATAAACTTCAAGTAAGGAATATTCCATCGCTATATTACATTTTGTACAGGAGTAGACAAAATCGTTAAGAACAGATTTGTTTCAGAGCAATAATTTGATCTATCAATGGTTACAGAAACTTTCAAAATGGTCGTCTTCTCAAGATGTACCCTTGATAAGATTTATGCACAAAGTTTTACGCAGAGTTCCCCACACCTAGGCGGGAAAATATAAAGTGTGTCACACTCAGAAAGTTTGCGTTATTGAAATCATTCAAACCGAGACAACAGTAGGCCTATGTCTCCTTAACAGAGAACAGATTCTTCTTTCTACCAAAAAGATTCACGAGCCTTTTGAGACCTACATCGAGTATTTTACTTCTACATTATTCACTATATTCACTTCTACATTACTCACTATGTTTGCCAGAAACAGAAATTCTGATGGAATACGATGGGAAAAAAAAAAGTGAGACAATTTATGAATTCGACTGCCAAACAAGAACGTGTTTGTGGACGCACAACTACTAATTAGGCCTAATGAAACATTTAATGAGACTGGCTATACGGCCATCGCTTATGAAAGCCGGTCTCCCAAGTTACCATTGCTATTACCACTGCTGCTGCAATGAAATGGCATTGAACGAAGGTTAATGTCACACACACACACACACACACACACACACACACACACACACACACACACACACACACACACACATCCCCACAAACCGAACTTGTGGCAGCCACTTTTCTAACCAGCACACAGAAAATATACCACAGGCTGCACAAAGCGTATCTGAATACCAACCACCAGCCAGGATAGATCATAGGATAGTGTAAAAAATACTTGTCTCTGCTCTGCAGTCAATACGTACCAGCGTTGCATAAGGACCTGTTTATTCCTTTTTAATCTTTCTCTTCCCTTGACTTATATACATCTTCTGCTACGTAGCCTCATTTCTTTGTTGTGTCTCTGTTTGCATACCTCTTACAAAACCCCGTCCCTTCATTTCTGCTACAAAGAAAGTCGTTTTTTGAAGCAACGTGACATTCACCATGGAAAAGTCGTGGTATGCAATATATTTCTGGGGGGCAGTTTTCTTTCGTCGGCATTGGACATATTTATTGTCATATTTTTGTAGTATGTACTTATCAGCTGGTTTGTCTTCACACCTAGATTTGAATAAACCATTTTTTTTTTGGGGGGGGAGGGGGGGGGGGGCAAAGAAATTAAAAAAAAACGTCCAGTAATGCGAATATGATAGATTGTCACGTCTTTGAAGTACTGCATCTGGATTTGCATACACATCCAAACAATGTCTGGTTGTTTTCAGTTACAACCCCATCTCCAAAGAGTAAGATATTTGTTGTAATAGTAACGACTCGGTTATTAATATCGGCACAAGTATTCATTTTCATTTAGAGACTAAGACTGAAGCTGGGAGGAAGAGTGGTGAGAGAGAGAGAGAGAGAGAGAGAGAGAGAGAGAGGAGAGAGAGAGAGAGAGAGAGAGAGAGAGAGAGAGAGTTTGTCTAGCCCAGCAGACTATCCAGGCCTTTTTCAGGGTTGTCAACTAGTAATCGAAAAAAAAATCACATCTTGGGGGAAAAAAAAGGTCAGCTCCCGAAAACGAAACAAATAAAAACCGATTGATGACATGGCAGTTGAATAAGAAGCATTCCTCTCTCACTGCTGGGTCATTGTGGTGCCACTGTTCCATCAGAACTGGGTTATGAGCGTTTCCTAATCATGTGATAAAACCAGATCTCATTAACATGTGGATGAATGTCTTCACATTTTGAATTTGTGGAGAAGAAATCTGCAGAGTCACATTTCGAATGTGTGAAGAAATCTGCAGAGTCTGACCCTAGAAACTGCTTTCGATAGCTGAAAGTAAGAATGGAAAAAATTCTGAGGACGTGGCATCGAATGTAGACAGTGGTATACCAATGGAGCGAATTGGTCCGAGTAAAGCCGGAAAAGATATGGCCGAACTGAGACCGCTAGCCATATTGCTTGATTTCTTGGTCTTGTATTTGCATTAAAAAAAAATCTAAAGGTTACAGAACATACATTTCAAAGCCATATGGAAATCAGACCCTAGAGACTGTACAGCTCAGTTTAACCTCGGACAGTGCGTACGACGTTCACGATTAAGGAAAAACTGACATGTCCTAGACCGCGACCAGAAATAAGCGTGTAAGAGTTTTGAAGAACAAAGACGGAAGACTGGTCCATAGAGGCAGAGAAAACCCAGAAGTCGACAGTAAAGTAAGACAGAAGTAAAAAAAAAAAAAAAAAAAAAAAAAAAAAAAAGGTAAAATCAATGAATGTGACAGAAAAAGGAAGTTATCACCACTGAATTTCCAGATGGCAGAGTTCCTGTTTGCTCTGAACGAGTTCCGACTCTCAACGAGAAGAGGTGTGTGTGTACCAGAGAGAGAGAGAGAGAGAGAGAGAGAGAGAGAGAGAGAGATCACTTATACATGAGAGAATACTGTACATTTAAACCAGAGAGAGAGAGAGAGAGAGGAGAGAGAGAGAGAGACAGACAGACAGACAGACAGACAAGACAGACGAACTGACAGAGACACAGAGAGAGGCTCACTTTTACAAAAGAGGATACCATACGTTTTTCTCATTTCTATACAAAAAAAAAAAAAAGAAAACGGTACGTTTCTCATACTTCTATACAAAAAAGAAAAAGAAAAAAGACGACGACGGTACGTTTCTCTAATTTCTATTAAAATATAAAAAAGGAGAATACGTTACGTTTTTTTCACTTGTAAAAAAGCGGATACGGTACGATTCTCTCACGTTTACAAAAGAGAATACGGTACGTTTCTCTCACTTTTACAACAACAAAAAAAGAATACGGTACATTTCTCTCACTTCTATTTTAAAATAAAGAATACGGTACGATTCTCTCACTTCTACAAAAGAGATCATGGTGCGTTTAGAGCCCGTGTGTGAAGCAGAAGACTAGACAGAGGTTGCTATTCGGAGTAGCAAGCTGTGCAGTCAATACAGTGGTACTGTAACAGACGTCCCTCGCCTGTAAGGAACACTCTAAAGATCGAAGCCTTTCAGGCGAAGCAGCAGGCACAGACCGAGTCTGGGAACAATTTTCTGCCCTAACAAACAAACAAACACTGAACGGAGGCTTTCACCGAGTCACCGGACTGGAAACACTGACTCTTCTGCCCTGGCGATCGACAAACCTTACCAGGAACGATATGGACAAAGGCCAGCCGGTACAAAACAATGCTATCCGTTTCATCTGCTTGGAAGACGCGTCCATTCTCACACTAAACTCGTTCAGTCCCAGATCCTCCCAATGACCATCGTTACCACAGAAACCCAGTACCACGGCGCAAAATGACAACAAAATCATTCTGCCCAAGGGAAAAAGACAACTGTTAAGGGTTTCCTTTTTCTTTGTGAGCAGCGCACTACATTCATGGGCGGGCATTATAAACAGGGGTCGCATACGATGTCCAACTGAAGCTGTGATGCATGCATGTCCAAACGTACCTCGGAATCAAAGCTGCGGATTTCAGGACCACCAGGAACAGCACGGTCACCTCTAGGGTTTTCATGAACTTTCTGAAAACCACCATCGTGAGACAGATGGGTCTGTCTGAATTCTTTGAAACACAGCATATGTTTGATTAATGGCTGGAATCCGTACAGGTGTCGCCTCTTGCTGATGATCAGGCTACCCTCTTTCGCCAGGATTTCACTCACCGTGAGACGTTTACCGACACCGATGCTGAAAAACAATGGAGTAACTTTGAGACATGGGAGAGGCGACCAGGGAAGATGTGAAAGCCTGTGGCCCGCAGGACTTCTCAAGTCTTTTAGTCGCCTCTTTCGTCACAGAGGCTTTCGCTGGTGAAAGCAGTCAACATGCAGAACGTAGCAAAAATGATGGACCTGGACCTGTCAAACTTGTCAGAGCTTTTAGCGGAAACCTTTTGACAAAAAAAATATGGGATGCTTCTAATCATAACGATTAAGTTCAAGATCCTTGGGGAGACCAAAAAGAAGTGAAAAAATAGTTTCAAGTACTGAACCCCAGAGAGGGTTTCCATGGAACTCCTAGTGCTGGCTACAGGATTCACGACATGATCACTGCAGATCACAGCGGCAGCATTTCTGAAGCATCCAATGTCATTTATCGGTAAGCACAGTGGCAAAGGTCACACTGCTGAGTGCGCGCTACTTCTGTGTCTGATGCTAGCCCCGTTCCTACTCTAGAAATGATTCCACTGCTTCGTTAGTTTTCCGTGCTGGTTTTTGTGAAGACTCCCGTTCGTACCAATGACAAGGTGACTTCCGGTTCATAACTTTCATTGCTGTATCAGTTTGAAAAAAATGCTATTGACAAAGAAAACTTTTGTAAATGACAAACCTGCGGAGTGTGAGTGCACGCGCGCGCGCGGTGTGTGTGTGTGTGTGTGTGTGTGTGTGTGTGTGTGTGTGCGTGCGTGCGTGCCTGCGTGCGTGAGCGCGCGCGCGCACACACACACAATACACCGGGTGTCAGCTGCTATGGTTAGCATAACTGGTTTTTAAAGCTGATATGGTTTGGAGACAAATCTATCTACACCGCAATAAGGACCCTTCATCTCCTCCATACAGATTCTTCAACTGGCTTCCAACGAAGTGGCAGCCCTGATATGGCCCTTTGCGGCTGGCTGGGTTATAGTCAGCTCTCTCTCTCTTCTCCCTCTCCTCCTCTCTCTCTCTCTCTCTCTCTCTCTCTCGCTCTCTCTCGTTGACCCACAACACTTCAAAGGCATTGTGATCGCTTGCAGGGGCGGATCATTTTGTCATACAGAGGCTTACGGTGACCTATAGCTGCAGTGTCAAGGGTTGGAGGACGGTAGTGGTGGTGGCTTGATGTGTTGGAGGGGGGGGGAGGAGGTGGAGAGAGGTATGGAGTCGGGAGGAGGGGGTATTCATAAGCATAGCAGTTAAACATTTTTTTCTTCTTCTCGAAGTGAACTTAAAACCCAGCATACTGTAGAGCGGGGAAGGTTGGGGATCCAACAGGGTATTCCTCAATTAGGGAACGGATCACACTCACCACAACGTTGTCGGTTGGGAGAGGGGGTGGAAGAGGGAGGAAGGCGGGGGGTGGGGTGGGGCAGGGGAGGAGAGCTCTGGGGGTAACAGTCTGCGCACTATCATACACGCTGATGACGATGTCTATTTTTTTTTCTCTCCCCCGGGGGTGTGCGCATTTACGGTTATTTCACATTCGTTTTTTAACTGTGTCGGGGGGCGAGGGGTGGAGGGGCGAGGTAGAGGTTGGGGGTGGGGGTGGGGGTGGGTGGGGAGGGTCCAGAATCGGTTGCAGTTCCTCGTCCTCTTCGATCCGTTTCTAGGGCCGGTTACCGCCGACCAGTGTTGTTGGCCTGGTTCTGGGTTATGTCCCTTTGGTGCGTGACCTTGACCGTCGGATCACTTGTCTTGCATTTCAGAGAGTCATATGACAAAGGTTTGCCGTTCAGTGCCGTCTCATTTCACATACACGCCGTCATTCACCGCTTGATTCAGTGACTGCCGGCCGATCAGCTGCCAGAGACCATGATTTCGATAGCCATTTTTTTTTCTTTTGCTGTTTACTAAAATTCAATTTGCAGTTGAATGATTCTCACTTTGTATCAAAACTGTGCCAAAACGAAGGTGTATTAAATCGACAAATTCAACTATTTTAAAAGCAGTTCAAAGGCATATGTTCAGATATAAATGACAGTACATGTTTAGGAATGATCGGCTATGAATATTTGAAAATGAAAAAAAAAAAGCTTACGAACAAAAGCGCGCGCACACACACACACACACACACACAATATATATATATATATATATATACACACACACAAACGCACGCACGCGCGCGAGTGCGCTTGCATGCACATACACATATCTGCCCGCCCCCCCCCCCCCCCCCCACAGAGAGAGAGAGAGAGAGAGAGAGAGAGAGAGAGAGAGAGACAGTCTAGAGGGACGGTACTCGACAGCCTTGCGTACCTGTTGAACTGAATGCAAACAGACACTTAACTTTCCTCGCACAGAAACTGGGACAAGACGTCTCCGGTTATCGCCCATTGATTCACTCTTGACACAACTGTGTGGCTACCTGAGCAAAGCTCACCCTCTATCCCATCTTTGTTTTTAACTTTAAAAAAAAAAAAAAAACCCACGGCTATAGCATTGATAAGATTTTCACCACCTCCCCTCTCCGACTTGTACTCTCAAAATGAGTAAACAGTGAAATCCAAACTGTCGAAAAATCGGACCTTTCTATACTAACATTCTACTTTCCTGTGTTTAAAACCAACTATGTATTAACAAACGACCCCCCACCCCCCCACACCTCCCTTCCCCTCCCATTCCTACCGTTTCCTTCAGCCACCGATTTCTTGTTTCTAAAAACCCGTTGAATACTGAATGAACTAGAAACAATGTTTGCTTTAAACATGGGTGAGGAGAATAATCTCAAAGAACAATAATGAATCCAGGGGTTTCACGAGTCTTTCCTTTCGGTAGTTACTTCTGTACACATTCACTTTTTTGGTCTAATATCACGAAAAGTGGACAGACGTTAAATGAAAGACACACGCACACACACACACGCACGCACGCACGCACGCACGCACACACACACACACACACACGCCAGTGCTCATAGACAGAGAGACGGGAACACACACACACACACACACACACACACACACACACACACACACACACACACAAGCCAACAACTCAGACACCAACCCTGTATGTTTCACAAGTGCCATACTTGTTTACATTTTTCAACTAATTTGGGCTTAAGATTTGAATAAAATTTTTTTCCAGGGGGAGTTATTCTGTGGGGTTTTCATCGAGGGGGTCCAAGACTTCGACTAATCCACAGGACAAATTTAATCAGTAACCATCCCCCCCCCCCTCCCCCCCTTTTTTTTTTTTGTTGTTGACAAATATCAAGTACAGTTTGGTCGCAGAAAATTATGACAGCGATTAAGATAAAGGAACATACAAAACCAGTCAACGAATTAACTTCAATATCTTCTTAAACAGGAGGGGGGAGGGGGGGGGGGCACGAAAGGAAATGCACATCTGTAGTTCACCGACACTTTACTACATCGAATGACAATCGGCCGGCATGTTTCTTCTGACATTTTAAAACAGTACTGGATATTTCTCTGTTTATGTCTTCCTCAAGAAAACAGGTCTCCTGGGCTAATTCAACAAATAAACACACACCCAACAAGGATTTCCGTCCCTGTCTGCCACTAGTGACTTTCTCGTGAAAAGAAAAGGAAAGAAACAACTACAGACGTCAGAAAGAAGAAGAATATTTAGGGATCAACGGTTTGACAAACCTAGAGTTCAGGGAGCTTCTGTGTCTGTCTTTTGAGAACGAGTGAATTATTCTTGGGGGTGGGGAGGGGGGTGGGGTGGGGGACTCTGTCTCCGACAGGTAGCAATGGAGGAGGGGGGGGGGAGGCGGTGGGGACTCTGTCTTGGACAGATAGCAATCTGACAATCGGCACATTTCATCCAGTTCATTCAGTCTTCAAATCTGACGCAGAGGTCGAAAAAAAAGCTGTCTTAGACAAAGGGAAGTTACTTGGTGAGGTTCGTTGACAGGGGACTCCTAAAAGCGTGCTTCCATGTGCCCGTTGAAGGTGACAGTTAACGGATCCTGCATCAATCGCGCCAGTAGAAACGAAGCGGAGAGCATGATTTCATCTGTACGGACACGGCAACGGTTACGGAAACGTTTATGTGGACCGGAGCATGTGCCGATCGTTGCCATACCGGACGGGGTAACGGACGGGTGTGTGTATTGTTGTTATTTTTCGTGACTTTTTGTGGACTCTGGAAATTCACGCTGGAACTAGATCAGGAACCGTGACAAACGCGTGTGTATCTTCTTCTTCTTTCTTTGAACATCCGCCATCATCATTTTGATGGTTCTGATGTGTGTAAAAACTTGGGGGGTTTCCACAGGGTGTTGACATAGACATGTAGGACTGACAGCCGGGGGGGGGGGGGGGAACTTGTGGGGGGGGGGGGTGGTAGTGGGGGAGTGGGGGGAGGGCACTGGTTGGTCAGATTTGGGACTTGAAACACTCCACTGAGGTTGAGGAAATAACCTCAGGAGGCAGGCTGTTCCAGTCCCTGACAGTCCTTGGGAAGAAAGAAAACTTCCTGTAGTTGGTTTTACAGGCGGGGAGAAGATAAGTCTCCCCATGAGACTGTCTTGTAGTCCGTGCTGGGGTGTTTGGTGTAGGCCTGAATGGAGTGTTTATGCTGACCTCTTCATGATGGTATTTGAAGAAGGTGGTCAGCCTTGCTGCTCTTCTTCTGTCTGCCAGGGTGGACCACTGTAGATGTGTCAGCATGGAATCGACACTTGAGGTGTGACGGTGGCGGTTCACAACCCATCGAGCTGCACGGCGTTGAACTTTTTCCATGTTGTTGATGTTTTTGGCAGTGTAGGGGTCCCGGACAGGTGAGGCATATTCTAGGGTGGGGCGAACTAGGGCTTTGTAGGCAGTTTCCTTGATGTTAATAGAGCCTACTCGCAGGTTTCGCCTGAGGAACCCTAAGGTCTTGTTTGCCCTGTTTGTTATATTGGAGATGTGGGTGTCCCAGCTAAGATCTTGGGAAATGGTGACCCCCAGGTACTTTGTCTCTTCGACGCTTTTGAGATTTTGGCCATGGAGATGGTATGTGCCAGTCAGTGTGTTTTTCTTCCTGGAGACGTGGAGGGCTTGACACTTGTCTGGGTGGAAGGACATTTTCCATTTTGTTTCCCAGGCTGCCATGTGGTCCAGGTCCTGTTGTAGCTTCCTTTGGTCTTGGGGGGAAACTACAGTTCTGTGGCAGAGAGTGTCATCTGCAAAGAGCCGTGTTTGTTGAGGAGAGTTGTTCAGGGAGGTCGTTTATGTAGAGGAGAAAAAGGGCTGGGCCCAGGACTGATCCCTGGGGGACTCCTGACTCTACTGGGACGGCCTTTGAAGAAGCTCCATCAACTACCACTGCCTGCTGTCGGTTTGCCAGGAAGTTCTTTATCCATTCATGGACCTGGCCAGTGATCCCATAATGTCGGAGCTTGTGGATTAGAAGGGAGTGGCAGACTTTGTCAAAGGCTTTTGAGAAATCCATCACTAAGACGTCTGATTGTTTTCCCTTTTCCATATTGTAGGATAGCTCATCCACAAGCCCCAGCAGTTGGCTTTCACAGGATCTGCCTCGCCGGAAGCCATGCTGTTCCTCACGCAGGATGTTGTTTGCCTCTGCAAATCCCATAATTGTGCTTACCACAATGTGCTCTAGGATTTTGCATGGCACACTCGTGAGGGAGATGGGGCGATAGTTTTCAGGCCTGTATCGTTCACCCTTCTTGAACACCGGAGAGACGTTTGCCCTTTTCCAGTCTTTTGGTACAATGCCCGTATTTATGGAGGACTGGAAGAGAAGCGTAAGAGCTGGGGCAATTTCATCACCAATTTCCTTCAGGAGGCGAGGGGTGATTCCGTCTGGTCCAGGGGCTTTGCTCGGGTCTAGGCCTTTTAACAGTTTTCTAACTCCCGCTATTGAGATGTGGATGTGGTCACATGTAGGTCCTTCAGGCTCTGGGCTCATGTCAGTCCAGGACTCAAGTTCTTCTGGTGAACAGGACAGCTTGCTGCTGAATGCTGACTGAAACTGTGCATTCAGTATTTCTGCCTTTTCCTTGGGTTCAGTAGCTAGCTTACCAGCTACTTTCAGTGGAGAGACACCGGCTGCTTCCGTGCGCTGGGACTTGATGTATGACCAGAATGATTTCTTCGTTCCAGGCTTTGTTTCTTGGCTGTCAGAGATCAGGTTTTCAGTATAGGACCAGTAGGCTCTACGGAGTCTGCGCTGAACTTGGCGTTTGAGGACTCTGACTTTGGAGTGGATTTTTTTCATCTCCAGTCTTTTTCCATCGTTTATACAGTCTGTCTCTCCTCTTGATCAGCTTCTTGGTGTAGTACTCCACCCATGGCTTGCTGTTCTTTGGTCGGAGAGTAGTGACTGGGATGTGTGCCTCGACTGCCGAGTGGAGCTTTTCCTTCAGCTCTGTCCAGACTTCCTCTGAGTTGCTTTGGTCATTATACTTTGACGTAATGTCGTTTGACAGCTGTATCGTGGCTTTACGTAGATTTGGCCAGTCGGCCTTGTTGTACTGAAGGACAGGCCGTTGGGTCTGCTTTTGGTGGACTGGATGAGTTTGGAATTCCATGTATGGGATGTCATGGTCTGAGAGTCTTGGCATGCTTTCGACCCTTGGGACTAGTGAGGGGTGATTTGTGAGGAACAGATCAAGGGTGTTTTCTCCTCTTGTAGGAAAGGTCACCATCTGTTCCAGGCCGAGGTCTTGGATGGTGTCAATGAACTTATGGTGGAGGACTGGGTACCTGGAGGTAAACTTCAGTCTGACATTGGCCCAGTCCATGGCTGGGAAATTGAAATCCCCACCGATAACGATATGAGCTCCAGTGGCCACAGCTCGTTGGGCAGATATCTCGAATCTATCTTGACTGTCTGCATCGCTGATATCACGCTTGTAGTAGGATGCGACGAGGAGCTGTCTTGCGCCCTTGAGTTTGATTTTAACCCAGATGATTTCACATTCCGGGACTGCTAGTTCGGGGACTTCATGGCAGGTTAGGCTTTTGCTGACTGCTATCAGTACACCTCCTCCATCTCTGTTACGATCCGCTCTAAAAACTTCATAGTTTTGCGGGAAAAGTTCACTGCTTTTCACTTCCTCGTTCAGCCAGGTCTCAGTAGCTATGACAACATCAGGTTTTGTGCTAAGAAGAAGATTTTGAAGTGCAGGGACCTTACCAGTAATAGACTGACAATTAATGTTCAGAAACCGCAAGGGGCGATTTTGTTGTCTATTTGCTCTGGTAGGAGTGGAAGTATGGAGGGGAGAAAAGGACTCAATATCGGACTTGTCTTGTAGGACTGATGCACGGGCTGATTGTTCGATGCCGAACAAGTCATATGTGGTAGAGCTGTAATTAGCACAATCACAGATAACGCATTTCCACACAACGTTCCTGTTTTCTGGGTCACACAAATCATCATAGGAAGCGGAGTTTATGCTTTGACATGATGTGTGGAACCACTGTCCGCAACCCTCACAGGCTACGCCTTGCTGGTCCCAAGTGACTGGGCGGTCGCATGTGCCACATGGGTACCTTGACATAGACTGAGTTTTGTTTTCTTCATCATCATGATGGTGGGAATAAGATGGCTGGGAGGGTAACGTTTCATGCGACATTTGCGAAGCAATATCAACAGAACGCACTGTGGATCTTGAAATTTTCCATGGAGTAAGAGTCTGGATGCTATGAACATGGGATAGGAACAGTACAATGTTCACAAATAAAAACATGGTGAGTGTGGCCGGTAACATACTCTCTGGCAGCCAGCGGTTTTTTCATCGGGGCCTGGTACAATACACCACGGTGGGTACATCGTTAACGGAAAATGAAAATAATACTCACAGTCTCAGTTTGGAGCTAAGAAGAGCTGGTACTAATCCCATCAAACACTTAGAAACCGCATTGGCAGTAAAGGCGCTTGGACTAGTTCAGTTTGGTGACACAGTAGAGATGCACAAGCTGGTAAAACACACATCACACTGACACTGTATTGCAGTAAATTCCACAAGTCACTGTCTAGGCCGTAGTCTGACTTGGGCTCAAGCACTTCCGTTGAATCCAGATAGAAAAAGATCTTCAACACACTAAAGAAGAAGACAAATTTCGAACAGATCAGGTGCCCGTTTGTACGACGACTTGGTGATGTTTACTCCTAGTCGTTGTTGTTGATAAATGTACTTGGGAATACACATAAAAACTGTTCAGTGACGGACTGAAAGTACACAAACAAGATGGCCGACTGTTGGGTGATAACACCAAAAGTCGATTTTTGTCTATTTCTGCACTTCCCTTTCGCTTGAAGATGATCGTCGTAGTAGTATGTTGCCTCTTTAGACACCCACGGAGATGTTTAGGCCATGGGAAAAAGGAGTGGGGACATGGGACTGCCAGTTTTGCGTAGCCAACATTGGAGCTGGACAAAAAGCGTCTTACTCCATTACCGGAAGCGGAAACCCCCCTCATATTAACATCACATGTATTAACACCACCTGAGATATAGACAGAGCAGCTCATTGGACTGGCGAAAGAA
>CM065717.1:26200110-26202610 GCA_033310375.1 Conus canariensis | reverse complement strand
TGTGATACGTTCCCTGGTGTTGACCTTGAACATGATTTAAAGACGTTTGATCATTTCTGTGTGTGTCGTTGACTTGTAGTCAAAGGCGTTTAATTACGTCCTGTATGTGTCCTGTGCGATGTGATTGGATAGCCTTGGTTTATTTCTGGACGTCTGTCCCAAAATAGCACACTTCCTAAGGTTTTCCCTTGCTCACTCTATGTTGCTGATAGTGACATTATACGTTCCTGTCGGCCTTGCGTCTTCTGAGTTGACTAAGCTTGTCTCACACTGACGTCCAATGAAGTCTTGTATGCGTGTGTTACTGTCCTTCACTCTGACGTCCACAGTTGAAGTCTTGTTGCGTTGTTGCTGTCTTCATTCTCTGTCCACGGTGAAATTAGTTGCGTTGTGTCCCGTGCGTTCATCTGACCGTTCACGGTGTAAGTCTTGTTGCGTGTCTGTCTCAACTGAGTCACATGAAGTCTTTTGCATTGTTGCTGTCTTCATTCGCTTCGTCCACAGTGAAAGTCCTTGGTTGCGTTGTTGCTGTCTTCACTCTGACGTCCACGGTGAAGTCTTGTTGCGTTGTTGCTGTCTTCACTGACGTCCACGGTGAAGTCTTGTTGCGTTGTTGCTGTCTTCACCCGACGTCCACGGTGAAGTCTTGTTGCGTTGTTGCTGTCTTCACTCTGACGTCCACGGTGAAGTCTTGTTGGGTTGTTGCTGTCTTCACTCTGACGTCCACAGTGAAGTCTTGTTGCGTTGTTGCTGTCTTCACACCTGACGTCCACAGTGAAGTCTTGTTGCGTTGTTGCTGTCTTCACTGACGTCCACGGTGAAGTCTTGTTGCGTTGTTGCTGTCTTCACTGACGTCCACGTGAAGTCTTGTTGCGTTGTTGCTGTCTTCACTCTGACGTCCACAGTGAAGTCTTGTTGCGTTGTTGCTGTCTTCACTCTGACGTCCACAGTGAATTGTGCGTTGTTGCTGTCTTCCACTGACACAGGAAGGTTCTGTCTCAAGAGACAATCTGTTGCGTTTGCTCTTCCGACAAGGAATCTGTTTCGAGTGGACATCTATCAGTTCTTGTCTTCCGGGGGGAGGGAAGTGAGAACTTTTTGTCCTATCCCCCTCCCCCCTTTTTTTTTAATTTAAGGCGTGCGCGCGCAACCCCCCCCCCCCCCCCACGAAACACCCCCCCCCACACACACATCACACACACCACACACACACACACACACACACACACAACACACACACACACACACACATCACACACAAACACACATCACACACACGTACACACACACACACACCACACACACACACACACACACACACAACACATCACACACACACACACACACACACACACACACACACACACACACACACACACACACACATCACACTACACGTCTTGGAATCCGTCTACTGGGAGCTAGATGGGTAAACAAAAAAATCTCATTCCATTACTTCATGTTCCAGACTTTGCCCAGATCAAGACCACCAAAATCTCCCATGGACAGCAGTGCAGCTCACACACTTACACTCAGCTATTAATGCGTCGACTACAGACGTCATAAAACCAACAACTATCGCTCGGCGTTGAAGTCTCAGTTGAAATCCCACGGGTGTGCTAGTGTGGTGTAGCGCACACGGGTTAGCCTGCACGCGTTGACCCCCTCCTTCACAAAAGATTAAATTGATATGCTTCACGTTTTTTTTTTTCTTTTCGTGTTCATGCAGCTGAACTGTAAGATTTGATTATGGGAACAGGGGAGAGGTGGAAAAGTCAGGGATGTGCGGGGTAAAGGTGGTGACTTCTTTTTTTAATTAACGTCAATTTATAACTGATTCATCTTTCTAGATGGTTTTCTAAAGAAAGGCTGGAAATTATACATGCGCGGTGTTTTTTTATTTATTTATTTTTTTTTTTAGCCAGTTCGCTGTAGTTTATCGTTCGTTTATGTCATACAGTCTTCTCGGAGTTCAGAGAAGCGTAACGATTTTTTCTCACGCTACAATGACCACCATGGTCATGTACTCGAGTTCTCCTCGCAGTTGTTCATTAACTGCCCCAAGTGATTCTCTACACACACTCAATCTTGTACAGTTCTTTCCCCCACCGTAAAGTTTTTCCCGTAAAGAATGCATGCTGGTAGTTGATGTTTAGAGAGTACTCCTCTGCCCTTTCGCTCATCCCCCTCCCCTCCACACACACACGCACGCACGCACGCACGCACACACACACACACACACACACACACACACACACACACACACACACACACACACACACACACACACACTTCGTTCCTGATAATTTGCAAATGTCCCTGTAAGGAATCTTTGATAACACTTTTCGCTTTGCTCTTTTGTGGTTCCATTTGCTATCAACTGTGATTCTTTCTGCTGCTAATCAACTGTGATTCTTTCTGTTGATCGACTGTGATTCTTTCTGTTGATCGACTGTGATTCTTTCTGCTGCTAATCAACTGTGATTCTTTCTGCTGCTAA
>CM065717.1:26185110-26195110 GCA_033310375.1 Conus canariensis | reverse complement strand
CCGTTGGTGTGGATGACACGTTATTCAAAGCATACATCCTCCGTAAAAATCGAAGGAATGAGCGAAAGTCTGCGTGTCTGATATTCGACTAAATTACAAGGTAAACAAATGATTAGCGCCAGCAGACCGCTCTTCAGTCGGCTCTACCCAG
The DNA here is from genome assembly GCA_033310375.1 of Conus canariensis. NCBI lineage: Eukaryota > Metazoa > Mollusca > Gastropoda > Neogastropoda > Conidae > Conus > Conus canariensis. The sequence continues at coordinate 26,194,959 of CM065717.1, read as the reverse complement.
GTAGGCAGCTCGTGTAAACATGAGCGTGGAGAGTACAGCGCTTAGAGTGTCTAACAAAGAATAGGCGCTTTATAAGTATGATAATAATAATAATAATAACAATAATAATAACAACAATATTACTACTTGTGGCCATTTTCTGCATTTTGACGTCATCAGTGGTCACGCCATGTCGCATGAGAGCTTTGCTGACGATACTCAGCTTCATCAGTCGGCTCCCATTGCTGAAACTGACTCACTGATTTCTCGGACGCGGGGCTGCATTGCAGACCTGAAGGACTGGATGACAACCAACAAACTACAACTAAACGACGACAAGACGGAACTCATGTTCGTGACAAAACAGCCTAACCATCCTTCTCTGCCTTCAACTGTCACTATCAATGACTGTGCTGTCTCTGTCTCCACCTCTGTCCGCAGTCTAGGGGTCATACTTGACCAATCCCTCTCCTTTGAGAAACAGGTTTCAAATATTTGCAAGATTGCCTATTTAGAACTAAGAAGAATCAGCTCTGTACGTCACCTTCTCTCTACAGATGCTACAAAAGCTCTCATTTGTGCATTTGTCTTATCTAGAATAGATTACTGCAACTCACTTTTGGCCGGCCTTCCAAAATACCTGATAGAAAGATTACAGCGAATCCAAAATCATGCAGCCCGAGTCGTCTGTAGAGCAAGAAAACATGCTCACATTTCGCCTCTCCTCCACTCTCTTCACTGGCTATCTGTCTCAAACCGTATCTCGTACAAAATCTCAACTCTCACTTTCTCTGCTCTCTTTGAAAATGGACCTTCTTATCTCTCAGATCTCCTTAAAATCTACACCCCCTCTCGACATCTACGCTCCTGTGCTGACGACCGCCTTCTGCGAATGACTCGCTTCAGGACTACTACTGGTGAAAGATCTTTCTCTTTTCAAGCTTCAGCGACGTGGAACAGACTGCCAGACTTCTCAGACATTCAGATTCTATCTCTTCTTTCAAGTCTAAACTTAAAACCCATCTATTTTCTCATAATTAGTCAATGCTGTGGGGAGAGGGGGCGGGGGGGGGGGGGGGGGGGGTACAACCTAACTCATAGCCGTCTGGGCCTTTTCAAATGTAGCGTATGTGTATGTTCTCTATTATATGTATTTGTTGTATGATTGAACGTTATAGGATTAAGTTTTTGTAATGATATTTGAAGAATAAGTGAATGTCACATTGGTAGGATTAGGATTTGTTAGTTATTGTAGTAATAGTATTTGTAGTTGGGTGTAAGGTGTATTATTGTATATGAGAAGGGTGAATGTAGTATGACTTTGTAAAGCGCTTAGAGAATTCGTTTGATTAAGCGCTAGATAAGAAATCTATTATTATTTTATTATTTTGCTGGGTGGGAAGCCCTGAACGATGACCTGGCATGGAAAGAAGTCACCAGAACCCCCACCACAGGCAGCTGGTCCAGGACTGCTGTTCCCACACCAACGTTTGCCTGCAAGTCTGTGCGAAGTCGGAAGTTGTTCTGGCAGCCAGGCGAAGTGCTGTTCCCACACGAACTCTTGTCTGCGTGCCGTCAGGGGAAATCAGGGGATTGTTGCCTGGCGGAAGGCAGGAGGGGTGGGATGCCTCAAGGGGCTGTCAACTCCTGTGGGGAAGTCTGCTGTCTGCAGGGCTGGTGTGGGCCGTTTCCCAACAGACTTCCGCACAAACTTCGGCGCGGGAACAGCAGCACTTGACTGGCAGCCAGCGAACAGCAAAGAACCGGATGGATGTGACTGCAGATACACACCATTCTGGGAACAACGTGTCTTTATCAAATACAGAACCGGATAGATCTGACTGCAGACACACACCATTCTGGGAACAACGTGTCTTTATCAAATGAAGAACCGGATGGATCTGACTGCAGACACACACCATTCTGGGAACAACGTGTCTTTATTAAACAAAGAACCGGATAGATCTGACTGCAGACACACACCATTCTGCGAGCAACGTGTTTTTATTAAACAAAGAACCGGATAGAACTGACTGCAGGCACACACCGTTCTGGGAACAACGTGTCTTTATCAAAGGCTGTAGCCCAGTGTGACGTAACTCTCACCGTCTCTTCTCTGCCCCACAGTTCGTGCCCTCTTCCAGGCGTAGTCCCCACGCTCTCAACCAGCCTTCCCCATGCACGACCACTCCTCCATTCATTTTACTATAGCAGTCCCCGCAAAAGCACTTCATTCACGGTGAGGTGTAAGGGTCAGGGCCCCGAAAGGTCACCCACCAGGGAAGACACTGCTCCACCACCGAGTCACAAAAGGTGGATCACGGCTCTCAAAGGCCTGGTCAGGTTTCGGAAACTGTTGATCTCTGATGGCTTGTCAATGTCGGTTCCAGAGCTCATCACAGTCGTGGAAGGGTGGAGAGAAAGATGGGGCGGGAGGGGGGGGGAAGCTCGGGGAGGAGAGGGCTGGGGGAGTACTGCAACGATGAACGCATCATCATCCACCCAGCAATGTTATTTGTCCGCTTCTTTCTGTCCGTCTTGTCCACTTCTCCCCTGCACACAACTTTTAAGACGGTCTTGAAGAGTCAGCCCGCTTAACTTGCCCCACGTCCACACCACCTCAGCTTTGTTCTCCTCCCTGAGGTCCACAGGTGTCCTCAGTGAGTCACATCTTGCCAGACACTTCTGCCAACTTAACCGTCTGCGAATGTGCACGGTAGAGGAAATGCCAGAAACTCTTTCGGAAAGATCTCACTCTTGCACCGCTTGGGTCTTTCTTCGCAGATGTGCAGTCTCAGAGTCCGTGAGTTGCAGGCATGCAGGAAGATGAATGGCAAATCCCGCTAGCAAAAGGTTCAGTTTGGGTTTGAGAGCGGAGTTCTTATTTCTGCAATGTGGTTTTATTTTCGTCCGTGCTGCCGCTGTTTGCTCAGTTCGTGCAAGAACTTCAAGAGTCTTTGATCTATCTTGGCAGATGACATAGCTTAACAGACTGTCAAGTAATACTGTTTATAGCCTAGCCGAGCACGATGACCACATCAGGACTGCAAGCAAGTTCACGTCAGAATTATGAGCAAATTCAAACAACAAAACAACAAAACTACCACCTCGAATCGAGTCACGTCCTCAAAACAAAGAGACCGATCTATCACAAAATGGATCTTCCATCGTGTTACTTGCAAGATAGGGCGTAGCGCATTGGCAATAGTCAGTCCCACGAGCGGTGGCGCCCTCTAGACAAAACTAAACCGGAAACAACTGAAAGAATCATATACCATTATACCTTTTTTTCACAAGCAGATCTACCAAGTAAATGATTTCTCGCTCTCATATTTGTATATATCTATGCATTTATCTCTGTCTCTGACTCTCTCTCTTTCTCTCTCTGTACCTGTCTATCTGCCCTTCTATTCATCTCTCCATCTGAGGCCGCTCTGTTCCAGATTCAATCAATAATTCTCTGACAACCGATCCCCTCAGCACAGTTGCGGAAACAAGACACCCAGAACAAAGAAACTCTGTAGAGGATATTTCCATGTTTCTGTTGTGTTTGTATCTGGGCTAGGCGACTTGGTATCCTAAATAGCATCAGTTTGGAGTGCAGTTCTAAAGTAACTATGGAAACGGAAGTTGTATTACTTGTTTGTTATTGACTATACACGCCTCCCCGTCTCATGTATTTCCTTTCACCCTGAAAATCGTTCGCTCGTGCTGGCATAGGGTCCGACCTCTTCCCTTTCACCCCGAAAAAACACTGTGTCACGTCTCCAAAATGAACAGACCTTACCATTACTGTCAGAAAATTCGTCAACACCAAGCATCAAAGGGTTAAAGAAGCAAACTGAATAAATCGTATAACTCAAATAAAAGGAAACAAAAACCACCCACACAAAAACTGCAACAACGCACACAGAGTAATGAAAAGACACCGAAAAATCAAGCCAAAACAAAAGCTCTCACAAATCGAATGAATTGAACAAATTAGTAAAAACCCATCACTCATTGTCATTGTTGTCAATAAACGACGTAAAAAAAACCACCACCACAAAACACATGAAACGTACAGCACGGAATTCAGCTTCACTTGTAAAGGAAGGCAAAACGATCGAGAAACAAGTAAAAGGGGGAATTTCAGCAGTAACCATCCAAAATGAAGTATACGAACAAAAGCTCTAATAAGTCGGATGAACTGATTAAATTCGTCAAATCAGCAACGCTTACCCCTGCTAATGAACGATGCAAAATGAACAACAACAACAACAACAACAACAACAACAAAACAACCGCAGCACACTCACATGAAATATAGCATACAACCAAATATATTCAGATGAACTTGTACATAAATACAAACAACATTCAGAGAAACAAACAAAAAAAAAATATATGTGACAGATTGTGCACAAGTTTCTGAAGCAAAACATGACAGAAAGGAAAAGAGATTTAAACAAAGAAAAAAAAATGAAAGGACATTGCCGACAGCGATCTGTAACAAACAGACAAAGAAGAAATGTATCCACAGATAGAAAACCGCGCCAGCAATAGTGAGACTAGAACAGGTCATTCGATCGGGATTGTCAAACAAAAGTAACCGATGACAAATGAATTAAAAGATTAGAAAGATCAGGAAGGGGAGAGAAGGACTTAAGAAAGCAGAATGTGGGACGGGTGGAGGGAGGGTGGGTGGTGGTGGGGGGGGGGGGGGGCGGAATCCGGAGGGGAGGAGAATTTGGAGGGGCAGAATATGGGGTGCGAAGGTGAGGAAAGAGAAGAAAGAAGGGAGAGCGCAGGAAGAAGGGAAGGGAGGAAGAAAGAAGCGCATGATCAAGACAATACTGACAGTACTGAATATTCAAATTCCACTTTGTAATACTAAGCCGAAACTTGCCTCCTTACACAATTCAGTGATTTGAGAAATACACTTTTTGCAAAATATGAGATCACAGTTTGAAGACTTCCCTATGTTCTGTTTTTTTTTTTTTAATTTTAATTTCAATTTTTTTTTTCTACAAATATTGCTATAAGTATCACTGTTGCCGCCATTATCTTTGTCGTTGGTGTTATAAACAACTAGGAAGAGTCGCATCTTCCTTCCATAGAAATAATGTTCAGCAGAAGTCTTTTACCATTCACTACTCTTCCTTACTTTGGCAGCTCCTCTCGCCCCCTCCCACCCCCCATCCTACATGCTATGCTATGCTATCCCCCCCCCCCCCGCCTTCCCCCAATCTTCTAGCACCACCTTCTCCATCTCCAAACCAACTCTCCCTTACCCCCCACCCCACCTTCCTTCCGAACCCCCCCCTCCTCCTCCCCTCCTATCCCTCTCCCCTCACGCACGCTGGATACTAGATTGGAAACCTATAGTATACCTTAACATTTCTATGAACAAAGAAAGGCGAAAGTGAAAGACGATGACGACAAAGAAGAAGAAGAAGAAGAAGAAGAAGAGAAGAAGAAGAAGAAGAAGAAGCGTAAGCAGAAGATCAAAAAGAGAAAGAGAAAGTAAACTGAAATGGGAAGACGGACAATACTGTCAGCACAAACGAGAGAGAGAGAGAGAGAGAGAGAGAGAGAGAGAGAGAGAGAGAGAGAGAGAGAGAGAGAGAGAGAGTACAACTTAAGATATGTTAACAATAACATCAGAAAGAGTAACAATAATAACGGAGAGAACTAAAAAGCATACAGAAAGCATGTGGACAGAAGCCCGAATAACCATTGTTCAGTTGACATTGTCTCCAATGCAAGGGTCAAAATAGACTATGGACTTGCCAAACAACACTGACAGCTGGAAAGTGTCCGTAAACAATCCTCAGTTTTAGCTCCAGTCACTTTCACATGCATTTGGTGATATTGCTGAACACATTTAATACCCTGATGAAATCCTCTCTCTCTCTCTCTCTCTCTCTCTCTCTCTCTCTCTCTCTCTCTCTCACACACACACACACACACACACACGAGCGCGCGCGCGCGCGCGCGCGCCACACACACACACACACCACACACACACACACACACACACACACACACACACATTCGCTCACTCGCCTTCTCGGTCCCATACTGCAATAGATCACTGCGATGTATTGCCGTCGTTCCATTATTCACGGTTTTATCAAAATACAAAATATAAGTACACATGACTGAACACACAAACAAATAAAACATCAATGAACGAAACAACAAACAAAACAAACTTAAAACGAATAAATAAAGCCGGACTTAAAAATCTACGGACACAGGCGCAGGCTGGAACTCAAAATTGAAGCGGGTGTGCGTGTATAAAACGACATATTAATAATATAAAGCCAACGACGGGAAGTAAAATCACAACATCGTAGTTCAGGGACGATAAGTTTCCACCCTTTTCTCCTCCCTCCCCACACAGCCCCTCTGACGTCATCCAGAGGTCACATCACTGAGCCACGCGTGTCACCATCAATTATTTTTGTCATCCAATCAAATCTCTTGATGCTTTCCTTGTCATCCTTTCCCCATCCATGATTGGCGTAGATTTGAATACTGGAGGTCGTCTATTTTGTCGTCATCATTCGAACAAATTCTGAAAAAAAAAAGAAGTAGAAAACACGCATTAATAGAAAAAATTGAATTATTTGACATGGACTGATACACAAAAATCCTCGAACATAAGAATCTGAATGTGGGAAAACAGGAGTTTGGACAAATGCGTGGTAACAGTTAGCCAGTGTAAGTGCAACGGTTGATCCAGGATACATATCTTCTTAGTTGTACTTACGGGAGAAAGACTAGATTGCAAGATGAATGTGGTCTAAGGGAGGTAAGCAGAACTGGGAGTCAATAGTTTTGAGTTCCGTTTTTATAAACTTACCGAACTGTTAAACTGGGTGATATATTTTTCTTTTGTATTTTTCTGTCGTCGCTATAGCTGGATTTTGAGAAGGAAAAATTCTTTATCAGGAATTTTGTGGAGGAAGGACAAAATTCTTTATCAGGAATTTTGTTGAGGTTATGTTTAGTTGAACTGTTCTTGGGGAACGAGACCGGACATTTTGTCTGTTGTTTATCAACTCTCTCTCTCTCTCTCTCTCTCTCTCTCTCTCTCTCTCTCTCTCTTGTTGGAAAAGTAAAAGCATACATTAATTCAGGTACAGGCGATTTTCTATCATCATTCTGCTACTTTACATTACACCGTCTGAAGTTAATTCAGGGTAGACCAATCGCTCTTCACTCTCTTTCGCCCCCTTTTCCCCTGCCTCCCCCCCCCCCCTCCCCTCGCCTCTTCTCCCCACACGCATCCTACCTCCCAACGTCCCACCTCAAGCAGTCCTGCTGAAAGAAGAGCTCACCTGCGTAGTTCACCTGCCCGTCGCCATCGATGTCGGCCTCCCGGATCATCTCGTCCACCTCCTCGTCCGTCAGCTTCTCCCCAGGTTGGTCATCACGTGACGAAGCTCGGCCGCCGAGATGAAGCCGTTGCCGTCCTTGTCGAAGACCCTGAAGGCCTCCCGCAGCTCCTCGTCCGAGTCGGCGTCCTGCGTCTTCCGCGCCATCATGGTGAGGAATTCTGGGAAGTCGATTGTTCCGTTTCCTGTGTCAGTCGAGGAGAAGGCATTACTGTGAATGCTCTGAACGTTTGGCGGCTGACCTACAGGTGTTTTTTTTTTAGTTTTTTTTTTTTTAGGTGTGGATATGATGTGGACCGTGAAATTTCTGACAATGCACACAATAAACGAGTCGAGATGAATGGTTGTGACTCTCTGAACAGACGAAACATCGTTTGTATAATGAGAAGATCCAATCTGTCTGTTTATCTCTCTCTCTCTCTCTCTCTCTCTCTCTCTCTCTCTCTCTCTCTCTCTCTCTCACACACACACACACACACACACAAACTTAAAACACATGTAGATTTTGAATATTAATATAAGTAATATAAGGCGTTGTTTACAATGATAAAAGATGTGATAACTCATTTTTCATGCACATACTGCAGCACATTTCCCATTACCCTCAGTCAAGAATCACAGCATTTAATACAATGCCCGACTTAACATTCTGCAAGAGCAGCCTTGAACAATCAGCCGGTTACATACAGAGCAAACGCAGACCACATGTGAATGTGCCATGCCAAACTATACCGCAAAGCAAACCGCCACAAAGTTTATCATTTACAGTGAAAGAAGCAAGTCAAGCCACATGAAAACAACAAGTAAAATAATATTACTTGTTTCATCAGCAACGGTGACTAAAATGATACGAAGACATCAAAGTTTTGCTTTTGAGCAACAGAGGGAAGAAACTGAACAAAAGCACTTCAATCTTAAACGGAATAAAACGACATGTATATGATGCCAGTGATGGGCTGGTGATGAACGTTTTAAACAGTCCCGCACTTCAAACGCATGACGAAAGACCTGTCAGACAAGGGGAAGCGGAACGGAGAGAGAACCTTCGCTATTCTGGCTGTCCACGCTAAGCGCTTGCTGGAACTAGGTCACTGAGAGTACACGACTGTTGGAGCACGTGATGCCTGACCTGTCCACTCACTAATTTGCATACTGCATAATGATGTAGAGGAGCAGCCAGGAGTGCAGGAAGGGTCATGGGAGGAGGTGGAGAGGGCAGACGGGTGGGAATGATGAGCTGGGTCATAAACAACATCCGCTTGAAAGAATGATGGTACACGGTTGCCTACTCATCCATTCCTCTCCATACGTTACCCGTAAAAAATACCTCTACCTTTGTTCTACATGAAGGCTTGCAACTGATGAAATCAATCACAAAAGATAAAAGGAGTTATAAAAACCAAGACATGAAGGCTTACAACTGATGAATCAAATAACAAAAGACAACAATGGTTGTAAGAACCAAAACATGAATGCTTACAACTGATGAAATCAATAACAAAAGACAACAGTGGTTATAACAACCAAAAGAAATTGGATGAAACTCTCCTGAAACAGAGAAGACGGCATCACGTGCTCTGTGTACTGCACACAGAAATGGGCAGCGCGCGCGCACACACACACACACACACACACACACACACACACACACACAGAGAGAGAGAGAGAGAGAGAGAGAGAGAGGAGAGAGAGAGAGAGAGAGAGAGAGAGAATCTATTTCACCATGTGCGTGTGAGTGTGTGTGTGTGTTGTGTGTTGTGTGTGTTGTGTGTGTGTGTGTGTGTGTGAGAGAGAGAGAGAGGTGGGTGGGGAGGGGAGAGAGGAGGTCAGAGGAGATGGAGCTAGGAAAAGAGCTGGAGGAGGAAATGACGATAAAGCAAGACTGATGGGTCAGCTGGCGTGGAAAGAGGTCATCCCTACGGCAGACTTGTGTGCCAGCCACAGACAGCTGGGCTGAGTGAAGACGGCAGACTTGTGTGCCAGCCACAGACAGCTAGGCTGAGTGAAGACGGCAGACCGACTTGTGTACTAGCCACAGACAGCTGGGCTGAGTGAAGACGGCAGACCTGTGTACTAGCCACAGACAGCTGGGCTGAGTGAAGACGGCAGATTTGTGTACTAACCACAGACAGCTGGGCTGAGTGAAGACGGCAGACCTGTGTACCAGCCACAGACAGCTGGGCTAGTGAAGACGGCAGACCTGTGTACCAGCCACAGACAGCGGCTGAGTGAAGCGCAGACCTGTGTACCAGCCACAGACAGCTGGGCTGAGTGAAGACGGCAGACCTGTGTACCAGCCACAGACAGCTGGGCTGAGTGAAGACGGCAGACCTGTGTACCAGCCACAGACAGCTGGGCTGAGTGAAGACGGCAGACCTGTGTACCAGCCACAGACAGCTGGGCTGAGTGAAGACGGCAGACCTGTGTACCAGCCACAGACAGCTGGGCTGAGTGAAGACGGCAGACCTGTGTACCAGCCACAGAC
>CM065717.1:26177610-26180110 GCA_033310375.1 Conus canariensis | reverse complement strand
ACCATTAGCATAAACCTTGTTGATCACGTCACTGTAAAGACTTACCATCACGTCACTGTAAAGACTTATCATCACGTCACTGTAAAGACGTACCATCATGCCACCGTAAAGACTTACTATCATGTCCCCGTAAAGACTTACCATCACGTCACTGTAAAAACTTACCATCAGCGTCCACCTCTTTGATCATGTCACCGTTAAGACTTACTATCATGTCATCGTAAAGACTTACCGTCATGTCACTGTAAAGACGATCATGTCACCGTAAAGACTCACCATCATGTCATTGTAAAGACTTACTATCAGCGTCCACTTCGTTGATGATGTCACCGTAAAGACTTACCATCACGTCACCGTAAAGACTTACCATCACGTCACCGTAAAGACTTACCATCACGTCACTGTAAAGACTTACCATCACGTCACTGTAAAGACTTATCATCACGTCACTGTAAAGACTTGCCATCACGTCACTGTAAAAAAACAAACAAAAAAAACAACTTACCATCACGTCACCGTAAAGACTTACCGTCAGCGTCCACCTCATTGATCATGTCCTGAAGCTCGGCCTCAGTGGGGTTCTGACCCAGGGACCTCATGACGGTGCCCAGCTCCTTGGTGGTGATGGTGCCGTCACCGTCCTTGTCGAACAGCGAGAACGCCTCGCGGAACTCTGCACAGACACACACACACACAGGTGCACACAACACTGGCAGCAAGACAATCAGGATGTTGCAAGAAGTTGACTGACAAGCCAAGCCGTTTCTGTCCTCATTATTTGAAGTGGACGGTCCTGAACACAGTCTGAAAGGGATTGTGTGTCACGGCGACCGCTCTTTTCTGACTTAGCTGGTTCCTCAAAAGACAGCATGTCAAATTTCAAGACGAACAGCCGCAGCTCGGACCCCAGCGCCACTGATTTAAACACAGTAGAGTAGACTGCTTCCAGGAGAGACGTCGCAGACAAAATGAGTCACTGCACTTCGCCCAGATGAATGTTGAGAATAAAGACACAAACACGAAGAGCAACGTTCTTCGAACCTTTTCTTTTTAGAAGGAACGGTCGAAACGCGCTGCTTCCTGCGTTGTTCTCTGATCGTAAAATTCTCTTGTTTGTCCAGTGGATCTACTTTTATTTTTTAAAAAAATAAAACGTAGTCGACATCCGGTCGGCAAATAATGGAGAACACGACTTGGAACGTGTGGGCATGACGGAAGAAACCCAGCCCATGTCAATGACGTCAATGCTGTGTTGTATTGACTTGGAAATGCAATGTACATACATTATATAATACAATACATGTATTGTGTGTTACAAAACATTTTTCTGCAAACATTTCTCTGCGTGAAATTCGGGTGGCTGGTGTACAAGGAGGAAGAGATGGCCTGAGTATAATACCATACATCTTTTTCTTTTTCTGTCTACTTATATCTCTGCTTACTTATCCCAGTGGATTTTCCTACAGGCTTTGTCCAGGAACACCTCCACAGTTGCACTGGGGTTTGTGACATGCTGTCAGTCCATGCTGCCCATGGGATATCAGTTTATTGTCTCCTCCGAAATACTAGCACACAGAGAGAACGGGGGAAAACAAAAAAGTCCGCTCTGTATGAGACTTGAAGCAGGGACTCTAGATTTTCTCTCTCTTTCTGGGCGAGTAGATTGTTCACTTTGCTGCTGCAACAACAAACTGCTATTGAAGAACTAAGTTCATTACGTCCAATCAATTCATTATTATATCACTTTTTGGCTAGCTTAATATTTCACATGAATCAATGAATCAGTGACACACACACACACACACACACACACACACACACACACACACACACACACACACACACACACACATAGCGTGTAGCACTGATCGACCTTTAAAGGGAGGTCAGTCTGTGACGTGACATGGTGTTTTTCGGTTGGTCTGTGACGCCTCTATTTCCCCGACTGTGGATCGTGGTGGGGGTGGGGGTGCATAACACACACACACACACACACACACACACACACACACACACACACACACACACACACACAGCGTGTAGCACTGATCGACCTTTAAAGGGAGGTCAGTCTGTAAAGTGACGTGGTGTTTTTCGGTTGGTCTGTGACGCCTCTATTGTGTGTGACGCCTCTATTGTGTGTGACGCCTCTATTGTGTGTGACGCCTCTATTGTGTGTGACGCCTCTATTGTGTGTGACGCCTCTATTGTCTGTGACGCCTCTATTGTGTGTGACGCCTCTATTGTCTGTGACGCCTCTATTGTGTGTGACGCCTCTATTGTCTGTGACGCCTCTATTGTCTGTGACGCCTCTATTGTGTGTGACGCCTCTATTGTGTGTGACGCCTCTATTGTCTGTGACGCCTCTATTGTGTGTGACGCCTCTATTGTCTGTGACGCCTCTATTGTGTGTGACGCCTCTATTGTCTGTGACGCCTCTATTGTGTGTGACGCCTCTATTGTGTGACCCTCTATTGTGTGACGCCTCTATTGTGTGTGA
>CM065717.1:26160110-26165110 GCA_033310375.1 Conus canariensis | reverse complement strand
CCTTGCTTAAAGACACACACACACACACACACACACACACACACACACACACACCACCACACACACACACACACCACCACCACCACCACCACCACCACCACCACACACACACACACACACACACACACACACACACACACACACACCACCACCACCACCACCACCACCACACACCACCACACACGCACGCACGCACGCACGCACGCACGCACGCACGTCACACACACACACACACACACACACACACACACACCACCACCACCACCACCACCACCACCACCACCACCACCACCATACACACACAGCGCGCGCGCGCACACACACACATACATACACACACGCGCGCGCGCACAAGAGAGAGAGAGAGAGAGAGAGAGAGAGAGAGAGAGAGAGAGAGAGAGAGAGAGAGAGAGAGAGAGAATCCCATATGTATCTTAAAGCACCCTTCGTTCTCCATCAATGTCACCTTGTCTTTTTTTAAGAGAAACTTTCAAACTATTTACAAATAATACTTCTACTCAGTTAAGAGATTCAGATGTGTGCCAACAGGCTGAAAACCTTCCAGATAATGTACAAAGAATATGATTGTTAGTGACATCAACTACATTAGATAGTTACAGTGACACTAAATTCAAACGGATTCAGCGTATATACAAATGAGCAGCAGAACTGAGTGAAATAAAGCCCCCGAATCATTGAGGAGTCTGGGCAATTCAATATCGTATCTGTCCACCACAGTCTTCTTTAACAGGAAAGCATGCGTACCCTGAGTTATACATGAACATGCTCCTAAAACGGCTACAGACACAGTAAAAACTAACGATGATAGACACAATCATTCAGTACTGTGTCCAAGAGCAAGAAATCATTATACAGCGTAGTGTTGTAGTGACTGTTTTTGGTACAGCTTACCAACAAAGCTGAAAAGTTTTGAAGAATAACACACTCTGAACCTTATCTTATGAAGGACATTGAAAATGTGACGTTTAATTAATTGATACTTCATCCAAACACAGACACCTCTCTCTCTCTCTCTCTACGTTATAAATCATGAACTTTTACTCAGAAAACTAACTTTGTATAAGCTATCATACAAAACACTGAAACTGATTTCATCTTTTCTCTCCAACAGACAACAAATTGTGTCCGTAAACACATACAAATCTGATTTTCTTCCCAACAAATTTGGTGTCCCACAAGGGTCAGTATTAGGTCCTCTATTGTTTTCATTTTACATCAATGATCTGCCATTGTACTTGAAAATAAACAATGAAATGTTCGCTGATGACACAACCTTAGACACAAGTAATTCTGACGCCAAACAGGTTTGCAGTGACATCCAAGAAAACATCAATCTCTTGGTTAAATGGACACGATTTAATCACATGGCTCTCCATCCTCACAAAACTAAATTCATGATGATAACTACAAGACAGAAACGTCAAACTCTAAGCCAAAATCTGCCAGTACTTTGCATTTCTAACGAAAACGTCGAAGAAGTAACCAGTCACAAAGTCTTGGGAATAACAATAGATTATAATCTAACTTGGTCAAAACACTTAGAGTCTTTATCTAGAAACGTTGCAAGAAAACTACATCTTCTAAAAAGGATTAAGAACTTCTTAAATTTACATGCAAGAAAACTATTCTTTCATTCTTACATTCAGCCTTTTATTGACTATGCCTCAACACTTTGGGACTCAGCGAGCAATAATTCACTCAAACCACTAATTAGCCTTCACAAACGAGCTGTCAAAGTAACGTTAGGTCGACCATCCTCACTGGTAGATTCAGACTATAAACAATCAGGCATTCTCCCATTTAAAGCCAAACTTCTATACAATAAAGGACTCTTTATGCATAAGGTACTCCATGGAAATGCTCCACTTTCTCTAACAAATATGTTCACTTTTAACGACTATCGACATTCACATAAAATAAACCTCCCGTTTGCAATGATTAATCTATACAAGTCTAGTTTGGCGTATTCCGGAGGTTGGCTATGGAACCATATTCCTCAAGAACTAAAAAATCAATCAAACTTAAAAAAATTCAAGTCTTATTTTCAAAAATATCTTATGAATGTCTCAGATTTGACTGCACTATACCCTAAAATGTATTAAAAATTCTCAATTCAGATTTAATTTAACAAACATGCGATGTTCGAAGTTGACTCAATTCTACGCAAATTGCACTGATCATCCTATGCCATTAATGTGTGTGTGGTTTTAATTTTTTTTTTTTTCAAAGCTTTTCGCGGGTGTTTCTCCATGTCTGCTTCATTGTCCTTCTCTTCCTTTATCTCTGACTATCTATCGCCAGTCGGTCGGTCGGTCCTTTGGTCTCTCTCTCTCTCTCTCTCTCTCTCTCTCTCTCTCTCTCTCTCTCTCTCTCTCTCTCTCTTCTCTCACTCCGAACAATGTGATGTCTTTAGGTGATATTGATATATTGCTCTGTGGTGATATTAATGCAAGAACATCTAACCTGTCCCCGGAAATTTTTAGTGAGCGTGATCTACATGTATGTCACAATAACAGCGAAAGTCCCGAAATGGTGAGATCCTCCCAAGATAAAGTACTCAACTTGTACGGAAAGAAAATGCTTAACATGTGTTCTGTGTTAGGATTATGTATTTTAAATGGTGTATGTAATGGCGACTCAGAGGGTCGTTTCACATACATTTCTGATACAGGTAACAGTGTAAACGATTATTTCCTAGCATCTGTAGACCTTTTCGACTTATTAAGTAACCAGTTAACTTTGAGAGTACTAGAAAGATTTGAATCTGATCACTTACCCCTTGTATTATGTATAAATGTCCGGAGCGAAAAGATGTATTCCAACATGAATATGCGTGCTCAGAATAACGAATTTATGGTTAAATATTGTTGGAACCAAGATTACGCTCGGCAGTTTATTTTTTCCATGCAGTCAGAAGATGTACAGAACCAGATAGTAGCGGCTGAAGATCTGATACATGTGGATGTCAACGACGCAATAAATCAGTTCAATAAAATTGTTAAAGATCAAGCTGAATGTATGGTGAAAAGAATACCAGTAAACAAAAACATTACTCAAAATAATTGGTATGACCAGGAATGTAAACTATATAAATGTAAAATGCGTAGACTGTTCAGAAAATTTAATAAAACGTTAGATAAAGAAGATGGAATTGAGTTTTGTATTGCAAGGCGTGAATATAAGAATTTAAACAAAAGGAAAAAGAAAGAATATAATGATAGCTTGTTAAATGAACTCATGAATTCCATTCAGAGCCAGAAATCTTTTTGGGAACATGTTCATAAAATATCTAGAAAGAGATCACAACCTTCAAATGATATTCCTATGTATGAATGGTATCAACATTTCAGAAGTTTGTTAGAAAAAGACGATGATGAGAGTGTCATTATTGAGGAAACGTTAACAGATGAGGACGGAGAGGAAGGTTGTTTGTTTGACAGACCAATATCTAAAGAGGAGATATTACTTGCTGTACGGAAATTGAAAAATGGTAAATCTGCTGGACCAGATGGTATGATTGGTGAGTTTTTCAAGAATTCTGGAGAAAGTAGTTTGAACTTTTTAATAAAGCTATTCAATTTTCTGTTTGATTCTGGAATATATCCTGATGGCTGGAAAGAATCTATAGTTCTGCCTTTATTTAAAAGGGGAGAAGTCAATGATGTGAACAATTACAGGGGTATTTCTTTGAGTAATATTTGTAGTAAGTTGTATAGTTCTGTTATTAATAGTAGGTTATGTGAATGGGTACGCTTGAATGATATAACTGGGGAACATCAAGCTGGGTTTAAAAAAGGTTACTCAACAATTGACCATATATTTACGCTACTAGCTGCCGTGCAAAAACAGTTTGTAAATAATCAGAAGTTATATGTTGCCTTTGTTGATTTTGAAAAGGCTTTTGATTCAATCTCTCGTAAACTTTTATGGCCTATTTTGTAAAAAATGGAGTTAAAGGTAAATTATTTCGTTGCGTAAAAAATATGTACAGTGAAGTGAAAGCAAGAATACGATCAGGAGCAAAATTATCTGATTCTTTTATGTGTTCTCGTGGTGTTAAACAGGGTGATGTCTCTAGCCCCGTGTTGTTTTCGTTGTTCATAAACGAGCTAGCCCTGGAAATAATTGAAAATGGTAGGCATGGAGTAACTTTTGATTTTTTAGAATTGTTTATTTTGCTGTTTGCTGATGATATTGTATTATTGTCCACGACAGTAATTGGTCTCCAACGTCAACTTAATTCTTTATACTCTGCAGCCAAAGGACTTGAATTACATGTTAACATGAAGAAGACTAACATTATTGTTTTTCGTAAGGGTGGGTACTTGGCAAAAGTTGAGAGATGGACCTATGGAAATGAGAGAGTCGTTGTAGTGAATGCGTATAAATATCTAGGAATATACTTTACAACTAAACTCAGTTTTAATTATGCCTGTCAAGATATCGCAAACAGAGCAAAGAGAGCAGTTGTAGTTATTCTTCATATTTTGTACAAACTAGACTGTAACTCATTTAGTATTTTTACGAAGCTGTTTGACTCACAAGTTCAACCAATTCTGCAGTATGGAGCTGAAATCTGGGCTTTCGAAAAAAGTACGATCACAGAGAAAGTTCACCTGTATGCATTGAAGCGTTTCTTAAATGTTGATATGAGAACTCCAAATGATATGATTTATGGAGAACTCGGAAGATATCCAATTTACCTGAACTCCTATGTAAAATGTATTAAATATTGGCTGAAGTTAACTAGAATGCATGAAGATAGGTTACCCTTTAAGGCATACAAAATGTTGATGTTTTTGGATAATAATGGAAAGAAGACATGGGCTTCTAGTGTGCGACTATGTTTGAATTCATATGGTTTTGGGTTTGTTTGGGATAATCAGGGCGTTCAAAACATATCTGGATTTTTGAAATGTTTTAAAGACAGAATTATTGATTGTAGATGGCAAAACTGGCATGATCATGTTGATCATAGT
>CM065717.1:26132610-26155110 GCA_033310375.1 Conus canariensis | reverse complement strand
ACCAAGTTTGCCACCTACAGTCAATCATCCTTTGCTTAAAACAACATATGAAATCATGAACATTTCCAACGCCTTGACTTGCCCAAACAAATCCAAATCCATATTTAAACAAACATAAGCGTACATTTGTTGCCCAATTTTTCTTACCTTTTATATCAAGGTCAAATAACATATCATAAGCTTTGCGTGGAATCCTGTGATTCTCCATTTGTATCAGCTTAAGCCAGTAGCGAATACACTTAATAGCAGAATTTATATATATTGGATAGCGATTGGTTTCACCATAAACAAGGTCATTGGGTGTTCGCCTGTCTACTCCTAAAAATTTCTTCAACGCAAATAAATGGACTGATTCACAATGGACAACAGCATTGTCTAGGCCCC
Organism: Conus canariensis; assembly: GCA_033310375.1. Classification (NCBI taxonomy): domain Eukaryota; kingdom Metazoa; phylum Mollusca; class Gastropoda; order Neogastropoda; family Conidae; genus Conus; species Conus canariensis. The sequence continues at coordinate 26,154,726 of CM065717.1, read as the reverse complement.
ATAATTCAGAGCCATACTGCACAACTGGCTGTATCTGAGAATCAAACAATTTCATAAATAAATTAAAAGAGTTGTTATCTAACATGTATAACCTTTTAAGAAGATAAATCAAAGCATTCTTAGCTCTGCTTGCAAGGTCTTTGCATGCAGCAGTGAAGCTCAATCGCGTAGAGAAAAAAATTCCTAAATATTTATTCGCATTAACCACAGGCATTCTTTCACCGTTATACAACCATTTTTCTCTCACACTCAAATATCCACCCTTCCGAAATACTATGATATTGCTTTTAGTCATACTAACTTTAAGTTGAAGAGATGCAGCGGCGTGTTGTAAGCTGTTCAGCTGTGTTTGCAGACCTGTAACTGTCTCTGCCATCAGAACGACATCGTCAGCCAACAACAGAATAAATAATTCGAATGCATCTAGTGAAAATCGAGCGCCATGTCTTCCTTTATTAATTACTTCAACTGCCAGTTCGTTAATGAAAAGAGAAAACAGAACAGGGCTGCAAGCATCTCCTTGCCTTAATCCTGACGTGCAGGCAATGCAATCAGTTAACATAGAACCACATCGAACTCTGGCTTTGACATCATTGTACATGCTTTTAATGCATCTGAATAATTTACCTTTAATCCATTTTTTAAGAGAATTGGCCAAAGAATATTTCGATTTATCGTGTCAAAAGCTTTTTCGAAATCAATAAATGCAACATACAATTTTCGATTATAACAAAACTGTTTCTGTACGAGAGCTAGTAAAGAAAACATATGGTCGACTGTTGAGTATCCTCTCTTAAATCCAGCTTGATAATCACCTGTGATATTGTGTTCATGCACCCATTCTTGCAGTCTATTATTTATCACTATACCAAATAATTTACTACTAACATCGCTCAAGGAAATTCCCCTATAATTGTTGGGATCATTAATATCACCCTTCTTGAAAATAGGTTGAATAACAGATTCAAACCAGTTTTCAGGAAACACACCATTATCAAATAACTTATTAAACAATTTCAGAAGGAAGTATACAACTTGATCATTCGAATTCTTGAAAAGCTCGGCAATAATGCCATCGGGACCAGCTGCTTTATGGTTTTTTTAGTTTTCTAAGTGCTAGCAATATTTCATCTTTAGAGATCGGACGATTCATATAGCCTTCCATTTCAACTTCTGCTGAATACTCATTTACTGTGTTGTCAGCATCCGTCTCCAGCAAGGCTTTAAAGTGTTGAAACCAGGAGTCGACTGATATATTATTTCTAGGCTGTTTTCTTTTGAAGGACGCGTTATGAACAACGTCCCAAAATTCTTTTTGGTTTCCCACTGTCGTTACCAGTTTATCTAGTAAAGCTTTAATGTTCTCGAAATTTTTATATTCACGTCTGGCAATTACATATTCATTTCTCATTTCGATTATTGTTTCTGTTTTCTTTTCTAATTTTACTGAGCGACGAAATATCTGTAACAATCTTCTAGTGTTTGTTTTACAAAGTTTACATTCTATATCAAACCATTTCCATGAACTTCCATTGTGTTAAATGATAACATGTTTCATGGATCCACACTTTCTCTTATACAATCATTAAAAACTTTAAGAGCATTATTTACTTAACATCAATCAAATCAATTGCAAGATCAATTTTTGTGTGTATTTCTTCACCGCACAAAATACTGGTATATGTAGATGCACACTTCTCGTCCCATACAAGTTTGTTTATGACAAAATTCTCTTTTTGCATACACATATCAGGTGAACATTCCTTGGCAAGAACAACACATGCTGTCACTGGTAAATGGTCGGAATCAATACGGTCAGCTATAGATAATTTACAAGAATCAAACAAAATCATAAAAAGTTCACGTGAGAGTACGAAATAGTCTGTGACACTGCTTCCAGAGTCAGATATAAATGTGTAGCAACCTTCATAGTCGCCTTTGCACACGCCATTTAAAATGCTCAAATCTAACGCAGTGCACATGTTCAATAATAATTTACCATAGTTGTTCAAAGTACAGTCATTTGAATGTCGAACCATATTATATGACAAATTATTGAACTGTGGATCAAACGTATTTTGTACAATATAATCTTGAGAAACATCAGCTGTTCTGCTATTCAAATCTCCATTTAAAATAACATACACGTCATTCTGCAACAGAAAATCGGTTAAACATTCTTCAAGCATACTAATTCCATTGTCATTATCAAAATAAGTGTAAAATGGAGATCCTTCTGGTGGTATATATGTACAAACATACAGAATATCTTTACCTAATCCAAATAACTCTTTACAGATCAAAAACATGCAACAATTAACATGATCCATACCAATACTTTTAACGTACGGGAAAAGATCATTCCTTACTAAACAAACAAGTCCTCCCGATCGTCTACCATTGTTTAGTAAATTTAACGGCAGGTTTACAAAATAGTCTGTACCCGGTAAATAAGTCCAACTGACAGTCCTCAATAAATGTTTCAACTAAACAAACAAAATCGAACTGACAAACATAAGAAATGAAATCAGAGTCAAATATTTTTGATAGCAATCCGTTTACGTTCCACAACAAAAAAGAAACAGGTTTTGGTTTTGCGCTCGGTGTGTGTTGCACGTGCTCACTCACGCTGTCACGACACGACACGGCCTTGCTGACCTGATTAACATCGCAGAGTTCAAGCGTGTCACTGACATGACGAACAGGTGAGCGTACAGGCGGTGTTGGGTTACATTTGTTACCTCTCGTGTTCCTATCAAAGGGAAAATTAAGTCCAGAAAATGGCCGGCCAAAATCCTATCTGGATTCACGCAAACTGTCCCCCTCGCCAAGGAAGTACTTCTGACCATCAATGAGTAGGTGGTCAAACACCATCGTGGCCCTCTTCCCATCATTTCTGGCTTTTTTCAGGTGGGGAGACAGTTTGCGTCTTATCTCCCTCACTCGGAAGGAGAAGTCTTCTCCTACAAAAATTCTGGTACCCTGCAATTTCTTTTTCACACTGAGAATTTGCACTTTGTCTTTATAAAATGTGCATCTCGCGATCATCGGGGAATCTGGTTTGTTGTTCAAACGATGGACCCTATCAAACTGGATGTCACTGCTTATGTCCAGCTTATTAGCAATGACATCACGTAATTTGGTTGCACATTGTTCATTGGATTCGTTTTGTTCTCTATCTATTCCATAAAATATTCGATTATTCCTTTTGGATCTGCCCTCAAGGTCGTCAGTCTTTCTTTCTAACTGTACGACTCGAGAGAGCAGATCAGAGTTTTTCTGTAACAAAGTTTGATTTTCTTTTTTCAAATCATCCACCTTTTTTTTCAAGTCCAACATATCATTCTGTAACTCAACATACTGTTCTCTCAGTCCTTTCACACATCGTTCCACTTCATCGAGCTTACTATTTGTTGTGGCGTTCTGAACTTTCATGGACTGCAGTATCTCCACAACATCAGCAAGGGTAGGCTGCCGGGAAGGTGAAGGTGATGACTGCCTGCTGCCCTGGGATGCCGCGGTCCTGTCCAGGCTCGTCCGTCCACTGCTGCCCAGTCTTGACTGCCTCAGGCTGTCCTTGGGTCCGGGGTTCTGCTCCACGTCTCCGCACCTCATCAGCAAACCGCCCCAGAACAGCAGGGTGAGGAGCAGGCCAAGGGTGACACCGTCCAACCTGCTCCGCAGTGTCAACATGGCGATGCGCGCGGCTTTTTTCTCCCTGGCCGTCTTCATCATGAACGACATGAAAACAGGCAAAAAGCAGCCGCATGTCGCTCGAAAAGCGAGTGGAGTGGATGGCATGACTCAGGATGAATCTGCTGGCAGAAAATGGCGACCCTGACTGGCCTCTGTCTTCGACAAGATGCAAGAATCGGCGGAGCGTTGAAACATGCGACTTCCGCGCTTCAGTGTCAGGTCACGCCCCCGCAAACAGAAGAGAGAGAGAGAGAGAGAGAGAGAGAGAGAGAGAGAGAGAGAGAGTAACAACCATGACTACATTCCATGCCTTTTATTCGCTGAACAAAACTCTGCACAGAATGTTTATCATAGCTCTGAAGAAAAAAAAAAGAAGAAAGAAACAGAATATGATTGCCAGTTAATAAGTGTGAAAATCAAAAGTCATCGCTGTTCATGTTGAACGCAAAAGAATAATAATAAATAATAGTAGTAATAATAATAATAATAATAATAATAATAAAAAATAATAATAACAAATCTCCTCAAAAGTCACCGCTGTTCATGTTGAACAGAAAAGAATAATGCTAATAACAAAAAAATCTCCAACAGTTACTAATCAGAAAATATTTCCTTCTGAACCTTCATCCCTGAAAGACCTCATTGATCTTGTTTGCTTTGAAGAAGCGGAGATCACAAACAGGACCGAAGGTGAGTCAGAGACTGGGTTGCTGAACTTTCTTCTTCATCTCTTGAAAGCTATGTCGGGGATATGGCATTCCCTGAACCCTGTAAACTTAATGGCGATTGTCTGCAAGCAGGGCGGCCATTTACCTGGTGGTTTGTGTTGGGCTGGATTCAAGTATCAAACAAATCGAAACGAAAACAAAACCACAAACGAGGAATTTCACAAAGAATAAAAAAAAAGAAAGAAGAAACTTCGTCTGACACAAAAAAGGTTACGAAATATGCCTCGATAGTCTACACCTGTTATTGGTAGCTTTCTGAAACGATGCTGTCTTCGACTAAAGATGCTAATGAGGGAACTATCACAACAGCAGACAGACTGAAAAAATAATCGTAGGGGGGCCTACGCTTTCCAAAAGGTCAGGATAGCTGCATCGTTGGTTTGAAGTGATGAGTGATATAGTCAGGGCAGACAATTCTATGACTGGAACCATCAGGGCAGACAACTTTATGACTGGAGCCATCAGGGCAGACAATTCTATGACTGGAGCCATCAGGGCAGACAATTCTAAGAGTGGAGCCACGTTTTAATCCAAACAGAGCCATCGTGGGGAAATCTACATGTCTGGACAGTGCCGTCTCTCTGGGCCTACTGTGTGAGTGCGTGGGTGAACAGTACGAGTCCTAACACAGCCACTTTACCTCGCTCATTTGCGCAATGTTTGGAAGCACAGTGCTTGTGAAATGCTTTGGCCAAAGGGTCTTTGTTCAGGAAAGCTTCATTTCTGATCTAGAACAACACTGACACGCACGCGCGCGCTCATGCACATACACACATACATACACGCGCGCGCGCAAGCACCACACACACACACACACACACACACACACACACACACACACACACACACACAGAGAGTCACATGCGCGTACAAATATCACGTGTCCCTGTGGCTCAGTGGTTAGAGTGCGAGTCATTAAGTGGAAAATGAGCATGTCCAGAAGGTCATGGGTTCGAATCCCAGCCATGGCTCGTCCCAAGATGGGAAAAAAAGGGGCAGCAGAGAGACATCCGGAGTCATGAACCGGGTGTGGCCCAACCCCCCTAGAGTGTCAGGAGATAAGGGCCGAAACAAGGGGGCTTCTCTTCTGAGGACTCTCTGCTGCCACGCTCTCCACGAGTTTCTTTCTACTACTATATCAATGTATATGCTCAAAGTGCCAGTGTGCGGTTTGAAAAAAAAAAGTAGAGGAATATGATATCTACATGGATATTGCTTTTGACAGTGTGTAAAGTTGACAAAGTTTGCACTTGATGACGTGCATACCATATGCAGGTTCTTTCCTTCTTTCTTCTTTCCCGTTCTCATATTCTTGTGTATCCCGTTCCTCCCTCCACCCCCCGCCCCCCCCCCCAACCCCCCTTTTGTGCTTTCTTCTTTATTTCATTTTTTTAAATCCTCGCTTTAATCATCTTTTCTTTCATTATTTGTTTACTTATCGATGGCTTGATGCAAACAAACAAACAAATTAACAGTTTATTCAGTAATCCCTCTGAAAATAAGTTTTTGACTTGATTTCAAACACACACACACACACACACACACACACACACACACACACACACACACGCACACTTACACACAAACACACACAGACACACAGACAGACAGACAGACAGACACACACACACACACACACACACACACACACACACACACACACACACACTCACTCACACACACACACACAGCTTTTAATAACGTATATTCTTGAAGTTTTTAATAGAAGCTTGAGGATAAGTTTGAAACACAATTTTATCTGTATGTTACTGTTCATCAAATATTTTGTCAAGTAAGTTTTCATGTTTTTCATGGTATAAAAATCTTCTTCAGTGCGCGCGCGCGTGCGGAGAGAGAGAGAGAGAGAGAGAGAGAGAGAGAGAGAGAGAGAGAGAGAGAGAGAGAGAGAGATGTTTTATTGAACAGGCCATAACCCCTTTCAAAGGGAGAAGGGGAGGGGTAAGGGGAGGTAAGGGGGTAGGATAACACTGAATACATTCTTGATACACAGTTCACACAAAACACACACATATGCGTATTCCGTGCATATACAGATATAATATAGACATACAAATCTTGAGACATAAATGAATTACTTCTCCTTTCATACCATATGTAAATTTAATTGGCAATCTGCATGTCCGCCGCTATGTAGGCATGTCTATTTTCATTTGCATTAAATTTGAGATCGGAGCCTACATGCATAACATAAAAAGTAAGCAAAATTAAAAACCCTTCCTTCAGACAATCTAACAGATTTGGGATTGTGGTTCCCTGAATAATCGATATGGCCAAAAAAAAACTGTAAATATTTGCACCTACAAAAATTTCTTAAAGTTTAGAATACCTTTCTTGTATAATGGTATGATAATTGCTTCAGTCCACTGTTCAGGAAAAACTCCGTTGACAAATGATTTCTTGAAATAAGATTTCAAGCAGCTGAATATCTGAGGTTTTGCTACTCCAGTATTTCTGCGGAGGCGCCATCTCGCCCTGCTGCTGTCTTATTTTTCAACTGTTTAATTGCAAACCTCGTCTCTGTCTCGCATATTTTCGTAATCAAGAATGTGATCACTTTGACTTTCTTGTGAAAAATCCATTTTGTCAACGTTTTCCTTGGGTCCTTCAAAGAAAAATACCTTTCCAAAGTGTGAAACCAATTCATCGTCTCTCATGCGTGTTATCGCTGATGTTGTTTTTCGGAGCTTTTAAATTTCTGTCCCGAATTCTTCAGAATCATTTACAGAATCGAGTAGCACTGTCAATAACGCCCTTCTGTCCTCTCTTTTCTTAAGTTTCTGTGAGAGACTTGTATTCCCTTCGCTGTGAGGAATCTTCTTTGTAATCTTCTTTACTTTCTGAGTGATTGAAGCGTCTCAGATATCCTCTTATTTCTTGTTCCTTTAGCACGCATTTTTGTTGTTGTTGTCAAATTCTTTTGAATTCCGGCGTCCCGTTCGGGCGTCGATAACAACCCATTTTCTCACAGTCAGCGGCTTCAACAGTGGTCTGTTACATAGCCTGAGTGACTTCTCTCGATCAACATTTTTAAGGCTTTCTGGATTTATGATTTTATATAGAAAAGTTTGTGATGCAATACTGTCTCTAAATACATTCGAAAGAAACAAATTACAAGACAAACACGACGCGTTTAGACCTCTTTGGTCTTGTTCAGGCATGACAAACAAGCACAAACAGACCATCACTTTTCTCTTCAAATTGGGCGCTTCTTTTCTTCTGTTCTGTGCATGGACCCGATCACCTCTGATCTGACGCTGACAATACATCTCTGAGTCTGTTCTCTCGCCTGCCGTCACAGGAGAAAAATCAGCATCAGTCCCAAAATAATCAACTGCACTATGACCATATTCAGACATAGATGTAAGGTGTTACTTCTTTGTCACCTGTCATATAATCATTCAGAATTCTCATCCTGTAGCAAATGCATAGCTCAAGGAATTTTCTTCCAAAATTATTTATTTCACTGTCCTGAGATCTTCGGCTTAATCCCCTCAAAGGTTCTTAGTGAAATAGGTCTGCCACACCATTACCTGTCCTTAAGAGTATCTAGATTTATTTGATAATTGGAAATTCGTACGTCAAAGTTCCCAGTGCAGATCTTATGCACGCCGTGATACTTATCAGCTAGATCACGTGAATGTTTGTTTATCAGTATGACAGCACCTCAGGAACTGTTCATAAAAAGGACCAAACAGATTTTTTAAAGTCTCAGCATATTTAGATTTTCAGAATCTATTCTTATTTCATGCACACAGTCTTTCTTTTTTTCTTTTTGAACGAGGTTCTTATCAAAACTAAAATGCCGCCTGATCTTCTACCTTGGAGAGAGAGAGAGAGAGAGAGAGAGAGAGAGAGAGAGAGAGAGAGAGACAGACAAGACAGAAAAACACACACACACACACACACACCACACACACACACAAACACACATACTACCACCACCACCACCATCACCACCATGCCAGGCACTTTTATCTGTGTGTGTGTGTGTGTGTGTGTGTGTGTCTCTCTCTCTCTCTCTCTCTCTCTCTCCTCTCTCATATAACGGCTCACAAACAATTATTTTGTAGTCCTGTGCGGGGAAAGAAGGTCAGTTTTGATAAGAAGGCAATCAAACGTGAAGCGACGGTCTGGCGCTCTGCACGCCTGGTTGAGTTTCCAGTGAGAGAGATAAGGGAGTCCGCCGCTACGTCTCTCTCTATGCACGTGGCGTTTACCGTGCGTAGCAAAGCACGAGTCAGCCAGCTGATGAATCGTCCGTGTGTGTGTGTGTGTGTGTGTGTGCGTGCGTGCGTGCGTGCCTGCGTGCCTCTGTGTGTGTGTGTGTGTGTGTGTGTGTGTGTGTGTTCGTGCGTGCGTGTGTGGGTGTGTGCGCGCGTCCACGCTGATGTGTGATAAGAGAGGAGAGAGAGAAGAGAGAGAGAGAGAGAGAGAAGAGAGAGAGAGAGAGATTCAGTATCTCCGATTTCTCTGGTGTGTGTGTGTGTGTGTGTGTGTCCAGCTGATGTGTGATAAGAGAGAGAGAGAGAGAGAGAGAGAGAGAGAGAGAGAGAGAGAGATTCAGATTTAGATTCAGGTAATCAATTCATAATAGGCCATGGCCCCTAATGAAGGGGTGTGCGAACATATAAAGGTCAACAATTGTAAACAGTTAACACACAAAAAGCAACGTTGCACTGTCAATGAACTTGAGAGAGAGAGAGAGAGAGAGAGAGAGAGAGAGAGAGAGAGAGAGAGAGAGAGAGATTCAGATTTAGATTCAGGTAATCAATTCATAATAGGCCATGGCCCCTAATGAAGGGGTGTGCGAACATATAAAGGTCAACAATTGTAAACAGTTACAACACGCACTGAACCAAAAAGCAAATCGTTGTTACATGTTCAATGAGAAACCATTGAGTGTGTGTGTGTGTGTGTGGGGTGTGTGTGTGTGTGTGTGTGTGTGTGTTGTGTGTGTGTGTGTGTGAGAGAGAGAGAGAGAGAGAGAGAGAGACAGAGACAGAGACAGATCATTATCTCTCTCTCTCTGTCTCTCTCCATCTGCGTGTGTGCGTGCGTGCGTGCGTGCGTGGTGCGTGTGTGCGTGTGTGTGTGTGTGTGTGTGTGTGTGTGTGTGTGTAGTGTGTGTGTGTGTGTGTGTGTCAACTTTTGTGCTATTTTATGTCTATTTCATGCTTTAAGATCTTTATTCAATCTTACATGCCACAAAAGCAGTGTCACAATGATTTTCAACACCGGATCTTGTGGATCTTTAAGCCAGAAGACTGCTAAAGATAATCAGCTGATAAAGGTCTTACATCTCTTCACTCCATTTATCAAAACCAAACCTACACCCGGAAATTAGGGGGGGGGGGGGGGGGGGGGGGGGGTGCAATCAGTGGCATTGATTGTTAATATCTAAATCCCAGTTAACACTTGAAGAAAAGGATGTTTTCCCAGGTAAACTTGCCACCTCCTATGTCTCCCATTGAACAGAACAGCTTACCTTTAACAGATGACAGATTTGGTGAGGGGAGAAGGGAGAGGGGGAAGGGGGGACTGTAAACACCAAACCCGTCAGTTTTTCTTCTTCTTCGTTTTCAAATCCTTATGCTAAAAGATAAAAACAAACAAAACATTCCACTGCAGTCAGAGTTAAAATCTGGCAAAACATCCGAGTGCCAGCCCTGACTGGTTCCAGAACTGCTGCCTAGGAGAAGAGAGAGAGAGAGAAGAAGGAATGGGAGGAGGAGGAGGAGGAGGAGGGAGGAGGAGGGGAAGGAGGAGGAGGAGGAGGAGAAGGAGGTGAGAGAGGAAGGAAAGGATAAAGAGGAGGAGAGAGAGAAGAAGGAATAGGAGGAGGGGAAGGAGGAGGAGAAGGGGAAGGAGGAGGAGGAGGAGAAGGAGGTGAGAGAGGAAGGAAAGGATAAAGAGAAGGAGAGAAAGAAGAAGGAATATGAGGAGGAGGAGAAGGGAGAGGAGGAGAAGGAAGTGGAAGAGGAGATGAGAGAGGAAAGAATAGGAGCAGAAGGAGGAGGAGGAGGAGGTGAGCGAAGAAGGAAAGAAGGATGAAGAGGAGGAGAGAGAAGAAAGAATAGGAGGAGGAGAAGGAACATGGGGACGAGGTGGAAGAGGAGGAGGTGAAAGAGGAAGGAAAGAAGGATAAAGAGGAGGAGGAGGAGGAGGAGAGAGAAGAAGCACTGGGAGCAGGAGGAGGAGAAGGGGGGGGGAGGAAGTGGAAGAGGAGGAGGTGAAAGAGGAAGGAAAGAAGGATAAAGAGGAGGAGGAGGAGGAGAGAGAAGAAGCACTGGGAGCAGGAGGAGGAGAAGGGGGGGGGGGAGGAAGTGGAAGAGGAGGAGGTGAAAGAGGAAGGAAAGAAGGATAAGAGGAGGAGGAGGAGAGGAGGAGGAGAGAGAAGAAGCACCACTGGGAGCAGGAGGAGGAGAAGGGGGGGGGGGAGGAAGTGGAAGAGAGGAGGTGAAAGAGGAAGGAAAGAAGGATAAAGAGGAGGAGGAGGAGGAGAGAGAAGAAGCACCACTGGGAGCAGGAGGAGGAGAAGGGGGGGGGAGGAAGTGGAAGAGGAGGAGGTGAAAGAGGAAGGAAAGAAGGATAAAGAGGAGGAGGAGGAGGAGAGAGAAGAAGCACTGGGAGCAGGAGGAGGAGAAGGGGGGGAGGAAGTGGAAGAGGAGGAGGTGAAAGAGGAAGGAAAGAAGGATAAAGAGGAGGAGGAGAGGAGAGAGAAGAAGCACTGGGAGCAGGAGGAGGAGAAGGGGGGGGGGAGGAAGTGGAAGAGGAGGAGGTGAAAGAGGAAGGAAAGAAGGATAAAGAGGAGGAGGAGGAGGAGAGAGAAGAAGCACCACTGGGAGCAGGAGGAGGAGAAGGGGGGGGGGAGGAAGTGGAAGAGGAGGAGGTGAAAGAGGAAGGAAAGAAGGATAAAGAGGAGGAGGGATAACAGAGAGGCGTTGATTCATTTGGGTTTCGTCTGCTTTTCTCTCTGTCTGCCTTGAATCGAAAGCACATCTGAGGGGAGGGGGGGGGGGAAGTGATTGAATGAATGGGACGTATTTAACCGTTTCATTATAGTTACACAGCTATGATGTGACATGCCTCATTTACAAAACTCTCTTCCAAAATTTTTCTTTTTTCAAATGTTTATTCCCTTCTTTGATAATCTAGCTCTATCCTCTGTGCAGTGCTATCTTGTGGCATAGCAGATGTGGTGTAGCGAATATGGATCAGCCCGCACGCCGTGATGCCTCTTTGGTGAAACTGGAACTGAAACTAAAATATGATGTGAATGAAACTGCTGCATCTTTCAAAGTGAGATCCTAGTTTCTGTTTTTCATGGAATGCTCACCAGACATCCACCGATATCTAGCACTGTGTGCATTTTTGTGGACTAACTTTTTTTCCTGTTTCCAAGTAATTTGACACGCAGAATACGTATGTGTAGGTAAGGTAATGTTGCTTAAAGCCTAGCCGACTTACGTATATCTGTATATGTGTAAGTATATAGGTATGTCTGTATATGCGTGAGTATATACATATGCATGTATGATGTATAGAATTAACCTGGCTACGCTTGATCTATAACCCCCCCCCCCCCCTCATTGCATCCCTCACCTTCCAATGCCCCTCGTTCTGGTCTCTTTTTGTCTGTCTGTCTGTCTGTCTCTGTGCGTGTGTGTGTGTGTGTGTGTGTGTGTGTGTGTGTGTGTGTGTGTGTGTGTGTGTGTGTGTGTGTGTATGTATGTGTGTGTGTGTGTGTGTGTGTGTGTGTGTGTGTGTGTGTGTGTGTGTGTGTGTGTGTGTGTGTGTGTGTGCCTGCGCGTGCTACTACGTCTCACATACGTGTGTAGGTGTGTATGCATGCATATATGTACGAATGAATAAATGCGCGCATGCACATGAACCTGCTAACTAAAGTGCACCGGTAGAGTCCATGCCAGGAATTCAATTCAACGTCCCTTCATGGTAGATTACATTAGACAAGTCACGATTAAAACTCACTTGTGCCTCTTAATTCAACGTCCCTTCATGGTTGACTACATTAGACAAGTCACGGTTAAAAGTCACTTGTGCCTCTTATTAATTCAACGTCCCTTCATGGTAGATTACATTAGACAAGTCACGGTTAAAACCCACTTGTGCCTCCTATTAATTCAACGTCCCTTCATGGTAGATTACATTAGACAAGTCACGGTTAAAACCCACTTGTGCCTCCTATTAATTCAACGTCCCTTCATGGTAGATTACATGAGACCAGTGACGGTTAAAACCTCACTGTGCCTCCTATTTTCCTTTGGTGATTTAGCATACGTTAATCAACATCCACCAACGAGTACACGAGACTAAACGTCCGACCCGACGCTGGAGGATGGTAGACCGGCAGTTCAAACACTGCTGTCAGCTTGAAAAGAAAGGCAGCAACGAGACTGTGATGATATTTGTGGTTATTACTATGCTAATACGGGTCTGTGATTAGACATAGAAATGCATATCATGCTCATGAAGGGACTGAAATTGTTATGATTTTATTAGTACAAGTAGTAGTAGTAGTAGTAGTAGTAGTAGTAGTAGTAGAGTAGTAGTAGTAGAGTGGTCGTGGTGGTGGTAGTAATAGTTGTAGTAGCAGCAGCAGCAGTAGCACCAGCAGTAGTGTAGTAGTAGTAGTTGTTGTGGTAGTAGTAGTAGTAGTAGTAGAAATAGTAGTAGCAGTAATAATGGTAGTAGTAATGGTAGTAGTCGTGGTAATCACAAAGTAGTAGTAACATGGTGACGATCTGATAACGACCCACGATGATGATGATTATGATCATTACGATGATCATCATGATAGATTATCATTATTTTGTATTTGCTATCATTGTCTTATTACCTTATGAATGCTTTTTGTAGTCCTCATTTGTAATTTAAAATTCAGTTTTGAAATCAAATATGATTCATTAAAATCATATTTGGGGGGAAAAAAAACCAAAAGACTGCCAGGAAAAACTTAACATGTGGACAATGAAGCAGTGAAGCTCACACCACAAGACTCTGGCGGTACCTTTTTTCACCGGACGGAGCTGACAGCCGGACTTTGTGCAACGAGTGGCGAATGAAGGATGAAAACGTGGAATAAAGTTGCTCATCCGGGCGGCCGCTCTCCCTCACTCCATCCCCCACTCATCACTCCATCCCCACTCCATCCCTCACTCCATCCCTCACTCCATCCCCCACTCCATCCTCACTCCATCCTCACTCCATCCCCACTCCATCCCCACTCCATCCCCACTCCATCCCCCACTCCATCCCCCACTCCATCCCCACTCCATCCTCACTCCATCCCCACTCCATCCCTCACTCCATCCTCACTCCATCCCCACTCCATCCCCACCGGAAGCTCCCTACAGTGAACACGGCGTCAACTCCGGTGAATTGGATGATGGACGAGGTCAGTGGACAGAACAACGAACACACAGACACACTTCTTACTGTCTTCCCCATCTCTGTCTCTGTCTCTGTCTCTCTCTCAACACACACACACACACACACACTCTTCTCTCTCTCTCCTCTCTTCTCTCTCTCCATCTCTCTCTCTCTCTCATTTTCTTCCCCCATCTCTCTCTTTTACTCTCTCCCCTCTCTCTCACTTTCTTTCCCCCATCTCTCTCTCACTTTCTTCGCCCCCCATCTCTCTCTTCTCTCTCTCTCTCTCTCTCTCTCTCTTCGCCAAGGTCGACAGAATGCCGAGACTTGCTCTGTGATCCACATGTGCACCACACTTGATTGGCTTCGGCCTTGGGCCATGTTCCATGTTTCCACCAGGTCTGCTCCTGTGCAACAGGATTGCGCAATCTTGCTGACAAACAGACACAGCAACAAACCAACAGATGCAGAAGCCAACAGAGCCTCCTCCTAGATAGATGGCGGCTGAGGGGGATCAGCTGTAAAACAGGTAATATACACAAACGTCTCGCACATAGGGATGGAAAGCTGCAAGAAGAGTGCGCGTCTTACTTCACACCAGAAAGCAGCCATCCTCAGATGAACGCTGCGTTTTCTTTCTACCAATCGGAGGCAATGTAACAGATTTGGTTATTGGACGGATCACAAAACCCAACATATACAATAATATTTATGAATATAAGAGACACGAGAGAAGAAGAAACACAACATTAATTTTGAACTATTTAGATTCTACTTCAGTCTTCTTCATCATCGAATTGAACAAGATACACGTTGTCTTACAGCGCTAGTGGCCAAAACGAAAATATTTCCAAATCATGTTCAGTTACTAATTTTAGTCTCCTGCCCTGAGAATAGTAACATCATTTGATTGGTAGGGAGAATCCTGGGCATTCTCACTCTCTGTGCCTCGCAGACCTGTGTGATTGGTAGGGAGAATCCTGGGCATTCTCACTCTCTGTGCCTCGCAGACCTGTGTGATTGGTAGGGAGAATCCTGAGCATTCTCACTCTCCGTGCCTCGCAGACCTGTGTCGGCGTAAGCGAAGACAGTCAATGAAGCAGTACAACAGCAGAAGATGGTGGTAGCGTTACATGTTTCCATAGATTCAACATTCGCTCAAAAGACAAGAATGTACTTTCGCCAATTCTTGTGCTAGCCTTTCCGCAAATGCCCCGAAAGGTTTCGTTGTCCATGTTGGTCATGCATAGGAGCAATAAGTCATTTCTTTCGAGTTGCTTGAAGTGAACTGTTTTTCCCCCTTGTTCTCAGTCACAGCGTTGGCTTGGGAAATGGAAAAGAGAAACTGAAAGTGAAAAGAGGAATGGTACTTTGTATAAGAGAACGGAAGTTGGTTTTCTAATGAATCGGAAAGTAAAGAGATCATCCTTAATGGGGGCACATTTTGTTTGGAAAAAAAAAGGGTAGGGGGTGGGAGAGTTGTATCGCTAGAATGAAACCCCGCTCAATACATCAGGCCTGAATTAAGGAATACCGATCAAACACGGTTAACAGTAAACTGGGCCAGTTTCCACTTGAGTGTATGCTAAAAATAAAATGCCTTCATACTGGTTTAAGCTAGTAAAGTAAGAAAAATGCTAATAAACTGTCCAGTACTATGCACCGATTCTTGTATGACTTAAATCGTGATGGAGATCGCCAGTCGATTTATTTGTGTACGGTAGAAAGACACCTGACTGATAACGGCATTCAGGGTTTTTGGCACAATCAGTTTAACACTGTTTTTTTGGGGGTTAAAATGAAAATAGCGCGCTGTTTGAAAGGCCAATATATCCACAAATGGATGAGAGATATGAACACAAATTAATTATTCTAGAACTATCGACTATCCGAGAATGTCTTCCGTCCTGAAACAGTATGTATCTGTCTTACCACAAAAGTCACAAGTTGAGACATGTTTGCTTTTCAGGACATCAAATCATAGATAACCGATTCAAAAGAGATTACCGATTTTGTAATATACCAACAGAAAAACGATTTTGTCAGCTGCGTAATCTGTCAGAGCTGGGAGATGAATTTCACCGGGTTTTGACATGTAACTGTGTCATCAGCTTAACTTGAGAAATTCCTCGATCCCTGGTTATCACAGAACAAACCCTAACGTGATACAAAGTTCCGCCGTTTCCGTGTGTGAGTGAGTGGGGATTACTGCTGTGCCCACCATGCACACTGTGTCACATTGCATGTGTGCTGGACACTCCGACAGGTTGTGTTGCATTGAAGACATTCATGTACACTTCTCGTTTTTTTCTTCTCTTTCAATTGTCTTGCCTTGTCTTGAGAGAGATAGAGAGCGGAGGATAGGAAGGAGAGAGGGAGGGAGGAAGGGAATGAGAAAGAGAGAGAGAGAGAGAGAGAGGGGAGGGGAGAGAGAGAGAGAGAGAGAGAGAGAGAGAGAGAGAGAGAGGGAGGAGAGAAAGAGACAGAGAAGAGAGAGAGAAGAGACAGAGAGAGAGAGAGAGAGAGAGAGAGAGAGAGAGAGAGAGAGAGAAAGAACAAAAGAGAGAGAACGACACACACACACACACACACACACACACACACACACACACACAACACACACCACACACACACACACAGGGGAGTATGGAGGGAGAAAGAGAGATGGGGGAGGGGGGCAGAGAGAGTTAAAAAGAGAGAGGGAGGACAGGGAGGGAGGGAGAAGAGACAGAGACAGAGAGAGAGAGGCAGGGAGGGAGGAAGGGAAGGAGAAAAGTGCAGGGGAGAGAGAGAGAGAGAGAGAGAGAGAGAGAGAGAGAGAGAGAGGGAGAGAGCAGATACACTGACTGATAGAAAGACATAGAGACAGACAGAAAGACAGGCAGATCACATTTATACAGAAAAGCGGACATGCAGAGACAAACAGATATACAGACAGATAGATGGTTAAAAAGCTGGACAGGTACACAGATACGCACACACAAGATGGATATCTGAATTCATGGAAATATGCAGATGGATGACAAAACACACAGAAAAATAGAGTTAGAGATAGATAAATAGACTGACAGACAGACAGATAGACAGATGGATAGATAGACAGACAGATAGATAGACAGACAGACAGACAAACAGATAAGTAGATAGATAGATAGAAAGAGTTACAGACACACAGGTAGAGAAAAAAAATGACAAAGATAATGGACGGATAATAATGTAATAAACAGACCAATGAATAGTCAGCACATGTGTGCCTAAATACGTCGCAGCCATAATTAATTATCATTTATCGATAAAAATCGGTTGCAAAGACAGACAGACAGACAGACAGACAGACAGACAACAGATCAGCAGGCAGGCAGACAGACAGACAGGCATTAAAACAAAGAGGGTGATATGCTGAGTGCCTTTCTCAGTGCCGAACACTGGGGAGTCTGTTTGAAACTTTTCATTCGTCCCAAGACGTAGTTTACGTGCATAAGAACCGAGAGTTTAGTAATTCATGGCCAATTATGGCTCAAATGACGTTACCCAAGTCTCTCTCTCTCTCTCTCTCTCTCTCTCTCTCTCTCTCTCTCTCTCTCTCTTTCGCGCCCATTCTGCGCGCGCGCGCGCGCGCGTGTGTGTGTGTGTGTGTGTGTGTGTGTGTGTGTGTGGGGGTCTGTGTGTGAAAGAGAGACGGACAGAAGGACAGACACACAGAGAAAGAGAAAGTGTGAGTACTGTGTGTATATGTTTGAGAGAGAGAGAGAGAGAGAGAGAGAGAGAGAGAGAGAGAGAGAGAGAGAGAGAGAGAGACAGAGAAGAGAGAGAGAGAAAACAGAGAGAGACAGAGACAGAGAATCTGAAATTGATTTACCAGTATCCAATTCAGAATCTGCCATTCATTTGGGAAACTTTGCCATAAAAACAAGTTCATGAATAATTGATAATTCAACCCCTGGCGTCGTGTATGCCCTTCTTTCCCTTATATTTTCTACTTTTTATGTATGTATGTATGTACGTACGTGTGTACATACGTACGTACGTATGTATGTATGTATGTATACATGTATGTATGTATGTATGTATGTATTCGTTTTTATTTATTTATTCTATTTATCTTTCTATCTTTATCTATCTATCTCATTTTATTCATTTTACTTATGTCTGAGCTTTCGTGCTCTGGCAGTAGCAATACTACCAATGCCGCTTATTCTGCCTTACCCCTCTCCCCACTCAAGCCCCTCTTCTCCTCTCCCCCCTCCCCTCCCAACCCCCCCCCCCCCCCCGTTCCCCCCAATCTCCCCCACACCCAGTCTCGTTCGATCACTGCCTCAACACTGGCCGTCCCTAGGAAGCAATCCATTTCACATCGTCAGCATGCCGCCCGCCAAAGATAACGCTGCACTGTTGCAGAGTTCATTTCACCGAATTCAGTAGCGCCTGTTCCGATCCAGCACACGGAGGACCCCACCTGCCTGCTACTCCTACTCACCTCACCATCTCCTTTCCTACTGAATTATCTGATAGTATAACAACCCTAGTTTTAACTTCTTTGTGTGAAATTTGAGGTGCTAATATTTTGGGAATAGCATGCAAATTATCGCTTAAATCTATCCTGGGATCTTATGACTGAATTATCTAATGGAACAACAAACCCTAGTGTTAACTTCTTGCTGAGAAATTTGAGGTCTTAATATTTTGGGAATAGCATGTAAATTACAGTTTAAGTTCTATAAATGCCTTTATGACTAAATTGAGTTGGTCCACACTCACTATTCTGGTTTATGGTGAGGTTCGACGAATAAATCTAGAATGTTGTGCTTTGGGTTTAAACTATATGAAGAGAGTATATGGAAAAGCTATCTCGTTTAGAGTATAAATCAGTGTATAGACTATTCATGGAAAATATCTTATGTTGAATATCTTTCTTGCAGTAAGACAATGCAAGAATTGATTTGAGTAATTGAACCAATAAAATGTTATGCAGTTTTGTTTTGTTTTTTGCTTGAAAACAAAAATAATGTCAATATACACCACTACTGCAACCTACGCGGATAACACTACATTCGAGCTACAAACCTTAACCATTAACGCAGAAAACACTATCACAGAAAACAGTCGTGGAGAACATAAGGGCGGTAATTTGAACCAACTTTTTAAAGTTGGAGAGATCGTTTAATAGCCGTATCCCTTGAGTTTTTATACAATTCGAAGAATTCCTACATGTTCTGAGGTTACTGAGGCTAAAATCAATGCATTCATATTCATGGGGAAAGTCAAAACTAAGTCTGTGGAACTGTTGGTTTGGAAAAGCGAGGGGAGTGGGGAGTATACTTTGCTTGGATAACTGATTAAGCGTTTTGGTTCGAGTTATACCGCACTGTGGTTTGAGCGTGCACGATAAACACTACCATTCTGTGGAGGGTGTTCGCTGTATGCAGTGCAGCTGTATTTCTGGTAAGGTACTATTTTGTAGCGTGCGACACCGGTGGGGCCAAAAATCCCATAAGTGTATGATGGAACTCAAACCCTAATATCCAGGCCCGTCCCCGGAGACACTAACCATGACGCCACGGCGGCTGGACTGTACGTTATGTCTCTGTTCCTCTGAGCGTCACGTCTCTTCCTTTATGCCACACGTCTCTTCCTCTGAGCGTCACGTCTCTTCCTTTATGTCACACGTCTCTTCCTCTGAGCATCACGTCTCTTCCTTACTGACACACGTCACTTCCTCTGAGCGTCACGTCTCTTCCTTAGTGCCACATGTCTCTTCCTCTGAGCGTCACGTCTCTTCCTTACTGCCACACGTCTCTTCCTCTGAGCGTCACGTCTCTTCCTTACTGCCACACGTCTCTTCCTCTGAGCGTCACGTCTCTTCCTTACTGACACACGTCTCTTCCTCTGAGCGTCACGTCTCTTCCTTACTGCCACATGTCTCTTCCTCTGAGCGTCACGTCTCTTCCTTACTTTCCACACGTCTCTTCCTCTGAGCGTCACGTCTCTTCCTTACTTCCACACGTCTCTTCCTCTGAGCGTCACGTCTCTTCCTTACTTCCACACGTCTCTTCCTCTGAGCATCACGTCTCTTCCTTACTTCCACACGTCTCTTCCTCTGAGCGTCACGTCTCTCCCTTACTGACACACGTCTCTTCCTCTGAGCATCACGTCTCTTCCTTAGTGCCACATGTCTCTTCCTCTGAGCATCATGTCTCTTCCTTAGTGCCACATGTCTCTTCCTCTGAGTGTCAGTCTCTTCCTACTGCCACATGTCTCTTCCTCTGAGTCGTCCTTCTATGCCATGTCTCTTCCTCTGAGTGTCACGTCTCTTCCTTAGTGCCACATGTCTCTTCCTCTGAGTGTCACGTCTCTTCCTTACTGTCACATGTCTCTTCCTCTGAGTGTCACGTCTCTTCCTTAGCGCCACATGTCTCTTCCTCTGAGTGTCACGTCTCTTCCTTAGTGCCACATGTCTCTTCCTTTGAGTGTCACGTCTCTTCCTTAGTGCCACATGTCTCTTCCTCTGAGTGTCACGTCTCTTCCTTAGTGCCACATGTCTCTTCCTCTAGGTGTTACGTATCTTCCTTAGTGCCACATGTCTCTTCATCTGAGTGTCACGTCTCTTCCTTACTGCCACATGTCTCTTCCTCTGAGTGTCACGTCTCTTCCTTACTGCCACATGTCTCTTCCTCTGAGTGTCACGTCTCTTCCTTACTGCCACATGTCTCTTCCTCTGAGCGTCACGTCTCTTCCTTAGTGCCACATGTCTCTTCCTCTGTGCGTCACGTCTCTTCCTTACTGTCACATGTCTTTTCCTCTGAGTGTCACGTCTCTTCCGTACTGCCACATGTCTCTTCCTCCGAGTGTCACGTCTCTTCCTTAGTGCCACATGTCTCTTCCTCTGAGTGTCACGTCTCTTCCTTACTGCCACATGTCTCTTCCTCTGAGCGTCACGTCTCTTCCTTAATACCTCACGCTCTTCCTCTGAGTGTCACGTCTCTCCTTCCTCTATATGTCAGTATTTGCTTTTCGAAATAAAACATTTACTGCACTGTTTCATAACTCTAGGTATAAAAATTATTTTTTGTTGGGTCCCACCTCACTGTGGTATAAAGTGGAATGAAATAGCAGACAGTCTTGCAAAAGGAGCAAATTGAAACGCTGAAAATTTATTAAAAAATCCCTTGGATTTGTCCTCTTGTGAATTAATCCAAATTACGGAAAAGTATATACATAAGCAGAATTTTAGTCAAAACATGGCTACTTTACCATCGTGCCCAAGGCACATTGTTAGATTAATTAATGAATTAAGGTTGAATACTTGGAACACTAAATATTCTCATGGTATTACTTGTGTCTGCAGAGAAAACATTTCTGTGCATCATGTTTTGTTTGAATGCTCAGTGTTGACCTCGCTCTATCAGGAGATAGGTATTGAGGTGAATAACTTTGATGATGTCAGTACTGTCTTATATGGTTCATATGTTGCTGAAATTGCTATGGTTATTTCGCAGTCACAGGTTGCAAACTTTTTATAAAGATCAACAATTTTATGTACCACTAGGGTTATTTCACTTATGTAGATATACATATATCTGATGTGGGTTTGAAAGTACTAACATGGATGATAAGTTGAGTGTGAAGGCTGTTTTTTTTAGATTTTTTATTTTCATGTCCATTTCTTAAATAAGTGTCTAATATCATCTGGCGATGGAAAGACATTAAATAAACCACTGAAGTGAACTGATCTATATGTCAGTCTCTTCCTCTTCGCGGCACATCTGCCTCCCCCCCCCCCCCCCCCCCCCCCCCCCCCCCACGCGTCAGTCTCGTTTTCTCTGTTTCAGACTCTTCCTCTATGCATCACGTCTCTTCCTCTATGTGTCACGTCTCTTCCTCTGTGTGTCACGTCTCTTCCTCTGTGTGTCACGTCTCTTCCTCTTTGTGTCAGCCCTCTTCCTCTGCGCAGTCATTTCCTGTGATCGTCATGTGTCTTTCTTTCGGTGATGTGTCTTTTCCCCTTTGCGTCATAATTATATCCTCTTTGTGTCACGTCTTTTCGCTTTGCGTCACGTCTCTTGGTCTGTGCGTCACGTGCCCTCTTTGTTGCTCTAATTCTTGCCTCTTTGCGTCAATTTTGCTCTTTGTGTCAAGTCTCTTCCTCTTTGCTTCACATCTCTTCGTTTGTACGTGACACGGAAAACACCAAGGCTTTTTTTTTCTGTTTCTTTTTTTTTTTTTTTTTTCAACCTGCGCAAATTGGTTTACGTTCTCATGTGCTTCTGTCTCCTTGCTTGAT
>CM065717.1:26120110-26125110 GCA_033310375.1 Conus canariensis | reverse complement strand
TACAAATAGAATGTTTAGAGGGGAGGCGGCGGACATGGGTGTACAATAGAATGTTTAGAGGGAGGCGGCGGAGGAGCATGGGTGTACAAATAGAATGTTTAGAGGGGAGGCGGCGGACATGGGTGTACAAATAGAATGTTGAGAGGGGAGGCGGCGGCGGAGCATGGGTGTACAAATAGAATGTTTAGAGGGGAGGCGGCGGAGCATGGGTGTACAAATAGAATGTTTAGAGGGAGGCGGCGGCGGAGCATGGGTGTACAAATAGAATGTTTAGAGGGGAGGCGGCGGCGGAGCATGGGTGTACAAATAGAATGTTTAGAGGGGAGGCGGCGGCGAGCATGGGTGTACAAATAGAATGTTTAGAGGGGAGGCGGCGGCGGAGCATGGGTGTACAAATAGAATGTTTAGAGGGGAGGGGCGGCGGAGCATGGGTGTACAAATAGAATTTAGAGGGGAGGCGGCGGAGCATGGGTGTACAATAGAATGTTTAGAGGGGGGCGGCGGAGCATGGGTGTACAAATAGAATGTTTAGAGGGGAGGCGGCGAGCATGGTGTACAAATAGAATGTTTAGAGGGGAGGCGGCGCGGAGCATGGGTGTACAAATAGAATGTTAGAGGGGGGCGGCGGAGCATGGGTGTACAAATAGAATGTTTGAGGGGAGGCGGCGAGCATGGTGTACAAATAGAAGTTAGAGGGGAGGCGGCGAGCATGGGTGTACAATAGAATGTTTAGAGGGAGGGCGGCGGAGCATGGGTGTACAAAAGAATGTTAGAGGGGGGGGGCGGAGCAGGGTGTACAAAAATGTTGAGGGGAGCGCGGCGCATGTGTACAATAGAATGTTTAGAGGGGAGGCGCGGCGGAGCATGGGTGTACAAATAGAATGTTAGAGGGGAGGCGCGGCGGAGCATGGTGACAAATAGAATGTTGAGGGGGGGCGGCGGAGCTGGGTGTACAATAGAATGTTTAGAGGGAGGCGGCGGAGATGGGGTACAAAGAATGTTAGAGGGGAGGCGGCGGACATGGGTGTACAAATAGAATGTTAGAGGGGAGGGCGGCGGAGCATGGGTGTACAAATAGAATGTTTAGAGGGGGCGGCGGAGCATGGTGTCAAATAGAATGTTAGAGGGGAGGCGGCGGAGCATGGGTGTAAAAGAGTTAGGGGGAGGCGGCGGAGCATGGGTGTACAAATAGATGTAGAGGGGGGGCGCGGAGCATGGTGTACAAATAGAATGTTTAGAGGGGGGGCGCGGAGCATGGGTGTACAAATAGAATGTTTAGAGGGAGGGCCGGAGCTGGTACAAAAGAAGTTAGAGGGGAGGGGGGCGAGAGGGTGTACAATAGAATGTTAGGGGAGGCGGCGGAGCATGGTGTACAAATAGAATGTTAGAGGGAGGCGGCGGCGAGCATGGGTGTACAATAGAATGTTAGAGGGGAGGCGGCTGGGGACAAAATGTTAGACCAGCATGGGTGTACAAATAGAATGTTAGAGGGGAGGCGGCGGCGGAGCATGGGTGTACAAATAGAATGTTAGAGGGGAGGCGGCGGCGGAGCATGGGTGTACAAATAGAATGTTAGAGGGGAGGCGGCGGCGGAGCATGGGTGTACAAATAGAATGTTTAGAGGGGAGCGGCGGCGGAGCATGGGTGTACAAATAGAATGTTTAGAGGGGAGGCGGCGGCGGAGCATGGGTGTACAAATAGAATGTTGAGAGGGGAGGCGGCGGCGGAGCATGGGTGTACAAATAGAATGTTTAGAGGGGAGGCGGCGGCGGAGCATGGGTGTACAAATAGAATGTTTAGAGGGGAGGCGGCGGCGGAGCATGGGTGTACAAATAGAATGTTTAGAGGGGAGGGCGGCGGAGCATGGGTGTACAAATAGAATGTTTAGAGGGGAGGCGGCGGAGCATGGGTGTACAAATAGAATGTTTAGAGGGGAGCGGCGGGGGAGCATGGGTGTACAAATAGAATGTTTAGAGGGGAGGCGCGGCGGAGCATGGGTGTACAAATAGAATGTTTAGAGGGGAGGCGGCGGCGGAGCATGGGTGTACAAATAGAATGTTTAGAGGGGAGGCGGCGGCGGAGCATGGGTGTACAAATAGAATGTTGAGAGGGGAGGCGGCGGCGGAGCATGGGTGTACAAATAGAATGTTGAGAGGGGAGGCGCGGCGGAGCATGGGTGTACAAATAGAATGTTGAGAGGGGAGGCGGCGGAGCATGGGTGTACAAATAGAATGTTTAGAGGGGAGGCGGCGGCGGAGCATGGGTGTACAAATAGAATGTTTAGAGGGGAGGCGGCGGCGGAGCATGGGTGTACAAATAGAATGTTTGAGGGGAGGCGGCGGCGGAGCATGGGTGTACAAATAGAATGTTGAGAGGGGAGGGCGGCGGAGCATGGGTGTACAAATAGAATGTTTAGAGGGGGAGGCGGCGGAGCATGGGTGTACAAATAGAATGTTTAGAGGGGAGGCGGCGGAGCATGGGTGTACAAATAGAATGTTTAGAGGGGAGGCGGCGGAGCATGGGTGTACAAATAGAATGTTGAGAGGGGAGGCGGCGGAGCATGGGTGTACAAATAGAATGTTGAGAGGGGAGGCGGGCGGAGCATGGGTGTACAAATAGAATGTTGAGAGGGGAGGCGGCGGAGCATGGGTGTACAAATAGAATGTTTAGAGGGGAGGGCGGCGCGCGGAGCATGGGTGTACAAATAGAATGTTTAGAGGGGAGGCGGCGGAGCATGGGTGTACAAATAGAATGTTTAGAGGGGAGGCGGCGGCGGAGCATGGGTGTACAAATAGAATGTTTAGAGGGGAGGCGGCGGAGCATGGGTGTACAAATAGAATGTTTAGAGGGGAGGCGGCGGAGCATGGGTGTACAAATAGAATGTTTAGAGGGGAGGCGGCGGAGCATGGGTGTACAAATAGAATGTTTAGAGGGGAGGGCGGCGGAGCATGGGTGTACAAATAGAATGTTAGAGGGGAGGCGGCGGCGGAGCATGGGTGTACAAATAGAATGTTTAGAGGGGAGGCGGCGGAGCATGGGTGTACAAATAGAATGTTGAGAGGGGAGGAGGCGGCGGAGCATGGGTGTACAAATAGAAGTTTGAGAGGGGAGGCGGCGGAGCATGGGTGTACAAATAGAATGTTGAGAGGGGAGGCGGCGGAGCATGGGTGTACAAATAGAATGTTGAGAGGGGAGGCGGCGGGAGCATGGGTGTACAAATAGAATGTTTAGAGGGGAGGCGGCGGAGCATGGGTGTACAAATAGAATGTTTAGAGGGGAGGCGGCGGCGGAGCATGGGTGTACAAATAGAATGTTTAGAGGGGAGGCGGCGGAGCATGGGTGTACAAATAGAATGTTTAGAGGGGAGGCGGCGGCGGAGCATGGGTGTACAAATAGAATGTTTAGAGGGGAGGCGGCGGAGCATGGGTGTACAAATAGAATGTTTAGAGGGGAGGCGGCGGAGCATGGGTGTACAAATAGAATGTTTAGAGGGGAGGCGGCGGCGGAGCATGGGTGTACAAATAGAATGTTTAGAGGGAGGAGGGCGGCGGAGCATGGGTGTACAAATAGAATGTTTAGAGGGGAGGCGGCGGCGGAGCATGGGTGTACAAATAGAATGTTTAGAGGGGAGGCGGCGGCGGAGCATGGGTGTACAAATAGAATGTTTAGAGGGGAGGGGCGGCGGAGCATGGGTGTACAAATAGAATGTTTAGAGGGGAGGCGGCGGCAGAGCATGGGTGTACAAATAGAATGTTTAGAGGGGAGGCGGCGGCGAGCATGGGTGTACAAATAGAATGTTTAGAGGGGAGGCGGCGGCGGAGCATGGGTGTACAAATAGCTTCCGAGTGGCTGATATGTATTGAGTAACAGCCAACAGTGCCAGTCTTATGACTGGGATGGAACAGACTAGGCATTGTCAGCGGAAGGTTAAGAGACTTGATCTGACCAAGAAGAGGCTGAAAGGGAGTGCTTTGTGCTAGTGAGGTCAAATGGAAAACAAAACAAAAAACCACCAAAAAAACAACAAAAACAAAAGGAATGTTAAGAATGTAACGACAGGCGTATGCAGGTGCCAGTTTTAAATATCTGCCTTGTCATCCGTTAATCCGCAATCTATATATTAGGTTACGGTTTCGGATAGACCTTGGGGATTGGAACATTTTCTTATTGAAATAGGTCATACCCCATCTGTGCTTCTGAGTGGTATGTTCGAGTTATTGTTTCTGTCTCATATTCCACATGAACTTACGAGAATGTAAATAGCTTCAAGTAAAGAAAGCGCGACATCACAATTCAAAACATCTGATATATTTTTTTGCAGTTTCCTTGGCTTAAAAATGCACACACACACACACACACACACACACACACACACACACACACACACACACACACACACACACCACCACCACCACCACCACCACCACCACCACACACACACACACACACACATCACACACACACACACACACACACACACACACACACACACACACACACACACACACACACACACCACACACACACACACACACGCACACACCACCACGCAACCACACCACACCACACACAACACACACGACACCACACGCGACATATACAAACACACACACACGCGCGTACACGCAGACACATACACACACGAACGAATAAACATGTAGACTTGAAGACTCGCACAAACGAAAGAACAGAGAGAGAGAGGAGAGAGAGAGAGAGAGAGAGAGAGAGAGAGAGAGAGAGAGAGAGAGAGAGAGAGAGAAAGATGCATCTCTTTTTCGCAACACAAAGAAGTAACATCTACCACTCTCGTCTTGTCAATTCTACCCGGGAAACAATGTCACAGCTAATTTTGTGCCGAGTCTTATAAGCATGACCCACACACAGCCATCGTTTCCGGTCACCTCATTGCATGCCTCAAAACGTTCCCAGCTTGATGAAGCACATACGGCAATAGTTTTCTGTAACCTGTCACCTCATACATGCCTCACAACGTTCCCAGC
>CM065717.1:26112610-26115110 GCA_033310375.1 Conus canariensis | reverse complement strand
TTGCTTCACCAGGTTTGTCATTTCACATGTTCAGCTTTTTTTTCGTCCATTTTATGTTTTTTTGTGTGTTTTGTTTTTTAAAAGTCAGATAATTACGTTTCTGTCCAAGTAAGGTAAGCAAGTGTATTAGTATGGCAACATTATTTCATCACTGTTATCATTATGTTTACACGAAAAGCTTTATGCAATGTTTAAACCATGTCAAGAGGCAGTTTTCGAATCCATTCACAGTAACCCCATCGTTTTACGAAAAGCCTCTTCTTCTGGTTAAAAACATTTCCACTCACCTGTAACCTTGGCCATGTAAAATTGGCATACCAGCAGGTATCATCTATCAAGACAAGCTGGTATCGTTTAAGGCATTACTCTGGCAGCCCCTCAACGTACCAGAAATTTGGTACTGAACAAAACGAATCTGGATCTGTTGGATAATATTAAGGGAGGCGTATACAGGGGTTACCGAATACTGGAAAAACTCACTCCCTGAATACAGTCTGGGCTTTATTCGCAGAGAAGATTCAAAATACATGTTTTACAGCTGTTCTTAAAGTGAGTTCAGTAAGGGCGAACATAAAAAAAAGAATAAATATGGGACAGTTTTAAAACGTAACCAGCACGACAAGCCTAAAAATGAGTACAAAGCAATAAATCCTAACATTGTACAATATGTCATACACCTTTTTTCGGTTTTGTAACGGCGTACCTTAGAATGCGTTCACAGCAAAAGGCACCCGGAGCATTAAACCCTGAAACGTACATTGTGCATTAAATCATATTCGCACCCAAGGCAGCGAATGTCAGAATGTAATCAATGCAACAAACCGGAAAACTTACTCAAATCAGCAAACCTCTCTCTCTCTCTCTCTCTCTCTCTCTCTCTCTCTCTCTCTCTCTCTTCGTTATCCCAAATTATATATATATATATATATATATATATATATATATATATATATATACACACACACACATATATACATATATATATATATAATATACACACACATATATAGTTGAAAATACTGCTCTCTTGTCCTGAGCTCCGCACCTTGAAGAATACACTGAAGTAAAAATCGGAGACGGTAAAATACAAGAATAAAAACAACAGTCTTTTCATGTCTCAGATTTGTATTCTTAACAAATTTTCGCTGTTAAAAGCTTCATCAGGCCAAGTACAATGATAAAAGCTTCACATCAATTATAATGACATATCCAGTGCAGGGAACTTTAAATGTGCCCAATATAGCAAACCATAAACTATACCCGAAGCAGTTAACTTCGAATACACCCAATGCAGCAAACCTTAAATGTACCCAACGCAGCAAACACATACTATACCCAATGCAGCAAAATTTAAGCTTGAAAATATCGCTTGTCACCGGTATCGGCTGCTCGGTTGTCAAGAGTGCACGTGCATTCATAGCTCTGGGAAAGCTGATGCACTATTCTGGGCCCCCAATCGGTCCCATCTGATACCCTTCCTCTATCTTTATCCACGTACTGCCTCGTACCATCGTAAAAACAACCGAGACACCATTCAGCTAATTTATTCTTGGTTTGATCAGGTTTTAAAGTGCCCTTTCCCGGATGGTGGGGGAGGGGGGGGGGGAGACGGAGAGGAGAGAAGGAGAGGGGAGGAGGGCTCAAAAAGAAAGCGTGATCGGTGGTGGCATAAAGAAAAGGAAGGGAGATAATCAAGCATTTCCTGTGGTATGATCAGGGAACCCAGCTTGGGAAAGGATGAAGGGAAAAGAATTGGAACTGGAAAGGATGGGGGTGGACGGAGGGGGGGGGGGGGGGGGGGCGGAGAGAGAGAGAGCAAGAAAGGCCGTTCAATTCAGTTCATGTTGTTTATAGCCTTACCAACCGCTAGGGGCCATATCAGGGCTGTCATCTCGTCAGAGTTAATTCCCCTCACAAGAAAAAACTAAACAAAACCAAAAGAAAAAAAAAAAAAAACAAAACGAACAACACACACACACACACACACACACACACACACACACACACACACACACACACACATTCAAAAAAGTTTTCTAAGACACGCAGAAAGTTAACTAATTTTTTTTCTTCCGTAAAATCTGGTATCAGTTGAAAAAGAGACGGAAAGTGTACGGGGGGAAGATAACAGTGGCGTTAGAATGAGACGGAGAGAGACAGAGAGAGAGACACAGAGAGGGGGGGGGGGGGGGGGGGGGGGGGGAGGGGGAGGTGACGGCGACAGTGGTACGAAAATGAAGAAAGAAACAGGGTCAGGCGAGGAAGAAAGGGTAGAACGCGCACCCGCGCGCGCGCACGCACACACACACACACACACACACACACAACACACATGCGCGCGTGTAAGCGCATGCGCGCGTGTGCACGCACACAGACGCACATACACCACAAAGAGAGAGAGAGAGAGAGAGAGAGA
Organism: Conus canariensis; assembly: GCA_033310375.1. Classification (NCBI taxonomy): domain Eukaryota; kingdom Metazoa; phylum Mollusca; class Gastropoda; order Neogastropoda; family Conidae; genus Conus; species Conus canariensis. The sequence goes on along the minus strand of CM065717.1, from coordinate 26,112,694 downwards.
GAGGGAGAGAGAGACAGGCAGACAGACAACAGAGGCAGAGACAGAGAGAGAGAGAGAGAGAGAGAGAGAGAGAGAGAGGGAGAG
>CM065717.1:26110157-26112510 GCA_033310375.1 Conus canariensis | reverse complement strand
AAAATTAGCATCAAAAGAACGGGTGGGAGAGAGGGTGTCAGTGGGTGTGTGAAGATGGAGCTGAAAACGAATGGGTGTGACCTGAGATGGGGGGGGGGGGGGGGGGCAGGAACAAAGGTGTGTATAGATATAGTGCTGGTATGGGCAGGCATTTCCCCGGTACATACACAGGGACCTTTTGATGAGAGTTTCAAAGGACAGGAAGATCCAGCGGCACAAGAAGGTCCATTCCTCTAGCTCCTATACAAACACAAAGCACGAAATCTAAAACAAAAAACTGTTCCTTAATCTTCCCGATGGGGTCCATTCACTTAGCCCCTAAAGAAACACATTAAGCACGATATCTAATCTTACAAAAAAACAAACAAACAAAAAAAAAACCATTCCCATATGCTCCAAACAGACCAAGCAAGTAGATCTATATATTGCCCCAACACAAAATCACTACACGTGTGAAATCTGACGATAACAAAACAATCAACTTTCTTCGTAGCAGAGATGTTAGAAGTACAGGACCCAAGACAAACTCATCACCTCATCCCTACACAAACACGTCAGACACGAATTGTAACGAGAACAACCCTTTCACTTTCTATGTTGTACAGCGGTTAGAAGTAGATATCATAAACGTTCCATCTGCCTGACACACACACACATATAGAAAATATGAAGAAAGACACATGTAAGATGATACATTGAGGACATGCCAAAAGCAGACAACAAGGAAGGATCTATGACAGATTACGTATATAATAATTTCACACGAAGACACTTTACATAAACTTTGATGACGACATATACATATATATATAATATATATATAATGCTGAACAATTAAGTGGTGGGGGAAAACAAGTGCAGGCTAACAATTCTTCAGTCATTATAGTAATGACTTGGCAAAGATTTGAACTTTTAGAGAAGAAAAAAAAATTGAAGATGAAGAAAATGGGGGGGGGGGGGGGGGGGGGGGATATATTATAAATATGAGAAACCCTTCACTAGCCGCCTGTGGGAACCATCGCAATCCCACTCGAAGGCACATCTATTTGTATTGCCTGCTCCTAGGCCTTTCGTCCGCTGGATCGGACTCATCACGGAGACACGGCTGATTGTGTCTGTGCTCTTGGTGTCAAATAGAGACACACCACAGTCCATAATTCTGTGGTGTTCTCACCACCAAGGGTTCAAAAGAGAATGCAACAGCACCCCCGAAGCAGCCAGCAAAGGGTAGCAAATGGAACAAAACGAAAGTGTGGAGAGGAAAAAAGTTGCTGAAAGACTAAAAGCATTATGCACACAGTATAAGATGTAGGGGACAATCTTTGAGCCTATGCTTGAGGATCCATTCAAGGATACAAGGGAGATCAAAAGATGTGGAACAGTCTGAGTGGTCAGCTCTGCTGTTCAATAACCCAAGCATTGTAAGTGGCTAAGAATTGTACAGAACAACCTTTACTTGGATCTCCTAAGAGATGCAATCTCCCACTGATTGACCAAACAATATAATGCTGAACAATTAAGTAGTGGGGGAAAACAAGTGCAGGCTAACAATTCTTCAGTCATTATAGTAATGACTTGGCAAAGATTTGAACTTTTAGAAAAAAAAAATTGAAGATGAAGAAAATGGGGGGAATATATTATAAATATGAGAAACCCTTTTACACAAAGACACTTCACATAAACTTTGATGACGACATACGCATAGCTTTTTATCCAGTGGAGGGCTAAAAGTAGAACACACAAGGGGATCTACATCCCTTTACTCCTATACAAACACAGAACAGACAAAATCAGACAACAAACCTTTCACCGTGTTAACGAACCACGTGGTGTTAACAGCAGACTGCTGGGAAGGAGGGCAAGATGGTCAGTGAGATAATGTGGTCAGCTCCAGCAGAACAAGATGGTCAGTGAGATAATGTGGTCAACTCCAGCAGAACAAGATGGTCAGTGAGATAATGTGGTCAGCTCCAGCAGAACAAGATGGTCAGTGAGATAATGTGGTCAGCTCCAGCAGAACAAGATGGTCAGTGAGATAATGTGGTCAGCTCCAGCAGAACAAGTGGTCAGTGAGATAATGTGGTCAGCCCCAGCAGAACAAGATGGTCAGTGAGAGAATGTGGTCAACTCCAGCAGAACAAGATGGTCAGTGAGATAATGTGGTCAGCCCCAGCAGAACGAAACACACACGTTAAACCAGACTCTAAAGCTGTTTACCCTGAAATAGCTGTAGCATTTACGTGACTCATGTTTGGGTGAAGCGGCATGTTTGTATTGTGGATGGGATTACAGTCTACACGTCGGAAGTCGAGATTAGCAGTCGGGGGTTAAGTAGTTACAGGTCCAACTGGAG
>CM065717.1:26062657-26105157 GCA_033310375.1 Conus canariensis | reverse complement strand
AGGTTCCTCAAAAATTGCTGTCATTCCTTCAGTATAGTCTTCATAACGTCCGTCATACTGGAAAATCTTTTTTTTCTGTTTCTTTAAGATGAGTATAGCGGACCAATGACCTCTACGGCAACAAACGGTGGGTATGCTGAAATGGCATCTGCTGTTACATGTGGAACAAGATCTTGCTCTTTCCTGTTTGTCTCCTTTTTCTCTGCATTCCCATGTCACCACTCAGGTGGCAGACCTTTTTTTTTTTTCTTTTTGGTCTCCTTTCTTTCTTTAAGTCCTTCCTGCTTTCTTCAGTCTTTCTCTGTCAGGTGAACTTAACCTGCTCTGTAAAACTGAGCCTCCCTCCAAGAATTGATCACAGGATTCCACCCCACTGTCTGTCTGGTCCTGGGCACGTGGCCAGGATGATGCTGTTGTTGTCACCGGTATCGGCTGCTCGGTTGCCAAGAGTGCACGTGCATCCACAGCTCTGGGAAAGCTGATGCACTATTCTGGCACCCAGTCGGTCCACCTGATACCTTTCTTCTATCTTTATCCAGGTACCATCTCGTAAGATCGTAAAAACAACCGAGACACCACTCAGCTAATTTATTCTTGGTTTGATCAGGTTTTAAAGTGCAGTTTCCCGGATGGTGAAGGGGAGGATGGGGGGGGGGGGGGGGGGGGGGAGGGAGGGCGGAAAGTAGAGAAGGAGCGGAGAGGAGGGATCAAAAAGAAACCTGACAAACTCGGTGGTGGCATAAAGAAGAGGAAGGGAGATAATCAAGCATTTCCTGTGGCATGATCAGGGAAACCAGCCTGGGAAAGGATGAAGGGAAAAGAATGGGGATTGGAATGGATGGCGGGGAGGGGGGGGGGGAGGGGGGCAAGAAAGGCCGTTCAATTCAATTCTTGTTGTTTATAGCCCTACCAACCGCTATGGGCCATATCAGGGCTATCATCTTGTCAGAGTTAATTCCCTTCACAATTACAACAACAACAAAAAAAATAGTAAAAAAAAAATAACACAAACACATACATTCACACATCCGCACACGCACACGCACACGCGCGCGCGCGCGCACACACACACACACACACACACTGGCGCGCGCGTGCGCGCGCGTACGCACGCACGCACACTCGCACACTTTTCATAAAGATTTTCAAAAACACACAAAAAGTAAATTAAATTTTTTTCTTCCGTGAAATCTTGTATCAGATGAAAAAAAGACAGGAAGGGCAGGGTAGTGAGGTTGAGAGTGGTGTTAGAGAGAGAGAGAGAGAGAGAGAGAGAGAGAGAGAGAGAGAGAGAGAGAGAGAGGAGAGCAGAGACAGAGACAGAGACAGAGAGACAGAGAGGCAGAGACAGAGAGAGAGAGAGGGAGACGGCGACAGTGGTATGAAAACGAGAAAAGAAAGAGTGTCAGACGGAGGAAGAAAGGATGGAACACACGCACACAGACACAGACACACACACAGACACAGACACAACACACACACACACACACACACACACACACATACATACACACATACATGAGCACGCACGCGTGAGCGTGCACAAGGATAAAGGAGAGAGAGAGAGAGAGAGACAGACGAAGAGACGAGAGAGAGAGAGAGAGAGAGACAGCAACAGACAGAGACAGAGAGAGAGCAGCCAGCAGAGAGAGAGAGAGAGAGAGAGAGAGAGAGAGACAGCAGCATACAGGCTTGCTAAAAAGGAATGCATTTTCCTATTTTTTTTATACACAAACAGCAAACAAACAAACCAACACTGACACAGAACGTTCCATGAGTTTTATTGAAATCCCAAGCAGACTTGAACAAGGAATGCAAGAATGAAGACGATCATCATTCTCTTTTTATACAGAAGAACACAAAGAAACTGATTCTGTCCTCCCAAACCGTGAGACAGACTTAACCAACCTGCATCATCATCCCAAAAGACGCGTCATCGGTCTGCGTCAGCACCCCAAAATAGACGTCATCGACATCACGACCTGAGATGGGAAGACATGCGCGGAGCATGCGCCATCTCTCCATCTTCCTGTGCAGTTGTATGGAATACTCGTTCCGTTTTTACTTCCTTTTATTGTTTTAAAAAGAAGTGATCTTTTGTGCGTGGGGCGAGATAAGTAGTAAGATGAGAAACAAAATATGCTTTATCTCTTTGTTGGATCCCAGAAAAGCTTGCGCGGATGTGTAGGTGTGTGTGTGTGTGTGTGTGACTAAGAGAGAGAGAGAGAGAGAGAGAGAGAGAGAGAGAGAGAGAGAGAGAGATGCGTGTGTGTTGTGTGTTTGTCCTAGAACGCATGTGTGTGTGTGTTTGTGTGGGTATGAGAGAGAGAGAGAGAGAGAGAGAGAGACAGACAGACAGACAGACAGACAGACAGACACATAGGGAGACAGAGTAAGGGAGGTGTGTGTGTGTGTGTGTGTGTGTGTGTGTGTGTGTGTGTGTGTGTGTCTGTGTGTGTCTGTGTGTGTCTGTGTGTGTGTCTGTGTGTCTTGTCTGTAGCTGGATACGCGAGAGCGTGCAAAAGAATGAGTGGCTACAGAGTATACTTTATGACTGTGAGAGGGAGACTGGCTGTCCATGTAGGAATTAACATCACAAGAATGGGTGAGAGCGTGGGCGTGAGTAGGTGTGTGAAGACGGAATTGACAAGAATGGGTGTGACTTGATATGAGGGACAGGAACCAAGATATGATGGTACATTGCTGGCATGGGCAGGCATTTCTCCACAACACACAAAGGGATCTTTTCGGGCGAGTTTCAAAGGACAAGAAGATCCATTGGCACAAGAGTGTCCATTCATTTGGCCCCTACACAAACACATAAAGCACGAAATCTGATACAAAACATTGATCTTTTAACCTTCAAGAGGGGTCCATTCACCTAGCCCCTAAAAAAACACATCAGTTAAGCACGATATCTAATCTTTAAAAATTACCTGTCTACCTTTTGCAGAGGCTAAAAGCAGACGACGCAAGTAGATCTATACACTTTGTCCCAACACAAACATATTAAATGCGAAATCTGACGATAACAAACAATCAACTTTCGTCATAGCACTGATGCTAAAAGGAGAAGACCCAAGATAAACTTACCACTTGCTCCCTACAGAAACACGTCAGACACGAAATATGATGACAACAACCGTTTACTTTCTTATGTTGTACAGAGGCTTGAAGTGGATATCAAAAACGTTCCTTCTGCCTAATATATACACAAATATAGAAAATCTGAAGAAAGAAACATTAAAGTTGATACCTTGAGGACATGCCAACCCCCCCCCACCCCCCCCCCCCCCCAGAAGGAGGATCTGAGACATATATACGTATATGATAATCCTCACACAAAAAACACTTCACACAAACTTTAATGAGGACATACCTATAGTTTTCTAGAGTTGAGACGCCAAAAGAAGAACACAAAAGGGGTTCTACGTCCCCTTTACTCCTACACAAAGACAGAACAGACAAAATCAGACAACAAACCTCTCACCCTGTTCACTAACCACGTGATGCTAACAGCAGACTTGCTGGGAAGGAGGGCAAGATGGTCAGTGAGATAATGTGGTCAGCTCCAGCAGAACAAGATGGTCAGTGAGATAATGTGGTCAGCTCCAGCAGAACAAGTTGGTCAGTGAGATAATGTGGTCAGCTCCAGCAGAACAAGATGGTCAGTGAGATAATGTGGTCAGCCCCAGCAGAACGAAACACGCACGTTAAACCAGACTCTAAAGCTGTTTGCCCTGAAATAGCTGTAGCATTTACGTGACTCATGTTAGGAAGAAGCGGCATGTTTGTATTGCGGATGGGATTACAGTCTACACGTCGGAAGTCGAGATGACCAGTCGGGGGTAAAGCAGCAACAGGTCCATCTGGAGAGAGTAAGAGAAGAACGTTTGTAGTTCTCTGCAGCCATTGCTTTCAAGTGTGAAAGAGTAGGCTTCATGTTTGAAGATGACAGCAATGAGTGTGGAAGGAAACATGACCAATGGGCTGTTCGTGCTCCAAACGTTATTTGTCGGATGTAAGGATTTTAAGTGAACAGTCGATCAGAGGACATGAAATGATGGAGCGGATAGATTATGGTGGCACAGGAGAAATAACTTTCAAACAGCTTCACAATCAGGAGCAATGCGTTTCAAAGGCTGGACTGTGACCAGGTTTTCAGTCATTCATTCGATTTTACTCTGAGCTCTAGCAGCTTCAAAGCGTAATGAGGGCATAGCAACAATCTTGTGCCATCTGTATCTGTGGCTTCAAAAGTAAACAATGGGGGAAGGAAGGGGGGAGGGGGGAGAGTCAGGATAGAGGCAGCGAAGGAGAACAGAGAAACGTTTGAAAAATCTGGAAGTCACTGCATTCTGTTAGTTCATTGTGGTTTCTGTATGTATGACGTCACATTCTGATCTTTTGTTGTTGTTTTTGTTGTTATTGTTGTTGTTGCTATAAATGCAAAAAAAAATTCTTTCAAACAGAAAATACCTCAAAAATCTGTTTGCCAAACTTTCAAACTGTGCTGTATGTGTGTGTGTTCTGTATGACATTGTACAGTACGCCTTATTGATCATACTGTATTAAACAGTATCGAATTCCACTGGATGGCCAAACTCAGGGAGGAAAAAAGATAACGACCGAAAGGCGGAGGCAGGAAAGCAGGCAGACAGCAGAGAAAGTAGTTATCAGTCCGGTCAGAAGGTCAGAAAAATGGGGTGAGGCGGGTAAATGCAGATTGTAAGAGAGAGAGAGAGAGAGAGAGAGAGAGAGAGAGAGAGAGAGAGAGAGAGAGAGGCTGCCACACTTGTCAAAAGGTCAGGGAAATTGGACGAAGCCACTGAATGATACAAACACAACAAACCGTCCGTCACTGATCATTTCCTGATGATGGATAAGAGAGCTGCTGAAGAGAGCTATAATGTAATGACAGTTGACAGAAAGAAGCAGGCAGACGTCTCTGTCAGTCAGTCTGTCTGTCTGTCTGTCCCCTTCATAGTGACACTCTGCCCCCTCCATTTCTCATCTAGTTTCCTTCCCCTAATGCATTTCCCCACCCACTTCAACACCCAAAGGAAACATTAGAACACGCACGCACGCCCTTGCATGCATACAAGCATGTACATGCACACAAAAGCATATAAAAGCATATACGCACACTCATACATACGCATACTGAGGGAACTATAGCGTATCTGTGTGTCCGTCTATCTCTCGATTTAAGTCTCTGTAATTTTAAATGGAACGTAAATTTCTTGAACACACGGAAGGGTCATTTTTTGGCCTAAAATGACCCGACCTATCGAGAAAGGGTCTACAAATCATTTGAATACGATCAATGGATCAAACTATTTAGCATGTTTCAAGATCATACTTCAAGGTCATAAAAAAATGGAAAGGCACTGGGAGAGCGCTAACCCAGGTTAGGAACTGAGCGTTCACATGGTAATGTATCTTGTTAATAACATTCGATTCAAATCAGGGAGTGTCGATAAAAGTCGACCTATATCAGGAGCGGCCTTGCATATTGAAATGTACTGCCTATAACCTCTATATTTTCATGTAGAGCGGCCTTGCATATTGAAATGTACCCTGTGAGTGAGGTTCGAGCCATATGAGGAGAAGAGAATTACACGGCAATGGGCTTACACATGGTCCTTAATGGTAGATTGACCTGTTGCCTGACAGTCATATGCCCTATGCTCGCGGTATGAGATGTGGAGAATCCTTTTGGAACTTCTATTCTCTAAAATGCCAGGACTCTTCGCTTGCGATCCTCTGCCAATGTTCAGTTTTGACGAGAAATGTGGATACCAGAAACAATTTCTACCTCATGGTGACCTCAGTTTCGATGTCCTCTCCACGTCTGTGGCCTTGGTTTGATTCCGTCAGGGTCACCGGTATCGGCGAATCCATGGGGGAAGTCGGTAGACAAACGTGATGACGCCCTTTGGAGGGAGAGCTCACTCATGCCAGCTCCGCGACAAAGCAATTATTGTCGTCAATGGAGGGCTTAGGAAGTGGCGTCCTGCGTATGTTGGGTCCACTGAACACCACCGAAGTGACTCGGCAGCAGTGCAGTGTCTCTTTCGGTGGGTTGCCTCTTGACGACTTGACTTGTTCTCTCTGGATTGCCGGTGCCGGGGCTGTGGCTGTGGACGGGGAGTCGGAATGAGCGGCATGGGTGCACTGCCACTGAGGTGGCACAGAAAACGGGACAGAAAGATAAAAAAACAAACAGGTGGCACAGTTCTACAGCTAATACAGCCGGTGTCCCCGATAGTGCTGTCATCATGGCAGACAGCAGCTAATACAGCCGGTGTCCCTGATAGTGCTGTCATCATGGCAGACAGCAGCTAATACAGCCGGTGTCCCCGATAGTGCTGTCATCATGGCAGACAGCAGCTAATACAGCCGGTGTCCCCGATAGTGCTGTCATCATGGCAGACAGCAGCTAATACAGCCGGTGTCCCCGATAGTGCTGTCATCATGGCAGACAGCAGCTAATACAGCCGGTGTCCCTGATAGTGCTGTCATCATGGCAGACAGCAGCTAATACAGCCGGTGTCCCTGATAGTGCTGTCATCATGGCAGACAGCAGCTAATACAGCCGGTGTCCCCGATAGTGCTGTCATCATGGCAGACAGCAGCTAATACAGCCGGTGTCCCCGATAGTGCTGTCATCATGGCAGACAGCAGCTAATACAGCCGGTGTCCCCGATAGTGCTGTCATCATGGCAGACAGCAGCTAATACAGCCGGTGTCCCTGATAGTGCTGTCATCATGGCAGACAGCAGCTAATACAGCCGGTGTCCCTGATAGTGCTGTCATCATGGCAGACAGCAGCTAATACAGCCGGTGTCCTGATAGTGCTGTCATCATGGCAGACGCGCTTAGACAGCGGTGTCCTGATAGTGCTGTCATCATGGCAGACGCAGCTAATACAGCCGGTGTGCCTGTAGTGCTGTCATCATGGCAGGACAGCAGCTAATACAGCCGGTGTCCTGATAGTGCTGTCATCATGGCAGACAGCAGCTATACAGCCGGTGTCCTGATAGTGCTGTCATCATGGCAGACGCAGCTAATACAGCCGGTGTCCCGATAGTGCTGTCATCATGGCAGACAGCAGTAATACAGCCGGTGTCCCCGATAGTGCTGTCATCATGGCGACAGCAGCTAATACAGCCGGTGTCCCTGATAGTGCTGTCATCATGGCAGACAGCAGCTAATACAGCCGGTGTCCCTGATAGTGCTGTCATCATGGCAGACAGCAGCTAATACAGCCGGTGTCCCTGATAGTGCTGTCATCATGGCAGACAGCAGCTAATACAGCCGGTGTCCCCGATAGTGCTGTCATCATGGCAGACAGCAGCTAATACAGCCGGTGTCCCTGATAGTGCTGTCATCATGGCAGACAGCAGCTAATACAGCCGGTGTCCCTGATAGTGCTGTCATCATGGCAGACAGCAGCTAATACAGCCGGTGTCCCTGATAGTGCTGTCATCATGGCAGACAGCAGCTAATACAGCCGGTGTCCCTGATAGTGCTGTCATCATGGCAGACAGCAGCTAATACAGCCGGTGCCCCCGATAGTGCTGTCATCATGGCAGACAGCAGCTAATACAGCCGGTGTCCCGATAGTGCTGTCATCATGGCAGGACAGCAGCTAATACAGCCGGTGTCCCTGATAGTGCTGTCATCATGGCAGGCAGCCTGCAGACGTTGTCCGGGCAGAGCCTTCTGCGGCGAGCGTCCCGCTCTGTCTGGGAAACAGCATGAGTTTCTGTTTTTCTATTTCATTTTCCCAGTGGCATTGTCCCCACGCAGCTTTCTGTCCACAGCCACATCACGACTTGTCCCGTCGAATCCCCGGCACTGGCAACACACAGGGAGCCGTCAAGAGTCAAGTCGTCCTAAGACGCTGCACTCCTGTCGAGTCATTTCTGTGGTGTTCCGTGGCGCCTGTTCTGATCCAACATACGCAGGACACCACCTACTAAGCCCCCTACACACGACAATAACTGCTCAGTCGCGGAGCCGGTGTGAATAAGCGCCCCCCTCTGGAAAGAGTTACCAGGTCCGTCCTGCGACAGTCCCCGTGACCTGCTGGCCGATACTGCCGATCTCGATATCAAACCGTCAGTGGCATAGACACGTGGCCACAGGATGTCTGCGGCGAACGCTTGAAATGTTCTGTGACGGCCCTCAGTTGTTCGCGAAAGACACAGACAAGACGATTGTACCTGGATTCTGTTTTCCTTCCTTCTTTTACACACACACACACACACACACACATACACACACACACACACACACGTACATACATGTGTACATACATGTATATATATATATATATATGTGTGTGTGTGTGTGTGTGTGTGTGTGTGTGTGTGTGTGTGTGTGTGTGTGTGTGTGTGTGTGTGTGTGTGTGTGTGTGTGTGTGTGTGTGTGTGTGTGCGTGCGTGCGCGCGCGTGTGGGTGTAAAGAAAACCATCTCAACGACCACCTCAACCACGGCCAACAAGAAAGAACAGCAACCATGATAAAAAAAAATCGCATGTGTTTGTAAGAACGCACTCAATACTGTGTGTGACTGTCTATCACACAACGAGAAAACGAAGAACAAGAGTGAACAAGTTAAGCGATCTGCTAGTGTCAGTTATACAACACAGGGTGGGACGGTAGAGAGAGAGAGAGAGAGAGAGAGAGAGAGAGAGAGAGAGAGAGAGAGAGAGAGAAAGAGAGGGAGGGAGGGAGAGAGAGAGAGAGAGAAAAGAGAGGGAGGGAGAGAGAGAGAGAGAGAGAGAGAGAGAGAGAGAGAGAGAGAGAGAGAGGAGAGAGAGAGAGAGAAGGACAGAGACAAACAGTCCAAACCTTTCAAATGAATTGCATACTAAAAAATAATCAATGAATGTAAAAGATATGCACGCTCTGTCACTTCATTCAACATTTAAAACAAAACAAGATGCAAAGCATATAAACGTACTCCCAGTTTGGTGGTAAAAATTTTGTATGTAAGAGAAAAGAAAAAAAAAATGTTGCTCTCCCCGGCGGGGAATAGAACTCAGGTCTCCCGCGTGACAGGCGGGGATACTAACCACTATATTACCGAGGAGCTGACATAGTTTGGTTACACATAAAATTATAAATCGTTATTGCAAGAAGGGAGACAATTTCCAGTTAGTGGAAGAAAAAACTCGACAGCGTGATGGTTATTTCCCTTATCGGACTTGATTTTTTAAAATTATCATTTATAGCCATTACTAACGGCTATTCTGGTAAAATAAAACATCGGGCATCATCCTTGACCCATAATGAAGATACCTACAAATTTTCAGAAAGATCGGCCCAGAAGTTTTGTCTGGAGCGAGTGGAACACATTTTGACCATGGACAGACAGACAGACAGACAGACAGATAGACAGACAGACAGACAGCATTTCTTCGTTTCCATTGTAAAGTACTCCCTGTTCTATAAGAACTGGGAGTACAAAAACTGATCACACTGATTCATATAGGAGTACCCAATAAAAGAAACAAACACCGCATAACTACACCTATCTCGCCGAAAAAAAAAAAAAAAGAATGAGAAACTTGTTCAGCGCAGACTACAGTACAGGCAGTGAGATCAGAATTCCTCCCGCACTGCAACCTACTTTACTGTACAGCGACTCCATCTGCGCTATCTAACTCCTCTCTTACCGACCCCCCCCCCCCCTCTCTCTCTCTCTCTCTCTCTCTCCATAAAACTCGTCCGTCTCACTGGCCACGTCATACCTTCAGGGGCTATCACTCCTGCCAACAAAGCGCACTGTTAACCTCCTCGCCAAAACCTTCCACATCACTAATCTCTGACACAGCGCTTTTTTATGTGTGTGTGTGTGTGTGTGTGTGTGTGTGTGTGGTGTGTGTGTGTGTGTGTGTGGAGAGAGAGAGAGAGAGAAGAGACAGACAGACAGACAGAGAGAGAGAGAGAGAGAGAGAGAGAGAGAGAGAGTCACCATCATCACCAACTAAATCACATAATCCTTTCCCGCAGTCCCCAATCTCAACCCCCCACCCCACCCCACCCGCATCCCTTCCCCCATCCACCCAAGTCTTCCGTCAGATTTATCAGGAGGGTGTTTCTGGCAGATTCTGCCAGGGTCTGGCACATTCCACTTCGGTGGTCGTTAAAAAGGTTCAGCTCAAATCTTTCGACCCCTAGATTTCCATTTCCTCATCCCCCCCCTCCCCTACCTCTCCTCCCCATTTTTAGTGTGTGGAAGTGGGGTTGGGGTGTGGGATGGGTATGGGCGGGGGGCGGGGGGGGGGGGGGGGGGTGGTAGATGTGGGGGAGGAGTTGATAGATTACAGTATGATTAATTCACTACGGTCATGATGTAATAAAGGGGCACGTCGCTTACCGTTTGCATCATAACTAATGTCACTTACCATATGCATAATGAATAATGTCACTTACCGTACGCATCATAAATAATGTCGCTTACCATATGCATAATAATAATGTCACTTACCGTTTGCATCATAATAATGTCACTTACCATATGCATAATGAATAATGTCACTTACCGTACGCATCATAAATAATGTCGCTTACCATATGCATAATGAATAATGTCACTTACCGTTTGCATCATAAATAATGTCACTTACCATATGCATAATGAATAATGTCACTTACCGTACGCATCATAAATAATGTCGCTTACCATATGCATAATAAATAATGTCACTTACCGTACGCATCATAAATAATGTCGCTTACCATATGCATAATAAATAATGTCACTCAACCGTATGCATCATAAATAATGTCACTTACCATATGCATAACAGATAATGTCACTACCGTATGCATCATAAATAAGTCGCTTACTATGCATCATAAATAATGTCGCTTACCGTATGCATCATAAATAACGTCGCTTACTGTATGCATATAAATAATGTCGCTTACCATATGCATAACAAATAATGTCACTTACCGTATGCATAATAAATGATGTCGCTTACCGTATGTATCATAAATAATGTCGCTTACCAGATGCATAACAAATAATGTCACTTACCGTATGCATAATAAATAATGTCGCTTACTGTATGCATCATAAATAATGTCACTTACTGTATGCATCATAAATAATTCTTAATTTTCAAATATATATATATATATATATATTATCTTAATATGTTCCGCTGTTTGTTTCCTGTTCAGCATAGTTAGGCTGAAAGTTATGTGGCACTCGCAATGGGCTGGATTCAGTATACCCAGCATGAATTGTATTTAACTGTGCTATACTTACGTATGTATTGTACAGGGAACAAAGAAAAGTTTGTGAAGAAGACAGCGTGAGACATCTAGACAGAGATTGGAAGGAAGGAGGGGAGGGGGGGGGGAGGGGGGGGAGAGAAACAGAGAGAGAGAGAGAGAGAGAGAGAGACAGACAGACAGACAGACAGACAGGTGTCCAGGTTGGAGTAAATTATCCTGTACTTGCATATATGTGGCACAAGAGACACAGAAAAGTGTCTGAATGAGGGAGCGAGACAGAGGGAGGAAGAAAGAACGAACACACACACACACACACACACACACACACACACACACACACACACACACACACACACACAGACACACACACACACACACACAGAGAGAAGAGAGAGAGAGAGAGAGAGAGAGAGAGAGAGAGAGAGAAGAGAGAGAGAGAATCTAGGAGGAAGGGGGGGGGTGGAATATGATGGTGAGATAAAGGAGAAGATGGGGGAGGAGAGAGAGGATAGGGAAGGGTCTCTTGACACAGAAGACCGCCTTGGATCCCCAGACAAGAGGCAGGCATTAGGCCATGGCACCATTTCAAAGTGGATGAGATAAGCTGCAATCACAGCAGCGCAGAGATTGTCATGTACAAATACCATTTAAAAAAAAAGGCAAGGGGAGAGAGGGGGGGGTGAAGGGAGGGAAAGAGTGAAAGGAAAGAGAGAGAGAGAGAGAGAGAGAGAGAGAGAGAGAGAGAGAGAGGAAGGGAGGGAATGAGTGAAGAAGAGAGAGAGAAGTGGAGAGAGAGGGGGATGAGCCAATGAGAGAGGAAACAATGGGGAAAGGGAGGGGGAAGAGAAGGTGGGGGAGGTAGGGAAAGAGATACAGGGACAGAGAAAAAGGGGTAAGAAAGAGAAAAAGAGAAGAAAAACAGAGAAAGAGGAACGATGGAGAGGAAAGGAGAGAGAGAGAGGAGAGAGAGAGAGAGAGAGGAGAGAGAGAGGGGGGGGAGAAGGAGGGACAGGGGGTAAAGGGGGAGGGAGAGGGTGAGAGAGAGAGAGAGATGAGAGAGAGACAAAGAGAGAGAGAGGGAGAGGGTTGGGAGGGGGGGGGGGGGAGGGAGGAGACAGAGTAAAAAGAACGAGAGGACAAAAATCAGAAACAGAACTCTAACAATGATCATCATCGTCATCACTATCATCGTCTGATATTTTGGGGAAACTCAAAAGGCAGTATCCCAAATATTTCTTTGGGGAAGGGATGGGGACTGACAAGAGTGGGTGGTGGTGGTTGGTCTGGGGTGGGGTGGGGGGGGGGGGGGCTGTGGGGATAAAAAAAAAAAGTGCCCTGTGGTACAATCGCGTTTTGCCCGTGCCATGAATTCTGGAGAGGGAGGCACTGATGTCACCTAGCACCGCAGCGGATCCCGAGTGAGACTGGCGGCTTTAAACCATGGCACTGTTTCAAAACCTGATGAGATAGCCTTTCATTCAGCCCTGCGCCTTTTTACGGCACTCTGCCTGATACAGACAGTCATGTAATGTACAAACTATTTTTAAGAAAAAACAAAACAAACCAACATACGAAAGAGGCTAGAAGAAACATAGAGAGAGAAGGGGAGCGATAGCGAGCGAGCAAGCGAACGGGAGAAAGAGAGTGACAGACAGACAGACAGACAGACAGATAGACAGACAGACAGCGAGACAGGCAGACAGACGGACGGACAGACAGACAGACAGACAGACAGACAGAGACAAGCAGACAGAGAGACAGAGACAGATTGACTGATTGATAATCTTTTTTCCCAAGGGTAACAGTAAGCAAGAAGATGCTTCTATTCCTATCTGGCCCTTGTTCCTTCAGGATTCGAACACACGAACGCCGTCACACAAGGTAGAACTGATCTTATAACAAAGTGATGATTCATGTAAGCTGAAAAGAAAACATGCATATACCATTACTCTCTCTCTCTCTCTCCCTCTCTTACACACACACACACACACACACACACACACACACACACACACACACACACACACACACACACACACACATTAGGGCATTATTACAAACTATGGCAACACACAAGTAAAGCGAAGTTCTGTACACAGGAAAACGGAAAAATAACAACACTCGTGTAAATCATTCCTTGTGCGTAATGACACCGAGAAAAAAAACAACAACAACAACAACAACACATGAGAGCAATTAAATCCGCCTCTCGATTACTTCTACAGCACCAAAAGAACAGATGCTGCAAATATGCAGGTTCCAGAGTCCCAGAGTATTAACACACTGCGTGATGAGACACAGGCTCAAGTACTTCATGGGAGGGTAGGAGATAAAAAGGGACACACGTTTCTAGCCTTCTCGCTATCGGAAATGGACACAGGGACTTAGCATTTTGCTTGTGGAAAACAGAGTATCCAACCATATTATGGGCAACACAACGTTGGGTCGCATTCAGGTTTCAACCTCTGCAACAGCTAAAGCATGATACGGCAGACAGTGAGAATCATACCAGGCGAGAGAGAGAGAGAGAGAGAGAGAGAGAGAGAGAGAGAGAGAGAGAGAGGGGGGGGGGGGAGAGAGAGAGAGAGGAGAGGAGAGAGAGAGAGAGAGAGAAGAGAGAGGAGAGGGGGGGGAGGGAGGGCGGCAAAGATTACACTGATACCACCAGAACATCACCTAACAAGGGAAAGTAACAATGGCGATTTATTTTGTAGTGGACGCCAGCCGCATTGAAACTCGCAAAATCTGACCCGATGCCCTGTCTTTGAGCAAGTCTGGCATACACAAGGACCAAAGGCAACATTGACATGACCTGGTTATACTGCTGTGGGATCGTGGTGACCACAACGCCATTCCAGGGATCCGTGAATTACGTACTTTCTTGTGTTTTGCACGACTAGACGGCTAGCTGAAAACAGCAACTAATGAATCGCGTTGTAAGCGTTTTGTTCTATTATTTGAATGATCCCACACAGATATCCATCGACGTTCAGTATGAATCAGGGACACACACGCACCCACATACACACAGATACACACACACACACGCTTACACACACACACACACACGCACGCACGCACGCACGTACGCACGCACGCACGCACGCACACACACGCACGCACGCACGCACGCACGCATACACACACTCACACACAGACGTACGCAGGCGCGCTTATGCGCGCGAGCGCGCATACGCACGCATGCACTCAAGCGCGCACACGCACACACACATACACACACACACACACACACACACACACACACACACACACACACACACACCGAGAACACACGTAATGAACACCTCGTGTTGGCTTTCTCCCGACAGCAGTAGTCCGCGTGTTTCCACAGAGGCCAGTGGCACGATAGCTAATAGTCTCTACCTAAAGTACACGGCCAGGAAGCCTGACCTTCCGAGCCCCTGGACTAGGCAGCTCAGTGCCCTCAACCCCAACCACACCCCACCCAGCTCTCTGTCTGTCTCTCTGTCTGTTGTCTGTCTGTCTGTCTGTCTGTCTGTCTGTCTCTCTCTCTCTCTGGCTGTCTCTGTCTCTGTCTGTCTGTCTGTCTGTCTGTCTGTCTGTCTCTCTCTCTCCAAACACACACACTTTGCTCACTCCCCGTTTACCTATCTAATCGTTGGGAACGGTGTGGTGAAGATGTCCACTGATTCGTTAGAAAGTGCCGCAGACCTGAGTCCTGCGTGTAAAATGCACCTACAGAGAAGCAAGTATGTAAACATATACAGATAGGCACACGTGCGCGCGCGCTCGCTCGCACGCACGCGCGCGCACACACACACACACACACACACACACACACACACGTACGCACGCACGCACGCACCCTAACACACACACACACACCACACACACACACACACACAAACAAACACACACACACACACACCATCCCCACCTCCTCCCAGGAGACATCAAGCTGACTATCAACATCTGTAACAAATGATTCTGTTAAAAAGAAGAAGGTTATGGTCCCTATAAACATGTTGTCAGTCAAGGGTTTAACATTTACCATTAACCTACCTTTGAGTCACACCTCCTCCCCTCCACCTCTTCACCACCTCTTCTTCCCTTCCTCCTTCCTACCCCTATCTCACCCCCCTCCCCCCCCCCCCTCCGACTTTACGTTTTTCATTTACAAAAAAATTCTTGTCTGTGAGACAGATCTGTGTGAAATCATTGCCATAATGATAGACAAAATATTTGCATACGTTTGTTCTTCCATACTCCCTCTTCCCCGAATACCCCTCCCCAACACATACACACGCTCGCACACACATACAAACAAACAAGCAAACACACACACACATTCACACACGCACACACACATACATACACACACATACAGACAAACACACACACACACACACATACACAGAGGGGAGAGAGAGAGAGAGAGAGAGAGAGAGAGAGAGAGAGAGAGAGAGAGAGAGAGAGAGAGAGAGAGAGAGAGAGAGAGACAGACAGACAGAGAGAGAGGTTCGTGTCAGTCAGAGGCAAAATAATACCGGAGTCAAAATTACTCCGGGGAAATTGAAATAAAAGAAAGGGAGATGGGAGATTGGCAGAGCAGAGAATGGAGTGGGGATGAGGGTGCGAGGGAAGGCAGATGATATGTGTGTGTGTGTGTGTGTGTGTGTGTGTGTGTGTGTGTGTGTGGTGTGTGTGGTGTATTTTGTGTGTGGTGTGTGTGTGAGTGTGTGTGTGTGTGTGTGTGTGTGTGTGTGTGTGTGTGTGTGTGTGGTGTATGTGTGTGTGTGTGCGTGTGTGTGCGTGTGTGTGTGTGTGTGTGTGTGTGTGTGTGTGTGTGTGTGTGTGTGTGTGCGTGCGTGCTGTGTGTGTGTGTGTGTGTGTGTGTGGTGTGTGTGTGTGTGTGGTGTGTGTGTGTGTGTGTGCGTGTGTGTGTGTGTGATGAAAGAACCAGCAGGCGCCTGATCATCAGTGAGTGTAAGCTGACATGTTGATGTTTGCGACTGGCGCGAGTGTTAATGCTCTTGATGTATCTGATCTAAGCATGTGTGGTGTTATGTTTATCTGTGCCCCAAACCCGCGACATTATCAAACGCCCACTGCACTTCAGCGACCCATGCACCCGGCTTTTATGTCAGGGTAGCATAAGACAGGTACAAAGGCCAGCATCAATGGCTTCTTGCAAGACGTGGAATGAACAGTCGGCCACTTGCAGAGTCAGTAATTTGCACTCTGGACAGCACGATTCTCCTTCAAAGTCCGATGATTCATAGATCCGCCTGTTGAGTCAGCTCATGAGCAGACATTTCTTCCCGCCAGGGGGAGTAATTCTTAGTAAGGACTGAAAGGGTTACTGCCCGTGTGTGTGTGTGTGTGTGTGTGTGTGTGTGTGTGTGTGTGTGTGTGTGTGTGTGTGTGTGTATGTGTGTGTGTCTCCCAAACCTCCAAATGTCGATGTTCATATCACTAGGTCTGCAATCAATATCAAAACCAGTGGAAGAGAAGACTGGGTGCAGACAGTGGTGCTGATACAGTCCATCACCTCCAGAGATACCAGCAAACAATTCTCTTCAGATTGTCAGATTGAGAACTGGCCACTGCCGACTGCTGAGTCACCTCAGTCGAATTAAGATTGCCCACATAGACGAATGTCCATGTGACACTGGATCTCAGACCCCAGAACACATCCTCCAAAACTGCCCAGCCCATGATGTTCTACGGCGTCAAACCTGGCCAGAGGGTGCAGAACTGCAGATGCAGCTTTGGGGCAGCGTCAAGACCCGAGAAGACTGTGGGATTCATCATGGCGACAGGATTTAAGACCTGACGCAATGAAGAAAAAACTGACCGCAGAAGAAGAAGATTATCACTAGAAAATTTAAATATTCAATGAAAAGAGTGTTACTACGCAGACAAAGACCAATTCGTCACAGTGTCTCTACAGAGTTGATTCAGTGGAAAAGCTGTAAATCACGTAATCAATAATGTGAAGAGAACTTGGACCCCTCGCTTGACCTGTGGGGAAAGCGCTTGTTACAACCGATCGAAAAATTTGCTCTCCGTGTACTGTTAATCTTGCAGAAGCAACCAGAACCCGGTGATTGATATACATCCAAATTCCCTCCAAAACGTACTGGAGCTGTACCTGAGACGTATTCCATCTCGTGGTGAAATATGATTTCAAATATATTCAATAGCTTGTGCGCGATTCTGCTAAGGGACAAACAGTCCTACGCGTGTGGGTAAAAACAAAGCCTATATGGGGGAATTAACGTCAACCGTCTTCTTTCATTTGACTTCAAGAAAACGTGGAAGTGGTTTCCAAAGAAAGGAACTAGCGGGCCTGTAAAGAGTGTACATGATAACAGTTGGAGCTGGGAAACACTATCTAACAACATAGGGCAGTTGAAAACTGTGGAGTCATCCTCCTCTGGAAAAAATCTCCGATAACTGCCGGTAAAAGGAATCTACAGACATGGCAGACAGCAGGAGACATGAAAACGTTGTCTGTCATTTATAAGAAACAAAAGCAATAGTCCTCCAAAGGGAAGAAAACAGTACACAAGATCACAATTCCACTCTTCAAATGTTCGGCCACGTGGTCTTTTTCAAGAGAAAAACAAAAAACAAAAACAATACGACTACGTAATGTCCATCTTTGGCAACTGGACAGAGTAGAGAATTGACGTCATAAATGTAATTACACAAGTTCTGACATCATAATGTGTAATGTCATCAACAAGAAATGGGGAGGCGAGGGGGGGGGGGGGGGGGGGTGAAGAAAAGAAAAGAACAAAAAAAACATCCTCAGGAACTAGATCAGAGACACAATAACAGGATGGGAACTTTGCTCTGTCCAGCTGCCAAAGATGGACATTACATAGCTGTATTGTTTTTGTTTTTGTTTTCTCTTGAAAAAGGCCACGTGGCCGATAATCTGAAGAGTGGAACTGTGATCTTGTATAATTTATAGGAATGCGCCTGATAGTCTGGTTTCCTATTCTCAATGAGAGAAGCAATTCCATTCTGCATGAAAATCTATTATAACTTTCAGTTCAACAGAATCAATGTTCATTTCTCGATTTTTCATTTGGAAATATAATTCTCGAGAGAGAGTTTAGCTGTTGTTGTTGTTGCTGTTGTTGTTTTTGTAATCCCTCAAACCGCCCCTCTCTTAAAAAAAATAGTGCTTCCAGATATTTGTTTTACTGACTCAAGATACGTGTCTGACTGATTCCAGCAAGATGCTTCTTATATTGAGAGCAAGGTAATGTAAGAAAAAAAATAAAGGTAAAATGCAACACTGGCACCAGCCTGCATGTCCACAAAATAAGGCGAGTGCCACTGCTCCAGCTGTTCTCTTACTGTCAAATTTGGCTTTGAAAGCTCAGACTTTGTTCAAGTTGCATGTGAATCAGAGCAAAGAGAAAACAAAAACAGTGAAAAATATGATTTGAGCAAAATGAAGCAAAACCCACCTCCATAACGTTAGCAAAATAACAACAAAAACAAGACAAATGTAATGAAGAGATCGCCGTGACACGATTTTTTCCGGAAGAGAAGTTGCCACAACGCCATTTTCATGCCAGCGCTGTTGCTGCATACAGTTTGTATCCTCTGATAAGGCCCCCACTCCCCACCCCGCCTCCTCCATCTGTCCCTTTGTTACCCCCCCCCCCAATCCTCACCCTTCCTCTCTCCCTTCATCACCCTCTCAAGCTATTACTTTGCATCCGGGAGAAAGAAAAAAAAGATGGCACGCTCTTGATCGACAAGTTGGAAGTCTTTTCAAGGTGAGGAGGAGGAGGAAGAAGAAGAAGAAGCAACATGCTCACCTGCTGCCTCAGACATTTTGTCAGCATCTGGAACAACTTTTCCAGGCCACTGATGCGGCGGGTCGGATCCATTTTCTACCCAGCAGGGGCGAGAGGTGAGGATCTGTCCGGGTCACATAGACAGACAGAGAGGCAGGGCGGGGGGGGGGGGGGGGGGGGGGGGAGACAGACGGGCAGACATCATCATGAGTCACGGAACAGCGGTGGCTTCGTCAATGACTCCTTTGAAACACCCGCGTTATGGTTTACGCTGGTGAGGTTAGTTAAGCTGTATTGTTCCCAGGTGAAGTACCATTTTAAAGAAGCCAACACACATGTTTTTTTTTTTCTGAAGGCATACACAATGTGTTTTTGAAGGCATACACAATGTTTTTTCTGATGGCATACACAATGTTTTTTCTGAAGGCATACACAGTGTGTTTTTGAAGCATCAATGTTTTTTTGAAGGCATACACAATGTTTTTTCTGAAGGCATACACAATGTTTTTTTCTGAAGGCATACACAATGTGTTTTCTGATGGCATACACAATGTTTTTTTTCTGAAGGCACACACAATGTGTTTTCTGAAGGCACACACAACGTTTTTCTGAAGGCATACACAATGTTTTTTTCTGAAGGTATACACAATGTTTTTTTCTGAAGGTATACACAATGTTTTTTTCTGAAGGCACACACAACGTTTTTCTGAAGGCATACACGATCAGATACCTACGTAAAAATGCCGTACAGTCGAGCCGTTCCACTGCATCGCCGACTCGTGCACAAAGTTAACAATGAGTGAGGCATGCCTGTTTGGTTTGGGGTACCTGTTTCTTTCCACCATCAATACTACCCGTCACAGAGAGGTGCGATGGAAGAAATCGTTCAAAACACAGTAAAGTACCTTTCAAAGTGCAGGGCTATCCGAAGGCAAGGGCCATTCAATGTTAAGGGCCCTTCAATGTTAAGGGCCTTTTAAAAGTAAAGGCCTTTCCTGTTCTTGTCTGTGAGGCACAGGCACGCGTTCACCAGCAACGTTGTTCGTCATTGGGCCATGAAACGAAACGCCAGAAACGTATGAAATGAGTACATCCGCCAAATAGCTTCAAAACATACTTGGCACAAAAACCTATGTCAAACAACCGTGTTTCCAGAGGAGATACCCATTTCAAAGAGGCTCACCCAATTCAGAGCAGCGAGCATTTTGAAACGAAGTCAGACGTGAAATGCATGAAACACTGCACTGCTGCATGGTTAAGCCAGGACGACACGCTGTTTCACGAGTCTCGTGTGAGACGGCCTTAAGATGGACGGGAATCGCATGAAACATCGTGCAGCACCCTAGTTTCGGCACGAAATGCTGTTTTAGACTCCAGTGTGACGTAGGCCTTATATTCCTGTTTAACGTGCACAGGCCACACGCCTCAATTAGGATTTTGCACTAAATCCCTGTATCATCCATGTAAGCGTATTAAGGTGTAGCATAAAGTTGAGCCAAAATTTCATATTAAGCCGATAGTAGATCAAATGAACAACCGTTCATTAATTACTTTACTTATTGTTAGGGAAATCTGCCGGTGAAATCATTCACAATCTAGAAATACATGAGCTACCTCTTACCTGAAATCACACGTGACCTATCTTTGCGCCTAGTGGTATCCCCAAAATAGTCCTATTGCTTTCATTTTAATCTGTCGGCTTGGAAAGCATCTGGCGTGTATCTTCATGGATATGTGAAAGAAAAGAAGGTAAACCAACTGTCAGATATAGTAAATATTTTCTAAACAATATAACGTGCTTATCTATAAATACGCGACTCCTTAAGTAAGGCATTGGCGCATCAATTTTTGGTGTGTAGCCATACCCAACCAGAAAGGACAGACAATCCTCGCAGACAGGGCTTTAACCATCCCGGGAGAGTGAATGGGGAAAGGCACATAACTGACACTACACTGACCTCACTAGACCGATTCCACCGTAAGGTAAGCTGAAAGTAATGACTTTCATTACCTCGGGGCCCAGTGGGACTCTAATTTGAAACGTGTGACTATGAACTGTGGTTCCACCATTGAGCTAACCAAGCACCTATTAAGCTGTTTGGGTGGGGACGGCGGAGTAGACCTGGGTGCGTTGTGTATTACTGCCTTGCGCGCTGACTGTATCTTTAAGGAACAGGGTCTTGCAGTTTTCGGCAGTTTCAGGGCTTATAAAGGGTCCCGTATTCAAAAGCTGTTAGATGACTCTACTCTCAAAATGCATGATTTCACTTAAACAGTATGGCCAGATTTGATAACTTTACTCTCAAAATGTATCTTTTCGGTTAAATAGCAAGACCAGGATCGAACATGTGCATTTGTTGAGCATTCATAGAAAATCTAAAACGTTTCCTACCTCAAGTCACTTTAACCTTTGACGCAGAAACATGACATGACAAAAAAAAAAAAAAAAAAAGGACGGGAAAAGATAATAATCGGGAAAAAGGCATGACGTAAATATGACATGACAGAAAGATTTCAAGACAAAAAGATGACAAGGTGAAAAGATGACGTCATGGTGAACAGGAAATTGACAAGACGGAAAGGTGACATGATTCAAAGATGACGTCACCGTGGGAGACGTGACGGAAGGAAGACATGACGGGAAAATGACAAGGCGGGAAGACGACAGGTTTGAAAGCGCGTGAGTGTCGGAAGTAGTCCCCACCCCTACCCCCGCCTCTCCTTCAATTTCCGCCCGTTGACATGCCGATGAAGGACAAACTCTTCTTAGCACATCTCCCACGTCAATGGTACACTTTCTTCAGGACTGTCCGGCACACCTGGACCTCACAGCAGAGACCTGGCCCGCTGACATGCCGACGAAGGACAGACTCTTCTTAGCACATCTCCCACGTCAATGGTGCACATTCTCCAGGACTGTCCGGCAGACTCTTCTTAGCACATCTCCATGTCAATGGTGCACATTCTCCAGGACTGTCCGGCACACCTGGACCTTACAGACAGAAACCTTGCCCGTTGACATGCCGATGAAGGACAAACTCTTCTTAGCACATCTCCCACGTCAATGGTACACTTTCTCCAGGACTGTCCGGCACACCTGGACCTCACAGCAGAGACCTGGCCCACTGACATGCCGATGAAGGACAAACTCTTCTTAGCACATCTCCCACGTCAATGGTTTTTACCTTTCTCCAGTACTGTCCAGCACACCTGGACCTCACAGCAGAAACCTGGCTTGCTGACATGCCGATGAAGGACAAACTCTTCTTAGCTCCTTCGGGAGTCCCCGATCTACTGCAAGCATACTATCCCTCTGACATTTGCTTCGCCAGTATCCGGCTGCTCTGTTTGTCTCCCCTGGTGTTCGTTACGGCCGCACATGCTACGTTACATTCCCTCACACACTGCGACCTTGTTTGAAGTCAAGCCTGGCCAAAATAAATGGGCATCTCTGAGAGGTGTCCAATGAAATCTTAGCAGTAATATGGGGTGTGGAAAACAATTTGTTCAAAGACTAGGGTCATGAACTGACCGCATTCCATTGATTTATCAAAAAATTAAAAAAACGAATACTAGGAGCAGTTTTGGGCTGGAAAATGTAAATGCATGAGGGATATCATATATCGGCGCCCCGGTAGGAAGAACCACAAGGAAGAGCTTGACATCAGGTCTTTAGAGAAGGACATTCACCTCAGACGAGTGTTGTGGCGCTGCTACGCTCTAAGGTGGCCAGGCCATATCCAGCTGATGACTGCTTGATCCCCTTCTGCTGGCAGAGTTTGTTTTTTTTTTTTTTTTTCTGCCGCTGCCGGATTTTGAACCTGCACTTTTTGGATGAGTGGGCGTCTCAAGCAGTTCCTTTTCTTTTTTTTTTTTTTTTTTTTTTTTAGACGGATGTCCAACCCATATCTCTCTTTCAGACATGTGTTGTAGATTGGACAATCAAGCCTTGTAAAGTTCACTTTTGTTCTTCCTCGATCAGATCCAGCTGGAAACTTTTCAGCTCTCTCTATCTATCTCTCTATGCCCTTCAAAATTCAATAAAGATATATTTGACAGATTCACAAGAATAAGTGCAAAAAAAAGGAGAGATTTGGCAGATTCACAAGAATAAGTGCAAAAAAGAGATTTGGCAGATACAAGAATAAGTGCGAACACATTCGGTAAAAAAAAAAACGAAAAAAAAACCCCTCTATTTTCAGAGAAAGAGAAAGACCATAGAGCACCTTGATGTCCAACGACATGCTTTCATCTCAGAAGCATGCTGTGAAACAAGCTGTGAAACAGGCTGTGAAACAGGTTGTGAAACATGCGCTTGTCCGCAAACTCCATTTCTCCACCCCAAGCCCCTCTACTTTGCGATGGTTCCGGAGTTTATACTGTTTTATTGTTTCTTCACTTTATCCAGAGCAAACTTAAAGGACTGTATATATATATATATATATATATATATATATATATATATATGTGTGTGTGTGTGTGTGTGTGTGTGTGTGTGTGTGTGTGTGTATACATATATATGTATGTATGTATATATATATATATATATATATACGAGAGAAAAGAGAGAGAGAGAGAGAGAGAGAGAGAGAGAGAGAGAACGAGGCAGAGAGACAGAGAGAGAGAGAGAGAGATGAGTGTGTGTGTGTGTGTGTGTGTGTGTGTGTGTGTGTGTGTGTGTGTGTCTGTGTCTGTGTATATGTGTGTGTGTCTGTCTGTGTGTGTGCGTGTGTGTGTATGTGTGTGTAATACATACATGAATAGATAGAGACAGAGAGAGAGAGAGAGAGAGATAGGTAGACAGATTTATCAAGATAGATAGATAAATAGATAGATAGATGAACAAATATAGATAGATAAGTAGTCAGGCATATAGACAGACAGATAGACAGATAGACATAAAGACAGATAGATATGAAACAACTAGAGGATGATGGTGTAGCAGAGAGGATGAATAGTTGGGGGGAGAGAGAGAGAGAGAGAGAGAGAGAGAGAGAGAGAGAGAAGAGAGAGAGAGAGAGAGAGAGAGAGAGAGAGAGGAGAGAGGAGACATATAGGCTGATAGGATCCCTCGGGTATAAATGAAGTTCAGAGGGGAAAAAATTAATGCCGATCGTTAATTTAGCTAAACAAACAACCGGAAGTGACATAAAAAATTTTAACATTATCACAGTTTTATGAAAGTCGCTTCTCTGGCAAGAAGTGATTCATTAAATTGCCTTCAAATAGTGTGGACAGTGTGTGCGAGCGTGTGTGTGTGTGTGTGTGTGTGTGTGTGTGTGTGTGTGTGTGTGTGTGTGTGTGTGTGTGTGTAAACTTATGCACTAGCATTTTCTCAGCTGCCTCAATCGACAAATGAACCAAACCTGGCTGGATGGAAAACGTTGACATGACCTTCCCAGCCATTCACGATGTCATTCCTATACAAGGTTATTTGGTCAAGGTCAGAGTATGTCATACCATATGGAGGAAACACTTATAATGACAACAAGAACATTTGAGTCTTACATAGAGGATCCACTGCAATCAATGAGACTACGATCTTGTCGACAGTAAGGTCAGAGGTTAATAGTCAAGGTCAGAATATGTTATCTCATATGGAGGAAACACAAAAAAGTGTTTCATTAAATTGCCTATCAAAATGATTAAATTCAACTACAGCAGTGCCACACGTTTCTCCGTTTTGATTCGTCACACACACACACACACACACACACACACACACACACACACACACACACACACATATATATATATATATGTGTTGTGTGTGTGTGTGTGTGTGTGTGTGTGTGTGTGTGTGTGTGTGTGTGTGTGTGTGTGGTGTTGTGTGCGTGTGTGTACATATATATATATATATATACAACAATATCAGAGAGAGAGAGAGAGAGAGAGAGAGAGAAGCACAGATTTTTTTTTCACCGTTATATCATTAGGTAGTCTAAAAGCTTCGTCTTTCCTCTTTATCGTTATTACAAATAAAATAGTAATAAAATCATTATAAGGACACGACAGTTTCTCTCTCTCTCTCTCTCTCTCTCTCTCTCTCTCTCTCTCTCTCTCTCTCTCTCTCTCTCTCCGTGTTATCAGTTTGTTTTGCACCCCTCTACCACGAGAGCTATGAACATCACATTTTGTTGCCTTCACTTTGTGTGTGTTTGTGTACAGGCTCGTGCTGCGCGCGTGCGTATGTGTATGTGAGCGTGGGTGCGCCGACGCGCGCGCGCGTGTGTATATAATGTGTAAATATATATATATATATATATAAGAAGAGAGAGAGAGAGAGAGAGAGGAGAGAGGCAGACAGACAGACAGACAAACAGACAGAGGACATAATATTATATGTGTGTGTGTGTGGTGCGTGCGTGCGTGCGTGCGTGCGTGCTGTTGTGCTCAAACGCATGCCTGTTCGGGTTTCTTAATGATTGCTTTTTTTTCTGTTTTGACTTTTTCTAAGGGGTGCTCGCTTATGTTTTTGTGATGTTCTTGCCCCCTGTGATAGATCCCATGTGTCGTCACTGTTCTTTAGCGAGGAAAAACAGAACTTTCCATTTATCCTGTCAGATCGTTTGCAAGGAAAGGAAAAGAAAAAAAAAACCCACCCAACGTCATTAAGAAAATCAATCTCCGTCTGTCTGCCTGTTTCCTTCCTTCTTGTACCTCCTCCTCCTCCTCCTTTTTTTTTTCTTTCTCTCTCTGCTTCCCTACCTCCCTCCTCTGTCTGTTTGTCTGTCTGTCTGTCTGCCTCTTTCTCTATTTCTCTGCCTGCCTATCTGTCTGTCTGCCTCTCTCTCTCTCTCTGTCTCTCTCTCTCTCTCCCTCTCTCATAGTCGGTCTGCATCCCATCCATCCTTCTCTCTGTGTGCCAGTGTTTGTTTGTCTATCTGTCTCCGTCCTATCTCTGTCTGTCTCTGTCTGTTTGTCTTCTGTCTGTCTCTGTCTGTCTTTCTCTCTCTCTCTCTCTGTCTTTCTGTCTGTCTGTCTGTCTCTGTCTCTCTGTCTCTCCTTCTCTCTCTTTCTCTCTCTCCGCCCTCACCCACCTCTCTCTCTCACTGTCTCTTTGTCTATCTGTCTGTCTGACCGTCTGCCTGTCTCTGTCTTTCTGTGTGTCTCTGTCTGTCTGTCTGTCTGTCTGTCTGTCTATGTCTCTGTCTCTCCCTCCCTCCCTCCCTCTCTCTCTTTCTCTATCTCTCTCTGCGCGTGTGTGCGTATGTGCGTGCGTGCTTGCGCGCGCTGTGTGTGCGTGTGCGTGTGTATGCGTGCGTGCGTGCGTACGTGCGTGCGTGCTTGCGTGCGTGCGTGCGTGCGTGCGTTGTGTGTTCGCTCGCGCTTACATTCATGTGAATACATGGCAGTGAGAGGTGGTCTGGATCACATCGGGGCAGAGGAGGAACATCTCCACTGAAACTACGCAGTCTTTGCCCACAACAACACGACCTGGCATGCTGACACAAATAGTTCGCTTGAATTAATACGCTGCACTCCACTATTCAACGTGACTGCGTCTGAGCGCACTGAACGGGGTGCACTCCCCTTTTCACGAAACACCACGAATACTTTAGCGTCCTGTTTATTTTTTTTCCGATCCTTTCGCCCTCGTGGCTTCTCAGAGTTCTCATTAAAAAAAAAAACCCTGACTATTGAGGCTTTTTTCTTTTTTACTCAAAGAGTTTATTGCCAAAATGCGTGTGAGTTGTTGCTAGAGAGACAGACTGATAGCTAGCTGGCTAGACAGGTTGCAAGCTAGATAGATCGAAGACAGTTTTCTTAAAGGGTCAAAGGTAGCCCCCCCCCACCCCCACCCCCCCCCAAAAAAAAAAGTACGAGTTATTGCATAGACAGACAGACAGCTAGATATATACATACAGAAAGATGGATAGCTGGATAGACAGACAGGCAGTCAGACAGACAGATATAGAAATAGGTACACACACACACACACACACACACACACACACACACACACACACACACACATACGCACGCACGCCACACACACACACACACACACACACACACACACACACACACACACACACACACACACACACACACACAAACACAGAGCTACGCACGCACACACGCACGCACGCGCGCGCGCGCATACACACACAAACACACACACGCGCATAAACACACACACACACACGCACGCGCGCGCGCGCGCGCGCACAAACACACACACACACGCACACACACACACACACATACGGACACACACACGCGCGCGCCGTACACAAACACACACACACACACCCTCACACACGCACGCACGCACGCACAAACACGCACGCACGCACTCACACACGCGCGCGCGCGCGCATACACACACACACACACACACACACACACACACACACACACACACACACACACACACTCACACACACACATTTTCACAAGATGGAGAATATGTGTTCTGCCTGTACTTGTTTCCCTCCACTACATGTTTATTCCATAAAAAAAAAGCATTTGGTCAACCTTGGGGAAGGCGCTGGTAAGGGGTGGGAATGGGGGGTATGTCGTATCTTTCAGAAAATCCAAGTAAAGCTAACTTAGACAAGTCTAAGCAGTGACATTACTGAGCTATTACACAGTAGGTGTGATCACTCTAGCTGTTAGCACATTTTGACCTCCCCTGGTATCCTCTAGATCCTAACGCACAGGCTTGAAGATTATCTTTTATAATTTTTTTTTTATTCTTTGCTTATTTGTATTTGTATTTATCTATCTATTCATTTATTTACTAATCTATTTATTAATCTGTTTATATATTGGTATGTTTGTTTATTTACTCACTTCTTTCTTTCTTTCTTTTTTTTATTCTTGCTGCTTGTTTCTTTGCGGCTATTTCTTCCTTTTGCCGTTGCCGTGGCCTGTCGTTCATTTATTGAACGGAGCGGAAACCTGGAGAACTACAGTTGCCACCACCAAGAAAGTGCAGGTGTTCATCAACAACTGCCTGCGCAAGATTCCCCGCATCCGATGCCAGACACCATCAACGACAACGAGCTCTGGAAGAGAACAAACCAGCTGCCTGCAGAACAGGAAATCAAGAAACGACGTTGGGGCTGGATTGGACATACGCTGCGGAAGCCTGCAAGCAACATCACCAGACAAGCCCTAACATGGAAACCCCAAGGAAAACGAAAAAGAGGTCGGCCAAGGAACACCTGGCGCAGGGACCTGGAAGCAGACATCAGGAACATGGGGATGACTTGGAACCAGCTGGAGAAAAGAGCTCAGGACAGAGATGCCTGGTCCTTGGTTGGCGGCCTGTACCCCAGGAGGGGTAATAGGCGATGATGATGATGATGATGATGATGATGTGGCCTGTCGTTCATTGGCTGCCTTGGGAAAGGTGAACTGTGCCCTTTCTTATGCACATGGTGACGAGAATACCATAGAACTGAAGGCGGTGAATCTGACTGTTGATGCTGTGGATGGGTTTATATGAAAAGACAGAGTCCTGATGATGATTCTTAGCCAGGGGACGAAAGTCGACACAGGCAAACCTAACAGACGATTCTGTTCACACACAGGACAGAGTTTGCTGGCTCCTTCCTATGTTAGAGAAAGGTTACATTTCTAGACCTGGATGCATACTTCTTTTACCCCCCCCCCACCCCCACCCCATCTTACTCTTCCTCCCTTCTCCCCCTCCCGTCCCATGCCCCCTTTATTTCTACGTTTCCCCTAATCTTTGCAAGGTCATTTTTAGAATGACGGAGAAATAATTTGATTATTTGTCTGCATTTGTTTTTCCTCCAATTCTTCCTGAGTTTGTTCCATATCATTGTTTGGTCAACCAGCGAAGAGGCGCATCTCTCATAACATCCCAAGCAAAGCTTAACTTCTACAGTTCTGAGCCTTGATAGTGCTTGCATTCTTATGCAGAAGAGATCATCACTTTGTTAGCATATTTTCATCTCTCCTTGCATCCATTGTTTTTTTTTACTTCAAGTGAGTAGGCTCAAAGAGATTTTATACTGACTTTTCTATATGCAACTATTTCTTTGTAATACTTTGTTCCTTTCCTTCGGTTCTGCTCTTCGCTGGCTGCTTTGAGAAACGGGTGGATTTTTTTAACACGTTGTGATGGACTACCAAAGAACTGTTGGTAAATTATGGACAGACTGACACGGTCAGGTCGTCCTGACGAGTGTTCCCAAGGAGACGACAGGCAACACCAAGCAGGCATACAAAACAAACGATTCTGTTCACAGGAAAAGAGTTGAAGTATTTCAATGCCTACTTGTTCAGTCTCCCTACACGCTCTTTCGCTCCCCCCATTCTCCTCTACACATTCACGACGCGCGCGCGCGCGCGCGCGCGCGCACACACACACACACACACACCATACACACACACACACACACACACACACACACACACACACACACACACACACACACACACACACACTTCCCCTCCTCCTCCCCTCCATAAACTCTTTCCTAACTCATTTTCATATTGACGAAAGGTATTGTTGCCTGATTATTATCATTATTATTGTTATTATTATCATTATTATTATTACAACTACTACTATTATTGTTATCATTATTATCATCAATGTTATAATTGTTGCTATCATTATGAGTATTATTATCATTATTGCGCGCGCGCGTGCGTGCATGCGTGCGCATGCGCGCGTGCGTGCCTGCGCATGCGCGCGTGCGTGCGTGCATGCGTGTGTGTGTGTAACAATTTATCCCCTCTCCCCTAAGTTTTGTCATAAAACACATGGACTTGAACAGTTGAAGCCTCTGTGAAATACTTGACACGCATACATGCATACTCACACGTAGACACAGATATACTGAGCAGTTACACATCCAGCGACAGAGAGAGAGAGAGAGAGAGAGAGAGAGAGAGAGAGAGAGAGAGAGAGAGAGAGAGAAAGAAAGAGAGAGAGAGACAGACAGACAGACAGACAGACAGGCAGGCAGACAGAGAGAGACAGAGAGGAGCAAAGATATGTCCTTGATATCACCCGATCGATCAATTCTCCGGCATCTCCCTATAGAGCAATGACCCACAACCCCCCCCCCCCCCCTTTCTTTCCGCTATACTCCTTTCCGATCGCTCTTTCCGCCCCTCCCCTCCCCCCCCCCCTCTCTCTCTCTCTCTCCACTTCCCCCCACAGACCAATAACTGAAGCCATTCTAGAACAGGTCTGGACGAAACGAAGGGAAACAATCCTCCCACCTCCCTCTCCCTCCCCTCCCTGCACCCCCCTCCCCCCCCCCCGCCCCACGAAAAAAAGGTATCTTTTACAATCCCTCTACTCCCATTTTGCCTTACTCCTCCCCCCCCCCACCCTCCCCCCCCCCCAGCCTCGTCCTCTCAATCTTCCTCCCATCTTCTCCCACTACATACATACATACATCCATTCATGCATACATACATACATACATACATTCATACATACATACATACAAGCCAGCCACACCACAGAAGCGAAACGCGAACCCGGACAGGAAGCCATGGAGGAAAGTTATCTTTCTTGATTGCTAGCCTTGTTCCCTCCCCTGCCCTTGTCCTCCTGCTCCTTCCAGCCTCCTCACCCCTCCCACCCCCACCTCCCCACTCTAATTCCCCACTCACAACCTCGCCTTACCTCCCCCCACCTCCCCACCGCTTGCTTCCCCACTTCTCCATCCCCCCTCCCAAACCACCCTCTCCCTGCGACCCCTGCCACATTCTCGGGGTGGTGCTCTATCTTCGCTGAAGAGAGGCATCCATCTGTCGGCACCAGGTCCTCCGATCGGTCGCCGTTAACGGCCATCAGGTGGTCCTCACGGGATCTGCCCGCTGTCCCCTAAGTGGGAGGACAGCGGTGTGAAGTCATCCTTTATCCCCGGCCCTCCTCCCCACGCCCCTCCCCCCCCCCCCCCCCCCCAGTTCCGGGGACTCTATTTGATCGCGGTTGTGGTTCCCCAGAGTCCCCCAACGCGCTGTCGAGTTCCGGCGATTTGTTGGGAACCTAAGCTGTCGGCGCCATAGAAACCTGCCGGGTTTTGCTCTTAGTCCTTCCCTTTGATGGGCGCTGGTGTCGTGGGTCTTTTGGTTACAAATGTTCTTCTGTTGTGTCGGCGTTTACATTGCACCTAGGCAATGGATCTTTCGTTTATAGATGTTCTCTGTTGTGTTGGCGTTTACATTGCACCTAGGCAATGGATATTTCGTTTATATATGTTCTCTGTTGTGTTGGCGTTTACATTGCACCTAGGCAATGGATCTTTCGTTTATAGATGTTCTCTGTTGTGTTGGCGTTTACATTGCACCTAGGCAATGGATATTTCGTTTATATATGTTTCTCTGTTGTGTTGGCGTTTACATTGCACCTAGGCAATGGATCTTTCGTTTATAGATGTTCTTCTGTTGTGTTGGCGTTTGCATTACACGGGGGCAACGGATCTTACGTTTATGAACGTTTTCTGTTGTGGTGGCGTTTACCTTGCACAGAGGCAATGGATCTTTCGTTTATACATGTTTCTTGTTGTGTTGGCGTTTAAATTGCAAGGGGCAATGGTTTTGTTCTGTGTGATCTGTGTCGGCATTTCTGCCAGGCAGTTCAGTCATGTAAGCAGCATTCGTTAGGAGTTATGGGCGTGCAATGATCCTGTCATGGGAACAAGAGTTCAACCCACTTCTTCCTAATCATCCTAATGCGTGAAGATCATCTCTCTCTCTCTCTCTCTCTCTCTCTCTCTCTTCTCTCTCTCTCTCTCTCTCTCTCTCTTCTCTCCCTTCTTCTTCTTCTTCTTTAATGAAATACACATACTGAGCGATCTTCACTCAGCCTTCCTTGTAGCAGAAGGAAGAACAGAGTGGTTATCAAATGCAATGAGACCAGTACGAGACAGCCATGATTACCTGTTTAAGCTGACACCATGATTTTGGAAACTTTGTGTTTGGCAGACCCAGACATTTTCTCTGAAAACTCTGCTTTTTTATTGATTGCTTTCTATTTATCTTTGTGTTATCTAGTTATTTTGGTACGATACGCAAACCATTAAACCGTAATCAAATAAATAAATAACAATTTAACGAGTAAATCAGTAGGTTAAAAAAAAGGTAATGAAATTCATTGGCCGTCCCTCCCCCATCCCTCCCTCTTTTCTCTCCTCTCCCCTTTCCCCACAACCAGTCCCATGCCCACTCTCCCTGTTCCTTCTGTCTTCTTCTTCTTCTACTTCTTCTTCTTCCCTTCTTCTCCTTCTACTTCTTCTTCTTCCTCCTTCTCCTTCTTCTTTTTCTCCTCCTCCTCCTCTTAACATTCATTTCTATCTATCTGCATGATGTTTCCTAAGAAAGCTTTCAATTAAGATAAGTAAGCCGCTCAAACTTCCTCAATAATAACAAGTAAACGAAAGATAAACGCATCAAGAAATCAAGTAAATAACAAGTAAACCCGCAGATAAACAGATCAAGAAATCAAATGAATAGCAAATAAACAGATAAACAGATCAAGAAATCAAATGAATAGCAAATAAACAGACAGACAGATCAAGAAATCAATGAATAGCAAATAAACAGATAAACAGATCAAGAAATCAAATGAATAGCAAATAAACAGATAAACAGATCAAGAAATCAAATGAATAGCAAATAAACAGATAAACAGATCAAGAAATCAAATGAATAGCAAATAAACAGATAAACAGATCAAGAAATCAAATGAATAGCAAATAAACAGATAAACAGATCAAGAAATCAAATGAATAGCAAATAAACAGATAAACAGATCAAGAAATCAAATGAATAGCAAATAAACAGATAAACAGATCAAGAATCAAATGAATAGCAAATAAACAGATAAACAGATCAAAATCAAATGAATAGCAATAAACAGATAGACAGGTCAAGAAATGCAGAAAGAAAAGAAAGAAAGAAACTGTCGGTATACCCTTCATAGTGAAGCTCACTACCCACCCTCCCTGCTCCCCTTTCGCCCATCCCCCCCCCCCCCCCCCCCGGCAACGCTTCGTTTCCCCTGATCCACCTCCCCCACTTTGCCTGTTGCCGTTCTGACCGCTGTTCTTTCTGTTTTTCTTCACTTTCATGTTTGTTTCTGTTTGTTAGTGAGCTCAGTTAGTGGGATATTCGTTACGTGTTAGTTTTTGTTGTTTTTCTCCCGTAACATTTCATTTCTTCATGCTTGTTAGCTGGTTCATTTTTGTTGTTTTTCTTCCAGAATATCTCATTTCTTCATGTCTGTTAGCTGCTTCATTTTTGTTGTTTTTCTTCCATAATATGTCATTTCTTTATGTTCGTTAGTTGGTTCATTTCCGTTATTTTCCTTCCATAATATTTCATTTCTTCAGCTCTGTTAGCCGCTTCATTTGTTGTTGTTGTTTCTTCCATAATATTTCATTTCTTCTTGTTTGTTACCTGGTTCATTCTCAATGTTTCTTCCATAATATTTCATTTCTTCATGTTCGTTAGCAGGTTCATTTGTTGTTGTATCTTCTATAATATTTCATTTCTTCATGTTGTAATTGACTTCCCCAGCTGCATGTCCAGAACCTCAAATGCACGTGTGACTGGTCGTGTTCCAAGTGGACACCTGGAGGATGCTTCCTTGTTTGTTCTGTGTGCACTGTGCTGTCATATCTGCTTGTTTGTTGGTTATTGGGGATTCAAACATGTGCCATTTTCCGCCGTGGTTTTTGTTTGTTTTTTTTCGACCACAAAACGTTTATAGTTCTCTGACATTTGAACATAACAGACTTGTTCCGGGGAGAAAAAAGAAAACAAACAAACAAACAAAAACATACACACACACACACACACACACACACACACACACACACACACACACACACACACACATAAAACCAGGGGAAGATAACGCGCTTGTCTTTTCCATTGCAAATGGAGTTAACTTTTCTTAGTTCTAGGGGTCAAGCAAATAGAGCTAAAGAGCCATTGAAGCGCACGTGAGGCTAACGATCGGGTCTATCGACTGTGCGCATTACAGGCGCACCGTGTCACACCCATGTTTCGGCATGTTCGCTCCCTGATTGACCTGTTCAGCCGACTGCATGGGGCAAAGCTGCTTTGGGCGTACCCATCAGCGGCATGTGTACCAGGCAAATGGCGGGGGTCACTCTCACTGAACGCGAGCTCTAATACAGATGATCTCCCTTGCTGATTTCCGAACTTCGTCTATTTCTGTATGTTTCACAGAGAGAGAGAGAGAGAGAGAGGAGAGAGAGAGAGAGAGAGAGAGAGAGAGAGAGAGAGAGAAGACAGACAGACAGACAGACAGACAGACAGACAGACCCGACTGACAACCAACACACAAGCACACAAGAGAGAGAGAGAGAGAGAGAGAAGACAGACAGACAGACAGACAGACAGACAGACACACAGACAGACAGACAGAGAGTGCGCGCGCATGCGTGTTTGCGTGCGTGCGTGCGTGTGTGTGTGTGTGTGTGTGTGTGTGTGTTGTGTGTGTGTGTGTGTGTGTGTGTGTGAGACAGAGACAGACAGAGAAAGACAGACAGACAGACAGACGAGACGAGAGTGACAGAGAGCAAGCGAGCGAGATAGAACGAGCGAGCGAGCGAGCGAGCGAGCGAGCGAGCGAGAGAGAAGAGAGAGAGAGAGAGAGAGAGAGAGGAGAGAGAGAAGAGAGAGGGAGAGAAAGAAGGATTTTTTTCCCTTTTTGCTTGACATTGTATTTCTTTCCCTTGTTGCTGTTGAGTGACGTAATGGCATCTTCCATTTCTGACACTTCTGTAAACACGATCTCTGTTGCCACGTACCGTTTGATGTTATGTGACATTCCATGTCAAATGCTCCTGTTTTACTTTATCTCTATTGTTGCTGTAAACACGATCTCTGTTGCCACGTACCGTTTGATGTTATGTGACCTTCCATGTCAAATGCTTCTGTTTTACGTTATCTCTATTGTTGCAGACTGGGTGACGTACCAACAACGTGTATTTTGACGCTCTTCTGGTTATGTTATCTGTACATTGTATACTGTCATGTTAACGTCCATTTCATGCGCCATTGTTGGCAGTGTTTCTAATGTTGTAGAATGGATGAACGTGAATGTGCACTTTGTTCAAATTAGCCTTAGTGTGAAACTGGTACTAAGTTTTAATTTTGCATTTCAATTCTCTCACTTTGTTCTTTATATATATATATATATATATATATATATATATATATATATATATATATATATATATGAGTCCGATCCAGCGGACGAAAGGCCTAGGAGCAGGCAATACATATAGATCTGCCTTCGAGAGGGATTGCGATGGTTCCCTCATGCGGCTAGTGAAGGGTTTTCATATTTATCATATATATTTTCCCATTTTCTTCATCTTCAATTTTTTTTCTCTTTAATTTCAAATCTTTGCCATGTCATTACTATAATGATGGGAGAATTGTCAACCTGCACTTGTTTTCCCCCACCACTTAACTGTTCAGCATTATATATATATATATATATATTATATATAAATATATATATAATAGAAAAGAGAGAGAGAGAGAGAGAGAGAGAGGAGAGAGAGAGAGAGAGAAACAACCACACAGTCAAAAAGCAAACAAGCAACTTTTCCTTTTTTCCAACGTTGTATATATAATGTTTCAGCTCTGATATGGCCTTTGTGGTTGGCAGAGCAACATGATTTGATTTGATTTGTGATGTAACACAAACGTCCATTGTATGAAATATTGTTTACAGTATCTTTATTGTACACTGTGTGAGATAACGTCCGGTTCATTTTATGTTCTTTCGTGTCCCATTATCTCTGATGTGATTCACTGTAAAACTTAATGTCAACATCCAATTTATGTACTTGTGCAAACCTTACCTCAGGTGTACACTGATGCAATGTAAATGTCCATTTTACACACGTGTTTTTTGTGTTTTTCTTTTTCGTCGACCTTATCTCTGTTACAGTTTTATGTGATCGTGTCAATTTCCATTTTCTGCACTTTTGTTTATAATGTTTTCATTGTCAGTGAGTCACGTAACTTCCATTTTCACACTTTCTCACACAAAAATTACATTGTGTGACATAATGTCAGATGATAAACTGCGTACTTTTGCTTACATAATTTCTATTGTGTACACTGCGTGGATGTACACTGTCATCGTCTGCTGTGGGGGGCCAGAATAGCTCAGTTGGTAGAGCGCCGCACTCGTGATCCTGGGGTTGCGAGTTCGAATTTCGGTACAGGGGGATTTTTCCCTCGGAGTTAACATTGGTTCGGACTCCATTCCCCATACAGTCCTTCGAATGAGACTATAAACCGAGGTTCTGTGTGTGAACGCACGCACAACATCTTGCACACACGTAAAATCCCATCACCAACTTTCGGAAGGGAAGGTCAGTTTGGCCGTTGGTATGGATGACATGTTACACATAGCATGCACCTTCCCCGAAGATGGAGTATGGCTGCCTTAATGGCGGGATGAAAAACGGTCATACACACAAAACTCCACTACCTGTCTATACAGGCAGTGTCCGCAGAAGTGTCAGCCTGCGTACGCAGAAAGAAAGAAAGAAATCTTCTGCTGTGTGACGAATTGTTATCCATCATGTTCTGCACTTTTATTGTCATGACCTCTATGGGTTATTGAGCGTGTGAAGTGATATGACCAGCCATTTTCTACAACCTGTGTTGACTTTATTTCTATGGTTATTGGACTTTGTAAAGCAGTATCCTCAGCCATCTTCTTCACCTGTGTTGACTTTATTTCGATAGTTATTGACTGTTGTGACGCAGTATCCTCTTCCATTTTCTGCACTTTTGTTGGCATGATCGCTATCGTTACTGACTGTGCCACGTCATGTCATATGCACTTTTTTCTGCTCTTGTGTTCACATTATCTCTATTGTTGCAGACTATGTGATTTAAAATCATTTCCCATGTTCTGCCCTTATGTTGACGTTATTACTATTGTTACAGACTATGTGATTTAAAATCATTTCCCATGTTCTGCCCTTATGTTGACGTTATTACTATTGTTACAGACGGTGGCGATTTCATATGCATTTCATGTTCTGACACTTAATCTTGAAAGTTACTATCTATTTTACCATGCTTACCCAAGTCCCTAATATCTTTCCCGAGTTCTCTCCTATGTTCACTGTCTGTAGTCTGTCTCCCCCCCTACCCCGCCACAATACATCCGTTCTCTCTCTATTCACTGTCTCGTCTCTCTCTCTCTCCTCCTCTCGATCTCCGTCCTCTCTCTCTCTCTCTCTCTCTCTCTCCTCATCCCTGCAACATCTTCTCCCCGGTTGAAGACCAAGAGACGAAAAAAATATGCTCGTAGTAATAAATCCTTCAAAACAAAGAGCTATGCAACCACTCTAAACACGCCCCCCCCCTCTCTCTCTCTCTCTCTCTCCTCCTCTCTCTCTCTTAAACGCACACAAATAAATAGACACACGCACACATGGAGAAAGAGAGCGAGAGAGGGAGAGACAGACAGACAGATGGACAGACAGATATACAGACAGACAGAGAGGGAGGGTGGAAGGGGAGAGAGGGGACAGACAGACAGACAGACAGACAGACAGACAGACAGAAACAGAGACAGAGAGACAGATACTGAGAGAGGGGAGAGAGGGGGAACAGAGAGAGAGACAGAGATAGAGACAGAGATAGAGACAGAGATAGAGACAATTCAGAGAGAGAGAGAGAGAAGAGAGAGAGAGAGAGAGTCAGACAGAGAGACAGAAACAAAGACAGAGGGACAGAGAGAGAGAGAGGGGAGAGAGACAGAGACAGAGAGACAGAGATAAAGACAGATTCAGAAAGAGAGAGAGAGAGAGAGGAGAGAGAGAGAGAGAGAGAGAGAAAGAGAGGAGAGGAGCTGGAAGGAGGGGCAAGGGGGGGGAGAGAGAGAGAGAGAGAGAGAGAGAGAGAGAGAGAGAGAGAGAGAGAGAGAGAGAGAGAGGAGAGAGAGACGGACAAGCAGACAGCCGGCAAACAACAGCAACGGATCCACCTTCACCTCCCTGTTGACTTTGGCCTATCATCCACCGTTTGGCCGGCTGACTCAGAACCAAAGAACTGGGGGAACCAGGGATGGGTTGGGGGGGGGGGGGGGGGGGGGTCAAAAGAGATACAGGGATTGGCAGGCAGGACCGTACGCCAGCGAAGAGGAGGAGAGAGGGGAAGAGGGTGCATGGGGGAGGGAGGAGGGAGAGCGGTTCTGGTGGTCAGGGTACCAAGAGGTGGGGGTGGGGGGGTACCTATGGGTATCTTGTCATACCCACCGATGTCACCGGGATTCGATCAAAATGATTGCATAGTCATGCGCTAGAAGAGCAGGTACTGCTGTTTTAAAATGTGTCGTTTCAACGTTCAAATAGGAACGCGAACGTTTGGTTCTAGGGCGAAACAGCGGGTATTGATTATCTGGATCTGGAAACGCTTCCATACACTGTTATTTTAAAACAACCATCGCTTCCGTAACATATAATGCCATGCACGACATTTCATTTACTTTGAATTTCGTTTTGGGAGATTGTGTTTCTGTCCAGTATGCACTGAACGTCGTGCATAATGATTATCCATGTTGTGACGTGTTCAAAGACAAACGTTCGCAAACGTTTCGAAAGCTGAACGCGAGTTGGAACTTACAGCACAAGAAAGAGACAAGGAACTGTCACTCCAAGCAGTCGGGACTCTCAAACGAATATTTTCGGCCGTACGCTGAAGGGGTTTAAACGATTAAAATGCATCCTGTTCTTAATTGAGCGAACTATTAATTGGTCGGGGTGGCTCAGTGTTGCAGCACCGAATTCGCAGTCAGCCGCTGTGAGTTCAAATTCCGCTGACACCTACTATCAAATCGTCATGTTCGTACCCGTCTTATTAAAGCACTGTCGTTCCGCTAGTAAGCTATCATTGTAGTGTTAGATAGAGCCCCACTCTCTCCATTTTTCTGTGATGGCTCTATCCCTCTACCATTTCACGTGAGTTGGGTGTGGATGTTGAACCCTGTATGTATACAATACACTAAGGAGGACACAATACTGTAGGGGAAGTAACACGTGACCAGCGAGGACAGATTTGAGCTAGTGGGTAGATCTCTTTATCTATTTATTTATTTACTTATTCACTTACCTAGCTAGGTTGCTCTTTATATGTATATATATATATATATATGTATATATATATATGTGTGTGTGTGTATATATATATATATATATATTGTGTGTGTGTGTGTGTGTGTGTGTGTGTGTGTGTGTGAGAGAGAGAGAGAGAGGGGGGGGAACAGAGAGAGAGAGAGAGAGGCAGACAGACAGTCAGACAGAGAGACAGAGACACACAGACAGACAGGGAGGCAAACAGACAGTCAGGGAGACAGAAAGACCAACAGAGAGAGAGAGAGAGAGAGAGAGAGAGAGAGAGAGAGAGAGAGAGAGAGAGAGAGAAAGAAAGAAAGAAAGAAAGAGAGAGAGAGAGAAGAAAGAAGGAGAGAGGAAGAGACAGACAGAGAGAGAGAGAGAGAGAGAGAGAGAGAGAGAGAGAGAGAGAGAGGCCTCCTTTCTCTTCCTCCACAGAGAACCACCTGCCTCCTCTTCTCTTCCTCCACAGAGAACCACCTGCCTCCTCTTCTCTTCCTCCACAGAGAACCACCTGCCTCCTCTTCTCTTCCTCACAGAGAACCACGCACCTCCTCTTCTCTTCCTCCACAGAGAACCATCTGCCTCCTCTTCTCTTCCTCCACAAAGAACCACGTGCCTCCTCTTCTCTTCCTCCACAGAGAACCACGCGCCTCCTCTTCTCTTCCTCCACAGAGAACCACCTGCCTCCTCTTCTCTTCCTCCACAGAGAACCACCTGCCTCCTCTTCTCTTCCTCCACAGAGAACCACCTGCCTCCTCTTCTCTTCCTCCACAGAGAACCACACGCCTCCTCTTCTCTTCCTCCACAAAGAACCACGCACCTCCTCCTCTCTTCCTCCACAGAGAACCACCTGCCTCCTCTTCTCTTCCTCCACAGAGAACCACCTGCCTCCTCTTCTCTTCCTCCACAGAGAACCACACGCCTCCTCTTCTCTTCCTCCACAAAGAACCACGCACCTCCTCCTCTCTTCCTCCACAGAGAACCACCTGCCTCCTCTTCTCTTCCTCCACAGAGAACCACCTGCCTCCTCTTCTCTTCCTCTACAGAGAACCACGTGCCTCCTCTTCTCCTCTTCACAAAGAAACACCTGCCTCCTCTTCTCCTCCTTCACAAAGAACCACCTGCCTCCTCTTCTCCTCCTTCACAAAGAACCACCTGCCTCCTCTTCTCCTCCTCCACAGAGAACCACCTGCCTCCTCTTCTCCTCCTTCACAAAGAACCACCTGCCTCCTCTTCTCCTCCTTCACAAAGAACCACCTGCCTCCTCTTCTCCTCCTCCACAGAGAACCACGTGCCTCCTCTTCTCCTCCTTCACAAAGAACCACCTGCCTCCTCTTCTCCTCCTTCACAAAGAACCACCTGCCTCCTCTTCTCCTCCTTCACAAAGAACCACCTGCCTCCTCTTCTCCTCCTTCACAAAGAACCACCTGCCTCCTCTTCTCCTCCTTCACAAAGAACCACCTGCCTCCTCTTCTCCTCCTTCACAAAGAACCACCTGCCTCCTCTTCTCCTCCTTCACAAAGAACCACCTGCCTCCTCTTCTCCTCCTTCACAAAGAACCACGCGCCTCCTCGTGTCTTCCTCCACATTCAAGACTCAAATTGGAGCTCAAGCATCGGCAGTCCATAGTGTCCAGTCAACAGCAAGTCGCCATGAAACCACCCACCAGAGGAGTCACAGCATGCTTTTATGTCGCTTCAGGTGCTCGTTTCGTGGTGCCTGTTTTGACCCAAGATCTGCGATACAGAACCTGTGAGCACTCCCAATATTTTACGACAATCATGACTCAGTCGCGTGGTTGAGCGTCCTCTTTGAAGGGCATGGCCACATCCATCCAACATCTACCCCCTGAACTGACCGATACCCATCATTGCGACATGATGTCACCACAGGCATAACCGGGGAGAGAAAATCAAAAGTGAGGTCATCATCACAAGAGCAGGGCATGACAGAAAACGGAATTTCAGACCTTTCCTTTTCTTATGATGATAGATGAGCATGAGGATGATGAAGATGATCCTGAGGAGTTCCACTCTGCTCGAGGCGACATGACAGGCAGTAGTTCAAGCTTCCTTTTATAACATACCCAAACATCAACCAGGCCCGGAAAATACAGACACCTGCAGGGTAGGAAAATTTTGTGCAACACTCTCAGAGAGACATCTATTAAGTGGATCAAACTAAACTGTGTAGTTCTAGTTTTCTCATTTGAGTCCATTGCACGCTCAACTCTGGGTAAGAGACGACTGAACCCGAAAAAATAAAATCCCACAGATAAGAGAAAAAAAAACGTTCCCTGTCTGATTGTGCATACAGGAGTTCTTCTTTCAGCTCTATACCGCACTGAAAGTAAGCCAGCTTCTGGGCCCGGTATAGAACGGGAAGAAAACGTTGGGAGGATGCGACTACAACACACAAGCAAAGAGAACAAAGATGTCGGAAGAAGACGAGGTCTGATTGTACGCTAGTGGACGCGTTCATCAATGTGTTTTGTTGGGAGCTTTGCAAGGCATTGATCGAGAGAAGGAGACCCGCAACATGGAGGCAACGTTATTATGTGCAGACATTTTACCGATCGAACTGGGTGTTAGCACAAAGAGCCCCCTTTTCCTCTCTCTCTCTCTCTCTCCTCTCTCTCTCTCTCTCCCTCCCCCCCCCTCTCTCTCTCTCTCTCTCTCTCTCAACACCCACACCCATACCCCTCCCATACATAAGTGACTGTCAGAAAGTTTGGAGCTTGGCCTCGTATTTTAGACATAGAAACTTTATAATGTCTTCTTAGATGGAAGTTTTGAATGGATTTACCCTTTCTGACGTGGTGAACACGACAGCCCTTTTTTCTTCTTCTTTTTTTTTTAATACCCCTGGGATTGCATGGAAGACTTACCATGTGGTGTGTGTGTGTGTGTGTGTGTGTGTGTGTGTGTG
This sequence comes from Conus canariensis, assembly GCA_033310375.1. Taxonomy (NCBI): domain Eukaryota; kingdom Metazoa; phylum Mollusca; class Gastropoda; order Neogastropoda; family Conidae; genus Conus; species Conus canariensis. The sequence goes on along the minus strand of CM065717.1, from coordinate 26,063,036 downwards.
TGTGTGTGTGTGTGTGTGTGTGTGTGTGTGTGTGTGGTGTGTGTGTGTGTGAGCGCGCGCGCACGAGTATGTGTGTGCGCGCCGCGAGTGTGTGTGTGCGCGTGCGTGCGTGTATTTGCGTGCGTGCGTGCGTGTGTGTGTGTGCGTGTGTGTGTGTGTGTGTGTGTGTGTGTGTGTGTGTGTGTGTGTGTGTGTGTGTGTGTGAGCGTGCGCGCGCGAGTGTGTGTGCGCGCGGGCGAGTGTGTGTGTGTGTGCGCGCGCGCGCGCGTGTGTGTGTGTGCTGTGAATATGTGTGTGTGTGAGTGTATGCGCGCGCCCTGTGTGTGTGTGTGTGTGTGTGTGTGTGTGTGTGTGTGTGTGTGTGTGTGTGTGTGTGTGT
>CM065717.1:26055157-26057657 GCA_033310375.1 Conus canariensis | reverse complement strand
TGGTGTTTAAACTTTCAACGTTACAAGCGCAATCCGCCTCCGTTATTGTTCACAACGGCGAAACAAGACAAATGAGATCACTCGGTTTGATTGATAAACTTTAAAACTGGATTTAATCGCTGTGATAATGATAATGATAATGTTGCTCATAGCCAAGCCGAAGGCAAAGAGCCATCCATATCAGGGCTTTCACGGCGTTGAAGTCAGCTCACTTTTATTTCATCGCTGTGGCTGTATAAGCAACACAAATTGAATCATTCGTCATTGAACTTAAACTTTTAACAACATGAAATGGAATCCCAAGCTTTTGTTGTTTAAGATCTAAGCAATATACAAATATCCAATCGTTGCTGTTGTTTTGTTTTAACACCAAACAAGACATATGGAATCAACCACAGCTGTTGCCTTCAACCTTAAACAACATAAATGGAATAACGCGCTATTATTGTTATCAAAAAGAAAAAAAAATGCCACATCCAGTTGCAGCAAAGAGAGTCAAAGCCAGGATGTAATCATTACTCTGTAGCGCGCAAGTCACACACAGAGAGTAAATCGTCAATTTCCTAAACGTCACTCCAGGACACGCACAGAGAATGTCACTTTCATCCCCTGCGTCAGGCTTGGAGAGGACGGTGAAAACGCTGTTGCTGAAAGTTTCAATTCCATAACGGAATCTCTCCCTGTTGTTGTTGTTGTTTCACCTTCAAACAACTTAAATGGAATAACTCACTATAGCTGTTCGAACTCTAAACCACACATATGGAATCAGTCTCTGATGCTGTTTCAACCTTCATCCACATAAACAGAATCACTGAATGTCGATGTTTCTTTTTTCAATAACACAACTGGAATGAGTCGCTGTTGTTATTTGAACTGTAAATATCGTAAATGGAGTCAGTCCATGTGGGTGTTTAAACTTTAGAGAACGTAAACGTATCACTCCATGCTGATGTTTAAACTTCAAAGAACGTAAACGGTATCACTCGATGTTGGTGTTTAAACTTTAAAGAACGTCAACGATATCACTCGATGTTGATGTTTAAACTTTGAAGAACGTAAACGGCATCACTCGATATTGGTGTTTAAACTTTAGAGAACGTAAACGGTATCACTCGATGTTGGTGTTTAAACTTTGAAGAACGTAAACGGTATCACTCGATGTTGGTGTTTAAACTTTGAAGAACGTAAACGGTATCACTCCATGTTTAAACTTTAAACAACGTAAACGGTATCACTCCATGTTTAAACTTTAAAGGACGTAAACGGTATCACCCCATGTTGTTTTGTACTTTAAAGAGCGTAAACGGTATCATTCGATGTTGTTGTTCGAACTTTAAGCAACTTAACTGGAATGGCCTGTTGTTATTGTCTAAACTTAAAACGACTAAAACGGAACAACTGATTGATATTGTCCTAACATAGAACAATGTCCGTGAAATCAGTAACTGCTCTTACAGTCACCTTCAAGATCATTAAATAGAATACATAGTCCTACACGGAATCCCTTGCTGTTAACTGTGACAACATCGCTTACAACCATTCGTTGCTGTTGTTGTTTACTCTTCAAACGACCTGAATGCATTCGCTCCTCCTAGCTGTTTCAACTGTAAACGATATCAACAGAACGCTCTCGCTGTTACTGTTGGAATCTTCAAGCGACACAAACGGAATCACTCACATCATTTCTCTTCTTCCATCGGTTTTTGGCGCATTTCTCCTGCCCACCCCTTGCTTCACCATCAGGGTGTAGTTCATGCTTGGAACGTTTTGGACACGATCCAGCATTTCTTATCCAGCTGGTGAAGAAAAAAACCCCGCAGAATTCTCTATCTTCTTCTTTTTTTTTTATTATCATTATCTATTCCGATATGGACGCCATGTTCGGAATGATAAATATGCGTGTAATCGGCAGAGGCGGTTACACTGGCTCTTGTTCTGCCTTCTGCATTTCTCTCCACATGGCTCGTTTCCAGACTTCTGGGAATTCAACTTCGCGTAAACCAACCAGCTCGCGATTTGTTTGTTTGTTTGTTTCTGTCTCTGTCTGTGTCTGTGTCTGTCTGTCTGTCTGTCTCTGTCTTGCTCTTTCTTATTTATACAAATAAATAAAGTATAATATGTGTTTTTCTTTTTACGCATGTATGTATGTATATATGTATGAATGTATGTATGTATGTATGTATGTATGTATGCATGTATGCATGTATGTATGTATGTATGTATGTATGTATGTATGTATGTATGTATGTATGTATGCATGTATGTGTGTATGTATGTATGTATGTATGTATGTATGTGTGTATGTATGTGTGTATATGTATGTATATATGTACATATGTATGTGTGTATGTATGTATGTATGTATGTATGTATGTATGTATGTATGTATGTATGTATGTATGTATGTATGTGTGTATGTATGTACGTGTGTATGTATGTATGTATGTATGTATGTATGTATGTATGTATGTATGTATGACTGTATGTATGTATGTATGTA
>CM065717.1:26042657-26050157 GCA_033310375.1 Conus canariensis | reverse complement strand
GGTAAGAACAACAAGCTTCCAGTGGGTTTATTTTGTCAGGCATTCCCCTCGTCACTTGTGTTGTAGCTTTCGTGTGTGTGTGTGTGTGTGTGTGTGTGGTGTGTGTGTTGTGTGTGTGTGTGTGTGTGTGTGTGTGTGTGCGCGCGCGCGCGCGCGCGCGCGTGTGTGCGTCGGGCGTGCGTGCGTGCGTGCGTGTGTGCGTGCGTGTGTGTGTGTGTGTGTGTGTGTGTGTGTGTGTGTGTGTGTGTGTGTGTGTGTGTGCGTGTCGTGCGTGCGTGCGTGCGTGCGGCGTCATACCTGTGCATATGGAGGGATGGAGGGGGAAGGGGAGGGGTGGAAAAGCGGGGGTGGTAATGTGTCAGTGTGTATGTGGCAGGTGTTAAGGTACAGATGTACAGGAGCAGAGTCTACGGTACTGCTTTCAAAGAAATGAAAGTCACAACAGCAACAACAGCAATCATCATCATCGTCATCATCATCATTATCATCATCATCATCATCGTCGTCATCATCATTAATACTATCATTATTATCATAATTATTATTATCATTATTATCATCATCATCATTATGATCATTTTCATCATCATCATTATCATCACTATTATAATTATCATTATTACTATTGTCGTTGTCGTCGTCGTCGTCATCATCATAATCATTATTATTTTCATTCTCATTATCATCTTTATTGTTATCATTATCATCATCATCATCATATCATCATTATCATCACATCAGTATTATTATTGCTATCATTGGTGGTGGTGGTTGTGATAGTGTGGTGGTGGTGATAGTGGTGGTGGTAGTGGAGGTGGTGGTGGTAGTTGTGGTGGTGGTGGTGATGGTGCTGATGCTGTGCTGATGCAGATGATTATCATCCTTATCCTTTTGGCGACACTAGAGCTCGTGATGATGACGACTGGCATCATTGTCATACATCACGTCACCTTCCTCGTCCTCCTCGTCACATTTCACAACAAACACTACATTTCTCAGAGCTCAGACGCAGAGAACAGGCGACGTGCACAGACACGCCATGCTCTCCATCCCAAGACCTCTCAATCCCTGTCCTGACCCCGGACTTTCCCCTCACGTGACCAAGCGGAAACGGAAATCGGCCGGCACTTTACATACGTACAATGGCGGCGTGCTGATTTGCATTAGCAACTTATGAAAGCCGAGGTCTCCCCTCCCAATCGGAAGGAAGTTAACAGAATCGGGCCAATTATGTAACCCGACATAATATATATATATATACAATTACATCAATAAAATTTAATGAAAGAGACCGATGAAAAACCAAGACGACATGAAAGCAATCTAGAGTCTAATTCAGCTCTTCTTTTCCCAAATCTTTTTTTTTTTAAAGTTTATAATAACTCTGCCAAACAAACAAATCACAAGACAAAACACGACGCGTTTCGACCTCTTAGGCCGTCTTCAGGCAAGATAAAAAAAAAAAAAAAACACTCAGGACAAAGAAAATGAAGAACAAGCAATCACCTCATCTTTGTCGAATTCGGCGCAAGAATTCGGTTTAGAATTCGCTTCATCTTCGGTATGATCTAGAAAAAAATGTCGTCTTAAAGGCCTACAGGTCAGAAAGAAAGTTTCGAATTACGTTCAGCCATGAGTTCAGACCTCGCGCGCTAAAAATAGTAACGTCCTTTGATTGGTGCAAGGAGCCCTCTTACAGGCGGGAACTGTGACAAAGAAACCGGAAGCCAGACTCACCGGTTCCAAACGTGCATGACCTTCATCCTAACCCTAACCTAATCAGTCCCCAGCCTTACTCAAAACCCTAATCTGATCTAACTCCACCGCTCATCCGAACCTTAACCCAACCCGAATTATACAAAACCTCATGGAAAATCGCGCGTATGCGCGCGCGCATGCACACACACACACACACACACACACACACACACACACACACACACACACACACACACACACACACAAGCGCGCGCACATTCATCGATTGTGTTTGCAATATGGGGGTAGTGAAGTTATCTTCTCCTTTCTTCATCCATGATGAAGGGGAAAAAAGTAAAAAAAAAAAAAAAACGTCCGCGCTGTCTACACGTCTGTCATGACGATGGGGGAAGGGTGGGGCAGGGGAGGAGAGAAGGTTGGAGGTTGGGGGCTGGGGGGGGGGAGGCGGGTAGACAGGGCCACCCAAAATAAACATTGGGAGCTGCAGACAGATTGCCCATCCGGGCTTTGAATGTTGTGTTAACACGCGCAACACTCCACAATCAACATCGTTTTCAGCAGGGGTGAGAGGAAGACTAACTGAGACCCCGTGTACAGAACCATGCGCTTCGCGCACAGAAAAGATTCCACGACAACAACGGAGCTGTCCCCTTGTAAAAATATAGACAAAATCTACTTTGATAGGTGAAGCAACACACACACACACACACACGCGCGCGCGCGCGCTCGCGCGCACACACATACACACAGACACACACAGACACACACTCACGCGCGCGCGCGCGCGCGCACACACACACACACACACACGCGCGCGCGCTCGCACACACACCACGCACACACACACCACACACACACAATCACATATGTGCGCGCGCGCGCACAACACACACACACACACACACACACACACACACACACACACCACCACCCACCACCACCACCACCAGCATCACGGAGACAGAACAAAAACTACAGGTGTCGTTGTACTCTGGCGACAACTCTCCTAGGGGAGGGCAGTCTGAAGTGCACACAGAGACATCTGACGTGACTGAAATCATACTGTATCATACGTATGATGGAGACGGACAGCATATTGAATCCGATCTCAGTTATTTTGCCTTCGTCATATATATCTCTGGGTTCATACGAGGGCCACACGTGTGCGTTATCATAGAGACACGTGTAAATGTGTGTTATCACAGCCACACATTTATGTGCTATCATATTACGACCACACGTGTGCGTCATTATAGAGACACGTGTACATGTGTTATCACAGCCACACGTTTCTGTGCTATCATACTATGACCACACGTGTGCGTCATCATAGGGACACGTGTACGTGTGTGATCACAACCACACATATATTTGCTACTATCTATGACTACACGACTGTGTCAGCGTAGAGACTCGGGTACATGAGTGTCATTACAACCACACATCCGCGTGTTACCATAGCCACACATCTGTATCTTACGATAGTAACACATCTGTCTTACTATAGTCACTCATCTGCGTGTTACCATAGCGACACATCTGTGTGTTACCATAGCCACACATCCGTGTGTTACCATAGCCACGTCATCCGTGTTTACCATAGCCACGTCATCCGTGTGTTACCATAGCCACACACCTGCATTTTACCATAGCCACACACCCGTGTGTTACCATAGCCACACATCCGTGTGTTACCATAGCCACACATCCGTAACACATCCGTGTGTTACCATAGCCACATATACCATAGCCACACATCCGTGTGTTACCATAGCCACACATCCGTGTGTTACCATAGCCACACATCGGTGTGTTACCATAACCACGTCAGCCGTGTGTTACCATAACCACGTCAGCCGTGTGTTACCATAACCACGTCAGCCGTGTGTTACCATAAACCACGTCACCCGTGTGTTACCATAACCACGTCACCCGTGTGTTACCATAACCACGTCACCCGTGTGTTACCATAATCACGTCACCCGTGTGTTACCATGGCCACACATCCGTGTGTTACCATAACCACGTCACCCGTGTGTTACCATAGCCACGTCACCGTGTGTTACCATGGCCACACATCCGTGTGTTACCATAACCATGTCACCCGTGTGTTACCATAGCCACACATCCGTGTGTTACCATAGCCACACATCCGTGTGTTACCTTAACCACGTCACCCGTGTGTTACCATAGCCACACATCTGTATTTTACCATAGCCACACATCTGTATTTTACCATAGCCACACATCCGTCTGTTACCACACATCTGTGTCTTAAAATAATCACACATTTGCGTGTTACCATAGCCAAACATCTGCGTGTTACAAAAGCAACACATCTGTGTCTTACCATAACCACACATGTGTGTTACTGCATCCAGACATGTCATTTGTGTGTTACCATAGCCACACGCATGTGTGTGTTACCATAGTCATACATCTTTGTGTTACCATAGCCACACATTTGTCTTACCATAGCCACATGTTTGTGTATTACCACAAACATTTGTGTCATCATTACCATATATGTAAATAACAAAGCTCTATGTTCAGACGGTTCTATTTTCGTACACTTCTCTGTTCCTTAGTTCTATGTTGTCACAACTGTATGTTCACACCTCCCACACTTCCACACTTCTATATTAACATGGTTCTATATTTACATTCTATATGTTCACACCTCCCACATTTCCACACTTCTATATTAACATGGTTCTATATTTACATTCTGTATGTTCACACCTCCCACATTTCCACACTTCTATATTAACATGGTTCTATATTTACATTCTGTATGTTCACACCTCCCACATTTCCACACTTCTATATTAACATGGTTCTATATTTACATTCTATATGTTCACACCTCCCACATTTCCACACTTCTATATTAACATGGTTCTATATTTACATTCTGTATGTTCACACCTCCACATTTCCACACTTCTATATTAACATGGTTCTATATTAACATTCTCATACATCCCCACTGCTCTAAATTTCCACTTCCTATATGTCCAGTTCTATATACACACAGTTTTATAATGTAATCACACACGGCTCTACACTAACACTTCCCATACGTTCTATAAGGTTACCACAGTACTATATTCCCCACCTCTGTTTACTTACAACTGTGTTCCCACAGTTCTATATTCCGAAGGCTCTTCTTCGTTCCCACAGCTCTGTATTCACACCTACATTCCAAAAGTTCCATATTCCTACAATTCTTTCTTCTCCATCCCATCCCCCAAGTTCTGCGGTCTACACACGTCGTCGCTCTGCTCACAAAATTCTCACCACTTCATGTCCTCAGAACATATATTTATCCACCTCTGTAAGAACACCTCCAGTGGTGTGACCGATGTTCCACGTAAAGCCCCCACCACCACCACCACTACCACCCCATCCCGAGACCGGTGTTGTCTGTGAGTGAAATTCTGGCTACGACTCTCAAGCCAGACGCAGTGCGTACAACCATTTCTTTGTTCATGCTGCTGTTCCACACGTAACACTGCCTTATCGCTCATACAGGTCACACAGTCAGTTACTCACCGCTGTAGGCCTAGGGCGCTTCAACATTTGTCACGTGCACTATGCCAAAAAAGCAGCTTAAAGATTTCTTGGCGCTACCATGACAAAGCGCAAGCGCAGTGTGCCAGTTCCCTGCGTCAGTACTCGCTTTCGGGTTCAAGTTTAAGAAGCAACTGTTCTTGTCAAAACGCTTTAATTGAGTAGCTGGTGTTTGTTTGGTTTTGTTGTGTGTGCGTGCGTTTTGATACGATGTCTCTCCCGCTGGCAGCACTCCTGCACAAGTCAGTCATTTACAAGTGGCACATCCATCATTATCATTATGATAAAGAGTCAGTAATGTATGCATAAGTTGCATATCCATTACTATTATTATTATTTGGTCATCAGTTTCGTCTTCATAATCATCCTTATCATTATTGTTACTATTACTATCATCATCATTCTTTCTTCTGCTTCTTCTTCTTTTTCTTGTTGTTGTTGTATTTGTTGTTGTTGTAGCCCAGCAGACTACACAGAGCTTTTTCATGGCGGCTCATGAAAATGACATCATGTTCTTCAAAGAAATCCGAGTGACAAAATCAACAACTATTCAAATATCAGGTACAGTAATAAAACGCTAACTAATCATCCACCGACATCTTTAACTCGTACCAGTTCGCTCCCTTGGTTATCCAATCTGAACGACCAATGCCACGCCATCGCTAATTTTTTTTCCATTGTAACTATTTTTGCAATAACAAACATTTTCTGCGGTCAGATTCTGATGATTCCTTTACAAATTCAACATGTAAAGACATAAATTTGCCTCCACCATGATACATAATCTAACATCTTTTGAAGAATGATCTCAATAATCATGATGGTCAGTACACTGTCATTGCCCAATGCCGTTGGAAAATTAGTCAAAATGTCGGAACCGGTCAGAGATGAGCTGATAAAAACTGGGCCGTGCTGACGTCACTGCGTCAGGCATTCCCCTTGCCACCCAAGGCCCCCCCCCCCCCCCCCCCCACACACACACACAACACACCACCCCCACTCCCGCCCAATTAAAAAAAAAATGATGATGATGATGATAAAAACATAACCATATCACAAAACACGTAACTCTAATCGGACAAAGTTAACAGACTCAGCAGTTTGGACAACTAGGTAAATAAAACTATGCGCTCTAGATAGACAGAGTGCATGGTTTCATTGACCTAGTCGTTACACAAAAAGAAAAAAAAATGGCCTTGTTCTATATTCAACCAGACCAAAAATAAGTGTACAGACTTTCTCTAGAGAACAATGACAGATCAATGGTCCCCAAAAGACAAGAAAACAGGAGAGGACCAAAAAGCAAAACAAAGCAAAACAAAGCAAAACAAAGCAAACAAACAACAGTTAGAGAAAAGGCTGACTTACAGAGAGTCACAGAAAAGAGGAACATACAACAAAATTTCCGGAAGAAAAGGCGTGGACGGACACAACTGACATTCCAACAGCCCCTGGCATCCACCCCCCAAGAGAATAAATCACGTGACAGTATGCCATCACCAAGAGACAGTGACACGTCAACAAATCATCAAACCATACCGAAACTATCATCGACCAAGAGAATAAATACCGTGACAGCATGCCATCACCAAGACACAGTGACATGTTATTAACAAATCATCAAACCATACCGAAACTATCATCGATTTATTTATTTATTTATTTATTTATTCATTTATTTATTCATTCATTCATTTATTTACTTATTTATCTTTTTACCTATTCATAAATTTATTTATTTATTTGTTTATTTAATCATTTATTCATTCGTTCATTTATCTATATAGAAATCCCTCGCTCAGCCTCAGTGCTTGGGTCACGGAACAGACTGCTGTGTCTAGAGACCCTTCCGCCGCTGCCGTGTCTGCTGACCACGACCTTGAGACCAGGTTCAAAGATGGTAGGCAGGCAGACAGACAGACAGACACACTGGGCCGTTGAGGTCAACAAGGACACAAACAAAACGACCGCGGCTTTCTTTCTCTACCTACCTACCTACCTACCTACCTACCTGCCTATCCCCATCCGCGCCTCTCTCCTCCTACCACTAACTGACTGACCACAAGGACTCGCCGGCTCTGGGGGTCCCTCCCCCTCATCCTGGTCATTGATCTGGTTTGCTGGTGGTCAAGGCGGTGACTGGCAGCAACAGCAACCCCACCACGGACCCACGGAGCAACAGACAAGCACGAGGCGAAGTTTGTGTGC
>CM065717.1:26035157-26037657 GCA_033310375.1 Conus canariensis | reverse complement strand
CACACACACACACACACACACACACACACACACAACACACACACTCGCTCGCGCGAGCGCGAGCGTAAACAAAAGCCATATAAACACACAAACAGACGTGCGTGTACACATGTTGCTTAATATAAGGGGAGAGAGAGAGAGAGAGAGAGAGAGAGAGAGAGGAGAGAGAGAGAGAGACGGACAGACAGACAGACTGACATCGCTGATTGTAATTACAATAAAGGAGTATGACAGTTTGTTGTTGTTGTTGTTGCTGGTGCTGGTGCTGGTGCTGGTGCTGCTGCTGTTGTTGATGTTGTTGATGCTGTTGGTTGAATTCAGGAACCAGTGGTCAGAAAACTGGACAAGAGGCTATGGTAAAAACGTGTTGCTGTGTTCTGTAAGGCTTTCTCTACTCGCGTGTATTTACTGGACGGGACATTGGTTAAAAACGTGTTGGTGTGTTCTGTAAGGCTTTCTCTACTTGCGTGTATGAACTGGAAGGGAGATTGGTAAAACGTGTTGCTGTGTTCTGTAAGGCTTTCTCTACTCGCGTGTATGAACTGGAAGGGAGATTAGTAAAACGTGTTGCTGTGTTCTGGTAGGCTTTCTCTACTCACGTGTATGAACTGGAAGGGAGATTGGTTAAAAACGTGTTGCTGTGTTCTGTAAGGCTTTCTCTACTCGCGTGTATGGACTGGACGGGAAATTGGTTAAAAACATGTTGCTGTGTTCTGTAAGGCTTTCTCTACTCACGTGTATGAACTGGAAGGGAGATTGGTTAAAAACGTGTTGCTGTGTTCTGGTAGGCTTTCTCTACTCACGTGTATGAACTGGAAGGGAGATTGGTTAAAAACGTGTTGCTGTGTTCTGGTAGGCTTTCTCTACTCACGTGTATTAACTGGAAGGGAGATTGGTTAAAAACGTGTTGCTGTGTTCTGTAAGGCTTTCTCTACTCACGTGTATTAACTGGAAGGGAGATTGGTTAAAAACGTGTTGCTGTGTTCTGGAAGGCTTTCTCTACTCACGTGTATTAACTGGAAGGGAGATTGCGAGACCGCAGACCTCCGCCAAGTTCCTTCTGCACCTGGATCTGCCCTTTGATCCAGATCCAGACCCACACTGACACAGCTTTGTCAGACCCACACTGACACAGCTTTGTCAGACCCACATTGACACAGCTTTGTTAGACCCACATTGATACAGCTTTGTCAGACCCACATTGACACAGCTTTGTCAGACCCACATTGACACAGCTTTGTCAGACCCACATTGACACAGCTTTGTCAGACTGCCGAGTTTCGTTAACATAACGTTGAGAAGTGTGTTGCTCATCTTCTTGACTAGCAGACAGACCAACAGACAAGCCAACCAACAGATCAACAGAGAAGTCAATAAGCAGACTAACAAGCACAGATCACAACGAACAAAAGACCAGCAAGCAAACCAACCAACCACCAAACGGACTAACAAATAAAGCAAGGAACACACCAGAAAACGAATCAACAAATAAATAAACAAGCAGGCCAACACATTCCCTTTCTCCTTCCTTTGCTCTCTCCCTACGTCCCTCCCTCCCTCCCTCCCTCTCTCTCTCTCTCTCTCTCTCTCTCTCTCTCTCTCTCTCTCTCTCTCTGTATATATGTATGCATGTGTGCGTATATGTGTGTATCGATCATATACTCACTTTAAACGCAGTAACTGAAAAATATTTGCAGAAGAGTACGAAACTATACGTGGCCTTCATCGATTTCCAAAAAGCATATGATACTGTGAACCACAAGGTTTTGTGGGCGGTGCTGCTATGAACAGGTGTGCGAGGTAAGATGCTAAAAACGATTCAGGCAATGCATTCCAGTGTGAAAGCGTGTGTTTTATGTCATAATAATACACGTAACTCAAATTTCTTTGAATGTTTACAAGGTTTGAAGCAAGGATGTGTTATTGGTCCATTATTATTTTCTTTGTTAGTAAATGAACTTGCAAATGACGTAATTCTAAACGGTAAACATGGTGCTACTCTCACATCAGACGAAACTGAGCTATTCCTTTTGCTGTGTGCCGATGATCTCACTCTTTTGGCTTCTACTACGATTGGACTACAGCATCAATGAAATATTCTCCAAAGAAAAACAGAAAGACCGCGGTTAACAGTAAATTTAGACAAGTCAAAAATTATTGTTTTCAGGAAGGGTGGTTTTCTCAGCTCAGAGGAGAGATGGTTTCTGAATGGACCCCGCAAGAAGTGGTTAATTCGTACAAATACTTAGGTCTTACTTTTCCTACTAGACATAGTTTTACACTTGCCATGGATGAACTAAAACTTAGAGGGAAGAAATGTACAAACGATATCCTGTGCACACTAAAAAAATTGGGTGTAATTCACCGGATATTTTCTTCAAACTTTTTGATGCACAGGTTGTCCCGTTGCTTCTTTATGGCTCTGAGATATGGGGGTACAAAGCTTACCCTCAGCTGGAGCAAGTACGTCTGTACGCATGCAAAAGATTTTTATTGCACG
>CM065717.1:26022657-26025157 GCA_033310375.1 Conus canariensis | reverse complement strand
ACTCCCTACGTAGGGCGTCCTGTCTTTGCTCTGACACACAAACTCGCCGTATGTTACGGTTGTGGGGGGAAAAGCGAAACTGAGACCACCACGAAAGCAGCTTTCAACAACACACACACACACACACACACACACACACACACACACACACCCCACACACCACACCACACCAAGACGTCATATCTTGTTTGAATGTGTTCCTTTCAGGGCATACTTACCATGTTTATCAGGCATTTATGTATATGATGTGGGTTTTTTTTTTCTGACATTAATTTTGCATTAAACTTACCTGTTGTTTAATTGATATATAGTCTGGTTAGGTGTTTCCTTTCCTATGACATCGATGGTCTTTCTGCAATAATATGTACACACCCACATCTGCACACACATACACGCTCGCACGCACGCATGTAAGCTCTCTCTCTCTCTCTCTCTCTCTCTCCTCTCTCTCTCTCTCTCTCTCTCTCTCTTCTCTCTTTGTCTTACACAGCAATTTTGTGAAAAGACGTTAAATGAAAGTAATACAACTACTGCTGCTGCTGCTGCTACTTCTACTTCTACTACTACTACTGCTACTACTACTACTACTACTACTACTACTACTACTATACTACTACCACTACTAGTACTACTACACATAGATAAGCTTAAGCTCTCTCTCTCTCTCTCTTTCCCTCTCTCTCTCTCTCCTTCACACAGGTACACACACACAACATACGAGAGAGAGAGAGAGAGAGAGAGAGAGAGAGAGAGAGAGAGAGAGAGAGAGAGATAACGCGCCCACACTCTCACATACACATTCTCTCTCTGGCACACACACAAACACGCGTAAGCGCACGCACACGCACTCGCCCGCCCACACACACACACACACACACACACACACACACACACACACACACACACACACACACACAACACACACACACACACACGCACAACACACACACACACACACACACACACACACTCTCTCCTCTCTCTCTCTCTCTCATTCTCTTAATCTCTTCTCTGTCTCTATCTCTGTCTTCTGTCTGTCTGTCTGTCTGTCTGTCTGTCTCTCTCTCTCTCTCTCTCTCTCTCTCTCTCCTCACACACACACACACATGGATACTCTCACTCTCTCTCTCTCTCTGTTTGTTGTATACACAAACAACAATTCTGCAATATTAGATGTTTCAATGGTACATTCTGGAATTAGTGATCACTGTCCAGTCTTCTGCACGTGGTCCTTAAGGCTCCCAAAACCACCACCCAAAGGTCACACGACCATCCAATACCGCTCTTTCAAAAAGTTTAATGAAACAGCATACCTCTATGACTTAAACATTTCCCCATTTCACTTAACTTATAATTACTCAGACGTCAATGATGCACTGTCCTTCTGGTATCAAACATTCCTCACCATCATAAATAAACACGCGCCGTTACATCAAAAAAGAGTTAGGCATCCGCAGATGAACCTGTGGTTAACACCAGAATTGCTGCAAGAAATGGTTCTACGTGACCAACTCAAGGCAGCAAATTTGTTTGACGAATACAAAGAGCAGAGAAACTTTGTTTCAAACGAAGTTGAAAAAGCCAAACGAGACTACTTCAGTCAAATGATAACGGATGCAAAATCCACAGCGCCAGTGTGGAGGGCAATAAACACTATTGTACGCAACAAGCGTACAGATTCTAAAAATTCAAGCACAAACATCACCCCGGACAAATTTAATACCCACTTTCTGTCATTATCAGATACCCTTACTCAAGCTTCACAGACTATAAGAGCACCAAATGAATACACATGCCCGACTTCCCTAACATCATTTTGCAAACAAAAACTTGGATCGAGTAACTCAATCAAAATTCCCCTTCTTGCTGTACATGAAGTAGGAATGCACATAGTGCAATTAAAGAATAAAAAAATCCATGGGTCCTGATAACATACCCGCGTTTCTTCTCAAACTCGCTCTACCTTACATTGTTGAGTCTCTTACATACATATATAATTTATCCATTGAAAGTAATGTTTTCCCTTAGGCGTTCAAAAACGCCAAAGTGATCCCCCTTCCAAAATCAAATGATTTGTCAGATCCAAATAATTTCAGACCTATATCCTTACTATCCATTCTATCCAAACCCCTTGAAAGACACATATCACACACGTATCTCAGTTCATGGAGAAAAACAAACTGTTTCACCCACTCCAATCTGGATTCCGATCTAATCATTCCTGCCACACAGCATTATCACGAATGTGTGACTCATGGCTTTCAAATATGAACCAATCACAAATGACTGGGGTTGTCTTTCTTGACTTCAAAAGGCGTTTGATCTTGTTGATCATTCCATTCTTCTAAAGAAACTATCTGTCTACTTGAACCATACCCCGACAATCTCATTATTCCAATCATACTTGAACGATAGGACACAGTATGTGGTGCTTAATGGCAAAACCTCCGCTTCAGACTTTCTCAGAAATGGAGAGACACAGGGCTCAGTACTAGGCCCC
>CM065717.1:26012657-26015157 GCA_033310375.1 Conus canariensis | reverse complement strand
GTGTCTGCCTGCAGTTTTTTTTTTCTTTCAATTTCTTCCCCCCCCCCCCCCCCCACCCACCCATCCCCCTCCCCGCCTCCCCCCTCGTTTTTTGTTGTTGTTGTTGATTATATACTTCTTGCTCCTTTCTGCTTGTCCCCTAATCTTTTGTTATCTCTGCTTTTCTTTCTTTCTTTCTTGACTTATTTCTTTCCTCTCTCTCTCTCTCTCTCTCTCTCTCTCTCTCTCTCTCTCTCTCTCTCTCTCTCTCTCCTCTCTCCAAGTTTCGGTCTGTCATATTTTTTTTTCTTTTTCTCTCGATTAGGATTCAGACCACAACGCCTTTTGACAATACACTATCACGTATTCTTTCAAAACGGACTGAAAGCAAAACAAAACCAAAATAAATGACAAAATCTAACCAGCAAATCAACAACATACCCCCATAACATATAACTACCACTTCTTGCTGATCATGGCATTGACCAACAACATATGCTAATACTTCTTGGTGTTGATGATATTGTCCTTAAGTAGACTCTTCTACTTTTTACCGTTGATGATAGGGCCACACGGCATGATTGCTGTTATTGATGATATTACCATACAGCATACTTGTTACATCTTGCTGGATAATATTACCATACAACATACTTTTCTATTTCTTGCTGTTGATATTAGCATACCGCATACTTTTCTATTTCTTACTGTTGATGATATTACCATACAGCATAATTTTCTATTTCTTGTTTACTTTTCTACTTCGTGTTGTTGATGATATTACCATACAGCATAATATTCTATTTCTTGTTGTTGATGACATTGCCATACAGCATATTTTCTAGTTCTTGTTGTTGATGATATTACCATACAGCACACTTTTCTATTTCTTACTGTTGACGGTATTTCTGCTGCAACAACACTCTACTATTCTTATTGTTGATGGTATTGCGCTGCAACATACTCTACTATTCTTACTGTTGATGATATTGTACTGCAACATACTCTACTACTTCTTATTACTGATGGCATTGTCCCACAACATACTTCTACTACTTCTTACTGTTGATAATATTGTCCCGTGAGAAACACTACTTTCTTCATCTGTTGATGATATCAAAGCCTCTTAATGATACTATCTTTAACATATTCCCCGACTTCGCGTTGTTGATACTTCTTAACCAAACTCAGCTTGCTTCTTGCATTTGATGACAATGTCCTACCGCATGCTCTACAACTTCGAAGGGGTTAATGACATCCTGTCACACATGACACTACTACTCTTTCCCGTTCATAACATTGGTGTACAGCAACTCAATCATGTCTTGGTATTGATGATACTGTCCTACACCATTACGACTTCTTGGTGTTGATGACAGTGGTCCTAGGAATACTCTTCTACACTTGTCGTTGATGATATTGTCATAAAACATACTGTACTATTTTTTTTTTTTTTGGTGTCAATGATATTTACCTAAAGCGTTTTTTTTGTCTCTACACTTGCTCTTGATGACAGTGTTCCACAATGTATTCTACTCCTTCTAGGTGTTCTTGACATCGTCTCATAACAAGCTCACTTCTAGCTGTCGATGGTATTGTTCTGTTACATACCTTGCTACCTCTGCCAGGTGTCTACTCGATTGAAAAAGTAATAGACATAGTATTTCTTCTATAGTAGAATAGGTATTTTCTATAATACCATGCTGTTTCTTAGTATAATGTCTACTCTTTAGAGAAAAATAGAATAATAGAGATGTTTTTCTTCCTATAAATAAATAGAGGTGTTTTCTTCTATAGAGTAAACAGGGTGTTTCCTTCTATAGAATAAATAGAGGTGTTTTCTTCTAGAGATGACAGAGGTGTTTTTTCTTAAATAAATAGAGGTGTTTTCTTCCTATAAAATAAATAGAGGTGTCTTCTTTCTATAAATAAATAGAGGTGTTTTCTTCCTATAGAATAAATAGAGGTGTTTCTTTCTATACAATAAATAGAGGTGTTTTCTTCCTATACAATAAATAGAGGTGTTTTCTTCCTATACAATAAATAGAGGTGTTTTCTTCCTATACAATAAATAGAGGTGTTTTCTTCCATAAATAAATAGAGGTGTTTTCTTCCTATACAATAAATAGAGGTGTTTTCTTCCTATACAATAAATAGAGGTGTTTTCTTCCTATACAATAAATAGAGGTGTTTTCTTCCTATAGAATAAATACAGGTGTTTTCTTCCTATACAATAAATAGAGGTGTTTTCTTCCTATAAATAAATAGAGGTGTTTTCTTCCTATAGAATAAATAGAGGTGTTTTCTTCCTATACAATAAATAGAGGTGTTTTCTTCCTATACAATAAATAGAGGTGTTTTCTTTCTCTCTCGTCTTGCGGCCTCTTCAGTAGCATCACTTCCACGCCTCTTCTTCCAGCTCCGCTCCCCCTTCTTCTCCCTCCCCAGCCCTCCCCCCCCCCTCCCTCCCAAACACATCCATACCCAGTTCGCACAGTCCCATCACCCAGCCACTGTCAGT
>CM065717.1:25972657-25977657 GCA_033310375.1 Conus canariensis | reverse complement strand
GGAGCCCACAGCACACTCAACCATTCTGGGTAGGTGACGGCCCGGAGCCGAAGAATTCCACTGATATATATGCCTCTGATGAGATTTGAACCCACGATCTCCCAGCCTCTTACCGCGACACTGACCACTGTCCTAAGGTGGCTCATGGATGGTAAACGTATACTTCAGACCAGATGGACAAATGAAGTACGTTCGCGCGCGCGCGCGTGTGTGCGTGTGTGCGTGCGTGCGTGCGTGCGTGTGTGTGTGTGTGTGTGTGTGTGTGTGTGTGTGTGTGTGTGTGTGTGTGTGTGTGTGTGTGTGTATGTGTGTGTGTATGCAAGTGCATGCGTGTTTGCGTGCGTGTGTGCATGCGCGCGCACATACGCCCATGCGTGCCTGCGCGCGCGCGCGCGTGTGTGTGTGTGTGCGCGTGTGTGCCTTCCCGCGCGCACGTGCGTGCGTGCTTGCGTGCGTGCATGTGCGCATGTGTGTGTGTGCATTCAAGTGCGCGAACGTGTACATGCGATTCAATATCCAAGTAGATTACTTCGCACGAAAATACCTAACGGGCAGAGAGGTCTGCTTTGTCCCAGCACGTCACATCAACTTGCCACTACCTCCTATACTGTCCATCGCTCCAGCCCCACATTGTGGAATCAAGCCAGGTTTAAAGCCCAACGTTGCCAACTGTTACCTCTTTCACCACCAGTGTGACTCTGGACTTACTGCTGAAGACGGACAAGAAGGGGAGTGCGGAGAAAAGAGGAGTGTGGAGGGGGTGGGGAGGTGGGGAGGTGGGCAATGAAAAGACATCCATCGTGGAGAAGGGGTTGGTAGGTATGTTGGGGGAAGGGAGGGGAGATGGAGTGGGTGGGTGGGTGTAAGGGATAGGGGTAGGAGTGAGGATGGGGGAGGGGGGCAGCGTGGGAAGAACGCGTATCGGCAGGTGGAAGTAGAAAAACCACAGACATAAATTAGGGGGCCGTTTCAATACCCAGGGACATTATGAAAGGGGAGAGGGTTGAAGCAGGGTAAAACGAAAAGAAAAAAAGGTAGGTGTCTAGGAGAGCGGGGTGTATGTGTGTGTGTGTGTGTGTGTGTGTGTGTGTGTGTGTGTGTGTGTGTGTGTGTGTGTGTGTGTGTAGGGGGGAGGGAAACAGAAGGAGGGGTGGGGGTGGGGTGGCAAGAGAGAGAGGAGGCTGGAAAGGGTGCGAGAGAGGACAGAGATATGGGTAATAACGAGACACAGACGGACAAAGAGAGAGAGAGAGAGAGAGGGGGGTGGGGGGGGGGAGGGAGAGAGGGGGAGATAGATAGACAGACATACAGACAGACAGACAGAGAGGAGAGAAACAGATAGACCGACAGCTAGTTAGCTAACCAACTAGATAGATAGATAGACAGACAGACATATAGATAGATAGATAGATAGATAGATAGATAGATAGATAGATAGATAGATAGATAGACAGAGAGCCAGAGATAGATAGATAGGTAGACAGATAGATAATAGATAGATAGATAGATAGATAGATAGATAGATAGATAGATAGATATGATAGATGGATGGATAGATGGATAGACTGACTTACTGACTGATAGACAGCTAGATAGATTGGACACGTTTTTGTTTTGGGACCGCTGCGATATTACTGAGTATTGACTTGTGAATCACCCACTGTAATTAAAGACCTTGATCTTGTAACCAGAGTCGACCTTATCTCTGTCCGGATCCACTCAGCGAGAGATGGGAACCCACTCATGCCTGACAAATCATTTCAGTCAGCCTTATATATTATGCCCACTGGCGTATTTAGGAACAGCAGATTGATTCATCTCACCGTAACGATGATCAGTTTGATGATGCAAAAGCCCCTGAGCCCATTATAACCACCAAACGTGCAAAGATAGAATGTGGTCCGAGGCTGGTCCCATCCAATTTTGGTGGGGATCCGTTTCGCGAATCCGGATCAAACGACAGATCCAGGATTGCTTCAGCGAGGTGATTACAAATTTTCCAGCTGAAGATGAAGACTTAGGCTACTGTAACGAACTGATAGCTGTCTATGAAGTAATATAGTTTCGTGGCATATCAAATGTCGACTATTTTCCTTGTCCTGTTCACACACACACACACACACACACACACACACACACACACACACACACACGCGCGCGCGCGCGCGCGCGCACGCACGCACGCACGCACGCACACGCACACGCGCACGCACGCACGCACGCACGCATGCACACGCACGCACGCGCACACATAACAACCCCCCCCACACACACACACACACACACACACACACACACACACACACACACACACACACACACACACACACGGAAAGTAGTTCCGTGCGTTCTAATTATTACTTCCCCTGATGTTGATGCATACAGAACGTATGCATACAGTGCCCAAAGTGGGTGTCAGAAATCAACATTGGCATATCTTGGCTTGTCTAAAAATAAAACTGTCACCATTTCCAGACCAATGCTGCAGGTGTCTCTATCTCTCGATACCGGGATATTCTAAGGATGGAAGCGTACAGTATAGCCCTGCCATGTAGTTTTTCGAGGCGGTTTACACTTAAACTCGTATTCGGCACGGTTGGGACCGCTTAAACATTAAACCTGTTTGCAATCGCTGTGGCCTGTTCATACTTGTTAGAAAGAAAAGCGCCGACAATCTTAGCTGACAGCGGGACTGACCTGTAGAAATACGAGTGGAATGCGGCAGCGAGGTCAGTAGCTGTTTAATTCAATCTAGATGAATCTGTACAAAGTTTAAGTACTATAACCGCCAAATATGAGCAGACGAATCACAAGACAAAACACGACGCGTTTCGACGTCTTAGTCTTCTTCAGGCAAGATAAACATGCATTTAAACATTGCTCTGCCCTGAGTGTTGTTTTATCTTGCCTGAAGAAGAGGACCTAAACGCGTCAGTCTTCATCTTTATCTACACACACACACACACACACACACACACACACACACACACACACACACACACACACATACACACACACACACAGGGGGAAAGGGAAGAGAGAGAGAGAGAGAGAGAGAGAGAGAGAGAGAGAGAGAGAGAGAGAGGAATCTAGTCAATTGACTAGATTCACTCTGTCTCTGTCTGTCTGTCTGTCTGTCTGTCTGTCTGTCTGTCTGTCTGTCTCTCTCTCTCTCTCTCTCTCTCTCTCTCTACTGCGCGTGTTTGTTTCACATAACTGTCAGAGCCAGAGAATGAAAGCCAACAGACACAACTACAGATAGCCAGGCGCCAAAACGGCGTCGTCAGTCCGCTGTAGAGGCGTTCGTTCAAACAGCCTCATGATACAGCCACCCGTACCCAGCCCAGCCAGGCAGATAGATACCCGAGAAAGCCGATCCACGTAGGTCACACTTCAGGCTCTGGCGTCTTCAGTGACAGGGCACCATCAGCCAGTGCCCGGTAACAGACTGCTTAATGGGGGGGGGGGGGGGGGGGGGGGGGGACTTGGCAGTGAGTCACCCGGCGGGTAGGGTAGTCCGTTCAGTCAACAGCACCGACTTGAGGAGACCAGTTTATCGATCACGGCTTGACGATCGTGAAGTCTTCTTCTTCCTCCCTAGTCATTGTCACACTCGCTGGGAACACTCTGTGTGTGTGTGTGTGTGTGTGTGTGTGTGTGTGTGTGTGTGTGTGTGTGTGTGTGTGTGTGTGTGTGTGAGGTGTCTCTGTGGGTAATCTGTCCTTAAAGGTAAAGGCAAAGGGCGTAGGGGATGGGGTTGAATAGGTATGGGGGGGGGGGGGTACTTTGTTTTAAGGGGTCAACACACGGTTCGTTTAAGTCGTGCACAGACACAGACACAGACACACAGACACAGACACAGACACACTACACACACACACACACACACACACACACACACACACCACACACACACACACACACACACACACACACACATACACACACACACACACACACACACACACACACACACACAACACACTCAGAGAGAGAGAGAGAGAGAGAGAGAGAGAGAGAGACAGACAGACAGACAGACAGACAGACAGACAGACAGACAGACAGAGACAGACAGACAGACGGGGAGAGAGAGAGAGAGACTTCATCCCAGTTGTACATTTCCTTAACTATCTTCCAAAGATCAAGAAAGATTACTTACGTCCAAAATCCTGGAAAAGTCACGAGTCATCCTTGGGAAATTTAAAGTGACTGTTAGATAACTCGACACACCGGAACTTGATGGCCGGTCAGTGAATTGATAATGCTATTCAAGCTGTCGTGACTGCAGACACAAAGTCCTGGTCAACGATGGCTTGAGATCATGGAGAAATGAATATGTTTTTAGAAGTTCTATTTGTATATTTAGAAAACGGGCAAAGTTTCGTTATGTTTCTGCTTTAACATTTCTTTTAAAATTAATTATTCTAGATCGCCGGGATAAGCAGAGTGGATATTGGACACTGTCATAGATATATAGATCGATAGACAGAAAGATACAAAGAAAGAAAGAAAGCTAAGTAGATAGATTTAGACAGATAGATAGATGGATATAATTATTTTCACATTAGTGCTGATGGCTGTCCAGCGTGTGCTTTCTGTGGTATGTTCTTGGTCATTACGAGCGACTGTATTTCCCACTAAACCAGTAAAACAGCATGAAGTGATTTTTGTGCAACACACTTAGGGTCAACCAAATCAATTCATGTTATCTGTAGCTATCCCAGTAAATAAAAATCATGAGCGCTGTTAAAATCAGAACGAGAGACAATTTTGTTTTTTTTAGATCCAAGGTTAATTTAAACACAGGAAATGGAAAGTCAATTTCTCCAACAACAACAAAAATAAATAAATACCCGTCCAGAATGAGCTTTGGTTACAATCCACCGAGCATAAACTCTGAACAGTGAATATGCTCTATGGTGCCATGTTGACGTAGCAATTCATCCATTTGTAATGCAGCTGCAATAATCTCAGCGGGCAGCCTGATGCAGACGCTGTAT
>CM065717.1:25960157-25965157 GCA_033310375.1 Conus canariensis | reverse complement strand
ATCTTTTAGAACTTAATCCGCCCCTGTGTTAACATAAGAGCCACTTGAAATTAAATTTCTTCGGTTTTTGTTTGTTTGTTTGTTTGTTTTTTTTAGCCAACATAAAGCAACCAGCTTCCTTCTGTTGGAACTATTACACTTACGCACCCCCCTCCCCCCTCACACACAAATACACACTTTCTCATTCCCCCTCCCCCTCTCCTGGCTTGAAAGTCTTCCTACTCCACTGATAGTATTAGTAGAAGTAGTAGTAGTAGTAACAATAGCACCAGCTGTAGTATTTAATGCAGCAGTAGTCAAAGTAGTTGTAGTAGAAGTCCAGCAATAATGGATGCAACAGCAGCAGTTAAAAGAAGAATGAGGAGAGCAGCAAGAGCATCTGCCATAGCAGTACCTGAAGCAGCAGCAGCAGCAGGCGTAATAATAGTAGTAGTAGTGATAGTAGTAGTAGCAGCAGCAGCAGCAGCCTGATCAGTTCAGAACTGTGTTTATTCAATGCAATATCTCTACAAGTAAATCGAGCTCTTAGCGTCTTACATATAATAAAATAGGGAGAAATGTGTATTACACACACACACACACACACACACACACACACACACACACACACACACACGTACGCACGCACGCACGCACGCACGCACGCACACACACACACACACACACACACACACACACACACATGCGCGTGCGCGCGCGCGCGACTGTCACAATCCATTACGCACAAACTTCAAGAATGGGAAAGGGTTCTATCACAATATCAAAGAAGCACTCACACCGCACAGTCTGTCTCACAATGTCTTTCACCAACACTCCATGCTCCGTCAAGCGTGCCTCTCTCTCCACCTGCACAGACCGGCACATCCTGCGCAAGCACACACCACACAGAAGTGGAGGAGTTCCGGGGGACAGAACGTTCCAATTCCCTTTCAGCCTGAAAAGATGTGTTTGTATGCTTTGTTGACAGGGTCAAGGGAAAGGGTATGACGATTTCCAGTTGAAAGCGTTATTTCCAGATCGATCGAGCGCAGAATGAAAAGGATCAATAACCAAAGGATTCAGTCCTCACTGGAGGTGAATGAAACATTGTGCTGTGAGAAGAAGGCCAAAGATTTTGAGATGGAATACAGTGAAACAAAGGTTGACCCATAAAGAGGAATCGTAGAGAAAGAAGAAAGTATA
Source organism: Conus canariensis (assembly GCA_033310375.1). Classification (NCBI taxonomy): domain Eukaryota; kingdom Metazoa; phylum Mollusca; class Gastropoda; order Neogastropoda; family Conidae; genus Conus; species Conus canariensis. The sequence goes on along the minus strand of CM065717.1, from coordinate 25,963,975 downwards.
AAGTACAACAATGGCAATATTTGTCATCTGTTCTAACAAGAAGAAAGTATAAAGTACAACAATGGCAATATTTGTCATCTGTTCTAACAAGAAGAAAGTATAAAGTACAACAATGGCAATATTTGTCATCTGTTCTAACAAGAAGAAAGTATAAAGTACAACAATGGCAATATTTGTCATCTGTTCTAACAAGAAGAAAGTATAAAGTACAACAATGGCAATATTTGTCATCTGTTCTAACAAGAAGAAAGTATAAAGTACAACAATGGCAGAGCCAGCAAGGGCAATGGACAACGTGGGAGAATGCACTCCAAAGAAGTCTCACTTGGAATGACATTTGGCGCATGGCCCCTCTCAGGATCAGCTTCATTCTCAGATCTGCATATGACCTTCTGCCCTCAAATGCAAACCTGGTGAAGTGGGGGAAACAGACGATCCTGCATGCCCCCTCTGCCATGAAAAACAAACAGTGGAGCATGTCCTAAGCTCATGTAAAGTAGCCCTGGCTCAAGGAAGGTACACATGGAGGCACAACCAAGTGCTCAAAGAGATTGTACAAGTAGTCTGGGCTAGTACCAACACCACAAAAGGGAAAATCAGGACTCCAAAAGCACCCGCAACATTCTTCACGGCAGGAGGCAGCAAATCATGGCCAAGAACAACAGTGCCACTCGAAACATGCAGGCAGAGTCTGCTGGACGGGGCAGATGACTGGGAGTGCACTGCAGACCTCCCAGAATGGAAGAGTCACCCAGAGATCATCAGCAAGAGTGGCATGAGACCAGACATAGTAGTCCACTCTAAGTCAACCAAGCAGCTGATCATGATCGAGCTCACGGTGCCATATGAGAACAGAATGGAGGCAGCTCAAATCTACAAGACTGAAAAGTATGCTGATCTGGCAAACAGCCTGAGGAGAGAAGGCTATCAGGTCAAAGTCCTCACTGCAGAAATTGGAGCTAGAGGGTTTGTAGGAACGTCTGCATACAGCCTCATGAAACAGCTCTCAGTTGCAGGGAGGGAAAAAACCAGAGCCCTGAAAGCAATGGCAGAAGCGGCAGAGAGGTGTTCAAGCTGGATCTGGTCAAGGAGGAACAAAAGTGAACTTCATAAGGCTTAATTTCCCTACAAATATCAGGTGTCCCCGTGGCTCAGTGGTTAAAGCGCGAGTCATTAAGTGGAAAATGAGCATGTCTAGAGGGTCATGGGTTCGAATCCCAGCCATGGCTCGTCCCAAGATGGGAAAAAAAAGGGGCAGCAGAGGGACATCCGGAGTCATGAACCGGGTGTGGCCCAACCCCCCTAGAGTGTCAGGAGATAAGGGCCGAAACACTTGCTTGAAGGGGCTTCTCTTCTGAGGACTCTCTGCTGCCACGCTCTCCACGAGTTTCTTTCTACCAACAATGGCAATATTTGTCATCTGTTCTAACAAGAAGAAAGTATAAAGTACAACAATGGTAATATTTGTCATCTGTTCTAACAAGAAGAAAGTATAAAGTACAACAATGGCAATATTTGTCATCTGTTCTAACTTGAACAGGGACCTATTGGAGCTGTTGGAGTTTTGAAGAGGAAGGTTGAATGATCACATTTCTTTGACCTGAGAACTGATTTTGGCAGCAAAGTTGAACACGCTGCAGTTTAGATAAAATCTGCACCGGGTAAACAGAGAAGAGTGCCTTGTTGTAGACTACTTTTGAGGGAACAAAAGAGCTTACTAAAGTGTTAGTTGCTTGTGTACAGATAAGCAACGGCGAAAGGAACCGACTCTGTCGATAACCATGTATGCTGTCTGTGATATACTTTTGTAAAATATTTGATGAGAAACATGAAATTTGACACCGGGGTTCCTGGAAGAGTTCTAGAAAAAAGATGTCAGTCGTAAACTCCGTTCTTGGATTGTATCAGCACAGGTTTTGTTTTACCATCTTTTAACACAAGCTTCCTTGTGTCATCCATGTTGATACAGGTGTGCGAGTTATTAATGGTATTAAGGATCAGAACCAAATGACAGGAATTACACTACCGTGCGCCTTCAGCAAAGACTAATGGAGATCCTTCAGCAAAGACTAATGGAGATCCTTCAGCAAAGACTAATGGAGATCCTTCAGCAAAGACTAATGGAGATACGAAAGGACTTTATGTACGTTGAACTGTGTGCATAACAAAAGAAGAAAGAACTGGTCCTAGATCAGAACCTTGCGGACCACCAAAATGAAAAGTACTTTATTATGATTTCTGATCATTACTCATCACAATTTCTATTTTGTTTGCTTGATGAGATTTAAAGCACTCCACACTCTGAAGTCTGTAAATTAGTGTTTGGTGGTCGATGACAAATCATACAGCAGTAACAGAAAACAGCACTGTGATCCAGAGCCATTAGTATGTCGTTGATGACCTTTACAACAGCTGTTTCAGTGGTGTGATGTCGGTGGTAAGCAGACTGAGATATTTTCAGCAGATTGTGAGTGTTTAGACATGCAAGAAGTTGTCGTAATAGTAAATTTTCCATGATTTTGGACAGAAAAGGTAGATTTCAGACATGTCGGTAGTTTATTTGTTTGTTTGTAATCATGCGATTAAGCGAAGGCTTAGGTTTAACAAGGGAGGCTTTGAGCAGGGAAAAAAACTCATCTGGACAGACTGTGGTTGAAGTTACGTCAGAATTGTAAGGAGTACATCAATGCTTTCCAAAAGAGTTTAGTATGGATCGCATCAAAAAGTCAGGTGGCAAGTTTTGATTTTTAGGATTTCTTTTTTTTTTTAATAAATTTTACCAGATCTTCTTGGGATACCCACTGAATGGAAGAGAATTCAGAATTGGGCAGATTGTGATTGGTTATTAGATCAGAAGAGATAGGTGAACGCACGTATCGAGCACCTTACGAGTAAGATAATAACAAGAAAATTCTGGTTACTAATGAGGAGGACAGACAGAGGGCGGGGAATTTGTCTTAACGCAGTCCAGTAATCGGCCTTTCGCATTGCAAAGCTGTTGACAGTAGCACCAGAAGCAGGAAAGTAGAAATAGTTTTTTTTAAGTCATAAGATTAGCAGGAGAACCTATGGCAGCAAAACTCGTAACAACAGCAGCAGTCTGGATGTAGCAGTGACGGAGGTAACGGAGGAACCGGCTATAAGCAACAGCAGTAGCAGCATCTTTGCTACAGCAAAGGAGCACCTGTCGCAGTAATCGTAGTATCAGTACCGACAGCTGTCCTGGCAGTAACGGCAATGCATCAGCGGTAACAGCAGTGGCAGTAGTTGTAGTAGTAGCTGCAGCAACAACAGAAGCATATGCAGTATAGAAGATGGGATTAGAAACTGGAGGCAGAGAACGGACAGTTACACGTTAAACATCACTTTCACGGTTAAGCAACTGTATTGAGATTCTGGAGAGAGAGGGAGAAAAAAAATATTTGTTAAAAAAGAGAAGTTCGAGCCATAGGTTTGTATTAAAGAAAAAGTCAGTTTGAACAAAAACCGCGTTAAGTTCGTGACAAGACCAGATGAAGGTTGAAATGGGACTGGAACTTTCGTGATTTTCATTACTTCCACATTGATTTTGGACTGACGACATTCCTGCCCTGGTGTGGTCGGGGTTCTCACAAGGTTTAACTGAAAAAGTCATCGAAATGAAAACCAAGCGGCGCAAAGTGAATTACCCGGAGATGTCTCTTCGATGTTTTTTTTATCTTTTTTCCATTTACGGAAACGTGGATAAGTTTCAGGACTATGACATCGTTCTAACAGTGACGAAAATAGGTCAGCTGGACAAAATTCCACTTTTCGATGGTCACAAGGTATGAGTGACC
>CM065717.1:25952657-25955157 GCA_033310375.1 Conus canariensis | reverse complement strand
TCATACGAGTTCACTGCACAGAAAAAACGTAGCAAATGATATTTGATGTGAACAAGAATACTTCTAACCAGAGATATTGTTCCAGGCAAATTACAGCGCAAGATAGAGAACCAGAAGTCGCTTAAACCGTGCGATTTCAAAGCAAGTAATGCCGATGTCACCACAAGATGAATGATAATGAGGATAATGAGGACGATGCTGTGGAGTGCCATTGTGGTCTGACACTACATGCCAGGGCTGTGTTCTGTGCGCTTCCTTCATTATGTATCCCGACATCGACCAGGCCCGGGAGATTCAGACACGTGCAGTGTTGGTCAGAAAATTTGAGCAACACGCTCAGCAACACATCCATTGGGTGGATGAAAGTCGGCTGTCTGGTGGTCAGTCCATGGCAAAGTCAGCTGTGAACAGCAGCCGATTAAGGCCGGATGACCCCTTGACTAGATGTCTCCAATAGGTCTGCAGTCCTTGACGGCTCTATCCACCGTATCACAGCATCTGGTGAGGAAGTCGTACTCATGGTCAAGAATTTTTCTTTAGTCAAAAAAATGCTGGACCACATGGAAAAATGAGGGAGGTGTTGAAGCATGCTTGTAAAATGGATTTGATTTTGATTTTGTTGTTGTTGTTGAAGTTAATGTTGTTGTTATTGTTGTTATTTACTTGACCAGAGGAAAGACTCAATCTATTATTCTACATTTCTATTCAGAGGAAAACGTAACGTCAACTACTCTAATAGTAGATGTTCGGAAATCTGCAAGGGAGGTAATCTGTGCTAGAGTTAGCGTTCAGCGAAAGTGCCCCGCCGTTTTCACAGGACAAACAGCGTTGGTGGGCACACCCAAAGCATTGTAGCCCCATCTGTCAGCTGAACATTTCAATCAGATAAGGCCAAACATGGGTGTGCAACAGTGCGCCTAGAATGCAGCCTGTCATTGTTATAGTCGTGATCCTGGAATGTGCTTCCAAACAAAGATCTGCTCGGCCCATAAACTGACAAAAAAAAAACAAAAAAACACACACACACACACCTCTATTTGCAATGGAAAGACACGTTAACTTTCCCTGATTTTCTAACAGGTCTGTTTTGCCGTATCAACCAGCCGGACAGCTCAATCCGACAGACAGCCAGAAATGGCGGTGAAACAGGGCGCCTGCAATGAAGACACTGTGTTAGAAAGATCTCGCCTTTACTTGTTATCATTATCATTGATCGATTCAAATCTACATGTCTTGAGTTTGATGTGACGTTTGTTGACCGAATGACGCATGCACAAATTGCGTTATGATGTTGACCCGTACACTGAGAAGAAGTAACTCTATTCGCAATGGAAAGAAAGGCGTTGTCTTCCCCTGTTTTTCTTTCCCTTTTTTTTTCCGAAGCAGGTGTATTGCAGAGGAATGGCTAAGCGTAACGCACGTTGTGCATTGTTGTAAAAGAAGAACAGTAACATCACTGGTGAGTATCAAGCAGGATTTAAATGCAGCTATATTGTTGTTATTCACGCTTCCCTTGATGGCCTTGTGCAAAAGCAATTCTCTTTGAATCTTAAGCGCTGTAGGCCTATGTGGTCGTTATAGATTTTGAGAAGGCGTTAGACTCAGAAATGTCCTTTCAAAAAGCTGGCGTTCGTGGAAAGTTGAGATTTATCAGAGCATGTATGTGAAAGCTAGGGGTGAATGCGGAGGTAAATTGATTGACTGTTTTTCACGTACATCTGAGATGAAACAAGGTGTATATGTCTGTTCTGGAGTTGCTTCCCTTTTCATCCATCAACGAATCAACTATAGATATGGCAGGCATTGGAAATTTGGTGCAAAATTTACTGGGGAAATTTTGTTAAGCTGACTATCCTTCTTTTAGTAGCTGATTTTTTTTTTCTTCTTGTATCTCCGAAACGTTAACGAACTTCATTCAAGCTACCACTTCACTTTAGCTTACTGTAAACATGTAACAAAACTGACAACAACAACAAAAAACAAAACAAAACAAAAACCCTCTATTTGCAATGGAAAGACAGCGTTAACTTTCCCTGATTTTCTAACAGGTCTGTTTTGCCGCATCAACCAAAAAGATAACATCATTGCAGTCAAAACATGTGGATACAGAGGAGTTAGAGAAAAGTTGGCTTGCAATTGATACTTAATGCCTATTGTGAATTTATAACAAAAAAAAAAAAAAAAAGGGGGGGGGGGGGGGGTGTGAGGTACATTTTCCACTTCAGTGAATTTCACTATCGCATGCACATATCTTGCCAGACGGGCAAAGCACCTACTGCTATGCATTATGCAAAAACTGATAAGTTTAGCAAATCGATATCTTGAATTGCTTATCTTTTGGTTTGATTCTAAGCCTATCGCACAGTGTGGGGCTCAAATGTATAGATAGATAGATAAATATAGATAGATAGATAGATAGAGAGATAGATAGACAGATAGATAGATAGATATCCGGGACCCTTTCAAAGCAGCAGTTCATTGCAAAAAGTTCCAGTTATTT
>CM065717.1:25942657-25945157 GCA_033310375.1 Conus canariensis | reverse complement strand
TGGACACTCTGAACCAATGGCTGTTTGTGGAACACTTTACAGAGAACAAGTACCGAACTTTAGATACTCCAAACCAGGGGCTGTTTGTTGAATCCTCTACAGACAAAAAAATCACGATTTCTGGACTTTCTTAACCAATAGCTGTTTGTCGAACATTTACAGAGAACAAATCACGAACTCTGGACACTCTAAACCACTCTACAGAGAATAAATCACGAACTCTGGACACTCTGAACCAATGGCTGTTTGTCGAAAATTTACAGAGAACAAATCACGAACTCCGGACATTCTAAACCACTCTACAGAGAATAAATCACGAACACTGGACACTATAAACTACTCTACAGAGAACAAATCACGAACTCTGGACACTCTAAACCACTCTACAGAGAACAAATCACGAACACTGGACACTCTAAACCACTCTACAGAGAACAAATCACGAACTCTGGACACTCTAAACCACTCTACAGAGAACAAATCACGAACTCTGGACACTCTAAACCACTCTACAGAGAACAAATCACAAACTCTGGACACTCTAAACCACTCTACAGAGAACAAATCACGAACTCTGGATACTCTAAACCACTCTACAGAGAACAAATCACGAACCCTGGACACTCTAAACCACACTACAGAGAACAAATCACGAACACTGGACACTCTAAAATACCGTACAGAGAATAAATCACGAACTCCGGACACTGTAAACCACTCTACAGAGAACAAATCACGAACTCCGGACACTCTAAACCACTGTACAGAGAATAAATCACGAACACTGGACTCTCTAAACCACTCTACAGAGAACAAATCACGAACTCCGGACACTCTAAACCACTCTACAGAGAATAAATCACGAACTCTGGACACTCTAAACCACTCTACAGAGAACAAATCACGAACTCCGGACACTCTAAACCACTCTACAGAGAATAAATCACGAACATTGGACACTCTAAACCACTCTACAGAAACAAATCACGAACACTGGACACTCTAAACCACTCTATAGAGAACTAATCACGAACTCTGGACACTCTAAACCACTCTACAGAGAACAAATCACAAACTCTGGACACTCTAAACCACTCTACAGAGAACAAATCACGAACTCTGGACACTGAACCACTGTACAGAGAATAAATCACGAACTCTGGACACTCTAAACCACTCTACAGAGAACACATCACGAACTCTGGACACTCTAAACCACTCTACAGAGAATAAATCACGAACTCTGGACACACTAAACCACTCTACAGAGAATAAATCACGAACTCTGTACACTCTAAACCACTCTACAGAGAATAAATCACGAACTCTGGACATTCTGAATCAGTGGCTGTTTGTCGAAAAACTACAGAGAACACGTTACGAATTCCTCAGGAAACAAATTAATGGCCGTTTGACAAGCACTCTACAGACAACGAGTCACAAACTTCAGACAGTCTACCAATGTCTAGTCATGAAGTCGAGAATCTGAATTAACGGCTATCCGACGAACACTACAGACAGCAAGTCATGAACTCTGGACATACTAAACCAGTAGCTGTTTTACTGGACGAACACCCAATAGAGAACATATCAAAACTGACGATTCCCTGAACCTGTTGGCAATCATTTGGCAGTCACTGTAAAAGAGCCATCCTGCACTAAAGACGCTGTGAGACACCGGCTGTTTAGCGAACACTGCACAGAGAATAGAGGCTCTGAACCACCTGCTGTTTAGCGAACAACTGCAAGAGAATAAGGCTCTGAACCACCTGCTGTTTAGCGAACACTGCACAGAGAATAGAGGCTCTGAACCACCTGCTGTTTAGCGAACAATGCCAGAGAACAAGGCTCTGAACCACCTGCTGTTTAGCGAACATGCACAGAGAATAAGGCTCTGAACCACCTGCTGTTTAGCGAACACTGCACAGAGAATAGAGGCTCTGAACCACCTGCTATTAAAATAGCGAAACAACTTGCACCAGTAGCGAACATGAGAGGCTCTGAACCACCTGCTGTTAGCGAACAATGCTCAGAGAACAAAGGCTCTGACACCACCTGCTGTTTAGCGAATCACTGCACAGAGAATAGAGGCTCTGAATCACCTGCTGTTTAGCGAACACTGCACACAGAGCAGAGGCTCTGAACCACCTACTGTTCAATGAACACTGCACAGAGAATAGAGGCTCTGAACCACCTGCTGTTTAGCGAACACTACACAGAGATCAGAGGCTCTGAACCACCTGCTGTTTAGTGTACACTGCACAGAGAATAGAGGCTCTGAACCAGCGGCTGTTTAATGATCACTGCACAGAGAATAGAGGCTCTGAACCACCTGCTGTTTAGCGAACACTGCACAGAGGACAGAGGCTCTGAACCTCCCGCTGTTTAGTGTACACTGCACAGAGAATAGAGGCTCTGAACCACCTGCTGTTTAGTGAACACTGCACAGAGAATACAGGCACCGAACCACCTGCTGTTTAGCGAACACTGCACACAGAGC
>CM065717.1:25927657-25932657 GCA_033310375.1 Conus canariensis | reverse complement strand
AGGTATACTGTGGTTTGGTGTGGTGTGGTGTGCTGTGGTGTTATGAGGTATACTGTGGTTTGGTGTTGTGTGATGCGCTGTGGTGTTAGGAGGTATACTGTGGTTTGGTGTTGTGTGGTGTTGTTTGATGTGCTGTGGTGTTAGGAGGTATACTGTGGTTTGGTGTGGTGTGGTGTGATGTGCTGTGGTGTTAGGAGGTATACTGTGGTTTGGTGTGGTGTTGTGTGATGAGTTGCCGAGTATGGTGTGGTGTGGTTTCTTTGGTGTGGTGCGATGTTTGCGTGTGCGTGTGCGTGTGTCTGTTTGTGTTTGCGTGCGTGTGTGCGTGTGTACGTGCATGCTTGCATGTGTGTATGAATGTGTGTCTGTGCGCTCGAATGTATGTATGTTAAGTATAAATGTGTGGATGTGTGAGTGTATGTGTGTATGCATGCATACATGCAGGCATATATGTATGTATGTATGTATGTATGTATGTATGTATGTATGTATGTATGTAGGCCTATGTATGTCTGTGTGTCTGTCTGTCTGTCTGTATGTATGTATGTATGTATGAGTTCAGTTCAGTTCAGTTCAGTTCAGTTCAGTTCAGTGGATTATTTAATGTCTTTTCATCGCCAGATGATATTAGACACTTATTAACCACAAAAAAAAGGAAAAAAAAAAAGAAAGAAACACACACCTCCACACTCAACTTATCATCCATGTTAGTACTTTCAAACCCACATCTGATACATGCATATCAACTTAACTGAAATACCCTAGTGGTATACAAAATTGTTGATCTTTATAAAAATTTTGCAACCTGTGACTGCGAAATAACCATGGCAATTTCAGCTACATACGAACCATGTAAGACAGTATTGACATTATCAAGGCTATTCATCTCATACCTTTCTCCTGATAGAGCTAGGTCAACACTGAGCATTCAAACATGTATGTATGTATGTATGTAGGTATGCATGCATGCATGCATGTATGTATGTATGTACGTACGTACGTACGTATATGTATGTATGTATGTATGTATGTATATGTGTACGTATGTATGTGTACACTGCCGCGTGTACCTGTGTATCATGGTTATTTTTCTTAAACTAACATTTTCCCCGATGTTTCATGAGATTATCTTGTACGTTCAGTCGACAAGATCTGTGCTGTATACTTCTCATCTCTTCCTGAACAAATGATGTATGCATGTATGTATGTATGTATGTATGTATGATGTATGTATGTATGTATGTATGTATGTATGTATATATCTGTGCATGCATGCATAAATGCATGTATGTATGTATGTATGTATGTATGTATGTATGTCTATATGTATGTATGTGTATATGTGCGTATGAAAGCGTGTATACACGTGCGTACGTACGGACGGACGTGTGTGTGTGTGTGTGTGTGTGTGTGTGTGTGTGTGTGTGTGTGTGTGTGTGTGTGTGTGTGTGTACGTGTGCATGTATGTATGTATGTATGTATTTATGTATGTATGCATGTAAGTATGTGTATGTATGCATGCATGTTTGTATGCATGTGTACTTGTATATATGTATGCCTGTATGTATGTGTGTGTTGGTTTATGTACACTGCCGTCTGTATCTGTGAATCATGGTAATCTTTCTTTAACTAACATTTTCCCCAAGGTTTCATAAGATTATCTTGCACATTCAGGCGACAAAATCGGTGCTGTATATTTTTCATCTTTTCCTGAACAAATGATGTGTACATACATATAAGTATGTGCACATGTATGTATCTATATATCCATGCATATATGCATGTATCTGTCTATTTATGTATATATGCATGCATGCATGCATGTATGTATGCATGGATGGATGGATGGATGGATTGATGGATGGATGGATGGATGGATGGATGGATGGATGGATGGATGGATGGATGGATGGATGGATGGATGGACATACATACATACGTCCGTCCGTACGTAGTACGGATGTATGTACGTACGTACGTACGTTCGCACGCACGCACGCACGTACGTACGTACGTATGTATGTATGTATGCATGCATGTATGTATGTGTGTATTTACACGCATGTGTATGTGTATGTAAGTACGTACGTACGTACGTATGTATGTATGTATGTATGTATGTATGTATGTATGTATGTATGTATGTATGTATGTATTTATGTGTGTATGTATGTATACACTCAACTGCAGCCATAGCATGGGGTGACCGATGACACCACATAAATGCCCTGTGATGATGGTGGTCTGCTTTGTCACACAGTCCTTTGACCCTGTCCAGAACGTTACGTTTTCAAACTTGGCTTAATACCCTGGTGGCAACCTGTGTAAGCGTTCGTCCTGTTTCTATCATTATTTTTCCAGATGAACACATCAAAATGGTAGTAACAATGAACATGAAATGCTGTCTAAAGGAAGAAAAAAAAAAAAAAACAGCCGACAGACTTCCCTTGCTGCTGACTCACAGCAAGCATGGAATTATGACCGTAGTTGTTTTTCTTTCCAATGTTGAATAGGTTATTGTATCATAAGTTACCAATATCCATTTGGACCCGGTACCACAAGAACCTAACAACATCAGATCCTAGTCAGTAGCCCTGGTAAGCAGCACCATAAGGTTGCATTACCATTAGGATCGAGTGACAGTATGTCCCAGTGCCAATAGGATCCAGTGCCACTAGGTCCCAGTACCATTAAGCCTTAGTGCCATTAGAACCCAGTAGCATAATTTCCCAGTACGATGAGGACCAAATTCCACCAGGTCCCAGTATCATAATGACCCAGTACTGTTTGGATCTAGTACCATTAGCCCTAGTTCCATTAAGGCCAAGTACCATTGGGACCCAGTACCATTAAGCACAGTACCATTGGGCTCAGTACCATTGGGCCCAGTACCATTAAGACCCAGTACCGTTGGGCCCAGTACCATTAGCCCCAGTTCCATTAAGGCCAAGTACCATTAGGCCCATTACCATTAGCCCCAGTTCTATTAAGGCCAAGCACCATTAGGACCCAGTACCATTAGGCCCAGTACCATTAGCCCCAGTTCTATTAAGGCCAAGTACCAATGGGACCCAGTACCATTGGGACCAGTACCATTAGGCTCAGTACCATTGGGACCAGTACCAATAGGCCCAGTACCATTGGGATTTAGGCCCAGTACCATTAGGCCCAGTACCATTAGGCCCAGTACCATTAGGCTCAGTACCGTTAGGCCCAGTTCCATCAAGGCCAAGTATCATTAGGCCCAGTACCGTTAGGCCTAGTACCATTAGGCCCAGTACCGTTAGGCCTAGTACCATTAGGCCCAGTACCATTAGGCTCAGTACCGTTAGGCCCAGTTCCATCAAGGCCAAGTACCATTAGGCCCAGTACCGTTAGGCCTAGTACCATTAGGCCCAGTACCGTTAGCCCTAGTACCATTAGACCCAGTACCATTAGGCCCAGTACCATTAATACCATTAGGCCCAGTACCATTAGGCCTAGTACCATTAGGCCCAGTACCATTAGGCCTAGTACCATTAGGTCTAGTACCATTAGGCCCAGTACCATTAGGCCTAGTACCATTAGGCCTAGTACCATTAGGCCCAGTACCATTAGGCCTAGTACCATTAGGCCTAGTACCATTAAGACCAAGTACCATTAGGCCTAGTACCATTAGGCCCAGTACCATTAAGACTAAGTACCATTAAGCCCAGTGCCATTAAGACCAAGTACCATTAGGCCCAGTACCATTAAGACCAAGTACCATTAGGCCCAGTGCCATTAGTATCAAGCGCAATTAAGGCCCAGAACCCAAAGCCATTATGACCAAGTCTGCCAGGACCCAGTTGTATTAGAATCCAGTACCATCGCTGTCCAGTGTCACTAGGACCCGTGCTCGGCCGAGTAACATGAGGGCCTCGTAGTATTTGGACCCATCGCCATTAGGGCCTAGTATCACGTAGCGTCAACCTCACGCTCTTTGACAACACATCGTTGGATGTAAAATGGCGAATGCCAGCAGTTGGTCTAATTGGTCTAATCCCTCGTTGAATCAGATCAAGACAGAGAGGAAAGCAGTTCAAAGTCTCTACGTCCAGCACACTCACTCACCAGTCTTCATGTGACCGTTACAATGGTCCCAAAACGGGAGGCGTGTCCTTAACTGTAACAGCAATCGTAGATCATCTCCCTGGACTCACACCCCTGACTCACATTATTTATAGTTGATGAAATCGAAAGATCGAGAAACTTGGCGCAGCGCGGCCACTCAACAAACATGAAATGTTCTAGGAGAAAATCCGAGAATCACGACACAACACAGCCGGTCACAATGCAAGGAACAGTTTAGGAATCTAGAATACCAGGCCAATCAAAATATTAGCAACATCAAAGAAAGTTAAAGATTTATTCGGTACAATGAATCAAAATGCACGAAGTATTCTAGAACCGATTTCTCGAACTTTTCTGGAAGCTTCTTGCACCATCAGGACGATTCTCGGAAACGTTGGAAACTTCGAGAATTATCAAATCGACTGCTTATGCGACATCTGGTAAACTAACGTCACATGGAACTCAACAGTTTTAAAGCAAAACCCAAATTCATGGATCTAAACTATAGAATTCGACATTTCTAAAGCTAAACCCAAATATATAGATCAAACCAGAAAGCGATACAAACCAGATTCGACCTCTTTGACACAAACATTTCTATGGGATATCATTAGCTTTACAAGATCAACGTTACTGTTTCTTCGCGCATACAAAAATTGAACTTTAGGCTGGAGCGCGCGCGCGCGCGCCACACACACACACACACACACACACACACACACACACACACACACACACACACACACACACACACACACACACACACACACACACACACACACACACACACACACACACACACACACACACACACACGGTTCGCTGGCGCGTGACTCACAGCACGCACAAAACTACGATCAGACTTTTTTCCCTGCTTCATAGGGCACAAGGTAATCAAGATTCAGTGT
>CM065717.1:25887657-25922657 GCA_033310375.1 Conus canariensis | reverse complement strand
TTTTTTTTTTGATAAATAAATGACTGCCGAAGAATTAAACTAGTTTATTAACAATTTACAAACAGTATTTGTACATTTTTCAGATTGGAAGAAAAAATATTGTGCCTTATTCATATGGATAATAGTGCCTTTCAATTCAGTTTTTAAAAAATAAAGTATTGAATGCTGTTTAATGCGGTGATGGTGCATTGATTTTGTTTAATGTGTTTCCACACAACGTAACGGCGCATGTTATTTTCTGATCAACATCGGCAGCAACATGTTGCAGTGAGCAACAACGCTATGTACTATGCTCGTTTTGTTTGACTGGCGTTGATTTTATTCCTTCCACCCTGGATACTTACGGCCAGAGACCAACTGGAAACATGATGGATTATAGCTATCATCACCAGTACAACATGTACCCCGAGTACTACACCCCGCAGTACGCCCAACAGTACCCCCCGGTCAGTGATTGGACAATCGGGTCCCGTCATTTGCATAGCTTCGATCTGTCTGTGAGCGCGTGCAAGGAAAAGGGAGGATGCACTTCAAAGGTTTCTAGTTGGGGGAGGGGGGGAGAAGAAGGGTGTGCTTTTTTGTGTTTGTTTCCTTTTTTTTTTTAAATCGAGTGAGAGAGGATGGAGAGAGAAACTTAAGGACGTTGCTGGGGGGAGAATATAGAAAAACTAGGAGACAGTAGAGACAAGTGGATAGATAGACACTAAAAGATATATTTCTGTCAGCATTTCCATGGAAGAAATTTAAACATGATTTCTTCCTTTTCTAAGAAAAATTCATATTATAAGAAGACAAGTAAATACTGTTTCCGGTGCGCATGCTGTTAGAATTTGGTTGTTATTGCTCAGTCGTTGTTGTGTATGTTTAAAAGCATTCTGTAGCAGTCGCGGGCAGTTGCCCATGGTTCTTAGCGAATAACCTAAGGTTCCACAGTTCCTGATTTTTCCAGTTTTTTTTTCTCCTAGTTTAGAGAAAGTTTCAAAAGCCCAGGGAATTTTAATCTTTTAGTATGTCTATCAAGAAGGTTACGAAAATCAAGGTGTTATGATTTTTCTGCTTCCGATAACTGGGACTTTGAAAAAAAAAAATAAAGGAGGAAAAGGGAAAAAAAAAGCAAAAACAACTAGGCTAACTGGGCGTCGCGCAACGGTCTTTCTGAGAGGGAAATCATTGTAATGTTTCTTGTAATATACATTTCCTTCCATGCTGATTCACATAACGTGGTACTGATAATCACCCTTTCCAACTAACATTTCAGATAATGTTTAATTCAAATAGGCTTTCTTCAGAGAGACATTGGCTCCCCTAATTTTCTGGTGCTCATGTAGATAGTTAAATGGGGTTTCTATTGTGCACGTTGGGTAAATCTTCCGGTATTGGACAGCGGCTTCTGGCGTATGTAGGCCCTCTGTATACGTCTGCCTTTAACGGTAATGGATCTGTAAGACTGAGGAGCCCTTACTGGACGAAATCACAGAGGTTTTCAGAACCCGCAAAGACGTCAGAATGGGAATAACGAGGTTTCCAGATACTAAGCGTCCTCCCAGTGAAATGATCAATCCCTGCTTTGGTGCAAACACACGCTGTAAGCGCAAGATTAGTTACAAGGGGTGGGGGGTGGGGGGGATGGGGGGGGGGGCTCGGGGGAGGGAGGGAGTCCCAGGACCTCACCCCCCTCTCATGTCCGGTCCTGCGGTATGTCGCTGGAAGGATCAGAAAGCAGAGTGCCACTAGGGTTCACCGCCAGTTTGCCTTTATTTTGTAGCATGTCCGTTTTTAAAATTCAAATATTTACCGAGTCGTTTTACTTCGCTGGGTAGCCCTTCTAAGACTATACAATGCGTTGCTGGTGAGAGTGCAGAAGAACATTTTTCTGTCAGCCTTTCGACCAAGACATAAATAATCGAATCAAAACGTTTACGACAGAAATACACCCAGGGCGTAGCCGAAATTTCTGCCTGTAGGCCTAGCGGGCTTAATTCGGGTTTCTTTTTGTTTGTTTGTTTGCCTTGTTGGGGTGTTAATTGATTACAAGAGAAATCCGTTGGGGAGGGAGTAGTTACCAGCGGCAGGTATCGGTCAATGGGGAACCACCAGATCAGCACTGATCGAAGCCCCTGTGGCCATAGCCACTGAGAGAAGTTCGGGACAATGTTTCGTGCAGGTGGCTTCAGTTCAATAGCCTATCACCATACCCATAGGCCACTCAAACGTAATCTTGCCTGTCAGTTTCAGTTAGAGAATTGAGGGGAAGGGGGGTGTTAAATCCCAATCTCCTAGAAGGTGTTAAATCCCTATCTCTATGAATTTCCCAATAAACAACGTTGATTTTAATTCAACTTGATTTTCAATGCGCGTCTACATTGTTTTTAGCAACCTACCCACCCATCCCATTCATTCCCTTCCCTCCCCTCCCCACTTCTCTGCGAACCGAATTTTACGGCTCTGCAATCTGGCACGGGAGTGGGGAAAGGGGAAGAAGGAGAAGAAGGTGGGGGATTTCGACAGCTTGCGAACAGTGTAGTAGCGGGTCAACAGTTGCCGTTGTTCTTGCACACGTCGGCGCTGTTTAACTTGACACACAATAACAAAACTGCTGTTTGAACATCGGGAGGAAATGATGGGGTAGTGTAATTGTGGGGTGGAAGACAGTGTGAAATAATTTGTCTTTACAATACATACTGTAGCCTACATATGTAACACCATCACCACCACTATCGCTTTTCCCAGCTCCAATACCAATCCCTTCCCCACCTCCACCCCTCCCCTCTCCCCCGCCCTCCCCCTCCCCCCAAAAAAGTGACACCAGAGTAGGTGGGAATGGGAGGGGGGGGGGTGAGCATTTTTTTATACAAATTATAGAATTTGTACAGTGGATAATACTGCAAGTGCAACATGCTAACATTGCTCTCTCTCTCTCACTCACTCTCTCTCTCTCAATATAAATCTGCTTCTCTCCTCCTTCTTCTCCCTTGACCCCTTCCCTCCCAATCAATTTCTCCTTAATTGCTGGAAGTCTGTCAGATTTTGCCTTTGCCTGGTTTTGATACACAATGGCCTTTTCTTTACTGCTTCTTTTTATTTTCAGTTAAAGTACTACAGGTTTGTTTGTTGTACATCAAATCAGGCATCTCTGCAATCCGTTACTGTGTATGAATTTCAAATATCAGTGAACATAACGATTAATGAAAGATCTGTGCCACATTCATTGAAGAGGCCAGGTCTGTGATTCAGTGCTGTGGACATTCCCTCACATGTTTTAGGTTGGAGAAATTTGACATCAGTGCTGTTTTTGTTTGTGGCAGAGATAGCATGGCGATGCTGCATCTGCTGATCATAGTTAAATAGCTGTTGCTTTTTTTTTGGTCCTCTCTCATCTTCCACGCCCTGTTAGTGGCAATACTCTTTTGTTGCCATTCATACATACTGCCCCGCACACTGTCACCCAGGATAAACCTGTCAGCCTGTTCTGGCAGTCCATGGAGAGCAGTCATTTAACATCTCCTGCATAGGAGTTAATGCAACCCACGAGAGGAGATACTGCAGTGCTACTACTGCTACTTAGTCATTTTGATGGTGTTCAGTGGTGCCTATGCTGATCCACCATACTCTGGATACCATCATCAATAGTGGTCCCCCTGTGACAACAATATTTGCTCAATCATGGAGCCAGCATGAATGAATCTCCCCTTCAGAGGGCTTCACTGTGCCCATCCAGTGACAGTGCCCATCCAGTGACAGTGCCCATCCAGTGACAGTGCCCATCCAGTGACAGTCACCATCCAGTGACAGTGCCCATCCAGTGACAGTCACCAACCAGTGACAATGCCCATCCAGTGACAGTGCCCATCCAGTGACAGTGCCCATCCAGTGACAGTGCCCAACCAGTGACAGTGCCCATCCATTGACAGTGCCCATCCAGTGACAGTCACCAACCAGTGACAGTGCCCATCCAGTGACAGTGCCCATCCAGTGACAGTGCCCATCCAGTGACAATCCAGTGACAGTTCCCATCCAGTGACAGTCACCATCCAGTGACAGTGCCCATCCAGTGACAGTCACCGTCCAGTGACAGTGCCCATCCAGTGACAGTCACCATCCAGTGACAGTGCCCATCCAGTGACAGTGCCCATACAGTGACAGTGCCCATCCAGTGACAGTGCCCATCCAGTGACAGTGTCCATGTGCTTGCTGATGTCAGTAACATTGATGCTGATGCACCACAGGCATAGAGTCCTAGACATGGAGAGAAGATCTGAAGCCACACATGCAGGGCATGAAGCACCCCAGAATTTGAGACATTTTCATGGTGATCAGTGATGATAAATGTGATCAAAATGATGCCATAGACTTACACTTTGGTCTAAGACTTTATGACAGGGCTTTGAAACTACTCTGTGTTAATGGTATGCTCTGGTGGCAAGAGGCCCAAGAGAGACTGACACCACAGTGGCTAGGAAATTTGAACAGCATTCTCCAAGTCAGATTAGAGGTACATCCATTAAGCAGAAAAAAACTTGATTGTGCACTTCCAGGCTTTTAAAATCTTTTTTATTTTTAACTTTCTGACCTCATAGCACACTCAGCTATGAGTAAGATTCAGCCAAGATTGACAAATTAAACGGTTTCCTAACTGTTGTTCAGGGTTTTGTTTTTTTCCTGTCTTGTCTTCTGTGCTTTCCGAGTGACATTACTACCAGACCCACACTTCTCACTGTGATACCTCTTATACAGCCACACCCAGGTGGCCTATTGCATTCCCAGGACTGGCAGTCCACAGGGAGTGCGGTAAGTGTCTGGTCATCATGAGGTAGCGTTCCAGAGAAGACACTGCTCTGGTGCCAAGTTTTTTTTTTTTTTTTTTTTTTCTCTGCTGCCAAGTTTGAGGATGTTCAACGGTGCCTGTTCTGATCCAGTATATGCAGGACACAACCTGTTACCACCTGACTGATGACAATGATTGCTTAGTTGCAGAGCCACTTTGGGATAAGCCTGTATGGGATAGTCTCCCCTTCTGGATGGTGCCACCACATCCATCGATCAACAGTATTGCATGAACATGCTGATGATATCAACTTTGACATCACCTTACAACAGGCAAGGACATGGAGAGAAAGTCACAACTGAGTTCACCAAAAGAGCAGGGGGATGCATCACCAAATAATTTGAGACTTATTTTTTTCAGTGATGATCAAGTATGTCAAAGATGATGCTATTGGAGTTCCATACTGGTGAGAGACTGCGGTACTTGACAGGGCTGTACTCGCTGCTTCCTGTCATGACACTATCATCTCAAGTCATAGAAGTTAGATCTGTGCAAATACCTGCACTGTTGGTCGAGAAATCTGACCAACGTTTGCAGAGATGCATTCAGTAAGAGGATAAAACTCAGCTGTGCGGTGCCAGTCTACCCCTTTGAGCCCAAGGCAAACTCAGCTCTGGACAGGATTCCCTCAGCGACCCCCCTGCCCTCTGGTCAGTGGCGCTAACCACTGTTCTACGGTGACCCAGTCTGGAATTCTTTGTTGTTTGGTTCCAGTAGTCTTGACTGTTTTAACTCTGTGACAGTATTCTATTGAGTATCTAACTCTGTGACAGTATTCTATCTCTGTGACAGTATTCTATTGAGTATCTAACTCTGTGACAGTATTCTATTGAGTATCAAACTCTGTGACAGTATTGTATTGAGTATCTAACTCTTTGACAGTATTCTATTGAGTATCTCCAGAATGACTCACTGACTAAAATCTGCGTTTGAAAAGACTGAAGAGGACATTATTTTGTTCAGGATCTTTTTCTGGCACACAGAATCTGAGCATGTTAATCATGCTCAAATGACATCTGCTGAAATATGATAGTAGAGCAGACAAAGAAAGGACAGCTGAAGCAAAGCTCAAGTTGAAATGTGTTACTGAACCGTCAGATGCTTGATGCATAATACAGGAATTCCCTTTTGAATGTTAGAGACACACATGCTTGAAAGTGATAGAATCTGATTGATTATTGAAATGTAGCCGATCCCAGGACTGGCTGTTCAGCATTGTCCCTGCCTTGATTTCATGGCTGATAAAATGTATGCATGAATGCACATTCAGACATTAAATACAGCACATTTTTTTGTAATTAACAGTCTTATTTCTGTCCTTTTTTTTCTTCTAGTTTTGGTCTTTCCCTCTTGGCTACTCTCTTGGGTGTTTGTTCGTTTGTTATTTTTCTTCTCCAATTTTCATTTTTTTTTAATGTGGCCTGTTAGCAAAATGATATCAAAATGAGGATGAACTCAATCACACACACACACACACACACACACACACACACACACACACACACACACACACACACACAGATCTCCACTCCTCATTCCCTTCCTTCCTCCTCCCCCCCTCCCCCTCCCGTTTCTCACTCACAGTAGGGTACATGCACTTCCAATTTTTGTAATCTGCTTATTTTGTTAGTCAGCTCTGTGACATGAGCGGTGGAGAATTAGCATCAGAGACACAGAGAGATGTGACCTAGAGGAAGGTGAGACTGGGGGGAAATGGGGAGGGTAGAGCAGGTGACAATTTACCTCAGTTGCTTGATGACACTGTGTGAATACACTACACCCATAAAAAAGAGAAGTTAGGATGATTTGAAGACTTTGTGTGAATGCACTATACCCACATATATTGAAAGTTGGGTTTATTAATCAGTGTGTCCATATAATATATATCAATCTAAACAACAGCTTTCAATATGATTTTTTTTCTTTTCTTTTTTTTTGTTGTTGATAAATTTAGCTGATGTTCTGAATGAACCTATGAAAGCTGTTCGCAGGGCGAACATGATACATCAATTTGGTCCAGTCCCAGTCCCATGTTCCATTATTGTAATATCTGAAACTTACGATAGATCCCGACATAAACCTGACGCAGCGTCATGGTCGTATAGTTAATGAGCATTACTTTCATTAATTTATCAGACTGCTTCTCCAGCTTATATTTGTCATCTATCCTCTAATGTAGTTTTAATGAACCCATGGCTTATTTCCATGGAATTAAACCTTACACCTCTCTTTCCTTTTTTTTTTATTTACTGTTCCCTCCCCCCATTCTCCCCCTCCCCCCCCACCCCCCATGCCACCTCCACATCCTCCCATCTTCCATCTCCTCCTGGTCTCAACCTTGTATCATACATTAACCATTGATCGTTCTATTTAGCTGAAGAAAACTAGATTCAAACAAACCAACAAACCTCCATGTATAGTAATTTTATTTTGATAATGGCGTACCCTCTATAGTAGGAATTTATTTTGCAGAATAATTCCTCAATTTAGCAATGATTCAGACAACTCTGCAACAGAAGAAGTAACTTTAGTCCAATGACATGGTTTTAGGAAAAATGAATATCACATGCAGTCAGACTGGCTTTTATGTAAAAAAAAAAACAACCCAAACAAACAACAACACAAAACAAAGAGAAAGAAAGAAGGAACTAGTCTTTGAGACCCATCATCAGGCAGGAACAAAATATTAGCATCCACAGACAGATTTACGTAAGGTTGGTGAGATGACGGACCTTTACAGCATCCAACACTTCAGAGCCTGCCAGAAAAATTGAAACCAATGTCGAGGAAGAGTTCCAATTGTTGATATAGATCTCATATAATGGTGAAAATCAGAAAAAATCTTTGGGAACTAATAGTATTAAAAAAAAAGAAAGGAAAAGGGTAACATCCCCCCCCCTCCTCCCCTCCCTCGATTTTCTATGGTAGTTTTTTTTTAACCAATGTCTCTCTAAAAAAAAATGTAGATTTGAAAATTCAGCATCTTCATAATGCATGCAGTTAATTGTGCCAGCTAGGCTTGCTTCTTGCTCATAGCTCAGTTTCCTCCATACATAAAGATGCTCAGTCACCCAAGGGGCAGTTCACCAGTAGTCAACGTCTTGTTCTGTCAGCCAAACAAGATAGGCAGAGGCTCCTCAAAGCTGAACATAACTCAACACGTGGACATACAGTGGAAATGCTTGATTGGCATGGATATGTGTGGATGACGGAGTGCACCCCAGAAACAGCAGTTTTAGAACTAGGCGACTTTTCTGCTTAAAGTTTTACAATGTCATAGCTTTTTTTTTCTCTCTTAAGACTGAAAGTAAGATCTGTGCTCTGAAAAACCAAGGCTTTTTAATGTAGCAGGAATGTAAAAAAGACTTTCTCAGCACTGCCATTGAACGAGGCTCGTGGTAGGGTTGAATACATTATTGTTCTGTACATACAGTGAATACTTTTGAGTATGGGAGGCATAGGTGTGTTGGTCAGTTGTCATGGGAGGAGGGTAGGAGGGGAAGGGGGATTGGGGGTTGAGGAAGAAGGGGGGGGGGGGGGGGGGTTGGAATTAAAATTCAACTCAGCATAATATCTATATAGGATTGTTGGGTATCAGTTGAAAGTCCTCACTGTGATGAGAAAAAAATGCAGTTTTAATCTTTGTTATTGGACTGAAAGTGTGCCTTCCATGGCATTTTAAAATTTCAGCTGTTTTGCTACCTTAAAAATGAGAAATACAGCAGCTTTGGCTTGATGGTATGTTAAAGTGACTACAAGTATAAGTTCAAGATTACGTCAGCTTTATCTGTACATTACAAAGAAAAAAAACTTGTGGCGCAGAAGCTGTTTCGACAATTTGTCAGGCTTTGAGAATTAGTCCAAATTAGCATGTTGTCAAATTTGGATGAAACAATACAAAAATTGGGGAATTCTATCTGTATGTTTATGTCCATATCTCTGGTTTTCATAAAAGATAGAATCAAAATGAGTTCTGTTCTGTGTTTGTATTGATTTTCCCATTCAAATTAGATGATTTTTATTTTCATATGAAGTTATGTAATGAACAGTTTGAAATTTTGACCTGCCAGAACATAATTCTAGTCTCCCCCGTTCATGTAGATAACAGTATGAAAGTTTCAAGAGGAATGTGTATCAGCCAGAGTTCAGCTGGAAGAAAAGGCCTTCCAGAGTTCTCCTTATGGTGTACTGGGAAAAGAGGACAGCGCTCAGTATAGAATATACAATTTTTTTAACTGTGGGTTACAGACAAAATTTCTTTCGCATGATTTTGAGGATAAGCAACAGGAAGAAACGGAAACTATTTTCATTTCATCTCTTTCATTTAGTTTTATCTATATAAACAGACATACTGTGTGTCAGGCCATTCAATTTGCCCTGTGCTATAAACTTTCTGGTGAAGGCTGTCCAATCCTTGCTGCATAATTTACATCATGTGTGGAGTGAAAGTGTGATGCTGTTAAAACTGGCCTTGGGCTGGTGACCTTTTCCAGGATGTGCAACAACTGCTGCCTGTTTGTTGCTTTCATAAAATTACTCTGGGAACTGCAGCAAAAAGGGGAAAACTGGGCCATTGTCCATGAAGAATTTGGTGGAAAGGCCCCCCCCCCCCCCCCCCCCCCCCCCCCCCCCGACTTTCTGTTAGAAATGCAATGTAGCAGCAGCCTGCTTTTTAAAGACTTAAACAGTGGGAAAGGTAATCAGTGATACAGAAAGATCAATATATTGAATCATTTTGATTTTTGTTAAATCTTTCATCTTTACAACAAATGTGTACAGTATACATGTCAACCGGAGGGGGGAATGGAAATCTTGTCAGTGTGGCTGTGTGGACAACAGAAATAGGAGGGAAATGAAAATGTTTGGTAAGCATAATCTATGTGATGGTGCTAAGGCAGCTCATGTAATGGTCAGCAGATTATCTAATGAATTTCTGGGTATTCTTTATTTCCTTATTCTACTTTACCAATCCTTTTTTTAAGAATTATGTAGGTTCTGGTGTGTGTGTGTGTCTGTTTATTGTCATAGTCATCATGGCTGTTGTTGAATCTCAATGGGCCTCAGTTAGGAGGAGAATTAATGGGGTTAATTAGTTTGCTGACTAAAGAATTTCTTTTAATTGGAGAACGAAGAAAAAAGGGGAACAGACTTAAGGAGAAACTCAGAAAAAGGGGTTTGAATGTTAAGGACTGGTTTGCATTGTTGTGTTTCATAACAGGTTTAGAACCCATCAGTGATGTTACTATTGTGCTTTCCCATGCTTTTGTTTTGTTTGGGTTTTTTTTTTTTAAACCAGACATTTTCTGTGCTTGACTGCTTGTTTGTACAGTGTAGTTCTTTATTTTCAGCAGCCGTTTTCTCAAAATCAGTCTTTTCGGCACCGGTCAATATACAAGGAACAGAATATCTCTGGATGTAGTCAAGCTAGACAGGTAATTTTCTTTCTTAATCAGAAATGTATTCTATGTGCAGTTTTGTTACCTTCAATCATGTGAGCACAAATCAGTGGTTTCTGGTCAAGTGCAATTAGAAAAATATATGAAAACATGGATGCTGTGAAATGTTGATTGAGAAAAAGCCAGACTAGACATTTGAACCCCCCTGAATGAATTTTATCATTTTCCCTCCAACTTCCTGCAAACAGAAGATCAAGTTTGTACTGAAGTATCAAACTTGTTTGTTGTGTTTGTGAAATTCTATATCACCCCAGAAAGCAACATAGGAATTCTTGAAACATCAAAACAGATTTCTGTTCATTCTTTCCCCAACATAATTATTATGACATGAGAACAAAAAAAAAAGATCAAGAGGAAAAGGATAAAAGAAAGAGATTTTAAAACAAAATTTGTCACATGTCTATGCCACCTCGCCCTTTTATGTGCAGGTTCGCTGCCATTGATCATGAGCTAAACTAGTTATTTGCCCTTGAAAACCTTTGAGTTTCAAAGACCCCTTTTCAAGGACTAAAATCTTCCTTGAAATAACTACTTGAAAATAGCTCAGTGCTTGAAGGTGCTTGAAAATGACAAGTTTGATGAAGCATTTTATGTTTTGGTAAAAAAAAATTAACATTTTGCTGAGAATTGATGATTTAAAAATAAAAAGAAAATGAATTCATTCTGTATTTGTTGGAAGTGTCCACACTTTCCCATGGCCTGTCTGCTACTAACTGGATTCTGCAAGCGCACATTTGCTTTATTAAAGCCCTTGCAAAACTTCCTGAACTGTCTACAAAACAAGACCTTGAATTTTGTGTTTGGAAGCCAGCAGAAACCCTGTTCTGTGCCTACCAGGCATCACACGGGTCCTGTTCCACCACTGTCGGTCACTACACTATGTAGAATCAGAAACTGCTCCCTCTGGACATTTACTTCTGATAGGTCTTTCAGGTGAAATGTAGCGAAACGGTTTCGCACAGTTAAGCTCGGGACTGGGGTTTGTGCTTTGGGTTATTTGAAGATAAAGCATGTTGTGTTGATCATGAATTGATGGTCTGTCGTGGGGATCTGTTGTGAAGACATGATCTGTCTGAAGAATTCTCTGTCTCTCTCTCCCTGTCTCTCTCTCTCTCTGGCTGTCTGTCTGTCTCTCTCTGTCTCTGTCACTGTCGCTGTTTCTCTGTCTGTCTGTCTGTCTGTCTGTCTGAGTCTCTCTGTCTCTCCCTCTCTCTCTGTCTCCTGTCTCTCTCTCTTTGTCTCTCTCTCAGTGTTTGGGTGTGGGTTTGTGTGTGCCTCTTGCTCTATACACATGCAATGTACTCTCTTCACTCCCCCCCCCTCCCCTCCTCCATATAAAGAGTCAAAATGTGTGTGAAGGATGTCATACCACTGTTAAGATCAAAAGAAAATTATTTTCAATCCATTGTTGATGAGGTCAGTACTTGTATAACTTCTAAAAGATACGGACAAGTGACACCGACCCCCCAAGATAAAAAAGGTGGAATTCGTCTTGACTTTGTTCAGACCTGATTGTGGGTCAGAAACTCTCTCTCTCTCTCTCTGTGTCTCTGTCTTTCTCAATTTGTCTCTGTCTCTCTCTGTCTGTCTGTCAGTTTGTTTGTCTGTCTGTCTGTCTGTCTGTCTGTCTGTCTCTCTTCTGTCTGTCCATCTCTCTGTCTTTCTGTATGTGTGTCTGTCCCCTGCTCTCTCTCTCTCTCTCTCTTTCTCTCTTGACTTGTTTGGAGATCTGTGTAGATTTCTCCAGCAAACCATATTTTGATTGGTCTGTAAATCTGTCTTTCTGTCTGTCTCTTTGTTGATGAATATTAACCTGTCTTAATCATCATGTTTTTCTCCACCAATGTTGAATGTGAAGCGTAGATGTACTTCATTTGTGGTTTTATTCTTGGATTATACATGGAAACATGTAAAGCACCCATGAAACAATACAGCTGCTGCTGTTAAACAA
This sequence comes from Conus canariensis, assembly GCA_033310375.1. NCBI lineage: Eukaryota > Metazoa > Mollusca > Gastropoda > Neogastropoda > Conidae > Conus > Conus canariensis. Next base: position 25,910,425 of record CM065717.1, on the reverse strand, counting down.
TGGGCATCTGTTGACTTAAAAAGGTTCAACTCGAAGCTGAGCAATACCAAAGGGTTAGCGTGTGCCTTACCACTTGCACCTAAGCAAAATATTGCACAGGCTAATTTTTTTTTTTTTTTTTTCTTTTTTTTAAATTTTTAATAGTGATCACATCAAAGATGATCCAGCAGAGCTGCTTGCTCAGGAAGGAAACATGACAAGTAAAATCAGTAAAAATGTCCTCTCATATCCACAAACCCTTATTTTCTGTATCATTCATCAATGAACTGCCATTGAACTTGAACTTTGAAAAATTATGTAACCAAATTTTCAGGTAGGAATCGGAAATGAGGAAAATACCAATAGAGCTTACTGACCAAGAAAAGAAAATAAATAAGTAGATAAATGAATAAAGAGGGAAAGAAATAAAAATATGAATGTTTCAGCTGCAACCGCATACTCACATTTACACCTTAGTCCTAGAGGGTATTTTACTCAGTCTGTGATGTCACAGGTACTTTGAGAAGCATCTTGTAGAAAACAAACAAGCAAAAACAAAACACCCACTGTAAACATATCAGGTTAGGGGCAAAAATGGCCCATAACAAGTACAGCGTCGTGTGCAAAATAGCTTACTTCTTGATGACGTGCGCTTGACGAGACATACAGGTAGTACGTTAGACAAACCTCCAGTTAATGCACCATCTGTGCCTTAAATCTTAGTGTGTAGTTGTGCTGACACAGAAGTGTTTGTCTTTACAAGCACACTGTTTTGTATCTTTTGACTAAGACTGACAACAGTTTGAATGGTCGCTAATTGATTTCTGAAGGTCAGTGGGTCATGAAATGAATCATCTTAATGTGTCTTCCACATTCATTGGTTGGCAGAAGAAGAAGAAAAAAGTTTCACTTAGTTTAGAACCAGTTTGGAACCAGTTGTAGGTGACAAAAAAAAAATGAAACATTGTTTCTAACCCAGAACAGTTCAAATGCAATGTGTAATTTTTTAACATACTGACAGTGCTGTGGTTTTCATCTACAGGTTTTTTTTTGGGGGGGAGGTTTGAATTGCTTCATTTTCTCCACCTTTACATTTTTCTGTCATCTCCTTTTTTTTCTGCTTGGTGGTCTAGCCATCTGTATTTTTCACCCCATTGTTGTACCTGATGGATACCTCTTTTCTGACGAGTGGATTTTGACATTTGTGTGTGCTGGAATAGGCTCTTGCTGCCATTCTGCATTGTTAATGTGCCTTCATGGTTGGTTTTTTCCCCTTCTTTTCGGCACTTGTGCACTGCTGCTAGATGTATTTTTGATTTGATTGGTTTATGATACTGGTGTGTATTGTGTGACTGGTGCCTCCAGAACAGCTGTGTTTAAATCAATGCATTTCACAGAGTCATGTTCATTGTTTGAATACCTAAAGAGATTCATGTAACAGAGCTTGACATGGAGCTGGACTTAGAGCTATATAAGAACAATCGTAAAACTTGGTCCTAGTGCCTTTTGCAATGGGTGAGCTACATAAAAACAATAATAACACTTGGTCCTAGTGCCTTTTGCAATGGGTGAGCTACATAAAAACAATAATAACACTTGGTCCTAGTGCCTTTTGCAATGGGTGAGCTACATAAAAACAATAATAACACTTGGTCCTAGTGCCTTTTGCAATGGGTGAGCTACATATAAACAATAATAACACTTGGTCTAGTGCCTTTGCAATGGGTAATACACTTGGCAAGTCATCCATAAAGACACTGACTTGAATGATAGGCTCAGAATAATAGATTGGCTGCAGGTAAGATAGGCTGCAGATAAATATAGGCTGCAGGTAGATAAGGCTGCAGGTAAAGATAGGCTGCAGGTAAAGATAGGCTGCAGGTAAGATAGGTTGCAGGTAAAGGAAGGCTGAAAGAGCCTCTAAAGATTGGTGCATTAAGATATCTCAAAGTGGAAGTCAGACAGAAAATCATGCAACAGCTGTTTTCATTTATTGAGCTCAAAGTGAGGTCATGCTGCTTTAGCCAGCAAGCTCATAAGGCTAGCTACTTGATCTGGTTCATAGCTCATGAAATGCGCTTTCACCCAGCAACCAGAAAGGAGCTCCTACTCACTATGGGGTAAAAACCAGAGTCCATGTAAAAGTGTCTAAATGGCAAAGTTGAGCTGTCACCAAATGGAAGGGAACGGAAATTTGTCAAGAAGGTGGAAATAGATGCAGGTTTGGGGGGGGGGGGGGGGGGGGGGTGGGAGGGGGGGGGAACAAGCAAGTGGGGCTAAAAATCCATATGGATAAAAAGAAAGACTGCTGTTAATGAAGAAACCCTCTTACATCAACACATCATGGCCACAGGGGCAGTGAACTGTGGGAGGCTCAGTGTGTCTGGAACACGGCATGACAGAAACTGGAGACCCTCCCTTTCCTTCCACTGCTTCGATGTTCCCTGATCTGAATCAGGTGCCCATTTACTGCAGGGTGGACAGAGGGTTTTCAAGTCATAAATGTTTGACCCCATAAATAGTTTGACACTGGTTCAAACTTAGGGCCTCCAGCTCCCCTGGTTGACAAAAGGTCTTTCTCTCTCTCTCTTTCTCTTCTCTCTCTCTCTCTCTCTCTCTCTCTCTCTCTCTCTCTGTATTAAGTGCAGAGACACAGTACACAAAAATGGATTAACCAAACATTCAGCACATGTATGCATCATTTGATCCCTGCTCCATTGTTTGGCTGCCCTGAAATTTTCAGTTTTGATTCATAATTCGCTAATCCCCAAAGCGATTTCAGAACCTTCGCTTGAGGATAAAGAGCAATTCATTGTAGCATTTTTAGATTTGTTGACAGGCCTATGTTCCTGAATTGTTTGAATGCAGTGTTGTGTACTGTAAACTTTGGGCCTGTTGCCAAAATGATCGGTTTAAAACAAATGTTGCGTTGTATAGGGCTGGCTCACTCATGCAGCCTCACAGCCAGCTGGTTTTAAGTAATAATACACAACACTCTGTTTCCAACTCTAGAGATGATAACCAACAGAGGTGCTGATGTTTCAAGTGCTAATTCTTACTATAATCCTTCCTCCACGGTCACTTAGTGCCTCTCCCCACCCTCCCTTTTTCTTTCTTTTTCCCCCCTTTCTTTTATGCAAGTCCACGCAGATCCAGGGCTGGAATGCAAGTTGCATGTTATCTGTAAGGGCAGAGAACTGTTTGGCACCAGGTCATATCCAATACACCTTTTGTCCAGCACACAAGAAAAAAACTGACTGGAATGACCTCCCTTATCTCCCTCTCCTCCTTGGCAATGCACACATGGTGGTGATTTTTTCAGCCCATTGTTATGCAAACAACCAACCCGCATGTGCTCTAATACATATGGATACAACAATGATATACTCACGTATACCACACAGTCTTGCTCTTACATGCTTGCATACATACACACTCACACTCATGTGTATACACATAAGCAAGCACACACACACATGTGCACGCGTGCACACATGTACACACACACACACAGACACATACACATGCACGCACGCATGCACACATGCGCACACACACACCACACACACACACACCACACCATACCAGAACAACTCATTCCACACCATACCAGAACCATTCATTCTCCATTGACATGATACATGTATCCACCACTTTGTTGTGCAGTACCCAATGCCCAACTTCCTCAACCCCATGAGCTCGGGCACGGGCACCACCCCCACCCTCACCCCCACCTCCCTGGCCAACCTGGAGCAGACCTTCATCGAGCTGCAGTCTGTGCCCCACGGAGGATCCGGCACCAACGGCGGGTGCGAACCTCACACCCAGAGCGGCTTTGTGCCCCCCGTGGTGGACCCTTCCAGTCGGGAGCAGAGCCAAGACTCTTTCGAGTCGGATCCGGAGTGGGAGCCGGCCCTGAAGAGAGGCCGGGGGGACTCAGGGGTCCTGGTCATGGCTGGGGATGCTGGTCAGTCCTCCACCCCTCAGAGGAAGTACACCAGGAGGAGCCGCAACGAGAAGGTGAGAAGGCATGGAGGTGGAGGGGAAGGGGGGGGGGGGGGGGGAGTGAGGAGGAATAAGGATAGGGAAGGGGTGGGACATAGAATATGAAAAAGGTGACTGGACAGGTTTATCTTAATTTTGATAATAATCAAAATGGGGATGTGTTTGGTGCTCAGTCAAATCTGCCATGATGCCAGAACTGTAAGGCCGATACAATATGCCTGTTAGCTATAAAAATAACTTCACAAGTGAGTACTTTCTTTGGTCCATGATGCTCCATGAACTCTTCAAACGCTGAGAAACAGAACTGAGATAATGTAAACACAAAACTGACCCCATCTTCACATACATAGTTCTGGGTTCCCACTTATCTTCAGATTTCAGTGAAATTTAAAGATGAAAATCCATTGAAAGAAATCGAATTTTAAAAAAATTCAGCAGCAGGAAAAGGTTGGGGGAAAGGGGGAAAATGGCAGTAGAATATGCTCGGCCCTGATCATGTTTTTGGTATTTTAGCCGACAACATTGATGTCACAAAATCTCATGAAAATTTCTTCACTGGTATGGGCAATGGCCATTTTGCCTACACAGTTGAAGGGGGAGTAATGCGAGGCTCAAACCTTATACATTGGCAAGACACTATAATATTGAAACAGGCTGACACTGACATCGTACATCAGCTTGAGTCTAACATTAAAAAAAGCTCGACACTGATAATGTACATCAATCAGACACTATGATATTGAAAAAGGTTGACACTGACATCGTACATCAGCTTGAGTCTGTGATATTAAAAAAGATTGACACTGATATTGTACATCAATTGGACACTATAGTAATGAAAAAGGTTGACACTGACATCATACATCAGATTGAGTCTATAATATTAAAGAAATTCGTCACTGACATTGTACATCAGCAAAACGCTGTAATATTGAAAACGGCTGACAACAGCAAACAAACTCTTGGTTATGGCGGGGTTTAAAAAAAGGAGGACGCAACACTCACTTCTCAGATCTGGGCCATTTTGAAAGCAAGTTTGAAATTTATTTTCAGGGAAGAGATGGGCAGGGGCTTGGGGGTCATGTTTGCTGGAATTTCTTGGCATTTTAGGGATTTGGGCTCTTCCTCAGTAGATGCCTTAATATGCGTATGAAACACACACACACACATACACACACACACACACACACACACACACACACACACACATACTAACATGTGATTTAAAGTGGACATCTAACTGAAGCCAAGGCTAAAGGGATACACTGCAAGAGAGAGAAGTTAAAGAGTGACTCTCATAAAGCAGTCTGTTCCAGAGATGGATGTATCGTGGATAAATTAGCTCATGAAGCAATTTCTTTTGCATTGATGGGCAACTGCAAAATCAGAATACTGGCATGATCAGGGCAGTGATGAAGGTACATGCATGCCTACGTTTGTTTGGCTGTTTGTTTCAGCTGGAATGCGTTTCATCATACCGTAATATTATGCTGTGTTGTTAAGATAATGTGTTAGTTACAATCAATTTCTGGGTGCTTTGTTAACTTCCACGTGCCTCAATGGCAATCGAATGAACAGCAGCTGGCCTCACAGACTGTCAGTTAGCTCAAATGGATCTTTTGATCTACTCTTTCATCCAGATCCACTTCACAAATCTGCACCAAAATTTATTGGTTTCATTCTTGGGCTAGATTTTGTCTTTCTACCAAGTTCCATCCAAATCATTTCTGTAGCTTTGGCATTATCTAGCTGACAGACAGACAGACAGATGTGGGTCAGTCATAACCTCTTTTGCAGAGGTAATGAATGCTGTCAGTTTCAAAACTGCCATGCTCTGTAATTACTCTAATCATGGTCTTTAAATGCAAAGCAACTGAGAAGTGTTCGCTCAGCCTGAAATTTAGGAAGGTTTCAGAGAGGAAATTTTGGACAGCATGCAAATTCCCTAACTACACCCATTTTTGAGAAGATGCAGTGATAATAGTTGAGAAATAGTCTGTCAGCTAGTTCCAGGTCTTACACCTGCTTTCAGAAAAATGTGCTGATAATAGTTGAGAAATAGTGTGTCAGCCAGTTCCAGGTGTTTAGATCTGTCAGCCAGTTCCAGGTGTATAGATCTGTCAGCCAGTTCCAGGTGTATAGATCTGTCAGCCAGTTCCAGGTGTATAGATCTGTGGTTTGCTCAGGAAGGCTACCAGAAGAAATGAAATGTAGACCATGAATCAACAAGAAACAGATCATTTGTATATGTATCAGCATGTGTGTGTGCGCGTGTGTGTATGTGAATGTGTGTGTGTGTGTGTGTGTGTGTGTGTGTGTGTGTGTGTGTGTGTGTGTGTGTAAATGTATGTGTATGTGTGTTTGTGTGTGTATGTTTTCACAAGAGAGAGAACACCATCCCTGTGCACTATGGGGCTGATTCAGTGATCAGATAAATGTAAACGCAGAAAGCGCAGATTGCATATGGCCTCCAGTAACTAACACTCTGTGAAAAAATAAGAAGACACAAAGACAGACTCCATGAAATTGTGAACCGCCAATTTGTTCTGCTCAAATGTACTTCACATCACTCCTGTGAATGGTGTTTATACTGTCATATGCAATTCAATTTTCAGTAAAATGATTCCCTGCAAAGGGATTCTTGTAGATTGCCTAAGGGCTACCATATTTTTGACTTGAGGATAGAGATGAACATGAGAAGGGGGCATGGGAGTGGGGTGGGGGTGGTGAAGGGAAAAGAGAGAATAAACTTTGTTTACCCATCCAGATGTTTGTTGTTGATCGGCAGTTATACTAGTCATTCAGGATTATGGAAACCCAGTGGTGATGGTGATGCTGAAATTGTGGCCAGTTGGAGACAAAGCTTTTTCATTTACTAATGGAACTTTTTACATATTCAGGCTCAGATATTGCTTTATTAGTTTCACTGTTTGTTATGTTTTGTCATTTTGACGGAGTGCATTTAAGGAGATTAATAAGAGAACAGGTTGTTGACTTATAGATCAAGGAATGAAAGTGAGAGCAGGGATCCAATTCAGATTAACCATGAATTTCTGTATTTTACCTGGACCTTTCCCTGAAAAACACATGTTTATATGTATCAACACTTGCAAATATATAATGAACACACACATACTCACACATGTATACAAGCACAAACACATGAATACATATGCACGCATACACACACGCACGCACGCTCGCACTCTCTCACACACACACACACACACACACACACACACACACACACACACACACACACACACACACACACACACGCACGCACGTGCGCGCATCGTTATTGAGTTTCCACTTTCCCTCAGCCCCATCCCCTTCCCTCACATGAAAGTTATCCCACCTCTTTACCCCCTCTCCAGCCCTTCTCCTCCCTCATCATCATCCTCTTTCTCCTCCCCAGATCCCTTCCACACCCTCACCCAGGCCTCCCTTTTATTTATGTAGACTGGCAAAGCTGTGGTGCACGAAGGATATCACAGATTAACTGTACATTTACACAGCTACAGAGCTACAGATCCTTACGACAACAGTTAAACTGTGGGTATGATGCGAGACAGGCAGCACAGATAAGCATCTGGAGACAGATGGGAGATAGGGGGGGGGGGGGGGGAGAGGGGGAGTGTGCGGGGGGGAGGGGGGGGGGCAGTGGAGGGGTGGTTGTTGAAAGGCGAATCACAAACTGAAAGAATTTATAAAAGAAATGAGAGATGTGTAACAGTGTGTGTTCACACATGCATAAAACATGTGTGAAGACATGCATGCATTTGCAGACCTGGTTTGTGTGTGTGTGTGTGTGTGTGTGTGTGTGTGTGTGTGTGTGTGTGTGTGTATGTGCATTTTGAGTGTGAGGGCATATGTGCGTGGGCACATGCACATAATCAGGTGCGGGTGCATGAGTGCATCTGTGTGTCCTTTTCCATGTGGTGTGTTCATTTTTATGACTGTGAGTGCTTGCTTATTTCAGATGAAATAGTCTTTATTGCCTTGCCTTTTGTACTGCATGTATAGTTGACTAATTTATTCTGAAATCAGAAATGCAGATGAAAAAAGAAAAGAAAAAATAGCTCTACGTTATTATGCAAGATGATCAGAGTGCCTCCTGATGCACTGAGCCCCTGACACAGTCAGTGCATATATGTTGCAGTTGAGCCCCGAGGAGGAAGAGAGGAGGAAGGTGAGGAGGGAGCGGAACAAACTGGCGGCAGCCAAATGCAGGCAGAGGAGAGTGGACCACACCAACGCCTTGGTGGAGGTGAGTCAAAGCCTGGACTTCATGCAGAGTCTGTCACATCTGACGCACACACGCATGCACGCACGCATGCATGCATGCACGCACGCACGCACACACACACACACACACACACACACACACACACACACACACACACACACACACACACACACACACACATACACACACACACACCCGTACCTCTTTAGACACTTGCACATCCATGTACGTGTTTGATCGTGTACATAAACATATGCCTGCAGAGTCTCATGTTGGTGTGGGACAGTCAACTTATTACACATGTACACAGGCTCAGTGCAGTGCTGAGGGTACATGCATGCATGCACATGCGCAAATACAGCTGTGTAGTTGTTTGGTTTCACCTTTTTTTTTCCTTTTGTTTTTCCAGTGAGACAGAAAAAAAAACTTCACTGACCAATGCCTCTGTACTCTTGTTGTATTTTGTTCTTCATTTTAAAACACACACACACACACACACACACACACACACACACACACACACACACACACACACACACACACACACAAATAAGTCAATACACCACATTACTAAGAGTTACATGAACTGAAAAGAAGATGCTGTGCATTGACAGTTGACAAACCTTCATACAGTCCCCTGTGGCCATGAAGGAAGATCTGACACAACCCTTACACTTACACAGCAGACATCTCACAGACACGACACAACCATCATCACGGTCCCTTATAATCACTGTGCAAAGTGTGCCACAATGCTTCTCTGCCGATTCCACTGGCCTTTCCACTTGTGGCCTCCTCCCTGTATTCAGCATCCACATCTCCCAGCCCCACCCCACCCCCCCCCTCCCCCTTTGCTTTCTTTCTTTCTTTTCTTTTCCGTAGAATGTCCACAATCCTCAAGTTGATGATTCTGACACTTTTGTGTGTATGACCGTTTTTTATCCCGCCATTAAGGCAGCCATACTCCAACTTCGGGGAAGGTGCATGCTATGTGTAACATGTCATCCATACCAACGGCCAAACTGACCTTCTCTTCAGAAAGTTGGTAATGCGATTTTACATGGGTGCAAGATGTTATGCGTGCGTTCACACATGGAACCTTGGTTTATAGTCTCATTCGAAGGACCGTGTGGGGAATGGAGTCATAACCAATGTGAACTCCGAGGGAAAAATCTCCCTGTACTGAAATGGCCCGATGGAGATTCGAACACACAACCCCAATATTATGAGTCTGGCGCTCTACCAACTGAGCTATTCCGGCCCCTTTGTTCTTCCAGGAAGTGCCAATTTATAGTTTATGAACTGCAAAAAGGACACAGCTTCCTTACCCTCATAAGGGCACCACCCCTGGACTCCACAAGAGGGGTGAATGCCAGCTCCATGGAAAACAAATTCCTGGCGCTACAGTTTTTCAGCCTTGGTAGATGTCTTGGCTGCTATGACCCACAGTGGCTTGTGGTCTGGGAACAACAGATGGCCAGCCTCCCAGTTGGTTAGCACAGCGGTGGGTTAGTAGGAGAAAATAAGGGCAGAGGGGGATAGGGGGTTTGAATCAACAGCTTGTTCCCTATCAAAGCTCCCACTGTTCTGTGAACCGTATACCTGCTTTGGGTACAAAGAGTTGAATGTGTGTGTGTGTGTGTGGGGGGGGGGGGGGGGGGGGGGGGGGGGGGGAGGGGGAGGGAAGAGAGAGAGAGAGAGAGAGAGCTTGACGAGTATGTTCAGAACAATGTTTGATCAAGGGTCAAAGGGGTGCTGCACTTAAATTCGCTGTACATATGTACTGGGATTGATTGGTGGATGTTTTGATTGGAAAGGTGTTGAATACTTCTTGCTGCTTGATATGTATAATCAGTCAGTACACTGATGAAGTGTTTGTTCATGGGCATGGTAATGGTTGCCTGTGATCATTCGATATCCATACTCTTTCATCATTTTCCTTTCCATTTTGTGTTTTGATCAAGTTTACCTGTAAACATACCAGTAAGAGCAGAGAGGATTTATATGTGCCCTACCTCCACGGCCAAGTCATGATCAAGTCTTGATGCTCATAGCCCAGCTGACCACGAAGGGCACAGTAAGGCTGCAAGCACATTAAAGACAGAAATACATAAATGTTTTAAAATCCCAAAACGTGATAAAAATAAAGTTTTGAATGTGAAATGCTGATCTGAAACTAAGTACATTACGAAGCATGGCTAACTCAGATCAAATGTAGAATACTGGTGTCTAACTCAGATCAACTCAAAACTAATGGTTTCTGAAAATAACATTATACATCACATCTGTTGAACATCTCAAAATTAGGTCATCCTAGAATCAGCAGAAAATATTTGATTGTACACATCCCAACACGTCAATAAAGAGATTTTTAACATTGAGCTTAAGTTCTTTTGACAGAAAAAAAAATCAACATTCAAACATCTTAAATACATGTCAGTGAACTGTAAAAAAAACCCAGCAAAAGACATGGACAAACGAATCACAAGACAAAACATCATGCGTTTCGACCTCTTAGGTCTTCTTCAGGCAAGATACAAAGCAATTAGGACAATGAAAATAAACGAGCAATCACTTATCTTCAATCTCTTCAGCTCAGATTCAGCGCCTATCTTGCGCTGAAGTGATTGAAGATAAGTGATTGCTTGTTTATTTTCATTGTCCTAATTGTTTTGTATCTTGCCTGAAGAAGACCTAAAAGGTCTAAACGCATCGTGTTTTGACTTGTGATTCGTTTGTCCACATTTTCTTGGCGGTTCACTAACATTTATTTAGGATTTGTTTAGATTTCCACCAGCAGTCGTCTCACTTTGCAACTATTCAAACATCTGGCCCTTTGTGGTCGGCTGGGCTATAAGCAACATTACCTTACCTCACCTGTCTCCACTCCCTCCCAGCAGTTACAAATATGTAAACAATCAAACTAACATTCGCCATACCTCGCCCACCTTCGACTCAGCAGCTACAGGAAAGAAAAGCAAAGAAATAATCTGTAGCTGGAAATTACATTTTCCATTTTTTTTGTTTTAATACTGTTATCGCCGGTGCTATAGTCACATTCATCTTCTTCCAGCACAGTTATTTTTTCCCATTTGCAGTTTGGTCCAAGTGTCTTCACAAAAAACTATTGTCTAGGAAGAGCTAGGCATAGTACGCAGAAAGTGACAGTAATCTACTTGAAGATTTGAAAACATCCTACACTACTGCCTAGAAAGAGCCAAGCATAGTAAGCAGAAAATAACAGTAATCTGCCAGAAGATTTGAAAACATCCAACACCCTTTATGCAGATTTTCAGAAAAAAAATAAAGACATGAAAGAAAATCAGGAAGTGTTTTTGTTTAATGAAAAAGAAAATTTCTGGCATGTATTACTCCTTACACAACAGTGGTAAATGGACATCTTTAGCCCCCTATCTGATGAGGGTCCTGTCAGCTGCCTGTGTATCAGAATACAAAAAGCCAGTTTCAGATATATGAATAATAATGATCAGAAGGGAGGTCATGTCTGTTAGAGCTAGCGTTCAACAAGAGTGACCTTGCTGTTTTCATTGGACAAATGGTGCTGAGTTAGCTCCATCACTCAGTTTAACTGTTGAATCAGAGAGAAAACAACAAAACATGAGTGTGAGAAACAGTGTGCCAGTAATGCAGACAGTTGATATCCTGATGGTTATCCAGGCAGGCACTTCAAATCAAATATTTGACTTTCTGGATCTGTTCGTTAGCCCATAAACTGAAATATGGTCACTCTGTTTGCAGTGGAAAGACTTGCTTATCTTTTTCATGATTTCTTTTTCTCGGGAACAGGTCTATTTTGCCTCGGTAGTGAGCTGGACAGTTCAATCAGAGGGAGAAAACGCCAGAACATGGGTGTGAAGTGGTGTGCCTGTAATGCACACTCTGAGTTACAGTGGGACTTCACTTATTATCATCAATCCATTCAGATCTACATCTTGGGTATTAAATGACATTTATTTACCAAATGACACACTTCACTTATTATCATCTTTCGATTCAGATCTACATCTTGGGTATAAAGTGACATTTGTTTACCAAATGACACATTTAGCCTATTATCATCAATTAATTCAGATCTACATCTTGGGCATTAAGTGACATTTGTTTACCAAATGACACACTTCACTTATTGTCATCAGTTAATTCAGATCTACATCTTTTTTTTTGAAGTGACATGTTTACCAAATGACACATGCACAAAGTGTGTGATGATCTTTACCTGTGAAGTTGAGAAATGTAATTCTATTTGCAATGCAAAGACAGGCATGATCTTTTTCTTATTTTTATGAGGGGAGCAGTTCTGTTGTTCCAGGTTTCTCTCTTAGGTACATCTGTCAGTGGTAACATCTGGTCCATCGCCTGGTCAGATGTGCTCAGCTAGGTAAACGTGATTGTGAATATTTTGAAAGGCACCGTCACTTGCTTTTAAAATGATGTTACATGGTAAGCTTGGATAGGCCGCATTTTCAACATGCTCCCAAAGATGAACATTTGGTGATTTGTTGCAACTGGTTCTTACCTTGTGTTGAAGGCTGTAGTTTTCAAACGTCTGTCTTACTTGTGGCAAACCTTAATTTCCTCTCAGCCGATTGGTAAGAGCACTGATAGTTAGTAGGTTGATAATAAAACTGAAACTAAAAATGCCATAGCCACTGTGGGCTTCTCCTGCCTGTCGCTAACATTCCATCACTTAATTTTCTGTTTTACCCAGCATCCCTGTACCAACCTCTACCATTAGCATACCCTGTATTATAGTATACAGTATCATGTTCTGCCATGACTGCAGACATTTCCGCAAGCGTGAAATGACAGTTGCATGCAGCAAAGTTCCTGTCTTTGTTTCTGCATTGAAACTCCACACAGTATGTGCAGACTTAGAAAGCACAACTGCTGGGGCACACTGCAAACACCCAAAGCTGCTATTGAGGATGATCGATAGAGATCTTCAGAGTTGCCCTCCAGGCAGTCGGGCGTTTGCAGCCAAGAGGTTGACACAATGCAGAGAGACTAGTGTGTTGAAAGCCAGCCTAGTTTCAGCTGCTGCAGCATACCAACTCTCACAAGGCTACATGTCCGCGGTGAACTTGGCTCAGTTGTGAGCCAAAGACAGCTTTTACTTACACTCTGGTCTGAGTATCTGGGCTTGAACTATTGTCAGACTTTTACAAGCAGATACATGGCTTTTCTTTTTATGCAGTTTCACATGTATGCATGCACACACACACACACACACACACACACACACACACACACACACGCACGCACGCACGCATGCACGCACGCACGCACACACAGACATACAAACACACAACACACACACACACACACACACACACACACACACACACACACACACACACACACCACACAGACATACATACACACACACGATCAAAACATTAATCGTACACGACAGGTAAGTTCCTTGATCTGTAGATGGAAATTGGATTGTTTTAAAACAAAGTATGTCAAAAACATACGTTGTATATGTGGTCATAGCGTATCAACTGATCACATTCTTTTGTGTAACTTAATGAAAAAATTCATTCCAAATACGTCTTTACAGCCTATTCAAAATATTTTCCTCTCAGCAAGTGAAACGTATCTTTTCTTTTTGCACATAGCTAAAAGTCCAATTGGCAAATACTAGTTATAATAGATAATTGTCAGTAGTGAGATGAGACAGAAGAGTTACATGTTTCGTTTTTTTTCTTTTTCTTTTTTTTAACAAATCTTTGATTAAGTGGAATTTCTACGTTTGTGTTATAACTGTAGATAAGTTAATTCTTTTGACTCGTTGTGTTAACCTTTTTTCCCTGGCCCCAATTTTTTTGGGGGGGTCTAATATCACATAATGTGGAAGACATAAAACAAAACAACGACAACAACAACAACAACACACACACACACACACACACACACACACACACACACACACACACACACACACAGACATACACAAACACACACACACACACACACACACACACACACACTCATACACACACACACACACACACGCACGCACGCACGCACGCACACAAGCGCGCGCACACGCGCGCACACACATTCTACCGTGAATAGATCAGTCAGTAAGTCATCTTTGGTTGGAGTCTTCCCAGGTTACCAGAGACTTTGTGCCCCACTGTTTACTTATTCAACAAGAAGTTCTAAACTTAACAATTTGATTAGGCATAATGTCATCAACATTGAGCATATCTATTACTTTCAATTCTTTCCATTTTCATTTACGACATTTTGGTGTGACGGAAGGGGAGGTGACAGGACATGTTGAAAAAAAAGTTATTCCAATGTTACCCACCTCCCTCCCTTATATACAAGTAGATGGTGTGTGTGTGTGTGTGTGTGTGTGTGTGTGTGTGTGTGTGTGTGCATACATGTGTGTGTGTGCGTGCGTGCATACATGTGTGTGTGCGTGCATACGTGTGTGTGTGTGCACTGTACCTACCAAGAGATTTCAGAAACAGTTGTGTACAATCTCTTGATCACTACCTCTCATTGTAGTCACTTTGGAAATCAGAATCAGAAGAACAAAGATAGAAAGGGTTACTTTGGAGACTGTTTCATGAACAAGACATTGAAGAATCGTAGCCACACCCACACCCAAGACTGATGTATCCCTTCGCTCATGTGTCCTCACAGGAGACGGAGAAGCTGGAGGCGGTGAAGAGCGACCTGGAGAATGAGATTCAGTCACTGCAGCAGCAGAAGGACCAGCTGGAGTTCCTGCTGCAAGCCCACGTCCCTCTGTGCAAGGTGGACCCTGGGGCTGCCACCATCAAGATCAAGTCGGAACCCTCTGATGCTGCCCTCTTGACCTCCATGGTTGGTTCGTCATCGCACATGTCATCAATGTCCTCATCTTCCCGGCCAACCAGTCTCGCTCTGGACCCGCAGCGGAATGGAGAGATGCCAGTGGCGGTGTCCTGCAACCCAGAAGGAGTTCCGCTGTCAACGCCGTCCTCGGGACTCTTCACCTACACCAGTCTGGACAGCTTTGTGGAGGGGTCCACGGGTCTCACCCCCCTCACCTCCGGCCCAGGGGTCTCCTGCTCCAGCCAGCTGCACCGTAGTGAAAGTGAGAGTGGCTCTGATAATGTCAATTCCCCCACACTTATCTCCCTTTGATGGAGGGCCTCACCCCCCTCCCCCACCTGCACCCAACCCAACATGTCCACAAGGCAAGCAGCTGACTGGATCGCCTGAAACCCAACTCACTGACCGGTTTGTCACTTTGAAACCAAACTCGTTGATTGGTCCATCATTTGAAAGATAACAAATTGGTTTGTCACTTGAAACATTATAGCTGATGGGGGATTGGTTAGAAGAAACCCATCTAGCGAAGTGCTCCATCGCTTCCAACACAAATGGCCAGGTTCTCTGCTTAAAACCCAAAGCTATAACATCTTGAACCTGATTGGGTGAGAGCTTGAAACCCATAGAGCTTTCTGTGCGACTGGCTTTCGACATCATGGAAGTGGTTTGGCTATCGATTGCATTGACAGCTGTGACTGGCTAATGACACTTTGAGTATGAATGGGCCATTGCTTGAAATTCGGATAGCTGGTGTCAAAAATATGATCCGACACATGACAGGCAACCGGTAAAGAATGGAGAAACTGACCGAATAGCACAAGGCCTTATTGCCTGTTTCTCTCCTGCTTGGAACGATATGTGAAAGAGAAAGTAATGTTCAACAGTTGTGTTAGGAACATCCCCCACAACACGTTCATCTTCATGTTCAGATGATGCTCTCAGTCAGGTTGGTCAGTAAGATGTTTGCGATGTGGTGGTGACAGAACTGGCAAAGCTTCAACGTCAACTTCATGGACAGCAATCTCAACAGGACTTTTCTTCCTGCAGCAGTGACCTTGGTTTGCCTCTTTTTCTAGTCAATTGTATTTTTTTGTTGTTGTATGTAGTGACTGTTTGATTTGTACATTCGTGCCAGCAGAAGACTACATTCTGAGTTTGGTTCTAACTGAAAAAGAAAAAAAAGAAAACTTGTTCAAGGTAGAAGGCAGAGTCATGTCCCAGGTAAATGATAATGAAGATGTCAAGTTTTTGTTCGTGTGCTCAGTTTTATCAAAGATTCTGGAATAGCATCCACCTATTTCGATACAAACACATGAAAATTTGGAAACAACAAAATGAAGCAAACAGCATGAAAATATGTTTAGAGAAACCTTGGATTGTTTAGGGAATAAGCACCATGCTGATTGACGTTGTCTTTCAGTCTAGGATTGGAAATAAGCTTATTGTTTATGAATAAACACTATGCTGACTGACATTGTCTTTCAGTCTACGATTGGAAATAAACATAGTTGTGGTACCTGCAGTGCTTCTTTCCAAAGTTTCAAGCAAAAACCAACACTGAAATGAAGACAGATGAGGTTGATTGTTGAGACACCTGCCTCAGGAAGCCACCAGCTTTCCTTCTCTTTTCTTAGTATGCCAGTTTACTTAGTACTTTTTGAAATTAAAGAAAAAGCAAAAGAAATAATGATATTGTGTTGGGATATTCACGTAATTTCACATTCAAGCTGACTGAAGGCAGAGCTGCTGCTGTTTTGTATCAGTGTCAGCAGTTTACAAAGGATGCTCAGTGTAGTCAAATGATCAGACAGCACAACATGAAGGGAATTCAAGGATGCTGGTTAGTTTTCTTTTCAGTACCACCTGTTAATGAGAGGAAGAACTTCATTCTAGGATTAGTTTGTCACATTTTTGTCCGTCTTGTCAAGAAGTGGGAAAACTGTACAAATCCAAACTTATCTGTATGTATGTGTCACTGAATATTGTGTTGCATATTGTACGAATGTAGTATAGATGTGTCATACACTGTATTGTAAACCCATTTGTATGCTGCAGATGTATATTATTATACATACATGCTGTTACTTGTTCTGGTTTTGTCTTCTTTCCTCTTAATGGTACATGTGCTCACATTTACAACTTCAAATGCCTTGCTATAGATAATGCTATTACATGTTGGTGAAATATGCTGACTTTTACTCTTTATATTTTTTATTTTGTACGGTTTTGGAAACCTTTTTTTCAGATATGCTTCCAGATCTTTTACACGAATTTTAATAATACATGTATTGCCCACTCAACTGATTGCATGTGTTGATGTCTGTTTTGCTGGCCTTTGAAAAACAAAAAAAAATGTCATGCGTGTTTGCAAGCTCGTGTCTCAACTGAATGCCAAGAGAGGGCGACTCTCTGGTTCAGACACTGGCACAAGGAAAGACCACTGGTGCTGACCATCGACAATTACTACCTGGTTGCTGAACCTGACAGTCTCCGTTAGAACATGCTAATTGCTATGCAAGACTGTGCTGTTCAATCAAGCTTTATATTCATCTGATGTGCACATTTCTTTTCTACTATGTATGTACTAGATGCAAATGTTTCTTCTTCCATCAAAGGAGAAGAAACTCCTGTTCACTGTGTGTATGCCCAATAAGCATTTAAAAAAAAATTATTTTGATGTATGCTTGCATGGTAAACTATTCAAATCGATATTTATGCATATAAGAGCAAGAGATTTGTTATATGAGCTATATAAGCCCACATATATGTTCAGCTGTTGTCTGACAGAACATGTTCAGCGTTGTCACTAATGTCAGTATGACTCGGAGAGACCTATGCTACATACTGGTTGGGAAAGTATGTTTGTCATAATAACGCAATATTAACATCTGCTGGCATTACATTTGAAGAAAAGTCCCTCCAAGCTAACATCAGTGTTCAACAGAAGAGCTATATTTTTAATGACACTGTAAGAATCTGAGATATCATGATCCATTTGGTGTGACATGTGGGTGGAACAACAGATGCCACAGATGTTTTCATATTTGAACAGCCCTGTTTGAATAAATGCAGCGCTAAAACAACATGCTTTTTTCACGTTTTTTTTTAGCTTTGTACTGTTTATCGTTTGCCAGAAAGAAACATGGTGGGTTTTGTGTCACATAGGCTGATATTTAAGTTTGCCATTTTGATGTACGCTGTGACAAATTACATGCGTTCTGTTTTGGGGTTTTTTCTGTTTTGTTTTTTTTTTAAATGAAGAATTCCTGTACAGTATTTGTTTTTCCTCATTTTTGATGTAGAATGAAGGGGGTGAATGACTGCAATGTATTTTGTCCTCTTCTTTCTCTGTCTCCTCCCTGTCCATTCTTTCTCTGGCCTTTGTCGGTCTCTTTCTCCTCTCCCCCTCTCTCTCCAATTCTTTTATTATGTGTCTCGAACAACCTCAGTCATTCTGTTCACTTCAGTTTGACCAAACACAGATAATCACTGATGTAATGTTTGTACATGCAAGAGGTTTTTGGGTTTCTGTAGCGAAGTGACCTTCCAGGTTGATATGACATTTGCACAACACAGCAACAGTCTTGATGTGTGGTTTCAGACACTTGCTAGATACATTTGACATCATAACGAAGTTGCTTAAGAACAGAAATTTATAAAATAATGCTTGTTATTTTTCTTTCCTTTTTTTTTTTTTCTTTTGTGTCATACACTTGCTAGATACATTTGACATGATAACGAAATTGCTTGAGAATAGAAATTTAGAAATAGTGCTTGTCATTTTTCTTTCCTTTTTTATTTTTGTTTCTTTTTAGTGCATTGACTGCTTTGTCGTGTGGATAATGTACTGTGGTTGCTTCAACATGGACCAAGTCCAAAATCCAGTGCTTCCAGTGTAGAACGTTTTCTGATGATCATTCTTGTCAAGTGCTTAGGGGTTAACTGTTCACCGGTGTTTGCATCAGTGATCAGTGGATGTGTTCGTCGATAACGCTTTGGGACTGACTTGTGCTCAGACCTAATTCAACATTTGGCTTGGTTCTTGAAGTACTTTGAATGAAACTCATTCACATGTAGCTCAGACCTGTAAAATACTGTTGCTTTTACCTGTAGTGTCAATTCGCATTGAAATATTGTAGATTTGGTGCAGTCCTGTCTCTCAGAAGTATTTGTAATATATTGTCAGCTGCTTATGTCACTTTGAAGGAGAGTACTATTGTGTTGTATTGTGCAAGACAGAACAGGAGAAATGATTTTTAAAAAGGAAATTGAAAAAAAAAAACACACCATAAAGCCTTGCCATGCCTGCTTCAAGAGGGTTCTACATAATGGAGCATTTGCACTGCTGATTGCCTTTCAGTGTTAGACATGTTCTGGATGTTGACGGTAAAACTTTTGCTTGAAATGATGTGTAATGAGGAGGAAAAAAATGGAGGGCTGGGCCGTGCTTTTGTCACTTCCTGTGGTTTTAATGTTATTTACACTTTTGTTCTTCTGTTTTTCTGCAAAAGACTACAGATGGATTAGCGTCTGTGTGTGCAACATGATCTTGGAAACTCAAAGTGATTAAAACCAGAGTGTCTGAAGGTTTTCCTTGGCTTCAGATCCATGGAAAACCATCTGTTGATTGCGATTACAACACCAACACTAATTAACAGGATGGCCGCCATTCACAATCATAAATTGCTACTTACTTGAGACAGTGCATTTGGGGATTTGTAAAAATATCATTTTTTTTTATTTGAAAAATGCAGTTTGAGGATTTGACCGAAAACTTATATTAGTGTTTGATGCAAATGTAGGATATGACTATACAGCTTGAGAATAAATTTTGGAGAAGTGTACTCCCATTTTGAAAAAAAATTAAGAGGACAAACACACACACACACACAAAAAGAAAGAAAGAAAACAAAAATGAAAGAAAAAACAAAAAATAGACAACTTTGAATCAGGAATTTCCAATTAGGCGGTTCACTTTGAAGATCTGTTGATTTTTTTCTCTTTTTTTTTTGGGGGGGGGGGGAGTTTTTTTTTCTTTTTTGCTTCTTACTATGGACAATGGAGTTGTCCAGATGAATGATGGGTATTGCTCCTCAAAGAAGTGAATTATGGTGGAGGGAGCAATGAAAATGGATGATAATTTTCTTTTTTCGCCTTTTTCGCTTTCATTTGTGTGCGATGATTTAAATCCAAGAAAACTTCCACCGCCGATGATAATGTTGCTGACTCCTGAGCAGACCTGGTCTTGGACTAAAAGTTGCCATACTCTGCACTCGCTCCATTGCTTCACTTGTCTCTCATGCCACAGTTTGTTGCTGCTGTTGTACCACAACATGTATCATTTTCATTGTACATGTCAGATTGGCTGTCCTGTCAACAAATTCATGTTGCAAATGACAAATGGAAGAACAGGAGTTACATTTCAACAAAGTAATGACATTACTTGCGGTGTGGAAGTCGAGTTGTCTGGAACTTTCGAGATTTGTCAGCTGACCCATAGTTATGCTCATCATGACTTGAAAATGGGATTTATGTAAAGAAGAAAAAAAACAGTAGTGGAATATGATGGGGTAGATGGGAAGAATCGAGAGGGATGGAACAACGGCAAGTAGTTACAAAAGGACATAGATAGCTCATTAAGAATATTGAGCAGGGAGGGGATATTTTGATTTTTAATGCCAGTGTGTGTGTCTGTATTAAATTATGTGGTAATGAAGAAATGTTCTTTTGCAGTTTGATCTGAAATTTTCAACAGATGTTTTACTCCATCTGGATAGCTTACAGAAATGGTATCTTGGACTATGAACATCGTTTTCCAGATCACCCGTTCCAATAGATAGAAGGTCTCTTCTTCCCCTTTGTTCTGTGTGGCAGTTCATGTGTGACTACGGCAATATCAAGTGAGAGGAGTGAGTTTGTGTGTGAACACCAGCTATTGAACGGTCGACTTTTATCTCTCCAATGACAAGCTGTTGTAAATGCCACCCCATGTCTCTCCTTAAAACACGTATTGTTTGGGAGATTGTTTCTTCTCAAAATGGCTATGTAATTAACATTGAAGCTCTGTCTTCCCTCTAAATATTATATGGATGATTTTGTGATTCTTCTAAATTGCTATCGTACGATCAACACTTTGCCTCCTTACAACAGCTATTTGAGGTTGATTTTATGTCTCAGCTCTAAACAGCTATGGTATGGCTCTTCAAAACACCTATCTTGTAGACGATTCTGTGACTGTGTTGGTGATTCCGTTCTCAAAACAGCTATGTGTTGGTGATTCCGTTCTCAATACAACTATTGTATGGATGATTCTGTGACTGCCCTCAAAACAGTCCATTTGTGCTTGATTTGATGTCTCTCCTCAAAATAATTTCATATGGTTGGCTCAAGTTCGACTCTATCACTCACCTTGAAAAGGCATTCCTGCGGTTAACCGTATCATCTGTTTTGATGTACAATTCTATCATCTGTTTTTATGTATCTCCTCAAAACCACTGTTGTAAGACTGACTCCCGAGTTAGATACTCCTCCAACAGGTAATGCATGGTTGATTCTGAGTTTGATTCTCCCCCCAAAACAGCTGTTGTATGGGGTTGACTTGAGTTTGGTTCTCCTCAGAATAGCTGTTGTAAGGTGGACTCGTTGATTCTCCTCAAAACAGCTATTGTATAGTTGGTTGACACCTCAAGTCACTCCTCTCCATTTCCAAGTACATTCTGCTGACCGTTAATGTCCATCCAGCGACTGCTCACCCAGGGGACCGTTAACCCCCTTCTCTTGACAGCTACACCTATCAACTGGCTTGGAACTAAGTAATGACCATGACCCAGCACAGTATCCTCCTCAACTGGTGCCAAAATAATCGATGACCTTGATGACATGTGACCCATGACACGATTCAGCTACACTCCAGATAACAGTTGTTATCATGATGATTTGTAATACACGTTAACTTTTGTTCCAAGAACTGAATGGAATGATACTATGTCAGTATGCTTAATGACATGTCATAATGTATTTTGTATATACATATATATATATGCATGTATATCTATGCATTTGGTCATATGTTGATGAAAACCATATTTGTGCATTGGGCTTGATATAGTTGAAGCATATTTGCACATTTTGAAGTCAGTGGCAATGCTGACTGGGCACTTGTTCGTGGCTTGTTGTGATGTGCTCTGGAATACACTGAGGATGGTGTATCTGTAAATTATTCTGTGTGCATGTTTGCCGATTGTCATTTGCACAGTCTGTGTAAAGTGTGTAGATTGGTCATCTTAAGCAGTGCAGGCTGTGCATCAGTTTGGTGACTGAATCTTTTCAGTGGTCATTGGTGACCCCCCTGTCCCCCCCCCCTCCACCTCCCCTCCCACCCCCTCCTCCTCCACACACACATTTAAATCATGTGAATTTGGAATAAGCTTCCAAGAAAGCTTGTTCTCATGTTGCGGCGCCTTTCAGCCCACCTGCCCCTTCCCCTCAATCTCTTTGGTTTTATACTTGATTTTAGTCTATAATTTTTTTTTGCCTTGGGTTCTTTAATATGCTGCAAGTCAGTGCATGCTTGAAATGGCCAATGAAACTTTTTTCCCTTCTTTTTATTCCAAGAACTTGCAGACTCATTGCCACCCGATGGTTACTGTAGTCATGGGTAGGGCTGGGAGGGGGGAAGGG
>CM065717.1:25875157-25882657 GCA_033310375.1 Conus canariensis | reverse complement strand
CGCAGGTTGTGTTCTCTGTATGTTGGATCAGAAAACAAACCCCAGTCAACTGAAGTCACTGGGCAGCAGTGCAGTGTCTCCTCTGGTAGGCTGCTTGCCGTTGATACCCACCTGTCGATGCTGGAGCTGCCACAGGACCATTTGGGCTGTGACCGTGCACGGAGAAATCGGAACTAGCTGTGAGGGAGTTGTACGGAAGATGAGACCAAAAAAAAAAAAAAAAAAAGACGACGACGAAGAAGAAGAGCCACTTAACACAAGATCTGATCGGTTCACCGTATTGAGAGTGAAATTCACGCAAGTCGATCAAGCAGTATGAAACAAAATTTCAGTGGAAGTGTCTATCGGTCCGGCCAGAACAAATTCATCGGTGTGAGTCTATTCTTCAGGCCGTCAGAACTTGACAACCCCCCCCCCCCAAAGATGGCGGAAGCTTTTACTATTATTTTCCGAAATGGAACGTATAGACACCAATAAGTCGGTGATCGTTCTCCAGATTTTGCAAAGCTATTCTCTTTACTAGTGTCACTGCGTATGTTAGGACGGGGGGAGGGAGGGGGGGGGGGGGGAGACGGTAGTGTCGTGGTGGGATTGGCAACCATTTTTATGGCTGCTGTCTGTATGCAACGGGAGAAGAAAGTAAAGCAAATAAGTCAATAAAACTCGTCCTGCGCTGTCACAATCTCACCTGCGATCGGCACCGGCAGCTTGAGTGTTTATTTATTTATCTACCTATTGATTCATTAGTATGTTTATTTATTTATCTACCTATTGATTCATTAGTATTTCCACTTTCTGAAATTGTATGTGATCTGCAGTTGTCGGTTATCACGTTCACTTTCGGTGACCACAATATAAGTGCAAATTTACAAAAGCAACAGGGCCTACTAGATCTACCCCGTTATCTCCTCAGCTAAAACGTCACGTGACATAGTCGCCAGAAGAATAGACTCATTCCCGTAGGCTATTATCGGTCGCTAGTAGACAAGCAGCGGCCAAATTCTACACTCAAGTATACGCGATAATTTAGTATCAAAATGATGTTTGAAATTGTGGCTTTTCTGAGTTGACATTAAAGAAAAGTTCACTCTTACTATCGTGGCTTAAATCTGTTCACGGGAGTTTCTTGATTTTCATAGAATTTGTGCAGGAAAAAAAAAAATCGGAAATGAAATGAGGCAGGGAACAGTAAACGATAAACAGTAAACAAGTGGGGTATTTTTTTGCTCCCATAAGAAAACCTAACACAGAGTAACTTTTATTCAAGACTGGCACAGCCTTTTAAACTTGAATAAGTCAGACAAATACAGGAAAAAAAAAAAAAATTACGTGATAATCTGATCGACTGAGAACGTGCGTGCGACACCACTTCACTCGGAAGTTCAGTCACAACTGAATAAATGAATAGATAGATAAATAGATAAATGAATGAATCAATAAATAAATAAGTAAATAAAACAGAACCATACCTGAACCAAAATTGTCATCAGTTCACTGGAAGAATGGATGTTATTAGTATGGCGTTCGTTCATTTCTCGCGCAGTATTTTTTTGTAATGTATGTGCATGAATATGTATATTTGTTTTTAAAAATATAAATAAACACGTGTTGAATACATATATGTTGTGCTAATGGCTTGATTGTGGGGTGGGTGAAGATGGGGTGGAGAGGGGTGGGGTGGAGAGGGGCGGGGGGGGGGGGGTGCCAGTCTACTGGGGGCATTGTGGCCGCTTTACGCTGGACAGACTGACCCGTCGGATCGTCTGGTCACGGCTGTCAGGTGTTTTGGAAAGGGATGGTGTTCACTTTTTTTTTTTTTTCAATGTTTTTGTTGTTTTTTTAAAGTAAGTTTCCACACGGCTACGAGTATGGAATAAAGATGTTCATGCTGCTTTCATTCTGTGTGTTGTGTTTTGTAAACGAGGGTTTGCGTGGGATGGGATGCGCATCCATGAGCCTTCTTCTACTCTTGCGTGCAGTCACTGCTGAATTTCATGCATGCTGTGTGCGCCTGCATGCACAACACGCCGCTCACACAGCAAACACACTCAATAACACGTGTAGCAAAAAGTTGGTCGGTGCAGATTCTCTCTCTCTCTCTCTCTCTCTCTCTCTCTCTCTCTCACACACACACACACCACACACACACACACACACACACACACACACACACAGAGTAAACCACGTCGCACACAACATGACCGTCTTACACGCGCGCGCACACATACACAATAGCATTCGTCTACTGTCCTTACGTTCTCGGTGAACAGTCGTTAAATGTTAGAACGAACACACACACACGCACGCACGCACGCACACACGCACGCACACACACACACACACACACACACACACACACACACACACACACACACACACACACACACCAGAGAGCGAGAGAGAGATGTCGGCATGAAACAATTTCATTTACACCTTCGGGGCAGTCCGTCACACGACAATGTTTCCTGGTGGAGCACGCATTCAAACGGGCACAAAACATTTACAGCCATTTGTATTCCCAAGCCGCTTGGCTCAAGGCATGTCTCACACAATAAAATATGCTGTTGGCTGTCTTCGGACAGCTGCACTGCACTGGATCGCCGACAGCATTAATTGTCGGATCCAAGGAAATAAATGGGACAGGAATAGCATCTTCGTCTTTCAGTAACTGGGGTGGCATTAAGCATACTGAAGGCATTTGCCTCTTCCTGTCGGTCTGATTGGCTGTTTGTCGGCCATCGATTCACTGGTTGGTTGTCTATCGCATTCCACAGAACATAGTGTCAGTTTATCAAGTTTTTAACATGCACGCACCCACGCGCGCGCGCACACACCCACCCACACCCACACACATACAAATACACACACGCACGCACACACGCACGCACACACACGCATGCACGCATGCAAACACACACACACACACACACACACACACACACACACACACACACACACAAAAAACGGCGAACCCACGCATCCCCAAACTTGAAAGCACAGAAAGTGAACTAGTCAATAAGCCATTGCAAACGGCCTGACGTTAGTCAGGTTACCGAGTTTCTACGATTACCTTTGGCACCAGTGGTTGGTTCGGTGTGCGCGCAGCTCCGTCCAACCAACCCAGCCCTTTAACATTTAGCCAGGAGACTTTCTTCGCCATCTTGTGTCGGCGCGGATACTCCGGCCAGCTGCATTCACAGTTACCGGTCGGCGACCAATACTGCTATTTAATTACACAAACTATACCGTGGTTCACTGATGCAATAAGCGACAGCATTCGCTGTCGCTCATTGCATTAGTGAGCCACGGTAAGTATGTTAGATTACACGTAATTTTAGAAAGAAAATTTCCTTTCACCACCATGGTTTTTTTTTTCTTTCCCAGTCTATATCTTTCTCCATAAAGTCTTAGAGGGGAGAAGTGGGGAGAAGAGGGTTCACACACACACACACACACACACGGACTTCACTTGCGGGGGGGGGGGGGGGGGGGGGGGGGGGGGGGGGGGGGGGGGGGGGGAGCTTTGCACAGACTATGGGCCGACCTCGACGAATCGTGCACAACATGAAGCTGGATTATTTGATGACCTGTGAGGGCAACCCAACCGACTGAACGATTCTCTTGTTCGGAAGAGATGAGTTTCCTGCGCGAGGAAAAAAAAAAAAAGAACTTCTAACAAAAGGCGAACAGTGGGAACACGGGGCGACATACTGCTCCTGTCCCCGCGTCTTCTCTGTTAGAGCCATCCGCCTTTTTTTTTTCTTTTTTTTTTTTTCCAAGTCCCCGACAGGTGTAAGCCGCGTTCTCTTCCTCCCAGTCAGATAGAAGTCAACAGAAGCGGACATGTCAGATGCCGTTTATGAATAAAACTGAGGAAGACGAAGTTTAATTAAACGGTCTGATACAGCTTCTGTCTGTTAAAACACACCAATATCTTATAGAGGTGAGCCAGATCAATGTTGTCTTATAAGGCTAGAGCTTAATGACGAAATCTTTCCCACTTTTTGTGTTGTTGTTTTGTTGTTGTTGTTTTTCTTTTTTTTTCCTGGGGGGGGGGGGGGGGGGGGGGGTTGTTTGTAGCCTTTTTTTTCTTTTTATCCCTCCCTTCTTATGCGCTAAAAGTAGTGACGTCCTCTGAATCGTAGGAGGACCCCCAGGCTTTCTCACTCTCTATGTGCTCCCCTCCCCTACCCACCCCATCCTACCCCCACCCCACCCTCACCCCACTACCGTCCCCGCCCCTCGCCCCATCCTCCATCCCCTATCATGCATGCCGCGCCAATGCTCCCAGTCTGCCCCGTTCCGCCTCGGGTGTTTTAGGGTGTGACAGGCCTGCGACATGAGACCTACGTGAGCGCTGCTCTTGAGAGGGGGGGGGGGGGGGGGGGGGGGGGCGGTGTTAATGGATGGGACCCTTATAAACAACACAGCTAAACATGGCCAAGTCGCAGCCCGCCGTGGTGTCGTCGTCAGCGTTGCGGATGGGCGGGCTGGGCGACAGGTCGTGGGTTCGAATTCTCTCAGAGGTATTGCTTTCATGCATGGTTTGGTGGATCGATAACTCCTCTGTGGACTTGCAGCGCTGGAGCAGCCACGGGGTGAAACTGGATGTGGTTGTGTGTGGAGGAAGTTTTTTTTGTTTTTTTTTTCTGCTGGAATGAGCGGCGTGGGTAGAGTGACACTGAGCTGGCATGGAAGAAGAGAGAGAGAGAGAGAGAGAGAAGAAGAGAGAGAGAGAGAGAGAGGAGAGAGAGAGAGAGAGAAGTTTTGCAAGATTAAGTCTACTACTTGCATGACCTGTTATATTCTTTCTGGTGACCATGATTTGTGTATCAACACCACCTCAAACCTTAAGACAGTCAGAATGCACGAAGACAGAGAGAAGAAGGACTGTCCTCCTCCAGAGAGCCAGGCGAAACTTGCTCAACGTACCTGTAGAAGATATTCACATGAACAATATCACCACCAAGCATGCAGGTTGCAGTGAGTGGAATACCTAGATTAAGGGCAAACGCTCAGATGCATTCGTTTGACTTATCTGCCATCAGATTGTGCAATAAGTCGTCAGAGAAAATAAAAGCGGTGATTTTTTTTGTTTGTTTGTTTTTGTTTTTTGTAACCAACCGCCGTGGTACAGTGGTTAACGTCGCGAACTCACGGCTAGGGGGGTCGTGGATTCGATTCCCATTAAGACCTATTAACTTATTTGTGGGAAATTTTCGGCCTAGACTGGTTCCTGCTGAGATCTGAGTTTGCTATGGGCTCAGTTGGGAAGACTTGTTCCACACAGTAGAAGTTCATCCCTTTCACGGATGCATCTCTGAAGAGTGTTGCTCAAATTGCCTGACAAACACTGCAGGTGTCTGTCTGTCTTGGGCCTGGTGGATGTCGCAGTATATTTAAGAAAGAAGAAGTGTAGAGTGTAAAGTACTGTCAATACAGTCTCAGACCAAAATAGAACTGCACAGCATCATCTGTATAATCCCCATCCTGATTATCAGTGTTCAAAAAGTCTCAAAAATCTGTGGCCCTCCATGCTCTCAAGTGTTGATGTTTCTGTCAAACACCTGATACATCCCGTTAAACTGACAAAAGTATTGCCAGTCTCGAGAGTAAACCTTGAAATTGAGAATTCGCTGGAAATATTGCCGCGTGCAGTACAGGCCTTAATGATGACAGTCAAAACAGATGTAAAATGGGGCAGAAAGAAAAGAAAAGAAAAGAATGTTGATCGACAGGAAAACCTGAAAGCAGAACAAAAAGACATCGGTGCAAACTTTAAATCGAATATCTAGGCAAGATCTTTTTTGTCTTCAGGCGGTGTTTCAGACAGCTGAATTAAACATGAGTGTTTTGCAACTCCGTGTTTGTCCCTGATCTTGTTATCTTCTCTTTTCTTTCTTTCTTTCTTTCTGTCTGTCTGTTTGTCTGTCTGTCTTTCTTCCTTCCTTCCTTCCTTCCTTTCTTTCTCTCTCTCTTTCTTTCTTTTTTCTGTCTTTCTGTCTGTCTTTCTTTCTTTCTGTCTGTCTGCCCGCCAGCCTGCCTGCTGCTTTTCTGTCTCTCTGTTTTCCTTCTTCCTTCCTTCCTTCCTTCCTTCCTTTCTTTCTTTCATTTTGTTTTGTTTGTTTTGTTTTTGTTTGTTTGTATTTGTTTCGTTCTTCTACGGACCCCCCCCCCCCCCCCCCCCCCCCCTTTCTCTTTCTTGTTCTTCCTCTTGTCTTTAAAAAAAAAAAAAAACTTCTTCTGTCTTATTTACTTTCTTTTCCTTTTTGTCCCTTTCTCTCCCCCCCCCCCCCCCCCCCCCCGTCCCCGCCCCCGCCTTCCTACCTTTCATCCACGTTCTGCTCCTCCCTCTCTTTCTTATGCCTCTACTTTCTCTCCCTCATCCTTCTTCTCATCCTCTGTCTCCCATTCTGTCTTTTCCTTCTCTCTTCCTTCTCCTCTCTGTTCTCTCTCTCTCTCTCTCTCTCTCCTCTCTCTCTCTCTCTCTCTCTCTCTCTCTCTCCTTTCCTTCCCGTCCGCTCTGTTCTTTTCTTCCTCTTCTTTGCTCCTTCCTTTCTACCTCCTCCTTCCCCTGCTCTTCTTCTCCTTTCTCACGCTGCTTTCCTTTCTTTCTCTTCCTCTTCATTCTCCGCTTGCCCCTGTCCTTTCTTGTCTTCCTGTCCTTTCTTGTCTTCCTGTCCTTTCTTGTCTTCCTGCCCTCTCTTCTCCTCCTGTCCTTTCTTGTCTTCCGGTCCTTTCTTGTCTTCCTGTCCTTTCTTGTCTTCCTGCCCTCTCTTCTCCTCCTGTCCTTTCTTGTCTTCCGGTCCTTTCTTGTCTTCCTGTCCTTTCTTCTCCTCCTGTCCTTTCTTGTCTTCATGTCCTTTCTTGTCTTCCTGTCCTTTCTTGTCCTCCTGTCCTTTCTTGTCTTCCTGTCCTTTCTTCTCCTCCTGTCCTTTCTTGTCTTCCTGTCCTTTCTTGTCTTCCTGCCCTCTCTTCTCCTCCTGTCCTTTCTTGTCTTCATGTCCTTTCTTGTCTTCATGTCCTTTCTTCTCCTCCTGCCCTTTCTTGTCTTCCTGTCCTTTCTTGTCTTCCTGTCCTTTCTTCTCCTCCTGTCCTTTCTTGTCTTCCTGTCCTTTCTTGTCTTCATGTCCTTTCTTGTCTTCATGTCCTTTCTTCTCCTCCTGCCCTTTCTTGTCTTCCTGTCCTTTCCTGTCTTCCTGTCCTCTCTTGTCTTCATGTCCTTTCTTGTCTTCCTGTCCTTTCTTCTCATCCTGCCCTTTCTTGTCTTCCTGTCCTTTCTTGTCTTCCTGTCCTTTCTTCTCCTCCTGTCCTTTCTTGTCTTCCTGTCCTCTCTTGTCTTCCTGCCCTTTCTTGTCTTCCTGTCCTTTCTTGTCTTCATGTCCTTTCTTGTCTTCCTGTCCTCTCTTGTCTTCATGTCCTTTCTTCTCCTCCTGTCCTTTCTTGTCTTCCTGTCCTTTCTTCTCCTCCTGCCCTTTCTTGTCTTCATGTCCTTTCTTG
>CM065717.1:25872944-25875057 GCA_033310375.1 Conus canariensis | reverse complement strand
AAAGAAAGAAATATCCTTTTTTTTTTCAAGTAAGGGCCAAGAGATGAACAGAAACAAGAAAAGTACTGGTGCATAATATCAAAAAATAAATAAATAAACGACAGATACAACTTACTCTTACAGACCCTCTGGCATACCCGTCGCAGTATTTTGTCTGGCATAGAAGAAAAAAAAGAGGGGGGGGGGGGGGGGGGGGGGGTAGAAGTAATTTACTTGTACACGGTGTCGTGTAGCATTTTGTATCATGAGCCAACAAACGGCGCAGCTGGAAGACACGTGACTAGGCCTCACTTGAAAGTCAAAATCACTGACGAGAACTGCAGCATGGGCGAGCTCACTTCAAACTCAGGCTGAAATATAAAAGGTCGAAATAAACAGGTCAAAAAAGAAGAAGGAGGAGGAGAAGAAGAAGAAGGTGGAGGAGAAAAAGCATCTGGGGTTACTGACAACTCCATGCTCCAATAGGACACTCGCTGGTGTATGTAGGTCAACAGATTGCCAGTGGTATTTTCTCGGTTGCATTTTTTTCCCCATATAACACGCCTCTAACAAAACAACGACGAAATAATCGTTGCACCAAATTATTTTCGTCTCTCAATACATAATATTACAAGTTTCCCATAGGAGGTAGGTAGGTAGTCGTGTGACTTAGCTCTCTACCTGATCAATGTGGAGCCCCGAGGTGTTATTACGGTCACGCTTCACTGCTCCCCTGCCCGGTGGATTTCACGACGTGCACGTGCTATTGACATATTGACAGTGTTGTAGACAGGTGTCTCACTGTCACAGCGACATGAGAGGCGGTTATTTGCCGGAGCCAGTCAAGCGATATACTGTGGAGGATGTGGCAGTGTGGTGTGTGTGTGTGTGTGTGTGTGTGTGTGTGTGTGTGTGTGCACGTTAGAGAGAGAGAGAGAGACAGAGAGCGCAGGTGGGTGCGTGTGTGTTTGCATGTGTCTTTGTGTGTATCTGTGTACCTTAGAGAGAGAGAGAGAGAGAGAGAGAGAGAGAGAGAGAGAGAGAGAGAGAGAGAGAGAGAGAACTGTAAATGAGGTCAACAGCCAGTATCATTAACTGCAGAACAGAATATATACCTAAAAAAATCGGGGGCGGGACTGGGATTTGGACGGGGAACAGTTGCCTCCTGACTTTATCTGTACATGTGTAGTAATGCTTACCAGTGATGTTGGTAGAGGTATACATATCAGAACTCGCTAAAAGTATTTTTGTGTGTCCTCAGTAGCTAGGTACGCATACGTTTGTAATTTTGAATACATTTCTGTTTCTAATCAATGCTTGAACATTTGACCGATTAATCTGCCCCAGTCTCACTCCTCCCTCCTCACCTCTCTCCCTTTCTCCCTCTGTGTGTGTGTGTGTGTGTGTGTGCGCGCGCGCGCGCGCGTGCATGCTCGCGTCGTGTGTGTGTGTGTGTGTGTGTGTGTGTGTGTGTGTGTGTGTGTGTGAAGAAATATCTGGTTACAAACACTGTTGTCAAAGAGTCTGAAGAGCTCACGGAGTAATGCAAAACATGCACCGTCAGAAACGATCGCAAAGCCGGGCCCTCTACGCCTTTCATCTCAACAGAAAAGGCAATGACACTGGCAGATGATAGACATGACACATACCACTTTAAAGATCAATCTGCGTTCGGAACTAGGAACGCGCGAAAGGGGCACTTCTGCTATGAGTGCCCTGGCTTAAAGTTCCTCCAAAGTGGAGAACAGCCGGCCAGGGAAGGAGGTGGGGGAGGGGGGGGGGGCTGTAGCTGTTTTCGCATGATGGAAAGCTCATTAGGACTGAAACTAGATCCTGGTTACCTGCTTTTAAGAACCACTTCAAAATGAAAAGAAAGACCCCCCCCCCCCCCCCTCTCCCCCACCGACATCAGGTAAATCTTCATTGATTTATCGAAAATAGATGAAAGAAGCAAAAATGAGTACCTGGCGAAGGCGAAAGGAGAATTTTTTAAAATTAAAATGTTAGACAAAAATTTCTCCAGAAATCCAAATTTGAAAATGTAAAAGAAGACGGCACACAAAGGCCAGCAACTGGGGATGGAAGTCTGGAGGGTTTACAAAATGTCTTTTGCTGTAAGAAATCTCGTTTCAGA
>CM065717.1:25842944-25850444 GCA_033310375.1 Conus canariensis | reverse complement strand
CAGGAAAGAGGTAACAACTCAAACCGGCTGACAACAAATTTCAATCACAAAACCAAGACGACATCATACCAGACAACCAGTATACGCAACGAACACAATACAACTAATCCCAACATGAGACAACTACAGTACAACTCGCCATAATACAAAACAACACGACGAACTACAACACAACGAACCTAACAGATCACCAACCTGGACATACAGACGATCAACCACACCAGTTCTGCAACTGGCTGACAGTGGCTGCCAACAAGGACTACACCGACTCAGCACAGGCCAAGGGCACCCAAACCCGACGAGGACCTGGCACTAGCTATGACTTGAAGTCACTCTTCAAAACTACCGGCGCTGCCGCCGCACCTACAAGGCGTACGTCCACTCCGACGAACACCAGGGACCAAGTGAAGCTACCCCAACGCATTCCGCCCTGGTCGGAATCAAGCGAACTCTACTCACCACACAAAACAACGATTGGTCAGAGCAGTGTATCCCTCCGCAGAGCTGACACGCCTGACCAACGGACTAGTTGTTGCTCGTGCAACAACACGACAATTTACCACAACAACTCACAGACTTGACAACACAACAACAGCCGATATCCTGCCCCGCCTTCTCTGGTGTAGAACCACATTAACAAAAGGGTAACAATCGGGAACGAAACCAACTTCCTCCTACCACTCCCTCAATAAATGAAGACTGGAAGGCAAAATACTATATGTCCTACTTCACCTGCCCACCTACCTAGCCTAACCTTACTACCTAGCCCCGAGGAACTTAGCCTAACCCCAACTAACTAAACCCCAGTCTTACCCCGCGCGCGCGCGCACACACACCCACCCACCCACCCACCCACCACCCACCCACCCACAAGCACACATACATGCACGCTCGCACGCTCGCACGCTCTCTGTCTTGAACCACCACTACTCTTAAACACATGGACGTACTGATTTAGTACCGCCGATCGGTGACACACCCCCCTGCCTAAGTTTTAACTACAGGTTAAAACAAACAACAACTTCTCACTCAATCGGCGTTTTAGCCACACCCTACCTATGACACTCCAATTCCCCCTCACTCATTCTGTCCTACTGTTACCTTTGACGCACTCCAAAACTTCCATCACAACAGCATCAACTTTTAAATACATCAACAATCACAGGTTACATTAATCAACCTGGTCTAACGCTGCTTCACACGACCTTAACGCAGGCACTTTCAGGCAGCCGTTACACTACGCACTACATATACATTCCATAACTGAGGGGCTTTGATTACGCACAACGGCTATGCAACACGTTCTACAAATACCACACCCTCAGTAACACTTTGCTACGTCACTCTCTTCCCATGACACATGCATAGCTTCAATAATGTCAACCTCATGACTCAGGTAAATGGAACTTAAGGTTTCTCCTCTCTCTCTCTCTCTCTCCTCTCTCTCTCTCTCTCTCTCTTCTATGTCAATCGACTCAAGAAGTCTGCCGCCACATTGTCACTTCCAGACACTGCCTGCACCGTAAACTGGAATGCCTGCAGCTGCAGTGCCCACCTTGTGATCCTCCCACTAGTACTCTAGACCCCACAGCTACCTTCTTGGGTTTCGCCTTCAAGTCAAAATGTCGCTTGTACCTGCAAGCTGCCGTTGCCAAGTTCTCCTTTGCCAACTTGCACGTCTTAGCTATTTTGTTCCTTAGGTTGACGACGTACTCTGTAGCTGTGCAGAGCTCTTGCCTCTCGGGTTGCAACCACCGATCTCTCAGTATCTGCATGGGCCTGGGCATCAGTGGCATCCTTACAAGGGGAACTCTTGACACTCTTCCCTTGTCCACAGTACGCTGACACTGGAAGCATGACTGGCAGTACCGACGAATGTCAGCATGCATGCCTGGCCAATAGAAATGGCGACCAACTCGCTCCTTGGTTCGGGTGGTACCTAAGTGTCCAGACATGGGTACGTCGTGGCCTAGCTTCATCACCGTGGTCCGTAGTTCTGCTGGGACGCAGATCTGACTCGCTACGTCCTTGGGACCCTCAAACCGCCTGACCAGTACACCAGACTTCCGCGCGTACTCAACTCGTCCAAACTTGGTGTGGAAGTGCGTCCCTGCTTCACACGCACTCCGAGCCTTCCTCAAGGTTTCATCCTGGTCCTGCATCTGAATTAACTGCTGGGTAGAGGTGTTCAGAACGCATTCCTCGACGGGCAGTGGTACAGGTTCTTGCTGCTCCCTGGCTCTCTGCGCGCGTGTCTGCACTGCCCCTACCAGCGCCGGGTCTGCGTATACAGGCACACGTGTCCAACCGGGATCTCCTACTCTCTTTGCGAAGTTTCCGATCAGAACTTCCTGCACAGGGCTATTCATGACCAAAACCTCCAACTTCCCTGCGATGAATGGTGACTTCAACTCTATTACCGCCACAGGTAACACAGACCTACATCTGGACTCAGCCAACACTACTGGGACTGTCTCTCCTGTGTACGCATCTGCCGGTACTAACCACTTAGCCACTACGGTGTGTCCGGCACCAGTGTCCCGTAATCCATTGGCCGGAGACCCGTTAACTTCTACGATGCACGCAGGCTCGTACCGCTGCTCAGCGCATGGGTGACACAACGTAGGGACTACTCGAGCTTGGGGCTGGTCACAACAATGAACAGCTCCAACAGAAAGGGGCTCAGGGCATTTCCTAGCGATGTGGCCTGGCTTCTTGCAGTTGAAACAAACTATGGTCGATCTAGGCCCTTCTGATCTCCTGTTCAGCTGCTGTAGTGCACCATCACTCTGTTGGGATCTCTGTGTGGGCTGGCTCCCTACTGTTTCGCGCCTATTACCCAGGTTGGGCTGGTTAACTGTTCGGTCTTGCCTCGCCTTCCTCCCCAATCTTTTGGCCTCTGCTAAAACAGTAGCTTCCGTTGCAAGTTGTTCAACAGTTTTCGGGCATGTCTTCCGTACCTCGATCGTGAACTCTGGGGACAGCAGCTGGTAAAACTGTTCTTGAAAAAGCAGATCCTTTACATCCTCTGCCACACTCTCATCCTTGCCCGCTGCCGCACACCAGAGGGAAAACCACCGCTTCATCCTTCCCAGCATCTGGCCGAAAGTCTCAGCAGCGTCCTTCTTGATGCTTCTGAACTTTTCCCGGTAGGCCTCAGCATCTAGCCTGAAGTGGCTTAACAGGGCGCTCTTTATCCGATCATAGTCGCCTAACTCATCCGCACTTAACCGCATCACCGCTTCTCTAGCCTTTCCTCTCAGCAGAGACATCAGACGTGTGGGCCATGAGGTCTTGCTCCACTTGCACATCTGGGCTACACGCTCAAATTGGGCGATGAAAGCGTCCACGTCGTCGTTCTCTCCCAACGGCTCAAGGTGGACATGCTTCGTTTCCTCCATCTCAATCAAGCGTTTCCTATGCGCTGCTTCATCTAAGGCCTGTCTCTCCTGTATGATTAGCTCTCGCTCTCTTGCCTCTAACTCGGCTTCATCCCTTCGTCTCTTGAGATCTAACTCGGCTTGCCGTGCCTGAGCTTCTACTTCCCTTATTGCCGTTTCTTCCTCCATCTTCTTCCTCTGCAGTTCCAGTTCCATCTGTCTCGCTGCTTTCTCATCTTCGATCTTCTTCTGCTTCACCTCTAGTTCCCTCTGCCTAGCAGCTTTCTCCTCTTCGATCTTCTTCTGCTTCATTTCTAGCTCCCTCTGTCTATCAGCTTTCTCCTCTTCTATCTTCCTCTGCTGCATCTCTAGCTCCCTCTGCCTAGCAGCTTTCTCCTCTTCATCCTTGCGCTTTAACCTTTCCTTCTCCTCTTCGATCTTCTGCTTCATTTCTAGCTCCCTCTGCCTAGCAGCTTTCTCCTCTTCATCCCTCATCTTCTGCCTCACTTTCTCCTCCATTCGGAGCTCCAATTCTGCTTCTCTCGCCGTCTTCTCATCCTCATTACGTACTGAGTCTGTGACGAACTTGGCGAGGTCTCCCCCAGCTAAACCCATCGCCGCTCCCAACTTGGCAAACTTTGCATAAGCCCCCGTCCCCTGTTCTTGATCCACCCCCGCTCCCTGGTCACTAACCTTAGGTTTAGTATCCGCCGTAGGGGCCTGTGGATCCATGGCACTATCGGGGTCGTACTGCGGATGGGCTCGGGTGTGTTTAGACATAGGGTACCCCTACCACCACAGAACTAGCAACGGACAGTATGCGATCTGAGCGCAACTGGAGGTTCCTGACTATGCACTAGCCCCTGAAGCAACTCAGCACAAGTACACAATACTCTCAATGTGTCACGCACCAAGCATAACTCCACCCACACTTGTGTACCTCATACATATACCCACATGGGCTCCAACCCATACAATACTACCAATGCACTGTCTGGTCACGGACTGAACCACGTGACACCGTGTGTCCACTGTCCACTGTGCATGCGCACCAGTTACCCACAGTCACAGGCCTCACTGTCTCTGGTAGGCCGCACCCACACAATCACAGTGCACTTGCACCCCTCAAGTCCAGGTGCACTCACAGCATACCCTATGCCACAACACTGCGCACCCTCGTGCTTCCCCCACACAGTCACCTGGGCTTACACTGCCCTTAACCCCCACAGGATATCCGAGCACACAGTGTGCACAGTCACGGGCCGGGTACCACTCTACCTACTCACTGGGGTATACCATATGTAAGGGACACAAAAGACACCTGGTACCCTCCGGCACCTCACCTACACTGTACGGTGTAATCACTCACACTTCCAACAACCACTCAATGTTTATTGACCATTCATACCTCACTCACACGGTAGCGCCAACCCATTCACACCAACACAAGTGCCCTGCCCAATGCCAATGGAAACCTGCCTGAAGTGAACAGGGACACTACGTACCACCTCCCAGGATACTGGTACGCTCCCACCAACCACCCACTTACATTTCACACAACGTACACACCGGACACAACACCCCCTACCTCCCTTCTAGCTACCTATCACCTACCCAGAACCACCTAAGTACCCCGCACCTCCACCAAAGTGTCACGGTCGCTAAGCCGGACGGCCCTACCACCCTTACCCACGCCTATCACACACTAGGTCAGACAACACAGCACACTAACAGTTTTACAATCACGCACGCTTCTTTATTTCACACACACTCCATGGCGCCACCACTCACGCACATCCACAACTGCACACAAGTATCTTAATTCCCACTGACTTACCCTACTCTACGATAATGACCTGGAAGACCCTAACCTAACCTAACACACCAGTTGCGGTATATCACTGTGACCTGGGGACACAGCGATAGCCCGCACACGTGGTGACTAACTACTAGGGACAAGGATTTACCAAAGGGACTCTAATCTCTCAACTACTGCTACCACCCACACCCCTCCCCAGGACTCGCCCTTCTCTTTTAACCCGGGACCACTACTGCACTGATCGCTGCGTCCCTAAGGGAGGCAACGACCAGTACCCTACACTGTGCTGGCCACTACGACCCGAAAGGAGGCAGTAGCTAACACCCCTAACCCTACTGCCTAACGCTACACCCCTTCTACCACAAACATGGGACAACCCATCCCGGCCCGGAAAGCTCCAGTCCTCGGCGCTGTACGTGGCCCCTCACAGGCTGACACCTCCCCGGAGGACTCTGCACCCCGGCGCTGTCCGTGGCTCCTCCGCGGGCCGACACCCTCCCCGAAGACTCTGCACCCCGGCGCTGACCGTGGCTTCCCGCGGTCTGACTCCTCCCTGCGATGGGCACGACACCCAACGTACACACAACAGACGCCCTCTCGACGGGTCCGGGGCTCGTAGGACGCCTCCTCCTCTGAAGGCCCCGCCGGACACCAAGGGTGAGAAAGGCCTGGTGCAGCGCCCTCTCACAGGACGCCTGAACAGGGACGAGGAACCAGCGCCGGAGAACTCCCGGAAGAGCACCGGTAGCCGGAGGAGAGCTGCCCCACAGAAGGCAGACGGCCTGGGTGGTCTCCCTCTCCCGGGAAAACAACAGGTACTGGAAAGCGCCGCTCACCTGCCGGCACGCGGCAGTAGACTGCGGTGATCTGGCCCCAGCCTCAGGACGGAACAGGATACCTGCTGACACAACTGTAGGCCCCTACTGTAATGTTGCTACTACCCGAGTCATCAAGGCACATAGGCTACTTGGTAAAGCTTTAACTCTCCATCTCCCTTGCCTACTTCCCACTCGGGCATGAGAGTGACCCCTTGAATTTCGAACACATCCCCCAACCCATTACTCACTTTGGGGTTATCAGACACATTTCCTGCCAACCCTTACAACAGCGGTAAAACAATATTCTCCCTGAGCCCATCCACGCTATTACATATGAAATTATGAATCACACCCAAATCTCGGAAAAGAAAAGAAAACTAAGCGATCCCAATGCGGACTTCACGGGTCCCCTTAGGACATACTAAATAATCTAGGAAATGGGCAATTTCACAAGGAAACGTCTCCACACAATAACCAGTAGTAATACACATCTCTCAGAGAAAAAACTTATCAATTTCATCGGTTTACAGTTCCAGCATGTTCACACAAGAGAATCGGCTCGCAGCCACAATCCTTCACATTATTACCCCTCTTTGCACTGTCAGTTACAACCATATATCAAAAACATGATTTGTTCGCCAAAATTTCCATCCAGCACCTCACTCTCAGGTCATCTATTGTCAGATAACCCAGTGGTTAATCTTTGTTATGCCAACACAACCACACTTCATACAATATTACATGCTGCACATCATCCGTTTTTATCCTATCAATTGCTAAGCTACCCGTCTTAAACTTTACCTTTCCCTTCTTTCCGACTACTAAAATTCATAATGGGACTGTCTCCCCACAACCTAAGATATCTTTCTCCAACCCCGTTCTGTCACAAACCCATACATCCCTGCATGTGTGACGACTCATTTGCTTTAAAAAAAAAACTTCTAACCATATGGACTCACTGTCCTGTACCAAATGCGTACGCCACAGATACAGTCTGCACGCGCACGACACCCGCGTCGAGAACCATGACTCGTGACGAAAGTGACGAGACACCAATATAAGTTGAATAGTCACGACCGTACTCCAGTATAAACCACAAACAATATCTAAATCACCGCCCATCAACGGTCATTATATTGAACCCACATTGTCTAGCCAAACTGTCCTGAGGAAATCGAACTCAGGAACCACTATGTACATTACTTACAAAAATATACAGGAAAGAGTTAACAACTCAAACCGGCTGACAACAAATTTCAATCACGAAACCAAGACGACATCATACCAGACAACCAGTATACGCAACGAACACAATACAACTAATCCCAACATGAGACAACTACAGTACAACTCGCCATAATACAAAACACGACGAACTACAACACAACGAACCTAACAGATCACCAACCTGGACATACAGACGATCAACCACACCAGTTCTGCAACTGGCTGACAGTGGCTGCCAACAAGGACTACACCGACT
>CM065717.1:25832944-25837944 GCA_033310375.1 Conus canariensis | reverse complement strand
TCCTGAGTACAGCACCTGAACTGGACTGACCAACTCTATAAGTACAGACCTGAACTGGGACTGGCCAACTCCTGAGTACAGACCTGAACTGGACTGACCAACTCTAAGTACAGACCTGAACAGGACTGACCAACTCTAAGTACAGACTGAAGGACTGACCAACTCTGAGTACAGACCTGAACTGGACTGACCAATCTAAGTACAGACCTGAACTGGACTGACCAACTCTGAGTACAGACCTGAACTGGACTGACCAACTCTAAGTACAGACCTGAACTGGACTGCCAATCCTGAGTACAGACCTGAACTGGACTGACCAACTCTAAGTACAGCCTGAACTGGACTGACCAAC
Source organism: Conus canariensis (assembly GCA_033310375.1). Taxonomy (NCBI): domain Eukaryota; kingdom Metazoa; phylum Mollusca; class Gastropoda; order Neogastropoda; family Conidae; genus Conus; species Conus canariensis. Next base: position 25,837,592 of record CM065717.1, on the reverse strand, counting down.
TCCTAAGTACAGACCTGAACTGGACTGACCAACTCTGAGTACAGACCTGAACTGGACTGACCAACTCTAAGTACAGGCCTGAATGGACTGATCAACCCTAAGTACATACCTGAACTGGACTGACCAACTCCTGAGTACAGCCTGAACTGGACTGACCAACTCTAAGTACAGCCTGAACTGGATGATCAACTCCTAAGTACAGACCTGAACTGGACTGACCAACTCTAAGTACAGGCTGAACTGGACTGATCAACTCCTAAGTACAGACCTGAACTGGACTGACCAACTCCTGAGTACAGACCTGAACTGGACTGACCAACTCTGAGTATAGACCTGAACTGGACTGACCAACTCTAAGTACAGCCTGAACTGGACTGATCAACTCCTAGTACAGACCTGAACTGGACTGACCAACTCTAAGTACAGACCTGAACTGGACTGACCAGCTCTAAGTACAGACCTGAACTGGACTGACCAACTCTAGTACAGACCTGAACTGGACTGACCAACTCTGAGTATAGACCTGAACTGGACTGCCAACTCTGAGTAAGACCTGAACTAGACTGACCAACTCTTGAGTACAGACCTGAACTGGATGACCAACTCTAAGTACAGACCTGAACTGGACTGACCAATCCTGAGTACAGACCTGAACTGGACTGGCCAACTCCTGAGTACAGACCTGAACTGACTGACCAACTCCTGAGTACAGACCTGAACTGGACTGACCAACTCTAAGTACAGACTGAACTGGACTGACAATCTGAGTACAGACCTGAACTGGACTGACCAACGCTAAGTACAGACCTGAACTGGATGCCAACTCCTGAGTACAGACCTGAACTGGACTGACCAACGCTAAGTACAGAGCTGAACTGGACTGGACTGGCCAATTCCTGAGTACAGACCTGAACTGGACTGACCAACTCCTGAGTACAGACCTGAACTGGACTGACCAACTCCTGAGTACAGACCTGAACTGGACTGACCAACCTAAGTACAGAGCTGAACTGGACTGGCCAATTCCTGAGTACAGACCTAACTGGACTGACCAACTCTGAGTACAGACCTGAACTGGACTGACCAACTCTGAGTACAGACCTGAACTGGACTGACCAACTCTAAGTACAGACCTGAACTGGACTGGCCAACTCTGAGTACAGACCTGAACTGGACTGACCAACTCTAAGTACAGACCTGAACAGGACTGACCAACTCTAAGTACAGACCTGAACTGGACTGGCCAACTCCTGAGTACAGACCTGAACTGGACTGACCAACTCTAAGTACAGACCTGAACGGACTGACAACTCTAAGTACAACCTGAACTGGACTGACCAACTCCTAGTACAGACCTGAACTGGACTGACCAAGCTAAGTACAGACCTGAACTGGACTGCCAACTCCTGAGTACAGACCTGAACTGGACTGACCAACCTAAGTACAGCCTGAACTGGACTGGCCAATTCTTGAGTACAGACCTGAACTGGACTGACCAACTCTAAGTACAGGCCTGAACTGGACTGACCAACTCCTAAGTACAGACCTGAACTGGACTGACCAATCATCCTGAGTACAGCCTGAACTGGACTGACCAACTCTAAGTACAGGCCTGAACTGGACTGATCAACTCCTAAGTACAGACCTGAACTGGACTGACCAAACTCCTGAGTACAGCCTGAACTGGACTGACCAACTCTAAGTACAGGCCTGAACTGGACTGACAACTCCTAAGTACAGACCTGAACTGGACTGACCAACTCTAAGTACAGGACCTGAACTGGACTGACCAACTCCTAAGTACAGACCTGAACTGGACTGACCAACTCCTGAGTACAGACCTGAACTGGACTGACCAACTCCTGAGTAAGACCTGAACTGGACTGACCAACTCTAAGTACAGACCTGAACTGGACTGACCAACTCCTAAGTACAGACCTGAACTGGACTGACCAACTCTAGTACAGACCTGAACTGGACTGGACCAACTCTAAGTACAGACCTGAACTGGACCTGACCAACTCCTAAGTACAGACCTGAACTGGACTGACCAACTCCTGAGTACAGACCTGAAATGGACTGGCCAACTGCTAAGTACAGACCTGAACTGGACTGGCCAACTCCTGAGTACAGACCTGAACTGGACTGACCAACGCTAAGTACAGACCTGAACTGGACTGGCCAATTCTTGAGTACAGACCTGAACTGGACTGGCCAACTCCTGAGTACAGACCTGAACTGGACTGACCAACTCCTAAGTACAGACCTGAACTGGACTGACCAACTCCTGAGTACAGACCTGAACTGGACTGGCCAACTCCTGAGTACAGACCTGAACTGGACTGACCAACTCCTGAGTACAGACCTGAACTGGACTGGCCAACTCCTGAGTACAGACCTGAACTGGACTGACCAACTCCTGAGTACAGACCTGAACTGGACTGACCAACTCCTGAGTACAGACCTGAACTGGACTGACCAACTCTAAGTACAGATCTGAACTGGACTGGCCAACTCCTGAGTACAGACCTGAACTGGACTGACCAACTCTAAGTACAGATCTGAACTGGACTGGCCAACTCCTGAGTACAGACCTGAACTGGACTGACAGTCATCCTCATTCTGATACGTGGCTTCAATCGTTCGAGTCACTTTCTGTGGAAGGTTTTTGCTTCATTTATATTTATTTATTTATTTATTTATTTATTTTTAAAGGAAGGAAGAGGGAGGGTTGGTGTTGGAGGGGGAAAGACGGAAGAGGGTGCTGTTGGAAAAAGGTGCTGATGGAAGGGGTGCTGTTAGAAGGGGTGCTGTTGGATGGGATGTTGTTAGAAGGGGGTGCTGTTGGAAGGGGTGCTGTTGTAAGGGGTGCTGTTGGAAGGGGGCGCTGTTGGAAGGGGGTGCTGTTGGAAGGGGGCGCTGTTGGAAGGGGTGCTGTTGGAAGGGGTGCTGTTGGAAGGGGGTGCTGTTGGAAGGGGGTGCTGTTGGAAGGGGTGCTGTTGGAAGGGGTGCTGTTGGAAGGGGTGCTGTTGGAAGGGGGTGCTGTTGGAAGGGGGTGTGCTGTTGGAGGGGGTGCTGTTGGAATGGGGTGCTGTTGGATGGGGTGCTATTGGAAGGGGTGCTGTTGGAAGGGGTGCTGTCGGAACGGGTGCTATTGGAAGGGGTGCTGTTGGAGAAGGTGCCGTTGGAAGGGCTGTTGGAGAAGGTGCCGTTGGAAGGGGTGCTGTTAGAAGGGGTCTGTTGGAAAGTGTGCTGTTAGAAGGGGTGCTGTTGGAAGGGGTGCTGTTGGAAGGGGGTGCTGTTGGAAGGGGTGCTGCTGTAAGGGGGTGCTGTTGGAAGGGGTGCTGTTGGAAGGGGTGCTATTGGAAGGGGTGCTGTTGGAAGGGGTGCTGTCAGAACGGGTGCTATTGGAAGGGGTGCTGTTGGAGAAGGTGCCGTTGGAAGGGCTGTTGGAGAAGGTGCCGTTGGAAGGGGTGCTGTTAGAAGGGGTCTGTTGGAAAGTGTGCTGCTAGAAGGGATGATGTTGGAAGGGGTGCTGTTGGAAGGGGGTGCTGTCAGAAGGGATGCTGTTGGAAGGGGTGCTGTTGGAAGGGGTGCTGTTGGAAGGGGTGCTATTGGAAGGGGTGCTGTTGGAAGGGGGTGCTGTTGGAAGGGGTGCTGTTGGAAGGGGGTGCTGTCAGAAGGGATGCTGTTGGAAGGGGTGCTGTTGGAAGGGGTGCTGTTGAAGTGGTGCTGTTGGAAGGGGTGCTGTTGGAAGGGGGTGCTGTTGGAAGGGGTGCTGTTGGAAGGGGTGCTGTTCGAAGGGGTGCTATTGAAAGGGGGTGCTGTTGGAAGGGGTGCTTTTGGAAAGGGTGCTGCTGGAAGGGGTGCTGTTGGAATGGGTGCTTTTGGAAGGGGTGCTGTTGGAAGGGGGTGCTGTTGGAAGGGGTGCTGTTGGAAGGGGTGCTGTTGGAAGAGGGTGCTGTTGGAAGGGGTGCTGTTGGAAGGGGGTGCTGTTGGAAGGGGTGCTGTTGGAAGGGGTGCTGTTGGAAGGGGTGCTGTTGGAAGAGGGTGCTGTTGGAAGGGTGCTGTTGGAAGGGGTGCTGCTGGAAGGGGTGCTGTTGAAGTGGTGCTGTTGGAAGGGGTGCTGTTGAAGTGGTGCTGTTGGAGGGGGTGCTGTTGGAAGGGGTGCTGTTGGAAGGGGTACTTTTGGAAGGGGGTGCTGTTGGAAAGGGGTGCTGCTGGAAGGGATGCTGTTGGAAGGGGTGCTGTTGGAAGGGGTACTTTTGGAAGGGGGTGCTGTTGGAAAGGGGTGCTGCTGGAAGGGGTGCTGTTGGAAGGGGTGCTGCTGGAAGGGGTGCTGTTGGAAGGGGGTGCTGCCAGAAGGGATGTTGTTGGAAGGGGGTTGCTGTTGGAAGGGTGTTGCTGTTGGAAGGGGTGCTGTCAGAAGGGGTGCTGCTGTTGGAAGGGGTGCTGTTGGAAGGGGTGCTGTTGGAAGGGGTGCTGTTGGAAGGGGTGCTGTTAGAAGGGGGTGCTATTTGTGTGCGCTGGTGTCTCTGTTCATTCTCCGGTATTTGAGTTGCATTGACTTGTGAACAACGTAGATGTGTGTGTGTGTGTGTGTGTGTGTGTGTGTGTGTGTGTGTGTGTGTGTGTGTGTGTGTGTGTG
>CM065717.1:25815444-25825444 GCA_033310375.1 Conus canariensis | reverse complement strand
ACACCTGATATTTGTAGGGAAATTAAGCCTTATGAAGTTCACTTTTGTTCCTCCTTGACCAGATCCAGCTTGAACACCCCTCTGCCGCTTCTGCCATTGCTTTCAGGGCTCTGGTTTTTTCCCTCCCTGCAACTGAGAGCTGTTTCATGAGGCTGTATGCAGACGTTCCTACAAACCCCCTAGCTCCAATTTCTGCAGTGAGGACTTTGACCTGATAGCCTTCTCTTCTCAGGCTGTTTGCCAGATCAGCATACTTTTCAGTCTTGTAGATTTGAGCTGCCTCCATTCTGTTCTCATATGGCACCGTGAGCTCGATCATGATCAGCTGCTTGGTTGACTTAGAGTGGACTACTATGTCTGGTCTCATGCCACTCTTGCTGATGATCTCTGGGTGACTCTTCCATTCTGGGAGGTCTGCAGTGCACTCCCAGTCATCTGCCCCGTCCAGCAGACTCTGCCTGCATGTTTCGAGTGGCACTGTTGTTCTTGGCCATGATTTGCTGCCTCCTGCCGTGAAGAATGTTGCGGGTGCTTTTGGAGTCCTGATTTTCCCTTTTGTGGTGTTGGTACTAGCCCAGACTACTTGTACAATCTCTTTGAGCACTTGGTTGTGCCTCCATGTGTACCTTCCTTGAGCCAGGGCTACTTTACATGAGCTTAGGACATGCTCCACTGTTTGTTTTTCATGGCAGAGGGGGCATGCAGGATCGTCTGTTTTCCCCCACTTCACCAGGTTTGCATTTGAGGGCAGAAGGTCATATGCAGATCTGAGAATGAAGCTGATCCTGAGAGGGGCCATGTGCCAAATGTCATTCCAAGTGAGACTTCTTTGGAGTGCATTTTCCCACGTTGTCCATTGCCCTTGCTGGCTCTGCTGGACTGCTTTTTGGAGTCTTTTTTGGTCTTCTTCTTTTCTCATCTCCTGAATCATCATGTCTCTTTTGGCTTTTCCTTTGGCCTTTGACCACCATTCAGTTTTGGTCACCCCCAGTCCTTGTCTGTTGGTCTGTTTGTGTCCTGTTATTTCTCTGATCTTGAGACTTTCTTTTGCAGAATCCATCGCCTCTTGAACTTTCCATTTTCTGCCTGTCTTCAGCTGGGGCTTGATTGCTTCTACCACCTTGTCTCCTGAGTCCTCCAGCATGCTTTGAAGTCTGATCTTCCCTGCTTTGTATTCCTCCAGGATGGATTTCAGTGGTAGTTTCAGCTTTGCTTGGCGACAGTACAGCGCTATGTCAGTCAGACAGGGTGGGACACCAAGCCATTTCCTTGTGAACTTGTTGATTTTGGCTTCCATTGCCTCCACTGTGCTGGTGCAGATGTCGTATATCATCAGAGGCCATAGGAGCTTTGGTATCAGCATGAACTGCAGACACCAGACCTTGTATTTGCCAGGGAGCCCACACTGGTCAATGGTCTCCAAGCCTTCCTCCGCCATCTGCTTGGTTTCTTTTGCTCTTTGTGTGTCTTTCAGCGTATCATCATACCATCTTCCAAGGCTCTTGACTGGTTCTTCTGTGACTGTTGGAATGGCCTGGTTGGCAACACTGAAGACCACAGATCCGGCCACTTTTCCTTTCCTCAGTGAGAGACTCCGTGATTTCTTTGGCTTGAACTTCATTCTGGATGAGGCAACTATGTCGTCCAGCCTCTCCAGCACATGACGTGTCTCGTCTTCTCTGGATGAAATCACTGTAGTGTCATCCATGAAGGCCTTGAGAGGAGGCATCTTGTATCCATCACCAAGGTCTGTTTGTCTCGCGTTGTTTGTTGCTGCTTTCAAGATGAGTTCCATTGCCAGCACGAACAGTATTGGGGAAATTGCACAGCCCATTGCAATACCCACTTCCAAGTTGATCCAGTCTGTTGTGTACTCCTTGGTAAGAGAACCGCATTGAGAAGCCATTGAAGTACTTCTTGAGCATGTCGCGGATGTTCTTTGGCACATGGTACATCTCAAGAGCCAACTGTATCATCTCATGGGGCACAGATCCATATGCGTTTGCCAGATCAAGCCACACTACGTCCAGGTCTCTCTTTTCTGTTTTTGCTTTTTGGATTGCGTCCCAGATCATTGTGGCGTGTTCTACACAGCCAGCCACGCCTGGGATGCCACCTTTCTGGACTGACACATCCAAGTACTTGTTTTCCATCAGGTACTTGGTCAGCCTTGCTGCCATGACAGAGAAGAAGATTTTCCCTTCGACGTTCAGTAGTGATATTGGCCTGAACTGGCTGATGTCACTTGAGTTTTGCTCTTTGGGGATGTACACACCATCTGCCGTCATCCACTGGCCGCTGATCTTCTGGTTTCTCAAGCCGATCGCAGCAGCCTGTGGAGCCACTCCAGCACCTTGGGACATTTCTTGTTAAAGCTGGTAAGGTATTCCGTTTGGCCCTGGTGATGATTTGGCTCTGGCTTTGTCGACCACCTTCTTGATTCCCTTTTCATACTTTGAAAATCCTTCGCCCAGATTGTAATAAAACCTTGTCAAATTTAGTCGATTTTTGAAAAGAAAATGTCAAGACATGTACGCCACCTTTTTCACCTTTTCCCGCCATCATTTCATGTGGTCCCTACTTTTCTGTACCAAAATCTGTTCGTTCCGGATCCCTCGCCCTTCAAGATGTTGAATATCGATCTCATTTGGGGACTCCCTGTTTTAAATTTGAAAAACCCCAAACCCACACACACGGAGGTGGCGTGGAGGGGAGGGGGAGGGCGGAGGACGAGAGAGGGAGACACTGAAAGGGACCGAGACACAGAATCAGTGACTGGTCGGTAGTTGCAAAAGACCCTCCGAAAACTACTTATAAAGGGAAGTAACCATTGATGGCTTCAAAGAATAATCTCTTTTCCGTGTTTTTTCCTTTGGGTTAAAAAAAAAAAAAAAAACCGACGACGACGACAACAACAACAACAACATCAATAATGAATGTCTACATTTTCAGGGATTCCCTTTTCATACATTGAAAATCCTTCGTCCAGAGTACTGTGAATACAAATCCTTGTCAAATGTTAGTGCTGAGTATTTGATAAGAAAATGTCAAGACATGTACGCCACCATTCTTCACCATTTCCGCCATCATTTCATGTGGTCCACTAGCTTTTCTGTACCAAAATCTGTTCGTTGCCTGGAGTCCCTCGCCCTTCAAGATGTTGAATATACGATCTCATTTGTCGGACTGCCTAGATTCAATTTGAAATGCATGCACACACACACACACACACACACACACACACACACACACACACACACACACACACACACACACACACACAGAGAGAGAGAGAGAGAGAGAGAGAGAATATCCTTTTTACTGAGGGAAAAGAATAAGCACTCAAAGTCTTCTTTATATATCTTACTCTTACAGAAGTAAATTAACAAATTCAAGACGAGCACAAGAGTGGGGAAAAAAGTTTATCAAGATGTTCCAAACATCAAACTCCAACATGATATTCAGTGTACGTGTGAAGTCAGTCCATGCATCGGAGAGAGAGAGAGAAAAAAAAAGGTGGAGGCGGTAGTGAGAGGGGAAGGGAAAAGTGCAGGGAGGGTGGGGTGAGGTGGGTGAGTGAGGGGCAGCTTTATGTTGAGACAGGAGGAAAAGAGAGGGAGGAATGGGGGGGGGGGGGGGTTAGGGGGATATAGTAATGAACATAGCCAGGCACACAAAAATTCCATTATTGAAGACATTGAAAAATCACGTAAAAAACGAACAGCACTGTGAATGATGGTATAATATACATACACAATAAAATGAAAGTAAAATACCTAGGAAAGAATAGGATGGAAGGAAGAGGGGGGGGACACACCCACACACACACACCTGCACACACACACACACACACACACACACACACACACACACACACACACACACACACACACACACACCTGCACGCGCGCGCGCACACACACACACTCACACCTGCACGCACACACACCTACACACACACACACACACACACACACACACACACACACACACACACACACACACACACACACACACACCTACACACACACCCACACACACACACACATCAACAAACGCACACACGCCAGTGCATACACACCCCACTCTCCGCTTTACACACTTGCATCGCTTCAGTCAAGCACACCTACTAGTCCACATATGTTTGCAGTAAAAAAAAAAACAAACAAACCAAAACAGCTGGTCCTGGAGTCACGCCCGAGGAATACCGCATTTAAAAGGCAAAGTCGGAGATACAGATCCATTTATAGCCCACCAGTAGTTCCCCACCGACTGAAAATGACGCCATGAGAGAGAGAGAGAGAGAGAGAGAGAGAGAGAGAGAGAGAGAGAGAGAGAGAGAGAGAGAGAGAGAGAGATGTGAAACGTCTCGCTGCAGCCAGGGTAACAGAGTAAACAGAAGCCGCATTCAGATCAGATAAGGAGAAGTTTTTTTTCCCCGTTGGGAAAGAGGTGTACAATATGGTGAAATCAACATCAATACGACACAGCTGCGGCTGATGAGGTAGATTTCTCCTCTGCTTGCCTTTGTCGATTTGCCCATTGTTCAATCCACACGGGGGGGGGGGGGGGGGGGGGGGGGAGGGGGGGGGGGAGGGAGGGAGGACGAGGGGGGCGATACAGAGAGAGGAGAAGTGGGAAAGGTAAAAGGGGAAGAAGGAGGGGAGGGAAGGGGGGTGGCCCAGCAGGATACGATGGGCGAAGAGAGTGAGAGCGAAAGAGACAGAGAGGGTGAAAGAGACAGAGAGGGTGAAAGAGACAGTGAGGGTGAAAGAGACAGAGAGGGTGAAAGAGACAGTGAGGGTGAAAGAGACAGTGAGGGTGAAACAGACAGAGAGGGTGAAAGAGACAGAGAGGGTGAAAGAGACAGAGAGGGTGAAAGAGAGAGAGGGTGAAAGAGACAGAGAGGGTGAAAGAGACAGAGAGGGTGAAAGAGAGAGAGGGTGAAAGAGACAGAGAGGGTGAAAGAGACAGTGAGGGTGAACGAGACAGTGAGGGTGAAAGAGACAGTGAGGGTGAAAGAGAGAGAGGGTGAAAGAGAGAGAGGGTGAAAGAGACAGTGAGGGTGAAAGAGACAGAGAGGGTGAAAGAGACAGAGAGGGTGAAAGAGACAGAGAGCGTGAAAGAGACAGAGAGGGTGAAAGAGAGGGTGAAAGAGACAGAGAGGGTGAAAGAGAGAGAGAGGGTGAAAGAGAGAGAGAGGGTGAAAGAGAGAGAGAGGGTGAAAGAGACAGAGGGTGAAAGAGACAGAGAGGGTGAAAGAGACAGTGAGGGTGAAAGAGACAGTGAGGGTGAAAGAGACAGAGAGGGTGAAAGAGACAGAGAGGGTGAAAGAGACAGTGAGGGTGAAAGAGACAGTGAGGGTGAAAGAGAGAGTGAGGGTGAAAGAGACAGAGAGGGTGAAAGAGACAGTGATGGTGAAAGAGACAGAGAGGGTGAAAGAGACAGTGAGGGTGAAAGAGAGAGTGAGGGTGAAAGAGACAGTGAGGGTGAAAGAGAGAGTGAGGGTGAAAGAGAGAGCGAGGGTGAAAGAGGGAGCGAGGGTGAAAGAGGGAGTGAGGGTGAAAGAGACAGAGAGGGTGAAAGAGACAGTGAGGGTGAAAGAGACAGTGAGGGTGAAAGAGACAGAGAGGGTGAAAGAGACAGAGAGGGTGAAAGAGACAGTGAGGGTGAAAGAGACAGTGAGGGTGAAAGAGAGAGTGAGGGTGAAAGAGACAGAGAGGGTGAAAGAGACAGTGATGGTGAAAGAGACAGAGAGGGTGAAAGAGACAGTGAGGGTGAAAGAGAGAGTGAGGGTGAAAGAGACAGTGAGGGTGAAAGAGAGAGTGAGGGTGAAAGAGAGAGCGAGGGTGAAAGAGGGAGCGAGGGTGAAAGAGGGAGTGAGGGTGAAAGAGACAGAGAGGGTGAAAGAGACAGTGAGGGTGAAAGAGACAGTGAGGGTGAAAGAGACAGAGAGGGTGAAAGAGAGAGAGGGTGAAAGAGACAGAGGGTGAAAGAGACAGAGAGGGTGAAAGAGAGAGAGGGTGAAAGAGAGAGAGGTGAAAGAGACAGTGAGGGTGAAAGAGACAGAGAGGGTGAAAGAGACAGTGAGGGTGAAAGAGAGAGTGGGTGAAAGAGAAGTGAGGGTGAAAGAGAAGAGGGTGAAAGAGACAGTGAGGGTGAAAGAGAAGAGAGGGTGAAAGAGACAGTGAGGGTGAAAGAGACAGTGAGGGTGAAAGAGACAGTGAGGGTGAAAGAGACAGAGAGGGTGAAAGAGACAGTGAGGGTGAAAGAGAGAGAGGGTGAAAGAGACAGAGAGGGTGAAAGAGACAGTGAGGGAGAAAGAGACAGAGAGGGTGAAAGAGACGAGGGTGAAAGGATGAGGGTGAAAGAGAGAGAGGGTGAAAGAGACAGTGAGGGTGAAAGAGACAGTGAGGGTGAAAGAGACAGAGAGGGTGAAAGAGACAGAGAGGGTGAAAGAGACAGTGAGGGTGAAAGAGACAGTGAGGGTGAAAGAGACAGTGAGGGTGAAAGAGACAGAGAGGGTGAAAGAGACAGTGGGTGAAAGAGAGAGTGGAGGGTGAAAGAGACAGAGAGGGTGAAAGAGACAGAAGGTAAAGAGAGAGGGAAAGAGACAGTGGAGGTAAAGAGACAGTGAGGGTGAAAGAGACAGTGAGGGTGAAAGAGACAGTGGGTGAAAGAGAAGAGGGTGAAAAGAGCAGGAGGGTGAAAGAGACAGTGAGAGGGTGAAAGACAGAGAGGGTGAAAGGACAGTGAGGGTGAAAGAGACAGTGAGGGTGAAAGAGGGAGAGAGGGTGAAAGAGACAGTGAGGGTGAAAGAGACAGAGGGTGAAAGAGAGAGAGGGTGAAAGAGAGAGTAAAGAGGTGAGGGTGAAAGAGACAGAGAGGGTGAAAGAGAGAGTGAGGGTGAAAGAGACAGTGAGGGTGAAAGAGACAGTGAGGGTGAAAAGAGACAGTGAGGGTGAAAGAGACAGAGAGGGTGAAAGAGAGAGAGAGGGTGAAAGAGACAGTGAGGGTGAAAGAGACAGTGAGGTGAAGAGACAGTGAGGTGAAAGAGACAGTGAGGGTGAAAGAGACAGAGAGGGTGAAAGAGACAGTGAGGGTGAAAGAGACAGTGAGGGTGAAAGAGACAGTGAGGGTGAAAGAGCAGTGAGGGTGAAAGAGACAGAGAGGGTGAAAGAGACAGTGAGGGTGAAAGAGACAGTGAGGGTGAAAGAGAGAGAGGGTGAAAGAGACAGTGAGGGTGAAAGAGAAGAGGAAAGAGACAGTGGAAGGGTGAAAGAGAGAGAGGTGAAAGAGACAGTGAGGGTGAAAGAGACAGTGAGGGTGAAAGAGAGAGAGGGTGAAAGAGACAGTGAGGGTGAAAGAGACAGTGAGGGTGAAAGAGGAGTGAAGAGACGGGGTGAAAGAGACAGTGAGGGTGAAAGAGAGAGAGGTGAAAAGACAGTGAGGGTGAAAGAGACATGAGGAAAGGAGTGAGGTTGAAAGAGACAGAGAGGGTGAAAGAGACAGTGAGGGTGAAAGAGACAGTGAGGGTGAAAGAGAGAGAGGGTGAAAGAGACAGTGAGTGTGAAAGAGACAGTGAGGGTGAAAGAGAGAGAGGGTGAAAGAGACAGTGAGGGTGAAAGAGACAGTGAGGGTGAAAGAGAGAGTGAGGGTGAAAGAGACAGAGAGGGTGAAAGAGACAGTGAGGGTGAAAGAGAGAGAGGGTGAAAGAGACAGTGAGGGTGAAAGAGACAGTGAGGGTGAAAGAGACAGAGAGGGTGGTGAAAGAGACAGTGAGGGTGAAAGAGACAGTGAGGGTGAAAGAGACAGAGAGGGTGAAAGAGACAGTGAGGGTGAAAGAGACAGTGAGGGTGAAAGAGACAGTGAGGGTGAAAGAGAGAGAGGGTGAAAGAGACAGTGAGGGTGAAAGAGAAGAGAGGGTGAAAGAGACAGTGACGGTGAAAGAGAGGGAAGGAGTGAAAGAGACAGTGAGGGTGAAAGAGACAGTGAGAGGAAAGAGAGTGAGGGTGAAAGAGACAGAGAGGGTGAAAGAGACAGAGAGGGTGAAAGAGACAGAGAGGGTGAAAGAGAAGAGAGGTGAAAGAGACAGAGAGGGTGAAAGAGACAGTGAGGAGGGTGAACGAGGACAGGTGAGGGTGAAAGAGACAGAGTGAGTGGTGTGAAAGAGAGTAGAGGGTGAAAGAGACAAGAGCAGAGTGTGAAAGAGACAGAGAGGGTGAAAAGAGACAGAGACGTGATGAAAGAGACAGAGAGGGTGAAAGAGAGGGGTGTGAAAGAGACAGAGAGGGTGAAAGAGACAGAGAGGGTGAAAAGAGAGAGAAGGAGGGTGAAAGAGAGAGAGGATTTGGGGGGGGAGAGAGAGAGAGAGAGAGAGAGAGAGAGAGAGAGAGAGAGAGAGAGAGAGAGAGAGAGAGGGAGGGGAACAAGATGTTTGGATGGGCGAGAGAGAGAGAGAGAGAGAGAGAGAGAGAGAGAGAGAGAGAGAGAGAGAGAGAGAGAGAGAGAGAGAGAGAGAGAGCAAACGAACAAACGAAATTTTATTTAACCAGGGTAATGAGATAAGCAAATTGCGCATGCTTTTTTTCCCACCCAGCCCTGGGAGAGAGAGAGAGAGAGAGAGAGAGAGAGAGAGAGAGAGAGAGAGAGAGAGAGAGAGAGAGAGAGAGAGGAGGGGGGGAGGGGGGGGAGTAAAGCGTTGACTGAAACCAGTTCTTGTACGATTAATCTTTCATTGCGACGGCAGTTAACAAAATGGTAATAAACGGTCAACACAGTTCTCGTTCAAAATAGAGGGGAAGAAACACTTTCAATGACTGTTGGGGGGGGGGGGGGGAGGGAGGACAAAAACAGCTCAATAACATCAGGAAGATTGTCCCACCTTGCCCTTCCCACCTTCTTTTAAGTTCTCACACTCTTTTTCCTCCTCCTCCCCCCCCCCCCCCCCCCAAATCTTCATCTAAAATCAATCTCTCTCCTCTCTCTCCTCTCTCTCTCTCTCTCTCTCTCTCTCTCTCTCTCTCTCTCTCTCTCTCGCAATGGGATGTTGCTGATTAAGTAGCAAAGCATTGATTTTTTTTTTTTTTTTTTTTTTTTGAAACAGCGACTGGAAAGCGGAGCGTATCCATGCAATGGGCGGGGAATTTCTTTTTCGAAAATGGTTTCAAATGATCGATAATACCTATGTCGATCTCTCACTGATCCAGTGCGTCCTGAAATGAGAATGTCCTCAAGCCTCTGTGGAAACACCAATGGAAGGTTTTACACCTCCAACATCCTGCTGAAGTCACACAATAGGAATTTGGGCTACGCGTAAACTCTCTCTTCTCTTCGAAGCCCAAGAGCTTTTTTCGCCCCGTTTAAGCCAATATAAAAAAAAAAGAAAAAGTTTGGGACAGAGGTATTGTAGAGCTGGTGTCTCTATCTTCCTACCTTACAACATACCATCTGATTTGGGATAAGCATCAGAACATTTGAATTTCCTTTAACATGCTATCGTGTGGACCCTCTCTGTATGTTTCAGTTTATGTAAACCTCATATCCCTGATGAATATATAACGAAATAGGTTGGGTTTTGACGTCAAATGTGTAAAGAATATTGTGGACTTCATTTCTTTTCTGTTCCCGGGCGAAGCTGTCCTTAACTCTCCGACGGCTTTTCCCCTTTGGTGACCGAAGCTCTGTGCCTAGCTTAACACTAACGTTTGTCATAAAACTGAAGCTTAGATAACAATACTTATTTCCAGCTTCTAATCTGAAGATACCCAGCGAAAGCGTTGTTCACATTTAACGAGAAATGTTCGTTTTCCAAACATCAGAATTTTAAGTGTATTTTCAATGATGTACTGTATGCTATCCCAACTGTGGTTTTTTTTATCAAGTGGTTTTTATGATGCACCTGGTGTTATTGAATCAAAACTGCATTATCAGCGAGGGGTGTAATTAATATTCCCCAAATATTTTTGGCAATAACTGAGCGGCATGCCTTCCGTCAGTT
>CM065717.1:25805444-25807944 GCA_033310375.1 Conus canariensis | reverse complement strand
GTGTTCGGTGGTGCTTGTTCTGACCCGATATGCACAGGACACCGACTACTAAACACCCCCGTTCTGAAGGCGGTGGTCGCTTGGTCGCAGAGCCAAGGAGAGTGAGTGCTTTCCTCTGGATGTAGTCACGGTATCAGTCTACCGACAGCGCCCATGCACAAGTGAATATCAACGTCTTCGACATGAACTCACCATGGGCATGCATGCATATGGAGAGAAAAACTGAAACTCAGGTCACCATGACAACAGCAGCCGAGGCACAAAGGGCCAAAGAATATGACTTTTCATTTCATCACGATCAGTGAGAATGAGGATAATGTAGGTCACCTACTGAGTTCAAATCTCGGCTCTGAGACTGCATGACGCGGCTGCACTGTACACTTCCTTTCATGATTATATCCCGCCATCAACCAGGCCCGAGAGATACAGACACTTGCAGTGTTTAGGAGATAAGAGCAATAATCTCAGAGACGCATCCTTGACATGAATGCAGCTCGAGTGTGTGGTTCCAGTCTTCCCATTTGATCCCTTGGAACACCCAGTGCTGGGCAGCAGTTGGTCGGGACGGGAAAAAAAATCATGGAAATAAGTGTCCCTGATGGGATTTGAATTCACGACCTCCAAGCGTGCAAGTCAACTGCACCACGTCGGCTGGTCATCACAATTTTTTGTTGTTGTTGTTTTCGTTTTATTCTTTTTCTTGTTAGTAGCAGTAGAAGTCGTCGTCGTTGTCGTGGTGGTGGTGTAGTAGTAGTAGTAGTATGTAGTAGTAGTAGTAGTAGTAGTAGTAGTAGCAGTAGTTGCTGTTGTTCTTGTAAATGTAACAGTAATAGTGGCAGTAGCTGCAGCAGCAGCAGCAGCAGTAGTAGTAGTAGTAGTAGTAGCAGCAGTAGTAGTAGTAGTAGTAGTTAGTTTGTTGTTGTTGTTGTTGTTGTTTTTTATCTCGTTTTTGTTGTATTCTTTTCCAGAATACGTTTTTCAGGCCGCTGTCAGATTCCGCTTTTTATTTTCTTCAAAATGGTGCACCCCTACCCCCCCTTTCCTTCTGCCTCGTCCACCCTCCACTCCCCTGACCCTTCCCCCCCCCCTCCCTCCCCTCCCTCATCCGCTTCCGGTGTTCGTCCCAGTGACACAGCCGCTAATTCTGATAGTCATGAGTCATCGACAGCAGCCCCAAAGAGATAATACTATTCAAAGTAAGATATGTAAGGAGCGTCGGGGTGGTAGTAGTGGTGGTGGGAACGAGGGGGTTGGGAGAAGGGGAGGGGGGCTATTAGGGTGAGGGTCAAGTGGGGAAGTGATGGAGGGGGGGATGAGGGGAGGGGGTGGGGAGCAGAGGGAGGAAGAGGCTTTTTTTTTTTTTTTTTTAAACAGATTGCCTCACACACAAACACTCTGCTTCATGTTCACTGACGTCAGTCCGAGGCCAAAAATAGCCGACCAGACCGCTTTAACCTGGTGGATTAGTGACAACCTGACTTAGTGGCGCACCCCTCGAAGCTAAAGACAGACGCCAACAGATTGGGAGCGATAAAAGTGGGATTGCTTTGGATATGGAAACCTTCGAAGAAACCAGTCGCAAAGTGAGGGGACTGCAGGCGGAAATCTCAACAAATCTTTTACAAAGTTTATGTAACAAACCGGCCAAACATGAGCAAAGCAACGAACGAATGAATCACAAGACATTTTATTCGTTTACGAATCACAACACATTTTATTCGTTTACGAATCACTAGACATTTTATTCGTTTACGAATCACAAGACATTTCATTTATTTACGAATCACAAGACATTTTATTCATTTACGAATCACAAGACATTTTATTCGTTTACGAATCACAAGACATTTCATTTCATTGTCTTGTGATTCGTTTGTTGATGTTTGACGGATCTATTACACAAACCTTTTAAGATTTCTTCGAGGAAACTGTTTTAAACTTGTGTATCCCAGACTTCACCTTAACCCATCCCCACAACTCTCACCCCGGGCCTATCCCCCTCCCCCTCCCCCCTCCCTCCCCACACACACTCCTCTCCCGATCATCTGCTTACTCCTCCATCCCCCCTCCCCCCTCCCCAACGGTTATAAGCTTTCTGTTAAAATCGGTCTTGACTGAAGGCTCGTGTGCTGCGATTGAGGGGGGGAGGGGGGGGTGGGGGGGGGGGGGGACCTGACTACGATTGCGAGGTGGTGTGTTGACATGTAGGTCGAGGTCGGGTACTGTCTGAAGAGGATTCGTCATGCCCTAATCTCAGGTTCAGTTTTGTCAAGAGGGCGTCACTGCGTGCGGACTAACCATGTATTCTGCACCTCAGCTTACCTTACCATGCAAGAGAGAGAGAGAGAGAGAGAGAGAGAGAGAGAGAGAGAAGAGACAGAGACAGAGAGACAGACAGACAAACAGACAGACAGACAAAGGGACAGAAAGTTTCGTCCAACCATGCTATTTGAAAGACTTACTTCTGTTCCGTTCAACCATGCTCTATGAACAACCATAA
>CM065717.1:25792944-25800444 GCA_033310375.1 Conus canariensis | reverse complement strand
TCGCGCGCACGAGCATACGCGCATACATACACACGCGCAAAAACACATACATGCGTGTATGCAGGCTCGTAAACACGTGAACACACACACGCGCAAGACTCAGTAATGACACAGGCTAGGGATGAACAGTTTGAATGAAACAGGCTAGGTGTAAGCGGTTTGAATGAAACAGGCTAGGGATAAGCGGTTTAAATGAAACAGGCTAGGGGTAAGCGGTTTAAATGAAACAGGCTAGGGATAAGCGGTTTGAATGAAACAGGCTAGGGATAAGCGGTTTAAATGAAACAGGCTAGGGGTAAGCGGTTTGAATGAAACAGGCTAGGGTAAGCGGTTTGAATGAAACAGGCTAGGGGTAAGCGGTTTGAATGAAACAGGCTAGGTGTAAGCGGTTTGAATGAAACAGGCTAGGGGTAAGCGGTTTGAATGAAACAGGCTATGGATAAGCGGTTTGAATGAAACAGGCTAGGGATAAGCGGTTTGAATGAAACAGGCTAGGGGTAAGCGGTTTAAATGAAACAGGCTATGGATAAGCGGTTTGAATGAAACAGGCTAGGGGTAAGCGGTTTGAATGAAACAGGCTAGGGGTAAGCGGTTTGAATGAAACAGGCTATGGATAAGCGGTTTGAATGAAACAGGCTAGGGATAAGCGGTTTGAATGAAATAGGCTAGGGATGAGCAGTTTAAATGAAATAGGCTAGGGATGAGCGGTTTAAATGAAACAGGCTAGGAATAAGCGGTTTAAATGAAACAGGCCAGAGATGAGCAATTTTGATTAAAAAAAAAGAAAAACCCGACTTTTTATGGATCTTTTGAAACTACAGGATGACTAGATGTCACGAATAGTGACAGGCGGATTATTCCACAGTCTATGTCTTTCTGTCCGGGGGCCGGAATAGGTCAGTGGTAGAGCGCCGGACTCGTAATCCTGGGGTTGCGGGTTCGAATCTCCGCCGAGTCGTTTCGGTACAGGGGGATTTTTCCCTCGGAGTTAACATTAGTTCTGACTCCATTTCCCATACAGTCCTTCGAATGAGACTATAAACCGAGGTTCCGTGTGTGAACGCACGCATAACATCTTGCACACACGTAAAATCCCATCACCAACTTTCGGAAGAGAAGGCCAGTTTGGCCGTTGGTATGAATGACACGTTACACATAGCATGCACCTTCCCCGAAGTTGGAGTATGGCTGCCTTAATGGCGGGATAAAAAAAAACGGTCATACACACAAAACTCCACTCCCTTTGTTGGGCAGATGGGTTTAATACTTGCCTGTCTATACAGGGAGTGTCCGCAGGAGTATCAGCCTGCGTATGCAGAAGAAGAAGAAGAAGTCTCTCTGTCCGAAAGACTGTTTAAAGTGTGGCTCAAGTAGACATCCGGTGTCAACAGATGAACAAAACTGCGTACACAAAGTGGAAATGTGAGGCAGACCAGACATACATGCTGGGGAAAGAGTCGAACAGGAAGGCACGACAAAGTGTGGAAAGCTTGTATTCAATTCCTGAATGGACTGGTAGCCAAAGTAAAGACTGCGGGAGGGCCGTCACATGCTCTTGCTTTTTTTTTTTTTTTTTTTTTTTTTTTTTTTTTTTTAACCTGGCGGACAAGCGTGGCAGTGGAGTTTTGTACCCTTTACGGTCTATCAAGAGTATGTTTATGGCAGCCGACGAGGAGCGTATTACGGTAGTCGAGTCTAGACAATACATATGCACATGCCAGAGTCTTCGTGGCCTCAACAAGTGTAAGGTATCTGCGCACGCAGTGAACGTGACAAAGTTCAATGAATGCAGGACGACAGTGACTGTTCACGTGTTTATACAAAGATAAAGTTAATGACGTATTTCAGTATCTGTATCTGTCTATCTATCTATCCACGCACACACACACACACACACACACACACACACACACACACACACACACACACACATATATATATATATATATATATATATAACACACACACATATAAACACACACACACACACACACACCTACACACACACACACACACACACACACACACACACACACACACACACACACACGTTTAATACTCTGGACACCATTCCACCAGCTTGAAGGGTTCACAGGCTGACGCAGGACTTGTTACAAATTGAAACGATTCTAAAACCTTGACCCAACCGCCTCCACAGAAAGGGGGTGAAAAAAAAATCCATCAATTATTGGGCATGTAACGCATTATTTGTATATCATTATTTGCTCAGGTCAACAAGACATTACGGCATGAAGTGCTATGGGTCACAACGAAGACATTCAACATCGGGCACAAGCTAATCAACATCACTCAGCAACTAGATTCCAACGTGACCACTGCAGGACTCACACAGGGCGCTGCAGGAGAAGGGCTCCACACTTCAACTGGAGTTTGTCAGGGCTTCCTTCTGTCTCCCATATTTTCAACATATTCCTGGAACACATCATGACTGACGCACTTGAAGACCATGTCACTGCAGTCAGCACTGGAGGAACGGTCATCACCAACCTTCGGTTTGCAGATGATTGATACTGAGGGCCTGGCAGACCGTGAACATAAACTGGCCAAGATCGTTAGAAGACGGTATGAAACAGCAAGTAATGGCATGGGAATCAGCAATGAGAAGACTAATTCGATGGCCGGACACAACAGTACCATCACTGCCATCCATGGACAAGAAGCCAGGAACTGTTCAACAGTTCCCTCACAGGGAATTCGTCATAAGCAAAGAGGGATCCAAACCAGAAATTCCCCCGAAGGCAGCAGAGACATCAGCACTTTCCACACTGGAACCTGCATGGAAGGGCAATAATCTCCCCGTGACACACAACACCAGGCTCCTCTGTGGACTGGTAGGCCGTATTCCATCTCCCTGTCCGCACGTGATACATAGACACTCACAGCAGATCTGGACAGAAGTATTTCAACTATGGAAACGAGATGTCATACCTCAGATATACTGATTATGTCACCGATGAGCACGTGCATCAAACCATCAAGAACCACACGGACCACATGAAGATCTGACGACATCAGTTAGGAAAAGAAAAGTACATGGTATGGCTACGTAACAAGATCCGATGCACTTGCTAAAACAATCCTTTACCGTACTGTTAGGTGAGGGAGACAGAAGAAAACCACTAGCAACATTGCAGAATGGACAGGGGAAACAATCGCAGAGACCCAGGTCTTATCACCCAACGACACAGAGCTACTGGGGTGAAAGTTTCTTCAGAGCAGTGTCCCAATGACTCTTCGTTGAAATAAGGGAGGAAAAGAAGAAGAAAGAAGAAGAAGACGAAGAAAAGGAAGGACAGTGGGGGGGGGGGGGGGGGGGGGGGGGGGGGGGGGGGAGAGAGAGAGAGAGAGAGAGAGAGAGAGAGACTCAAGACTCAAAAAACTTTATTACTCAAGGATAGAGATTTTAGGCAGTGCCTATTCTTCCAATCTGTCCTTGCTATTCTACAACATTCAACTAAACAGACAGCACATATTAATAATGACAGAAACAATGAAGAATATAGCAACATTATAATATTAACAATAACAATAGTAATAAGAATAATAATTATAGAATTAAAAAAAAAATTCCATTACAAAATTACACAAACACAATCAGACACGTACGCACGCGCGCTCACCTGCATGCACACGCCCACACATACACGCACGCACGGCGCACATCCACATCCACCCCCCCCCCCCCCCCCCCCCCCCACACACACACACATACACACACATTTTCATTAGCTAATATAAAGGCAAGCATAAAAGTAGGGCGTTGAGACTATGACCAAAAGGTTAGATTTATTGTTCAAGTAAATGTTTAAGTATTGCTGATTTGAAGGACGGCAGTGATTGACATGTTTTGGCAGACGGAGGAAGAGAGTTCCACACAGATGGACCAAAAAATGCAAAACTAGATTTGAACAAATCAATGCGGACACGTGGTAAAATGTAATTATTTGAATCATATCGTGTTGTTGCCATTTGGATAAACTCAGCAAGATATGCTGGCGCCATGTTTGCATGGACTTTAAACATTAGTACTGCCTTATTATAGGCCAGTGGGCTCTGCAGTGGTAACATCATTAGTTTTGCGAATTTGCCCGTGGTTGATAGAGACTTGTCGGGAAGAATCAGCTCTATGCATAGAGTTGATCTTTTTATGTGATTTTCACCGGCACCACTCCAGACAGTGGACGCATAGTTGATGTGATAAAGGCAATGGGCTTCAAAAAATAATTTCCGGATGTGTGGTTCAACATAATAACTGAGTTTATTGAGTAAAAACAAATTGCGAGCCAACTGTTTGCAAACATGATTATGTGATTGCCATTTAAAGTTCTCATCAATGATCACGCCTAAGACACGGTGTTCGGTAACCTGCTCGATCAAGGTTTCACTCATTTTTAGGCTCAACATAAGATGCTGTCGTTGATGTTTCTGTCTCGATGCTAGGACCATATATTTTGTTTTGTGCCGATTAAGGACCATTCGGTTTTGGTTGCACCATTCTAAGACATCAGTTATACTTTGTTGTAACGATATTTGTACACACATGATGTTTGTATCACTACAGTGAAGAGAACTATCGTCAGCGAACAGATCACAGATGACATCATTGTGAGATATGTGCATCGGTAGGTCATTTATAAAAATACAGAAGAGAAGAGGTCCAAGGACAGAGCCTTGTGGAACGCCACAGCTCACTATTCCTTCAGAGGAATAAGTACCGTTTAAGTAAACACGCTGGGTCCTGTTTTCAAGATATGACTGAAAGAAGGTGACTACTGCCGGATTTTGAACATATGCAGTCATTTTTTTAAATAATATGTTGTGGTCTACAAGATCAAACGCTTTCTTAAAATCGAGGAAAACAGTTCCAGTGAGTTTTCTTCCGTTGATGGCTGATAGCCATGTATCACAGAGGCGTGTTAAGCCCGTGTGGCATGAGTGATTTCGACGAAAGCCTGACTGAAATGAGTGGAACAGTTTGTGATGTTCCATATGTTTAGTTAGGTGTTTGTGAACATGCATCTCAAGAGGTTTCGATACAACGGATAAAAGAGATATTGGTCTAAAATTGTTTATATCAGTGAGATCTCTTGATTTGGGTATGGGAATGACTTTTGCTGCCTTTAGACCACATGGGAAGACATTCTGATCAATACACAAATTATAAACATACGTAAGGGTATAAACAATGTAAGGTAGAGCAAGCTTGAGTATAGAAGCATTTAAGTTATCTGGACCCATTGCTTTTTTATTTTTAAGTTTTGAAATTATGGAACCAACTTCATTAATAACAAGCAAGGGGATGCTAAATGAATCTCTAGTATTTAATCGTTCTTGACAAAACGATTGGAGAACAGCTGGAGCCTCATATCGATTAAAGAATGTGACACTGGCAGCCGTTTGTACTGATTCATTTACCTGAAGGAAATGATTGTTGAAAGTGTTAGCAGACCACATAGTCGCAGTATTATCTGATTTCTTTCTCGACTTGTCAGTTATTTCATTAACAGCACGCCATAATGATGCTGTATCCCTGTTTGCGTTTATCAGTTTCCTAAAATGCTCAGATTTTGATTTTCTAACCAGATCTGATATTCTGTTTCTCTGCTTTTTATATTCATCTCCTTTTTTTTGCGGTTTTAAGTGCATTCCTTAGTGCCATTTCTATAATAATGTCTTTTGTCAGCCAGCTGGGAAGTACTCTGTGTTTTACCCTTTTTCTTCTAAGTGGGGCATGTTTATCAACGATTGAGAGAAAGATATTATACCAGGTATTATACGCTTCATTTGGATCTGTGTAACTGAGTACACTGTAGAAAGGAGCTAAGCTTAAGTCGAGGAAAAATTCATCCTTACTGAAATTTTTGAAGCAGCGATACTGAATGGTTGTGTGGCCCTTATTCTGTTGCTTTGGAAGTTTACAAGACCAAGTGCACAAAATGAGACAGTGGTCGCTTATGCTTTTGTTGCCCACTGTTATATTGGATACCATGGCTTTGTTGTTCGTGTAGATATGATCCAGCAATGTAGAAAATGTCTTTGCGATTCTAGTTGGATTATGAATAAGCTGATGCAGGCCAAAGAGTGTGGTGGTCGCATCCCAGGCAGGCTGCCGTTTTAACAGATCAATGTTAAAATCACCGAGAAGAATGACATTTGGATAGCTCCTATATACATCATCCATCATGTGTACAAAGTTGCCATACCAAAGGAAAGTGGCAGCGGGATTCCTGTACACATATCCAACTAGAAGAGGGGCTGAGTTGGAGGTTTTTCCTGCAGCCACATGCATTCAACATTATCAGGCTCAAGGTCACGCCGCCTTTTTGTACAGTGAGCGATGCTTTGATGAATATATATATATATAAATATAGAGAGAGAGAGAGAGAGAGAGAGAGAGAGAGGGAGAGAGAGTGTGTGTGTGCGCGTGCGCGTGCGCGCGCTCGTGAATCAGAACCAGGATAATGTTTGCCTGTCACGCAAAACCGTAACTTGTGCCTATCCTTCAAATCACTCATCATAGGGTGTAATCGTATGTACACACAAACGCGCGCGCGCGCGTGGATATAGCCCACATTAGCGTCACACTGGGACGGTGCGGCATGCAATAGGTAAAGCCTTCAGCTTTTCTTTATCTCACCCTCGTCCATCCTGCAGTCCGTCTCTTGTGATGTAAAAACAAACCAACCAACAAACCCTGTCAACAACAGTCTGCGTTAGTACTCAAGAATCAAAACAGCGTCGTAGGTCGTACCTCAACGACACCAGCCCCTACGCCCACCCGCCACGCTGATACACATAATCTTACGGATGTGGGTGAGGGCCTTATTGTCTGGTGACAATGATGATGATGATGATGATGGCGATGTCCCCGACTCACGGCGCGACCAGGTCAGCTTACTAGGTGCTGTAAAAGGTCTGATTGCACGGTATCACCAATGGCTTCGTGGTGTTGTGAAACTTGAGTGTCCTCTTCGGCTCGTCCCTGTCACGGGATGGCGTAAGCCCATTGATTCAGATAAGGTGGGTACAGAGAGAAGACGCGACATCACGATCCCATCGGGTCAAGGTCGGGGATATCCTGTGACGCTGTACGCATTAGTAATACCATTACTATTGCTACTACTGCTGCTGCTGCTGCACCTGTTCAACCGCACGTAGGCCATGTGTATGTTTCTGAATGAAAATAAACAGTGTAGTAGCATACATGGTAGACAGCTGAGCTTTTATGTTGCGGAAATGTATTTCGTTTCTTTTGGTATGATGTTACAAACATCAAAGTCGGCGCAATTGAAGCATTGTATGTTTTTGTTGAAAAAAAATAACAACAAAACAAAAATGATGATAATGATAATAGTAATAATAATGTAACAGTAATAATAATGATAATCGTAATGTTTATGACGTATCGCAGACAATGCGTGTTGTTTCGGTCATCAGGCATATTCATGACCGATCTGACTGCACCGATGAAAAAAAAAT
>CM065717.1:25777944-25787944 GCA_033310375.1 Conus canariensis | reverse complement strand
AACCGCTGTCATCGATTGACTCACCCTTCAATTTAAAGAGACAGCCTGAACTGTTTGATGATCATCGTCACCCCGTGTCCCCCTTTAGAAGCGGCCAACATTAGTCATCCTGTACCCCTCTCAAGCTTGGTCAGACAGAACAGGGTTTCACCTGCCGAAATATATGACAACCCTTGGGCTGCAAACATCGGCCTCTTTGCCGAGCAGACGACAACGAGGAAGGTCAAGGTTGCGGCCTATCGGAAACATCTGTCATGTTGTGCGACACTTGCGACTGATTTCGAAAGCCCAGAGGAAAAGGAAACTGAGAGACGCGTTTCTTGGCATGTAAAACGGGATGTTTTTCGGGCATGGGAACGGAAACGATCCACCGACGCTTTTGTGGACAATGGACAAACTTGTGAGTGTGAGCCAGAACCGGTAGCGTGACCTCCCAGGAAAACGACCTTCACCGGCGGATGTTTGCATATCTTCATGATGTCATGGGTCAAACGCACACGTGGCTTGACTCATTCAGCTTTTGGCCGACTCCATTCTCTTTTGCCGCCAGAAATGTTGACTTGTTACGGACAAGAACGAAGACCGCGCGTCGAAAACACTGCTTATCCTGGTTTTTATGACTCATGTACCATGTTCCTGTGAGCTCCGAGCGGCTTTGCCGACCAGCGGCAGAAAATCAGGCGAGAGAATCCATGACCTACAAAATGACGTCAGTGTTTATGGATCGCCATCACGTGATGAGTCGAGTTCTATTTTTACTCCGCGTACTGTCCCAAGGTATAAATGCGGAATCGCACCCAGAAGCTTCCAAACACACACCTCACTTGCTCAATAACATTCGAGGAGGACGAAAACCATAGCGTGCCGTCCCGCTCGACAGCAGAAACTTCAACAACAATCATTTTTTTTAATACTATCAACTCCAACTTTGAGTGACACTACGCGGTTCAGTTTCCAACGGAAGTGTTTCCTGGGATTCCCGCTGGAGGTAAGCGCACACGCTATGGTTTGTTTATGGCATGATGTGGGTGTCCAAGTCCCCCTTCTACCCCGAATGTCACCCACGCATTGGAGTTGATGTCGGACATGCGACACCATTCCTTTCCGTGTGCCAGATGCTGATAATGAGTGATTGAAAAGGAAGTAACGTTTGTTGTACACACACAACAGACTGTCTGCAACTCTCCGTCCACCGGCCGGTACAGTAATAAACCGGCAGCCATGGTTACCAAATGAGCGCACATCATGCCTATCTGCGGTGGGACTGGGTGTGTCGGCATCCATTTTATTTCATTATATTTTTTTTCCTTTCTTTTTTTTTTTTTTTTCTTTGTTGTAAAGAAAACTTTTGCTGACAAAACAAACTCAAAACCGACACAACTGATATATCAAAACAAACAAACGAACAAACATATAAACACGACTAGCATATGGGAAAGTGAAACACTGTGTTGTCTCGATCATTGACGGATGGGAGGGGGAGAGGGGAGGGGGGGGGGAACAGAAGAGGGAAGGGGTATGAACTCAAGAGAAGAACAAACGGGTAGATTGTCAGCTTTACGTCCTATGTACCCACGGCACAGCTTAACTTGGGGTGGCAAGTTATTTCAGAACGCTTGACTGGGTAGTGCGGTGTGGTTGGAGTCGGTATGCGGCAGTGTGGTATTCTGGCATACGGTCGGCATCGCTGAACCCAGACAGAAGCGTGTAGTGGAGTCAGCTGGTCTGTGAGGACAGAACGGGATCGATCGTCGCACAGTGTGTATACACCAGCTGTGTCTTCGGTGGATGGCTGAAAGTATCGATGGGGCTGGCATCTGATGGTTCTACACAGAAAAAGTTCTGCTGGCTCGCAGGAAAAGCTGTGCAGACGAACAACACCAACATATGGCCAGGGGCAATATCACTTAACAGGCGCTTGAGAATTTTGCTTGCGTGTGTTTTTTTTTGTGCTTACATTTGTACGTGTAGATAATGTGGGTGGGTGAAAGGGTGGGGAAAGTTCTGTGAAAGCATATTCCTGCCCCCCCCACCCCCACCCCCACCCCCCCCCCCCTCCCTCCCCACCCAACCCCGTCCCCAAGCCATGTTGAGAGACGAATTCACTGTATCTGTGCAGAAAACGTTACTTAATTAGGGCGCTATTGATGCTAATCACATTTTAACGCGTGGAGTTAATATCCGTAACATCAGTAATGTGTGTGCCTCTTGTGTACTCTCTCTCTCTCTCTCTCTCTCTCTCTCTCTCTCTCTCTCTCTCTCTCTCCTCACATACAGACACATGCAGACAGATACATGTATACAAAAACATAAAAATTCACACACACACACACACACACACACACACACACACCACACCACACACCACATGACTATATGTACCTACACATACACTCTGACATTTACGCATGAATGCACGCACACACCATGCGTATTGAAAGGCTTATTGATGGTATTAATTATTTTCAGTCCAAGACTAAATCAGTCAGCCATGCAAACGTGTAACCGACTAGTTTCCAAGCTGATTACCCTCTCTCTCTCTCTCTCTCTCTCTCCTCTCTCTCTCTCTCTCTCTCTCTCTCTCACGCACACACACACACACATACACACACACGCGCGCGCGCGCGCGCGCGCGCACACACACTCACGCTTCTACCTAGGTATGAACACACACACACACACACACACACACACACACACACACACACACAGAGGAGCAAGGAGAAGCAGTCAATCAGACAAAAGAAAGAAAGAGACACGGTCGAACGGAAACAGACTCAAAGGGGAAAAAAAACGACTGACAGAGGCGCAGACACAAGTCATTCTCACAGACCATATCCCTTACATGAAGGGTGCACATGGAAAAAACAAAAATAGAATGTCGAGTGGATTAATACTAAGGCTTATGTCAAATAAAATTAAAAACAAATTCAGATTTTTAAATGCTTTGTTCAAATACAGCTCTAATCCCTCGACAGTATTATCCTTTGTTGACGACATTCGGAGAAAAAGTTGAGAGAGAGAGAAAGAGAGAGAGAGAGAGAGAGAGAGAGAGAGAGAGAGAGGGGGGGGGGGGCGGGCAAAGACATTCATGATCCAAGGGAGCAAACCCACTCAACACCCGAGCCGGAGTGGCAGTTTCGCAAGAGTGAGTTTCGTGACGTCTAACACTCACAACTTCCGAAGCACAGGGGCGGGGGGAGGGGTGGGGGACGACATAGTGAGTTGAGTGGTGGTGAGGGGGGGGGGGGGTAGAAGAAAGTGGAGGGGGCAAGGGTGGAAGAGTGGGGGAGGGACACTAGCTGAACATCGGCAATTAGAAACGATTTTGTTTTTGAGCTCAAGCTCTTAAAAAAAAAACAAAAAAAACTTCAATGCAGTTTGTATTGAGAATTTAATCGATGTTCAACAGCAAAGAAACTGAATCATCTTCATCTCTGTTGTTAATATCTATTGATAAATGTGTCGGGTTATCTGAGTCGCCGAATTATGTAAACTTTTTTTTTTTTTTTTTTTTTTTTTTTTTGCCTCTGCCAGTGATATGACTGTGTGTGATTCACCTGTTGCCACAGGTGACGAGGCCGATTTTCCCGCCGCCTGTCACCGCTGTAGCGAGTCAGTGCGCGTATTGAGCCCGACTGTGATCGCACGAAGTCTCAGCGAGACCGTTATCATGAGCAGCCTGGCCGTATTAGATTCTGTGAGGAGAAAGCTGACCCAAACCGTGTCTGAAATCTCCGCAGCGCTGATTTCAAACTCAACAATAGTATAGAGGGTCCCCCTCTCTGATCGTCCCCCCCCCCCCCCCCCCACCCCCCCCCCCCCCCCCCCCCCCCCCCCCCCCCCCCCCCCCGCACCTTCATCCTCCCTGCTCCTCCGTTCCTCCTCGCGCCCCTCGAACCCACCTCCCATTCACACGCCCTCTAACCCCCCTCTCCTCCTCCTCTCTCTCTCTCTCTCTCTCTCTCTCTCTCTCTCTCTCTCTCTCTCTCTCTCACGTACAAGCGTATATGTACACAACACACGAACTTTTACCAACTTGACTGACTTAAAGTTAGCATATATCTTGTTCTGATCGTTGTTGTTGTTGTTGTTATGTATCTACTTTTGAGCGGATTTGCTGCCTGTCCCCCCTCTCTCCCTCCCCACCTCCCGTTTCCTTCTTGCCTTCTGTCCAAGTCTCCCACCTCCCTCCCCACATACGCACCCCTTTCTGACGTCCCCGGTATGTAACATGACAGTGAAAAGACGATTAATAGGATCTCTCTCTCTCTCTCTCTCTCTCTCTCTCTCTCTCTCTCTCTCTCTCTCTCTCTGTTTTACCCGTCCTCCCTTTTTTTCCTAGGGCGAGATAAATCTAGAAGAAAATGCGAACATAACAACGGCGCGAATTATAATGTATTTGATCACACTTTTCTCAGTACTCTTTGTAGTTTGAAAAAAAGAAAGAAAGAAAGAAAGAAAGAAAGAAAGAAAGGAAAGGAGAAAAAGAAGAAGAACGAAATGACAGAACGGAAGGATAGTCATACATCAGGAACAAAGAAAGGAGGGAAGAAATGCAATAGACACAGTGACGTGAAGACAGACACCAAGCACTGAGGAAGAAAGAAGGGAGGCAAGAAATACAGAAGACACAGTGACGTGAAGACAGACACAAGCACTGAGGAAGAAAGGGGAGAGGAAGAAATACAGAAGACACAGTGACGTGAAGACAGACACCAAGCACTGAGGAAGAAAGAAGGGGAGGCAAGAAATACAGAAGACACAGTGACGTGAAGACAGAACCAAGCACTGAGGAAGAAAGAAGGGGAGGCAAGAAATACAGAAGACACAGTGACGTGAAGACAGACACCAAGCATTGAGGAAGAAAGAAGGGGAGGCAAGAAATACAGAAGACACAGTGACGTGAAGACAGACACCAAGCACTGAGGAAGAAAGAAGGGGAGGCAAGAAATACAGAAGACACAGTGACGTGAAGACAGACACCAAGCACTGAGGAAGAAAGAAGGGGAGGCAAGAAATACAGAAGACACAGTGACGTGAAGACAGACACCAAGCACTGAGGAAGAAAGAAGGGGAGGCAAGAAATACAGAAGACACAGTGACGTGAAGACAGACACCAAGAAGCACTCAGCACGCAGAGAACTCTCTGGAAGCGAGAACGGGAAAGGAAAGAAGGTCATAAACCAGGAGGAAAGAAGGGGAGGGAATGAACACAGCCGACACACAGTGACCTGCAGACAACACGAAGCACTGACCGCGCGCTGTGTCCTGCAGGTCCTAGCATGAAGGTGTCGGCAGCGCTCCAGATCCTGACCACAGTCATGTCCGGCACGGGCAACGCCGACGACTGGTCCTCCTCTCAGCACGTGCAGCAGCCCGGCGGCGACTTCGCCCCGCGCCTCGACCTTGACCTCGGGGCCTGTCTGGACGTGGAGACTCTGGAGGAGTTCAACCACAACATGTACAACGACGCCGACACGCAGCCCGACGACAACGCCTGGGTGGAAGACGTCATCGATATGACGTCATCGAGCGAGCTGACGTCCTCCGGGGATCACTCGGGCGTCGTACCTAACTCGCAGGAGATGGCGCGGGGCGGTTTTCTACCGAGTCAGAGCGGCGTGTCGGCCCAGGACAACTTTGATTTCATGGACGGCCTCACAGCCACGGACAACACGACCTACGTCTCCATGGACACGCTGACGTCAGCAGCGGGGGCAGCCTTCGGAACCAACCTGAGCGACAGCTCCGTGCCCAACTTCGCTCAGTTCGGGTCTCTGAGCTCCGCCGCCATGTCCAGCACCACGATCACCTCCACCATCGACCTGACGGCCCTGGAGCAGTTCGTGACGCTGGATGTGGACGCGACCTCCAAGCAGACCCTGGGGACCTCGGACAGCGTGGGCAGCAACATCCCCAGCGCGTTGTGGAACTTGGATCTGACGTTGCCTCTTCCTGAAGAACGCCCTTCCACGTCCACCGCGGGGGTTCAGGATGTCAAGGAGACCTTGAAGAACCGCCTGTACTCTCGGGGAAGCCTCAACTCGGTCAGTCAGGACAGTGACATCATGGCCTGTTCCACGCGCTCTCTGTCCTCCCCCACGTCCTCGCTGACGCAGTCGGTGAGTGTGCTGTCCATTTCCTGTCACTGTAACACAAATTGTAGTGTGTCATGTCGCTTGAATTTCGGAGAAATATGCATTTTCACCACTACATGTTGTAAATGGGAGAGAGAGAGAGAGAGAGAGAGAGAGAGAGAGAGAGAGAGAGAGAGAGAGAGAGAGAGAGAGGAATGACCCAAAAAAAAAAAAAGAGCTCATATGAACACTTTTATCGGCATCCATTTACGATGTAAAACGAGTAAAAATGCAATGTTATGACGTAGGCAAAATATTAGTACTTTAAAGTAATAAGCGTGTTCACGATTCTAACATTCATCACAAGTCACCTGGGGCAACACCAGCTGCTTAGTCATCAGGATAGGAGAATGATCAGGTCTGCAGCTGGACTTGCTTACACTGATAATGAACATAATATTACAGTGAACAACACTCTACATGTTGATGCTTGTGGTTGTGCAGTTTGATGACGAAGATGCCGACGACCCCACGAAGGTCTTGGAGAAGCGAGAGAAGAACCGCGTGGCTGCGCAGAAATGCCGCAACAAGAAACGGGAGAAAACGGAGACCCTACAGAAAGTAAGCCTCAAGCTCATTGGTTGTTTGGCATTAAGCAGATAGTAGCCCTCGTCGTCATTGGTTCTTCGACGTTCAGCAGAAAGTAAGCCTAGTGTTTATTGGTGGTTTGGCACATAGCAGAAAGTAAGCCTGGTCTTTATTGGTTCTCCGACATTTAGTAGAAAGTGCGCCTAGTGTTTATTGGTTGTTTGGCATTTAGCAGAAAGTAAGCTTCGTGCTCATTGACTAATTGGCATTTAGCAGAAAGTAAGCCTCATGCCCATTGGCTGTTTCGCATTTAGAGGGTGGTGTGCTTCGTACTTATTCGTTGTTTGGCATTTAGCAGAAAGTAAGCCCCATTCTCATCGTTTTTTTCGCACACACTTCTGTTCACACTACGGACAGCTTCACGTCCACTGTTAGTGTCTCCTACCGATTTGTTTTCTGCTTCCTGCTCATGTGCATACAGTCGTCAGTGCCAATATCTCTCATCTCTTTACTGGTAGGTACTCTCCGCGATGGGTTGGGCATGGTCGTGAACCTAAGAAGGGTGTGGCTTCGTGTGTGTGTGTGTGTGTGTGTGTGTGTGTGTGTGTGTGTGTGTGTGTGTGTGTGTGTGTGTGTGTGCGTGTGTGTTCAGGTGACTGTCCCCTCTAACACCTGAGAATGGTTGACGCTGACCTTCGTGAGAAAGTGTGGAACGTGTGTCTTGGGTGAAGAGTTGGGGTCTGGTGGGAAGTGAAAGCGAGGCGTACGCGACAGGGTTGAGCGAGACGAGAGAGTGCGAGGACGAGGTATGGATAAAGGAAAGATTTGGCTTTTCGATTTCCGGGCACAATAATCGTGTGATGCAGTGCTCGCTCTCTCTCTCTCTCTCTCTCTCTCTCTCCTCTCTCTCTCTCTCTCCTCTCTCTCTCTCTCTCTCTCTCCGTACATTTAGGACGAACTTGCGAACACTTCACCACCCATGATATAGGGCAGATAAGTCTCAGTCGAGCTACACAGTTGAGCCCTACCTATTAGGCCCTAACCATCTACAGATGCTTTGCAGAGCGTGGCTCGTCTGGAGGAGAGGCAGGAGAGGCTGAAAGAGGAGGTGCAGAAGCTGAGGGACGAGCAGGAGACTCTGGAGGAGATCATCAACATCCACAGCATGGTCTGCCCAAAGATCCGCAAGATCTCCTCCGACTCGTGAGCTGCCTGCCTCTTGGGACCCCATGATGTCAAAGTACCGATGTCGTCACACCCCGATTGATCATGATGACGATCTGACATGTTGGCGACGTCAGAGAGAGTGAGGAAACGTGCTGAACAGCTGCCATCGTGGATGGTAAGGTCATATGTCAAGGTCACCTTATCGGTAAACGTAACGTGAAGTTCGCATGGACCATTCAGTGGCTGACTGGCTGTCGAGATGACGTAATCAGAGAGGCGAACGAGAAGTGACAGGCAGTTCGTCCGACACGTCACACTGGAAGAAATGACGTCAACTCATTATCCTAACCGGGCAATCAAACACACGCATGCAGACACACCGACGTCACTGCCTGAGAAGGAACGACCTCAACTCTTTTAGACCAGGCTGTAACGTCAAATCCAAAATTTCAACATCAACGTTCAGGGCCCCCAGAATCGCCCTTAGAATAAGACCCTAACACGTCGTCAAACAATCGGCCAATTCCGATGACGTGACCAAAAACTCTGGAGGATTGTGAGATAGTCTCTGTGTGTGAAGATTGGCAGACTCTTTGTCTTTTGCTGTTTTAGCAGCGTTGTCTCACAGTCCTCATTGTTCTAAGGGGGAGAAGGGTCTAGCCGTGTGGGTTGTTATCATACCTTTAAGACAGCCCAGCCCCGGCAATTCTGGAGACAAGCGATCCCCAGTTCAACACCCTGTTTGATAACCAACTTCTTTTGCTAGGTAGCTTCTTTTCATGAACAAACTTACTTTGGATTTTGGGAACTTGTATGTTTTCTTGTGGCATTTGTAGAACATTTCAGGCGTTTTCTCATTCGATTCACTTTGAGGCTGATCTTTGACGGAAAGTAAAAAAAAAGATAACTTAACATTTGAAAGCACGCGAGTGAGTAAAGCAGGCGGCTGCTAATCTGCAGTCCAGGTTTGCCGCTTAGTTCTATGTGGCCATGTCTGTGAATATCTGTAACCAGTATGCCCTGCACTAGAACGAACGACTGTCAGTGATTCTGAGGCATTCGCTGACATTGTGCACACACAGGCCAACAACACTGTTGACACCTGTGACGATATACCGGTGGACAAAATCAGAGTCGGGGTGGGGGCTCGAACCAAGCTTAACACCGCAAGACTCTTATTCGGGACACCATTTGGATGAAAAATCCCGAGTTAAGAGGGGCTTTTTTTTTTTTTTTTTTTTTTTTTTTTTTTCCCCTGAAACGATAATCTCTCTGATCACGTGTGAGACATTTTTGCTCAAGGTATCACCGTTCCTTTTGATGGTGATCGTGTGACAAGAGTTGAAATGAGAGCATGATCTTTTTTTTAATCATGACGACGACGATGATGATGATGATGATGATGACGACGACGATAATGATGATGGTGATATGAGTTGCTGAAACAGATCTGACTTTGTGTTTCAGACGATAACAGCGTTGGTTGAACAGTTGTGTTTGTTGTCCTCCCCTGTGTGGTATTACTGTCTATTGGTATTGTTGATGTTGTCTTATTTGTTGCCGAAATAAGACTATGCCAAATGTGTGTTGTTGATTTTTCAACTATAATTTCACTTTCTGTCCATGTAAATGTTGAAACTGGTTTCAGTTTGGATTGGCAAACGCTTGCGAATATCGTCATCGAAGAATGGGCTCGAAGTCGCGCGAGAGTGGAGTATTGAATACGTATGATCTTTTGAACGGACATGAAATGCAGTAGTTACTACAAGGTCCTTAAAAACAAAAACGACCGTGCGCTAAATGCCTTGCATAATATCAATAGGTCACGGAAGTGACGACTTCCGATGACAACGTTAGCAACTGTTTGCGCGGGCGGACGTTAGCCGACTGTATGACTCATCACATCACGTTAGTTTTCGTCGTTTGTTTCTTTGTTGAAAAAAAGAAAACCACTTGAGAGTGTCACGGTGCTGGGGCGGATCAGATCGTGCCCTGAGCTGGGGGGAGGGGGGAGTAACAGAGAAGGTGCTGGGGCAAGGGAGGGGGGGGGGGGGCAAATATTTTGATGGTGACCGTCATACCAGCCGTTACTGAAGGAGAAAGGGATGGGGGGAAGGGAAGAGAAGTGGGGATGAGAGATGATGATTGAAGATTTGTACGATGAC
>CM065717.1:25760444-25762944 GCA_033310375.1 Conus canariensis | reverse complement strand
TTTAGATTTTCTAATTTCTTTCCAAAGTAAAGCGCTATCGTTTGGGTGTTTGGAACAGTTGATGACTAAGTTTTTGTAATATTGCTGCTTTGCAAAAGCAACAACTTTGTTACTATTGGTGTTAGCTTTTTTGTATTCAGCGTGTAACTGTTCCACTCTACTTTTAGGCTGCGTATGACGGCTTATCATCCAGCTTTTGAAGGCCTTAGTTTTCGCACCCACGGCGACTTCACACGCAATATTCCACCATGGGTTTGACGCTTTCTTTGGATGATTCTTTAATTTGACTTTTGGGATTGCAGAATCTGCAGCCTTAAGTATAAGTTTTCTTAATTCAAAATAACAATTTTCCAAACCTTTCTCTAACACTGTATTTTGATTGAAATTTAGAAAAGACGAACCTGCTGTCAAAATGTGATTGAAAAGCGCCCAATTAGCCTTATCTTCATTATATTTAGTGCATTCAGAATTGTAGATTGTTTTTTCAGGGCTCACTAGAAGTTGGATTTCAATAGGGAGATGATCACTGCCTAACGGTATTTGATGAACCTGCCAAGTACACAAAGGGTTTATGTCTGGGGAAACTAAAGACAAATCTATCGATGAGCAACGCTGATCTGATCGATCAGCAATTCTTGTTATAGAGCCGTCATTTAAAATGGTTAAGTTGGCGTTGATTATTGTACTGGCAAGGTATTCGTTGTTGTTAACAATATTATTGGGATTTTCGGACCACAAAGCGTGGTGGGAATTAAAATCGCCAAGAATAACCCATTGTCTAGAGTAGTCTAAATCCATTATCCAGTCAGCTTCACCTTTAGACACTCCATCCGGATAATAACAGTTCAAAATGTTGAAATATTTACCATCAACCTTAATTTCTATACAGCAAGAATATAAACGTTTATCTATTGAAGAACACGGTGTTTTGCATGGTTGATACATAAGATTGCAAGCTACATATGTAGCAACTTTTATTTTAACGTTGGCTTTTACCTCATCTATAACAGGTGGGTAGAAGAATCCGTTTAACTTGGGTAAGTCATTTTTGTGGCAATTCAATGACTGAAGCACAACTACGTCAAAAGAACGCTTCTGCAAAAAATTTCCAAATATACAAAATTGCACTTACTTCTACAATTCAATTGTAGAAACGAGCAAATACCAGTAGGTTTGACTTGTTCAGGCCTCATACACATCATGTTATTCGTAAGGAAAAGGACTATAACTGAGAATACCAGCAACAGAGAACACCAAAAACGGATAACGTTTGACAGAACTTCTCTTTGTACGTTCATTTGGAGTTCAGACAGGCATTGGACAGAATTGTTTTCAATTCAATGATTGACGAAGTCATGACATCAGAAATTTTTGTTAGGATGGTCAGACATTTCACTGAGAGATTTTCAAGATACATTAAAATCTTTTCAAGATCAAAATTTACAGATTGTTTTTTGAACGAACTTGAAGAGTCAGACTTTTCTTTAAGAGAAGTTGGCACAGATGTTTTCGAACACACACACACACACACACACACACACACACACACACACACGCGCGCGCGCGCGCGCGCGCGCGCGCGCGCGCTAACTAACTAACTAACTAACTGACCGCGTGACTGACTGACCGACTGACTGATTGACCGACTAACTAATTAACTAACCAACTAACTAACAAACTAACTAATTAACTAACTAACTGACCGATGAGCTATCGAGCAATAATCAGAATAAAGCTTTGAAAACGGGGATCTTTAATTATCTTATTAATTTTTTTTTAAGTCTGCATTTGGTTCTCATTTGTTTATCGCATTTATAAATATAGGGCGGAAGGAGGAGGAGGAGGAGGAAGAGAGAGAGAGAGAGAGAGAGAGAGAGAGAGAGAGAGAGAGAGAGAGAGAGAGAGAGAGAGAGAGAGAGGAGAGAGAGGGGTATTTCTATTCTGTACTGATATATGGAGTACCTTGTGACAGTCTTTCAAAGACTAAGTTTCAGGAGGACAATATGCCAAAATACTAACAAGTTCCTTTCTGATGCTTCTGTGGCTTCTACGTTTCTGCTGTCTCTTTTTGTTTTTTGTTTTTTTCTTTTTCTTCTTTCTTTTTTCTATGTTTCTGCTTTCTCTTTTTGTTCTTTTTTTTTCTCTTTTCCTTTTGTTTTCTTTCTTTTTTTTTCTTTTTTTTTTCTCTCTTTTTCTATCTGTCACTTTTGCTTTCTGATCCAGTCACGTTCTTTAATTTATTTATGTTTTGTTTGTTTCTTTGTTCGTTTGATTTTCCCCTAAAGCCTTTTTTTCACCTGACCATCCCCCTTTGATGTTTGTTGGACAGGTGTCCTCCAACACCTAGGTGCTAATATGATAACAGTAATAATGATATTGAATATGGAACGAAGGGGCTATATGTCTGCTGACTTACTGGCTACCTATCTGTTTGTCTGCCTGTCTGTCTGTCTGTCTGTCTGCTGATCAGATCGATCGATCTGTCTGTCTTCTCTCTCTC
>CM065717.1:25752944-25755444 GCA_033310375.1 Conus canariensis | reverse complement strand
ACTGAGAGCTGTTTCATGAGGCTGTATGCAGACGTTCCTACAAACCCCCTAGCTCCAATTTCTGCAGTGAGGACTTTGACCTGATAGCCTTCTCTTCTCAGGCTGTTTGCCAGATCAGCATACTTTTCAGTCTTGTAGATTTGAGCTGCCTCCATTCTGTTCTCATATGGCACCGTGAGCTCGATCATGATCAGCTGCTTGGTTGACTTAGAGTAGACTACTATGTCTGGTCTCATGCCACTCTTGCTGATGATCTCCGGGTGACTCTTCCATTCTGGCAGGTCTGCAGTGCACTCCCAGTCATCTGCCCCGTCCAGCAGACTCTGCCTGCATGTTTCGAGTGGCACTGTTGTTCTTGGCCATGATTTGCTGCCTCCTGCCGTGAAGAATGTTGCGGGTGCTTTTGGAGTCCTGATTTTCCCTTTTGTGATGTTGGTACTAGCCCAGACTACTTGTACAATCTCTTTGAGCACTTGGTTGTGCCTCCATGTGTACCTTCCTTGAGCCAGGGCTACTTTACATGAGCTTAGGACAATTGCTGAACAATTAAGTAGTAGGGGAAAACAAGTGCAGGTTAACAATTCTTCCATCATTATAATAATGACTTGGCAAAGACTTGAAATAAAAAATAAAAAGGGGGGGGGGGGTGTTGATGATAAAGAAAATGTATATTGTAAATACGAAAACCCTTCACTAGCTGCATGAAGGAACCATCGCAATTCCTCTTGAAGGTAGATCTATATGTGTCGCCTGCTCCTAGACCTAACAATTCTTCTATCATTATAATAATGACTTGGCAAAGATTTGAAATTTAAAAAAAAAAGGGGGGGGGGTGGGTTGTTGATGATGAAGAAAATGTATATTGTAAATACGTAAACCCTTCGCTAGCTGCATGAGGGAACCATCGCAATTTCCTCTTGAAGGCAAATCTATATGTATCACCTGCTCCTAGGCCTTTCGTCCGCTGGATCGGACTCATCAGGGAGACACGGCTGAATGTGTCTGTGCTCTTGGCGTCAAATAGAGACACACCACAGTCCGTAATTCTGTGGTGTTCTCACCATCAAGGGTTCAAAAAAAGAATCCAACAGCAGCCAGCGAAAGGTAGTAAAATGAAACAAAACGAAAGTGTGGAGAGGAAATAAAGTTGTTGAAAAACTAAAAACATTATGCAAACAGTATAAAATGTAAGGGACAATCTTTGAGCCTATGCTTGAGGATCCATTTAAGGATGCAAGGGAGATCAAAAGAAAATGGAACAGTCTGAGTGGTCACCTCTGCTGTTCAATAACCCAAGCATTGTCAGCGGCTATGAATTGTGCAGAACAACCTTGACTTGGATCTCCTAAGAGATGCAATCGCCCACTGATTGACCAAACAATATAATGTTGCACAATTAAGTGGTAGGGGAAAACAAGTGCAGATTAACAACTCTTCCATCATTATAATAATGACTTGGCAAAGATTTGAAATTTGAAATAAAAAAAAGGGAGGGAAAGGGAGGAAGATTGTTGATGATGAAGAAAATGTATATTATAAATACGTAAACCCTTCACTAGCAGCTTGAGGGAACCATCGCAATTCCTCTTGAAGGCAGATCTATATGTATCGCCTGCTCCTAGGCTGCTGGATCGGACTCATCAGGGAGACACGACTGAATGTGTCTGTGCTCTTGGCGTCAAATAGAGACACACCACAGTCCGTAATTCTGTGGTGTTCTCACCACCACCAAGTGTTCAAAAAAGAATCCAACAGCACCCCAAAGCAGCCAGCGAAGGTAGTAGTAAAACAAAAACGAAAGTGTGGAGAGGAAAAAAGTTGCTGAAAAACTAAAAAACATTATGCAAACAGTATAAAATGTAAGGGACAATCTTTGAGCCTATGCTTGAGGATCCATTTAAGGATGCAAGGGAGATCAAAAGAAATGGATGTCATGAAATATAATCATGTCATTCGACGACTACGTGAAATTTGTTTGCTTTTAACAGGTTTAGTTTACCATGTTTTGTTTTTGACAGTCATAATATTCAAGCTCTTGATTAGAGCACAAGTTGAGCTGTCAAGTTTAGAGCGTCTGCGTTTCGCCTATATGACCTCTTTCTTTCTTTCTTTCTTTCTTTCTTTCTTTTTTTTTCTTTCTTTCTGTCCTTTCATCCCACACCACTGTGCTGATCATCATCATCATCATCTCATCATCATCATCATCATCATCATCATTATGTCCATTATTGTTATTGCTGTTATTTTTTATTATTATTATTATTATTGTTGTTGTTGTTGTTTCTGCTGGTGCTGGTGCTGCTGCTGTTCTTATCGTTTTACAATTTTTTTTTTTGTTTTGTTTTTTTGCTTATGGCTGCTAGTTTTTGTAATCAAGGGTCACAGCGAAAACATAAGTAGAGGAATGGGTTGAGCGGGCGCGCGGCCTGGTCTGAGCTGTTTCCAGGATGTCATAAATGCAGATATATTGTTATGTGGCTGGTCCGTACATTTTGTAGAT
>CM065717.1:25746759-25752844 GCA_033310375.1 Conus canariensis | reverse complement strand
TTTTTTCCCTTTTTTTTCTTCTTCTCCTCTCTCCTTTCTCCATTTTTTTCTTTCCTCTCTCCTTTCCCCTATTTTCTTTTCCTCCTCCTTTCTCCTATTCTTCTCCCTCTCCTTTCTCCATTTTTTCTTCTCCTCTCTCCTTTCTCCTATTTCTTCTCCTCTCTCCTTTCTCCTATTTCTTCTTCTCCTCTCTCCTTTCTCCTTTTTCTTCTTCCTCTTCCTTTCTCCTATTTCTTCTTCTCCCTCTCCTTTCTCCTATTTCTTCTTCCCTCTCTCCTTTTCTCCTATTTCTTCTTCTCCTCTCTCCTTTCTCCTATTTCTTCTCCTCTCTCCTTTCTCCTATTTTTTTCTTCTCCTCTCTCCTTTCTCCAAATTTTTCTCCTCTCTCCTTTCTCCTATTTCTTCTTCTCCTCTCTCCTTTCTCCTATTTCTTCTTCTCCTCTCTCCTTTCTCCTATTTCTTCTTCTCCTCTCTCCTTTCTCCTATTTCTTCTTCTCCTCTCTCCTTTCTCCTATTTCTTCTTCTCCCTCTCTCCTTTCTCCTATTTCTTCTTCTCCTCTCTCCTTTCTCCTATTTTTTCTTCTCCTCTCTCCTTTCTCCACTTTCAGTAGGAATTTTTCCCCCAGCTCCTGGAAATGCCGTGTTTAGTGATTTCTACATTTGCGTCCGTCACTTTCTTTTTAAACTGATTACTGTTGTTGTTGTTGTTGTTGTTTTCGTTTGCTGTCCCTCCATTGTTTTTCCTGCCTTTGTGTACAACCACTTGCCTTTCCCTTCTTGTTCCAATTGATATCACAGTTCAGGTGATGGCCTAATAACTTGAGTGGGGATTTACAAAAACACACACACACACACAACACCCACACACCACACACACACACACACACACACACACACATTTAGTGCTTTTTAAAGTTTTGGATTCAGTTATTTGATGGTTTTGTGTGTGTGTGTGTGTGTGTGTGTTTGTGTGTGTGTGTTGTGTGTGTGTGTTTTGTGTGTGTGTGTGTGTTTATCAGGGCCCAATTGCATTATACATACCTACGACGCCCAAAACAATACCCAACTGTTCGCATGCATACACCCAAAAACATCACATGCACACACACATAACACTTACATACTGTCTAAGATCACTATTAGGTGGATAGACGTTAAATTAAAGAACGAACACACACATACACACACACACACACACACACACACACACACACACACACACACACACACACACACACACACACTCACACACACACACACACACACACACACACACACACACACACACACGCGCGCGCGCGCGCGCGCGCGCGCGCGCGCGCGCGCGCACGCACGCACGAAGGCTCACCCTACCAATCAGACAACGTTAGTATTTTTGGTGCTCGTGACTAGAACAAGGGCTGAACACAATTACAACATATTACCTTTTCAACTTCCAGCCGTTAGAGCCAATGTTTTCCTTGTTTAAGCTGAAGACTTCAGTGAAAAGAAGCTTAGTTAGGAATGGGACTGTTTTGCCTTCGTCTTTTTCTTCACCTCTGTTTTTTTCTTCTTCTTATATATGTATATATATATTCATCTTCACCACCACCACCACCCCTTTTTATTTATTAAGTTTCAAATCTTTGCCAAGTCATTACTAATAATGATGGAAGAATTGTTAACCTGCACTTGTTTTCCCCCACTACTTAACTGTTCAGCATTATACACACACACACACACACACACACACACACACACACACACACACACATATATATATATATATATATATACGATAAACAAATAAATTCCAAGGATAAATACCGCACCATTCCAGCAACTTACAGAGCAGCTTGGTGTTGCAATGATATATAT
Source organism: Conus canariensis (assembly GCA_033310375.1). Lineage (NCBI taxonomy): Eukaryota > Metazoa > Mollusca > Gastropoda > Neogastropoda > Conidae > Conus > Conus canariensis. Next base: position 25,750,987 of record CM065717.1, on the reverse strand, counting down.
ATATATATATATATATATATATTATATATATTTGTCGGGTCATGTGATTGGTCAAATTCTGTTAACTTCCTTGCCATTGGTAGAAAGAGTGGTCGGTATTCACCTGCTGGACTAGATGGTGAGGCTGTCATCACTGTTAAGCATCAGTAGTCATAGGATGGATTCAGAGATGGTAAAGCGACGTTAACAATGCATGTTAGAAGTCGGCATCTCTGCTGGATGTTTGAATGGGAATATAGAGAACTCCCCTCGCTGGGATGTCACCCCTCAGTATACTGCCCGCCATATTGCAAAACAAAATGGCGGACACGAAATATAAATCTCCACCTATTTTAACTAGTAACTGGGGTATATACGTAAACTTTGATTGTTCGAATGTTTTGGATGCAGGAAAGACATTCATGGAGATTCCGTCTTGGTGTGACAAACAGTAGAGACTTTCTTTCACATTTTGTGTGTTATTTTGCCAAAAATTACTGAGAAACCCGGTTGGATTCAGAGATGGCAGATAAAAAAAAGTGTCTAAAGCAGACCTTATCTAATGATATATATATATATATATATATATATATATATATATATGTAGAAAGAAACTCGTGGAGAGCGTGGCAGCAGAGAGTCCTCAGAAGAGAAGCCCCCTTCAAGCAAGTGTTTCGGCCCTTATCTCCTGACACTCTAGGGGGGTTGGGCCACACCCGGTTCATGACTCCGGATGTCCCTCTGCTGCCCCTTTTTTTTTTTTTTTTTTTTTTCCCATCTTGGGACGAGCCATGGCTGGGATTCGAACCCATGACCCTCTGGACATGCTCATGTTCCACTTAATGACTCGCGCTTTAACCACTGAGCCACAGGGACACCTGATATTTGTAGGGAAATTAAGCCTTATGAAGTTCACTTTTGTTCCTCCTTGACCAGATCCAGCTTGAACACCTCTCTGCCGCTTCTGCCATTGCTTTCAGGGCTCTGGTTTTTTCCTTCCCTGCAACTGAGAGCTGTTTCATGAGGCTGTATGCAGACGTTCCTACAAACCCCCTAGCTCCAATTTCTGCAGTGAGGACTTTGACCTGATAGCCTTCTCTTCTCAGGCTGTTTGCCAGATCAGCATACTTTTCAGTCTTGTAGATTTGAGCTGCCTCCATTCTGTTCTCATATGGCACCGTGAGCTCGATCATGATCAGCTGCTTGGTTGACTTAGAGTGGACTACTATGTCTGGTCTCATGCCACTCTTGCTGATGATCTCCGGGTGACTCTTCCATTCTGGCAGGTCTGCAGTGCACTCCCAGTCATCTGCCCCGTCCAGCAGACTCTGCCTGCATGTTTCGAGTGGCACTGTTGTTCTTGGCCATGATTTGCTGCCTCCTGCCGTGAAGAATGTTGCGGGTGCTTTTGGAGTCCTGATTTTCCCTTTTGTGATGTTGGTACTAGCCCAGACTACTTGTACAATCTCTTTGAGCACTTGGTTGTGCCTCCATGTGTACCTTCCTTGAGCCAGGGCTACTTTACATGAGCTTAGGACATGCTCCACTGTTTGTTTTTCATGGCAGAGGGGGCATGCAGGATCGTCTGTTTTCCCCCACTTCACCAGGTTTGCATTTGAGGGCAGAAGGTCATATGCGGATCTGAGAATGAAGCTGATCCTGAGAGGGGCCATGCGCCAAATGTCATTCCAAGTGAGACTTCTTTGGAGTACATTCTCCCACGTTGTCCATTGCCCTTGCTGGTTCTGCTGGACTGCTTTTTGGAGTCTTTTTTGGTCTTCTTCTTTTCTCATCTCCTGAATCATCATGTCTCTTTTGACTTTTCCTTTGGCCTTTGACCACCATTCAGTTTTGGTCACCCCCAGTCCTTGTCTGTTGGTCTGTGTGTGTCCTGTTATTTCTCTGATCTTGAGACTTTCTTTTGCAGAATCCATCGCCTCTTGAACTTTCCATTTTCTGCCTGTCTTCAGCTGGGGCTTGATTGCTTCTACCACCTTGTCTCCTGAGTCCTCCAGCATGCTTTGAAGTCTGATCTTCCCTGCTTTGTATTCCTCCAGGATGGATTTCAGTGGTAGTTTCAGCTTTGCTTGGCGACAGTACAGCGCTATGTCAGTCAGACAGGGTGGGACACCAAGCCATTTCCTTGTGAACTTGTTGATTTTGGCTTCCATTGCCTCCACTATGCTGGTGCAGATGTCGTATATCATAAGAGGCCATAGGAGCTTTGGTATCAGCATGAACTGCAGACACCAGACCTTGTATTTGCCAGGGAGCCCACACTGGTCAATGGTCTCCAAGCCTTCCTCCGCCATCTGCTTGGTTTCTTTTGCTCTTTGTGTGTCTTTCAGCGTATCATCATACCATCTTCCAAGGCTCTTGACTGGTTCTTCTGTGACTGTTGGAATGGCCTGGTTGGCAACACTGAAGACCACAGATCCGGCCACTTTTCCTTTCCTCAGTGAGAGACTCCGTGATTTCTTTGGCTTGAACTTCATTCTGGATGAGGCAACTATGTCGTCCAGCCTCTCCAGCACATGACGTGTCTCGTCTTCTCTGGATGAAATCACTGTAGTGTTATCCATGAAGGCCTTGAGAGGAGGCATCTTGTATCCATCGCCAAGGTCTGTTTGTCTCGCGTTGTTTGTTGCTGCTTTCAAGATGAGTTCCATTGCCAGCACGAACAGTACTGGAGAAATTGCACAGCCCATTGCAATACCCACTTCCAAGTTGATCCAGTCTGTTGTGTACTCCTTGGTAGAGAACCGCATTGAGAAGCCATTGAAGTACTTCTTGAGCATGTCGCGGATGTTCTTTGGCACATGGTACATCTCAAGAGCCAACTGTATCATCTCATGGGGCACAGATCCATATGCGTTTGCCAGATCAAGCCACACTACGTCCAGGTCTCTCTTTTCTGTTTTTGCTTTTTGGATTGCGTCCCAGATCATTGTGGCGTGTTCTACACAGCCAGCCACGCCTGGGATGCCACCTTTCTGGACTGACACATCCAAGTACTTGTTTTTCCATCAGGTACTTGGTCAGCCTTGCTGCCATGACAGAGAAGAAGATTTTCCCTTCGACGTTCAGTAGTGATATTGGCCTGAACTGGCTGATGTCACTTGAGTTTTGCTCTTTGGGGATGTACACACCATCTGCCGTCATCCACTGGCCGCTGATCTTCTGGTTTCTCCAAGCCGATCGCAGCAGCCTGTGGAGCCACTCCAGCACCTTGGGACATTTCTTGTAAAGCTGGTAAGGTATTCCGTTTGGCCCTGGTGATGATTTGGCTCTGGCTTTGTCGACCACCTTCTTGATTTCCGCCAACGTTGGAGGCTTGCCATTGAACTGTTCCTCAGGGTTGGTTGGCCACACCAGACCTTGAATGTCGAGTGGTGCTTTGCTCTGTGGGTCAGAGTATGTTTTCCTCAGATGCTGCTCAAGAACTCCTTTGTCCACACTTAGGGTCCCAGATTTTGGCTGCTCAAACAGTGTTCTGGCAAACTGGAAGGGGTCTCTGAAGAAGCGCTCTTGTGTCTTCTTCTTTTTGCTCTTCCTCTTCCTCGCAGATTCCGCTTTGCTGAGGGCGCTGTGTTTTTCTTTCAGGTCTTTCCACAGTTTTTCCAAGCCTTGTTTTTCAGCTGGCAGTGCGGTCTTCATTTGCATCTTGAGGTTTTTCTTTTGGACCTTGATCTTGTCCATCTTTTCTTGGCGTCTGGATTTCTTTGGAGGTGTTTTCTCTTTGGGTAGTTTTGCTCCATAGGCGTCTCTACATGTGGCATACACAATGTCCCCATATGTGGCTAGTTTGTGTTCCAGGGTGCTTTTCCCTATCAGTGCATCGAGTCTTTGGACGATTTTTGCATCCAGTTTCTCCCAATCTTCAGTTTCGTTTGCTCGTGGCAGGTTGAGTTTCAGGCGCCTGGCATCGAGGGCCTGTGCAAATTCCTCATCCGAACCAACAGCGTGGATGTCCTTGGCACTGTGGTTTAAATCCTGGCCTTGGTCTTCCGACGTCTTATCTGTTGATGCAGTGCGCTGCTGCTCATTCAGATGAGTCTTCACACATCCCATCTTTGTTCTGTGGATCTTCATGCCACGGGTGGTAGCGAAACGCTTTCCACAGACACATGGATATTCCATTTGGTCCATGTTCATAGTCCGTTTGGGATTTGCAGTCATGATTGGTTGAGCACCGATGGATTCATCATTCTCTCCCCCTTTCGGTGAATCCTGGGAGCATCTTTTCCTT
>CM065717.1:25731759-25736759 GCA_033310375.1 Conus canariensis | reverse complement strand
TAGGTTGGTTTCGACATTGTACATTGCACTGTCCAAACAGGACACTAGGTGGTCGCACTGTACATTGCACTGTCCAATAGGACACTAGGTGGTCGACACTGTACATTGCAACTGTCCAAATAGGACACTAGGTGGTCACATTGTACATTGCACTGTCCAAATAGGACACTAGGTGGTCGACACTGTACATTGCACTGTCCAAACAGGACACTAGGTGGTCGACACTGTACATTGCACTGTCCAAATAGGACACTAGGTGGTCGACACTGTACATTGCACTGTCCATATAGGACACTAGGTGGTCGACACTGTACATTGCACTGTCCAAATAGGACACTAGGTGGTCGACACTGTACATTGCACTGTCCAATAGGACACTAGGTGGTCGACACTGTACATTGCACTGTCCATATAGGACACTAGGTGGTCGACACTGTACATTGCACTGTCCAAATAGGACACTAGGTGGTCAACACTGTACATTGCACTGTCCATATAGGACACTAGGTGGTCGACACTGTACATTGCACTGTCCAAATAGGACACTAGGTGGTCGACACTGTACATTGCACTGTCCAATATAGGACACTAGGTGGTCGACACTGTACTTTGCACTGTCCAAATAGGACACTAGGTGGTCGACACTGTACATTGCACTGTCCAAATAGGACACTAGTGGTCGACACTGTACATTGCACTGTCCAAATAGGACACTGGGTGGTCGACACTGTACATTGCACTGTCCAAATAGGACACTAGGTGGTCGACACTGTACATGCACTGTCCAAACAGGACACTAGGTGGTCGACACTGTACATTGCACTGTCCAAAAGGACACTAGGTGGTCGACACTGACATTGCACTGTCCAACTAGGACACTAGGTGGTCGACACTGTACATTGCACTGTCCAAACAGAACACTAGGTGGTCGACACTGTACATTGGCACTGTCCAAACTAGGACACTAGGTGGTCGACACTGTACATTGCACTGTCCAAACAGGACACTAGGTGGTCGACACTGTACATGCACTGTCCAAATAGGACACTAGGTGGTCGACACTGTATATTGCACTGTCCAAATAGGACACTAGTGGTCGACACTGTACATTGCACTGTCCAACAGGACACTAGGGGGTCGACACTGTACATTGCACTGTCCAAATAGGACACTAGGTGGTCGACACTGTACATTGCACTGTCCAAATAGGACACTAGGTGGTCGACATGTACATTGCACTGTCCAAATAGGACACTAGGTGGTCAACTTGTACATTGCACTGTCCAAATAGGACACTAGATGGTCACATTGTACATTGCACTGTCCAAATAGGACACTAGGTGGTCGACACTGTACATTGCACTGTCCAAATAGGACACTAGGTGGTCGACATGTACATTGCACTGTCCAAACAGGACACTAGTGGTCGACACTGTACATTGCACTGTCCATATAGGACACTAGGTGGTCGACACTGTATATGGCACTGTCCAAATAGGACACTAGGTGGTCGACACTGTACATTGCACTGTCCATATAGGACACTAGGTGGTCGACACTGTACATTGCACTGTCCATATAGGACACTAGGTGGTCGACACTGTATATGGCACTGTCCAAATAGGACACTAGGTGGTCGACACTGTACATTGCACTGTCCATATAGGACACTAGATGGTCGACACTGTACATTGCACTGTCCATATAGGACACTAGATGGTCGACACTGTATATGGCACTGTCCAAATAGGACACTAGGTGGTCGACACTGTACATGGCACTGTCCAAACAGGACACTAGGTGGTCGACACTGTACATTGCACTGTCCATATAGGACACTAGGTGGTCGACACTGTACATTGCACTGTCCAAATAGGACACTAGGTGGTCAACACTGTACATTGCACTGTCCAAATAGGACACTAGGTGGTCAACACTGTACATTGCACTGTCCAAACAGGACACTAGGTGGTCGACACTGTACATTGCACTGTCCAAACAGGACACTAGGTGGTCGACACTGTACATTGCACTGTCCATATAGGACACTAGGTGGTCGACACTGTACATTGCACTGTCCAAACAGGACACTAGATGGTCGACACTGTACATTGCACTGTCCAAATAGGACACTAGGTGGTCGACACTGTACATTGCACTGTCCAAATAGGACACTAGGTGGTCAACATTGTACATTGCACTGTCCAAACAGGACACTAGGTGGTCGACACTGTACATTGCACTGTCCATATAGGACACTAGGTGGTCGACACTGTACATTGCACTGTCCAAATAGGACACTAGGTGGTCGACACTGTACATTGCACTGTCCAAATAGGACACTAGGTGGTCGACACTGTACATTGCACTGTCCAAACAGGACACTAGGTGGTCGACATGTACATTGCACTGTCCATATAGGACACTAGGTGGTCGACACTGTACATTGCACTGTCCAAATAGGACACTAGGTGGTCGACACTGTACATTGCACTGTCCAAATAGGACACTAGGTGGTCAACATTGTACATTGCACTGTCCATATAGGACACTAGGTGGTCGACACTGTACATTGCACTGTCCAAATAGGACACTAGGTGGTCAACATTGTACATTGCACTGTCCATATAGGACACTAGCTCTGCATTCTGCAATGTCTGTTTGCCCTTATTTCCTTTTGATACTTTTAAATGTGTATTTTTGTCTTGTCTTTTTTTTGTTGTTAAAGGTTTTTGTGTCTTTGTTTGTTTGTTTTAAGCCTGGAACTGAGAAAATAATGGCTGTGGCTGTCAGTGGGACCAGGACTTATCCGCCGTAAGGGTGTTAATAGTTAAGTTACCATTCATGAACTCTGTGTACTGTGTACACACACACACACACACACACACCCACACACACACACACACACACACACACACACACCACACAAAATTGTTCGGCATTATATATATATATATATATATATATATATATATATATTAAAGGATGTAACTTTTGTTCTATATATCTTTAAGGATGTAACTTTTGTTGTGGAAGTAATCTTTTTTCGCCCCCCCCCCCCCCCCTTTTTTTTTTTTTTTTTTTTTTTGAAGATGTAAGCCTTGTTTTCCCTCTGTGTTTGACAGCTCTGAAAAGGCCCCCTGTGATTGCAGACTATAGTAATAAGAAGAACTGTAAACTTGGCCATTTTCCAAACTTTGCTTGTTTGTTTGTTTGCTTCTAGGGACATGTCGTCAGCTTTCTACCCGGAGGCCCCAAGATATTACCACTTGTAGATATCAGCTCTGCAAAAACAACGTGATAGTACTGGATGAAGATATATCCGACTGTTTTTGAGTTATCTATCAAGTAAACCTATCCTCTCTCTCTCTCTCTCTCTCTCTCTCTCTCTCTCTCTCTCTCTCTCTCTCTCTCTCTCTCTCTCTCAATACGCGTGCTACAACTCTTATACAGACATATCCTGAACGGAGAAATACTTCGACGAAGTAACACACAAATGGCACCGGGATAATCTGGTAAGGTTTAGAACTGTTGTTGTTGTTGTTGTTGTTGTTGTTGTTGTTGTTGTTGTTGTCGTACCCTGGCTAAAAGACTCCAGGGATCATCGAACAGCCGAAGTACTTGAACACTATGGTACAAATGCATCAGCTAGGGATGAGAACATTACGTGTGTGACCGTTTTTGATTACCCCGGTGGGAAGCCACACTCCGACTTCGGGGGATTTTGGAGACTGATAATGTTATGCTAGGAGCTTGTCACAACTGAAGACAATCCCCACATAACTGTGCAGAGCATAACAACATTTTGATGTTAACTAGAACCCTAGAATTTTCTGCGAACAGAAGATGGTTTGATACAAATCTTTCTCTCATGTGTCCTTTATGTTCAAACGGTGTAGAAGACGAAGGCCTTTTCCTGTTTGACTGTAGGGAATATGAAGCTTTACCTTTGACATCAATCGTTTTTCAGCAGTATCAAACGAAAAGACATAACTTAGTTCGGATGATTTCATCAGCAGATGGAGAGACTATCAAATCGCTGGCGAAGTTTATCGCCGAAGAAAATCCCTTCCTCGTGAAGCAGTTTCTCGATTACGAATTAAAAAAAAAAAAAAAGCGGTGAACAATTCTAAGCTGATAATATTCAGTGTTACAAACTGTCTTTCTACCAACATATCTGACAATCTCGTGATTACCGTCGGATGATCCTTGATTATATTTTACTCTGATGTAGTACTGACCTATGTTTAGTCTGTGATGCAAGAAACTAGATTATTGTGACTGCAGATGGAATGCCGTAGTGCAGTTTAGTTTTTTTATTTTTGTGTGCCATTTCCAAGAACAGTGTTAATTGCCCCCCTTGGCATGAAGGGCAATGAAGCTATTGGCAATAAAAGTGTCAACATGTCAAAGTCTCTCTCTCTCTCTCTCTCTCTCTCTCTCTCTCTCTCTCTCACACACACACACACACACACACACACACACACACACACACACACACACACACACACACACACATCAGGGGTGATAAGAGCATCGGCTCATGTCTTGTCACCTACTGCCAACACAGCGTATTGCAAGCGTTCATTCGCGAGCAAAAGTACATACAATGTTATCGCAAGACTCTGCTAGACATTCATAAAAAAGGTAATGAACCTCCCAACACAGACGGAACCTGGTCGTTAACTGTCAGCCTACAAACAATACGTCAGACACGGAGCTGCTGGTTTCACGTACATAAACGGACAATGTGTCTTGCCACACACACATACGCACACATACACATACACACACACACACACGCGCACGCACACACACACACACACATACTAAAAGTCACGTACGCACGCACACACGCATGCACGCACACGCACACACACACAGACACACACACACACACACACACACACACACACACACACACACACACACACACAAGCGCGAGCGCGCGCGCGCGCATTTATGTAAAATGAATGTGGATGAAATGTGTGCGATTTGGT
>CM065717.1:25716759-25724259 GCA_033310375.1 Conus canariensis | reverse complement strand
GTGCGGTGCGGTGTGTGTGTGTGTGTGTGTGTGTGTGTGTGTGTGTGTGTGTGTGTGTGTGTGTGTGAATGGGTGGATAGCCGGCTAGGCGGGGAGGAGGTGGGGGGTGGGGGTGGGTGTTGTTACGGAAATGAGGTGAAGGTCTTTGTTGTCAGGCCAGATGTGTCAAGTCGTATTGCCTTCCGCTTGGCCGAAGAGGTGAGAGGCATTGCTGACAGGGATTAGACTTCTCCTGAGCAAGGATTAAGGCCGGGCTGGCAGTGGTGGTGGTGGTGGTGGGTGTCGTTTGGCCTGCCTCTGACCGCGTGCTGCCAACCACTGGTATGCCAGAAGTCCAAAGTGTCATCCGGATCGGCCAAACACTTGTCACGGCCTGTGTGTGTGTGTGTGTGTGTGTGTGTGTGTGTGTGTGTGTGTGTGTGTGTGTGTGTGTGTGTGAGTGTGTGTGTGTGTGTGTGTGTGTGTGTGTGTGTGTGTGTGTGTGTGTGTGTGTGTAAGTGTGTGTGTGTGTGTGTGTGTGCGTTGTGTGTGTGCGCGTGTGTTATGTGTGTATGTGTGTGTGTGTGTATGTTTGTGCATGCCTGTGCGCGCGTGTATGTGTGTATGTAAATGTGTGTGTACTTGTTGTGTGTGTGTGTGTGTGTGTGTGTGTGTGTGTGTGTGTGTGTGTGTGTGCTTGTGCGTGTGTGTGCGCGCGCGTATTTGCGTATGTAAATATGTGTGTGCTTGTGAGTGTGAGTATGTGTGCTTGTGTGTGCGCACGCGCGCGTGTGTGTATGTGCTTGTGTGTGTGTGTGTGTGAGGGAGAGAGAGAGAGTGAGAGACAGAGAGAGAGACAGAGACAGGGAGAGAACTTTTGGCCGTTCGTTTTCTTTTTTTCTGGTTCCATCTGACTGACTGCTGTTCAAAATCCAAAGTCCAAGGTACGAGAAGAAAATAAGTGCATGGGTTTAGTGCATGCATGGGTTTAGTGCATGGGTTTAGCGCACAGGATGTGTTTCATTCCTGAACGAACGTTTACGCTAAGAGATAAGGATTAGAAAATTTAACTCCGTTTCACACACGTGCCCCTTTTTACATTGATATCATGTGACACAATAAGTATGAGACGGGAAAATTCATTTTAAAAAAAAAAGAAAGAAAAAGAATTAAAAAAAAGAAAGGTCGAGGTCATTAAGGTCACCAAGGTAAAAGTGAACCAAGAAATCGTTCATAGATGATGATGATGATGATGATGATGACACCTGACGTGGCAATCGACCGAACAACATTCCCTGATGTGTCAGCTTTCATAGCATCGTGACTGGAAACCCAGATCACACGTGAAACGTAGTACGTGTGTGTGTGTGTGTGTGTGTGTGTGTGTGTGTGTGTGTGTGTGTGTGTGTGTGTGTTTATGTGTGTGTGTGTTGTGTGTGTGTGTGTGCGTGCGTGCGTGCGCACTCGCGTGTGCACCCGCACGTGTGTGTGTCTGTGTGTCTGTGTTTGCACGCGCGCGCGTCCGCACGTATGTGTGTTGCGCGTGCGCGTGTGTGTGTGTGTGTGCGCGTGCGCGCGCGTGCACGCTCGCAAGTGTGTGTGTGTGTGTGTGTGTGTGTGTGTGTGTGCGCGCGCGCGCGCGCGCGCTTGCGGGCGCCTGCACTTACGTATGTGTGTATTATTTGTTTTGTTTTCTTTTACATTCCTGACATTCATCGCACGCATGATCTGTCACCTGACGTACACATTGACCCCACCCGATCCCCCCCCCCCTCCCATCCCCATCTCTGACCTCCTTCCCCGTCCAACGTAAAGCTGATGAATATCCAGCGGTTTAGTGTGTCGGTAGTGATGTCTGGCATAAAAGAACTGAACAGATCATGAAAGAGAGCCTAGAGCACAAACCGTGTCGGGTAGTCTGGGACCGGAATGGAACCCCAGAGTGGCATCACCATTCCCCTTATTTTCGTACGGCTCATCACTCATCAATAATGGGGGCGGGGGGGGGGGGGGGAGGGGGGAGGGAGGGAGAGGGAGTGAGGGGGGTAGGAGGAGGAGGAGGAGGGGGGGGGGGTGTTCTCGATTTCTGTAGCCCTTCACGACCTGCTCACATGGTGGACCTCGATTTTGGTGTCCTCTCTACGTCCGTGCTCCTGACAATCATTCACTGCTGGGGTTCAATCATTCACTGCTGGGGTTCAATCATTCACACTGAGGTACAGTCATTCACACTATAGGGTTTAACCATTCACACTAGGGTGCAGTCATACACGCTGAGGTTCAGTCACTCACTCTGGGGTTCAACCATTCACGCTAGGGCTCAATCATTCACACTGGGTTTCAATCATTCACACTGGGGTTCAATCAACCACTCTGTGCTTCAATCATTCACACTGGGTTTCAATCAATCACACTGGGGTGCAATCATTAACGCTGGGGTGCAATCATTGACACTGGGGTTCAGTCGTTCACACTAAGGTTCGATCATTCATACTGTAGTTCAATCATTCACACTTGGGTTCAATCATTCATGCCGGGCTTCAATTGTTCACGCTTAGGTTCAGGCATTCACGCTGGGGTTCAATCATTCACGCTAAGGTTCAATTATTCACGCTGGTATTCAATCATTCACGCTGGGATTCAATCATTCATACTGTACTTCAATTATTCACACTTGGGTTCAATCATTCACGCCAGGCTTCAATCATTCACGCTGGGGTTCAATCATTCACGCTGGGGTTCAGTCATTCACACTGGGGTTCAATTATTCACACTGTACTTCAATCACTCACGCCGGGGTTCAATCATTCACGCCGGGGTTCAATCATTCACGCTGGGGTTCAGTCATTCACGCTGGGGTTCAATCATTCAGACTGGGGTTTAATCCATCATACTGGGTTTCAATCATTCACACTGGGGTGCAATCATTCATGCTGGCGTGCGATCATTCACACTGGGGTTCAATCATTCACGATGCGGTTCAATCATTCACGTTGTGGTTCAATCATTCAGGCTGGGGTTCAGTCGCTCACACTAGGGTTCAATCACTCACACTGGGTTTCAATCATTCACACTGGGTTTGAATCAATCACACTGGGGTGCAATCAATCACACAGGGTTTCAGTCATTCACACTCTCATTCAGTCACAATGGGTTTCAATCAATCACACTGGGGTGCAATCTTTCACGCTGGGGTGCAATAATTCACACTGGGGTTCAATCATTCACACTGGGGTGCAATCATTCACGCTTGGGTTTAATAATTCACGTTGTGATTCAATTATTCAGACTTGGGTTTAGTCGCTTACACTAGGGTTCAATCACTCACACTGGGGTTCAATCATTCACGTTACGGCTCAATCATTCACGTAGGCTTAAATCATTCACGCTGGGGTTCAATCATTTACGCTGGGATTCAATCATTGACACTGGATTTCAGTCATTTATACTATTGTTCAATCATTTATACTGTAGTTCAATCATTCACACTTGAGTTCAATCATTCACACTAGAGTTCAATCACTCACGCCGAGAATTCACGCTAAGGTTCAATCATTCACGCTGGGGTTCAGTCATTCACGCTAAGGTTCAATCATTCACGCTGGGGTTCAACCATTCACACTGGGGATCAATCATTCAGCCAGGGTTCAGTCATTCACGCTAAGGTTCAATCATTCACGCTGGGGTTCAGTCATTCACACTAGGGTTCAGTCATTCACGCTGAGTTTCAATCATTCACGCTGGGGTTGAATCATTCACAATGGGGCGCAATCATTCACGCTGGGGTTCAATCATTCACACTGGGGTTCAATCATTCAGGCTGGAGTTCAGTCTATTGCACTAGGGTTAAATCACTCACACTGGGGTTCAATCATTCAGGCTAGGGCTCAATCATTCACGATGGGGTTTAATCATTCAAGCTAGGGCTCAATCATTCACGCTGGGATTCAATAATTCACCCTGGGGTTCTACATTCACACTAGGGTTCGATCATTCATAATGTAGTTCAATCATTCACATTATGGTCCAATCATTCACGCCGGCTTCAGTCATTCACGCTGGGGTTCAATCATTCAGACTAGGGTTCAATCGTTCACACAAAGGTTCAATCATTCACCCTGGGGTTCAATCATTCACACCAGGATTCAATCATTCACGCTAGGGTTCAGTCATTCACGCTGGGGTTCAGTCATTCAGGCCGGGGTTCAATCACTCACGCTGGCTCTGGCACTATACAGTAGTCATCCTCGTTCAGGGGGTTTAGCTGGTGGCGTCTAGCTTGATGCTGGGTCAGAGCTGATGTCGCTGAACGCTTTATTGAAGGCACTCTGCCGCGGGGCAGGAGCTACGGGGAAAAAATCCATCAGGGTTTGTTTGTTTGTTTGTTTGTTTGTTTGTTTGTTTTTTGTTTTGTTTTTTGTTTTTTGTTTTTTGTTGTTTTTTTTTTGTTTTTTTTTGGGGGGGAGTAAGCGTTGTGCATGGGCGTCAGATTTCCGCTCCATTCAAATGACTACCAGTCAAATCAAAGCGCATGGTACACACACACACACACACACACACACACACACACACACACACACACACACACACACACACACACACACACACCACACTCACACACACACACACACCTCCTCCTCCTCCTTCTTCTTCTTCCCCCTTCCCACCTCATCTCTCCCCCCCCCCCCCACCCTACCCCTCCCCACACTCTTCTCCACCAGGAAATGATCACAGTGATCGCTATATAATCATGGAGACTCGGCAATTTCGGTGTAACGTTCCGCCACCCCACACCCCACGCCTGAAACCACTTCCATGTGGTGTTGGAGGCGGGCACGTGACCCACGCACCCCCTTCCCACATTGTGACTAATCGGCCCCGTGTGGCGAATTGATCCACCCTTTGTGAGGTTGAAATGGGCCTGTCCCTGTACGGCCAGCCACACTGATCCACCCTTTGTGAGGTTGAAATGGGCCTGTCCCTGTACGGCCAGCCACACTGATCCACCCTTTGTGAGGTTGAAATGGGCCTGTCCCTGTACGGCCAGCCACACTGATCCACCCTTTGTGAGGTTGAAATGGGCCTGTCCCTGTACGGCCAGCCACACTGATCCACCCTTTGTGAGGTTGAAATGGGCCTATCCCTGTACGGCCAACTACACGCCACAGTTAGGATTTTGCTCTAGATCATGATATCATCCATGTAACCGTTTTGAGGTGTGGCATATAGTTGAGCCAAAAATTGAGATTGAACAGAAAAGAGACCAAATACCCCCCTCCCCCCCCCCCCCCCACACACACACACACACACATACACCCCAATCATTTCATTTGTAGTTAGGGCTTTCTCCTGATGAAATTATTCAAATCTAGAAATACATGAGCTACCGCTTGCCTGACAGGCCTTCGCACTCGCCCGTGAACCTATCTTTGCGCCAGGTGGGTTTTCCCCCAAATTAATAGTCCCCTTCCTTTCATTTTAATCTGTCTGCTTGGAACCACCTGGCTTGTACCTTAATGGGCATATGAAAGAAAAGAAGGTAACTCAACTTTCAGACACGATCAAAAAAATTATCAACACAATCTAAGCGTGACTGCCTATGAATACTCGACATCTTAAGCAAGGCCTTTGCGCATCAATTTTTGGCGTGCAGCCATATCACTTCATGGAGTGTTTCTGGACCATGCCAAAAGCCCCTCACGTCCAGAAAATCCCTCTTCCCCTACCCCTCCTCCCACTCCCCTTCCTCCCACAGATTTTGGGAGCAATGAACTTTGATTGGCACGTTTTGGCATTTGGGTTAATTCAAGATCTTGGGCATCAAATGGTCAGACTTTATACCAAATGAAGAGGTCAGGGAGAGTTCCAAACAGCTCCCCGTGTCAACCATCTTCTGCAGACGGCGCCTCTGCTGGCTGGGTCATGTCCTGAGATTACCCTCATCAAGACCTGCAAACCAGGCCATTAAATGGACCCCAGCAGGCCAGAGAAAAAGAGGACGACCCAGGATGAGCTGGCGACAGACAGTGAAGAGAGACCTCAGACTCGTTGATAGAGGATGAGGTGACATCAGCAGACTGGCTGAGGACCGTGCACAGTGGAGCGACTTGACTGCCTCATGCATCGCAAGATGCGGGAGCATCTAAATCTAAGTGTAAGTCAATTTGAGAATGTTGGAGGACGGGAAGGAGACCTGAACAAAGTGGGGAAAGGGAAGGGGTAGGCCTGGAAATATTGCCCGGGAGATGCTGCCGTTGTTGCTTTAGTTCCCTGGCTAAAAGACTCCAGGGATCATCCGAACAGCCGAAGCACTTGACCTCTATGGTACAAATGCATCAGCTATGGATGAGAACATTCCGCGTGTGACCGATTTTGATTACCCCGCCACGAGAGCATGCCACGACTTGGTGGGATTTTTGAAGACTGATAATGTTGTGCTAGGAGCTTGTCACAACTGAAGACAATCCCCGCATGACTATACAGAGCATAACAACATTTTGATGTAGCCTCGGTGTTCTAGCCTATGTCAACTGGCCTGACACAGCATAACAACATGTTGATGTAGCCTTGGTGTTCTTCTAGCCTATATCAATTAGTCTGACGCAGCCTTAAGCCAAGGCGGATCCCTGGGAGATGAGTTTGGGCACGTGTCCTTTCTCACCATTGCAGCAGCCATTTCAGGCGTGGAGACCGTGATTACGGAACCTCAGTATACACCACAGTTATACAGACCTGTTGTTTTTTTTCCTTTTCTTTACACCAGTCAACAGAATGAAGGTTGCTGGTTACCTCCCTTCTCCTTTTTCTCTACCGCTTACCCTCTCCTGCTTCGTCTTCCCCACTTCGTTGCCCGGCTTACCGACCGTGCCCCCGTGTCTGTCTACACCGGGTGTATTGTACCGACCGTGCCCCCGTGTCTGTCCACACCGGGTGTATTGTACCGACCGTGCCCCCGTGTCTGTCCACACCGGGTGTATTGTACCGACCGTGCCCCCGTGTCTGTCCACACCGGGTGTATTGTACCGACCGTGCCCCCGTGTCTGTCCACACCGGGTGTATTGTACCGACCGTGCCCCCGTGTCTGTCCACACCGGGTGTATTGTACCGACCGTGCCCCCGTGTCTGTCCACACCGGGTGTATTGTACCGACCGTGCCCCTGTGTCTGTCCACACCGGGTGTATTGTACCGACCGTGCCCCCGTGTCTGTCCACACCGGGTGTATTGTACCGACCGTGCCCCTGTGTCTGTCCACACCGGGTGTATTGTACCGACCGTGCCCCTGTGTCTGTCCACACCGGGTGTATTGTACCGACCGTGCCCCTGTGTCTGTCCACACCGGGTGTATTGTACCGACCGTGCCCCCGTGTCTGTCCACACCGGGTGTATTGTACCGACCGTGCCCCCGTGTCTGTCCACACCGGGTGTATTGTACCGACCGTGCCCCTGTGTCTGTCCACACCGGGTGTATTGTACCGACCGTGCCCCCGTGTCTGTCCACACCGGGTGTATTGTACCGACCG
>CM065717.1:25691759-25699259 GCA_033310375.1 Conus canariensis | reverse complement strand
TATGGCTAAATAGAGGACGGGAGAAGGGTAGAGCTGTGGGGGAAAGTCAGGAATGGATGAGGGGGGGGGGGTAGGGGGTGGGTGTGCGAGAGGAGTGGAGAGGGAGAGATGGAGAGAGATGGGGAGAGGGAGGGAGGAGGACGGGTGAAGGCCACGCATGGGTAGGGGGAAGGGAGGGAGAGAGGGTGGTGAGCCCAGAGATGGGTAGAGGGAGGGAGGAGAAGGAAGAGGAGGAGGAGGGAGGTGGAGGCCAGGTAAACGAAGAGAGAGAGAGAGAGAGAGAGAGAGAGAGAGAGAGAGAGAGAGAGAGAGACAGACAGAGACAGAGACAGAGACAGAGAGAAGGAAAAAGTGAATGAAGAATTATTCGTGATGATGACTGATGACAGTGTTCATTACGCTGGGTGTGGAGATTAATTAACAGGACAATGACCTTATCGTGACCTGGTGTGGCCTTGTTTCCCAAGACAATCCTTTGTGCGCATGCCCATACGCTCGCGAGCGCGCGCGCGCGCGCGCGCGTGTGTGTGTGTGTGTGTGTGTTGACTAGTTGAGAGCAGGCAGTGTCGCTAAGAAGGCTCTTCACATGATAAGGGAAACGCGCGTTCAGAACTATTATTCGTTTCGTTCTCCCTGTTTTGTCGCATTATGTCCATTTTGATTCAGACAGAGGCAAACTATTCAGTTCCAAATTACGTGTGTGTATGTATGTATATATGTACGTACGTACGTACATCCGTACGTTCGTCCGTACGTGTGTGAGTGAGTGAGTGAGTGAGTGAGCGAGTGAGCGTGGTGTGTGTGTATGTGTGTGTGTGTGTGTGCGTGCGTGCGCGCGCGCACGCGCGTGTTTGTGTATGTGTCCGCGTGTGTGCGTGCGTGCGTGTGTGCGTGCGTGCGTGCATGTGTGAACCTGCGCGCGCGTGTGCGTGTGTCCGTGTGTGTGTGTGTGTGTTGTGTGTGCGTGAGCGCGCAAGCAACATAACATAATTCACACAAACAAATGCATTACATAACTGGCCCTGTATTTTTTCAACAGCTTTCTTTTATTTCTCTGTTCAGAAACGATGTGCTCCACGACATTAATGTGACGTTTCCGATGTTTGCGCTAGACGCACGCGCGCCGCACTGGGGGAAAAAAAAAAGGGGGGGGGGGGGGGGGGCATGTAGCGTCAACGTCATCAGGTGTGTAGTCAATGTGCAATGAGTGTGGTTCCATGCTGTTTTCTATTCTGTAAAGGGGGGAGGGGAGGGCGCCCGGGGGTGGGGGTGGGGAGAAAAAAGGGGGGGGTGGGGGGGGGGACTAAAATCGACATTGAGTTGTAAGGTTACTGTGTCGTGTCGTGTTGTGTCCGTCGTCCGCTTGGAGTTGAGTCCTGACGGCTAACCCACCTGTCTCCCCAAATTTCCGTCCAGTCGGCTTCCGGCCTCGGATGGAGGAGGAGTGTGGGAAGAGGGGCTGCTGGAGGGAGGGACGGATAGAGGAGAGGGTTTTGGGGGCGGGGGGGGGGGAGATTCAGGGGTGTCATGGGTGGTAGACTGGAGGGAGAGATGGGCAGCGCATTACTGGCGGAAAAGGAAAGGAAAGCCTGCGTCTTGATTGATACGATGCCGCGCGCTTTCTCAGCTCTTTTCTGTTTATAGATCATCCATAACTGTTCACACACGCACGATATGAAATCTGAATATCAAATCGGTATCAATAGCTTCAAATCGGCATCAATAGCTTCAAATCGGCATCAATAGCTTCAATCTGCTGAGGGGGAGTCGAGCAAACATCAAAAATCCGTTCATCAGATCTTGAGCAGAAGAGGGCACGAGACAAAACAAACAAACAACCAAACAACCAAACAACCACCAAACAACCACACTCCAGTGCGTGCAATGTCTGCTCTACAGTCCCCAAAATGATGGTCAGCAGGATGTACACTGAAAACAGTACGCCGAGCTGATAAGTAGGATGAGGGAGAGAGAGAGAGATAGTGTGTGTGTGTGTGGGAGGGGGGGGGGGGGACAAGTGCGGGGTAAACAATCTCCTCATCATGATGACATTGACTAGCACGAATTTTTATATACCAATAACAAAGAGCGCGGTTGGGAGGTTGGGGGAGGGTAAGACAATAAAGAAAGAGGGTGCAAGGCGTAAATAGTGATCTCTTCACTGGCAGCATACGAGGACCGCCCAACACTGTCGTAGGGGGGAGAAACCGTGTGTTTTAGCTGTCTAGACATCATTTTCGTCTCCCGGGAGAACCTCATCAGTCGAACCGGGCCTCAGTTGTCTCACTCTAATCTGGCATAGTATCTCGTGATACATACACCAATCATTCTCTGGTATTCTCTCCACCACTGGGAGAAAAAAAAAATTCAAGGTCGCCAACGAAAAAAAACAACATACAAACAAAAAAAAAAAAACATACAAACAACAAAAAACAACATACAACAACAACAAAACAACGTTAGTACGTAATGGAAAGAAATGATCGTAAAGATGTGGCAGAAAAAAGAACATTAGTAAAGAATAGAAAATGAAATCAGCCTACGCTTGAAGATTCTCCCAAAAGATGCAAGGGAGTTCAAAAAGATGCCGAGAAACTGAGCAGCCAGCTCGGACTGTTTGATGACGTTGTCAGTCAGAAGTGAGCTGAGCCACGGCAGAGACGTGCAGAGTAGCCTCCACTTTGATCTCTTGATGAAGGCCGTCTCCCTGTGACTGGGGAACCGAACAATAATAATGCGCTGAACAAACCAGTGGTGGGAAACAGGTGGTGGCTAACAGTTCCTCATGACTTGTCAAATAGCTGAGAGAGAGAGAGAGAGAGAGAGAGAGAGAGAGAGAGGGAGGGGGGAGACAGAGAGAGAGAGAGAGACAGAGACACAGAGAGAGAGGGAGAGACAGAGACAGAAAGAGAGAGACACACAGAGAGAGACAGACAGACAGAGAAAAAGAGACAGAGAGAGACAGAGAGGAGAGACAGACAAACAAACGGACAGACAGGCAAAGACAGGGTGGAGGGGGGGGGCGAGGAGGGGGGGGGGATTACATTGTAAATATTAAACTTTTCATTGCCA
Source organism: Conus canariensis (assembly GCA_033310375.1). Taxonomy (NCBI): domain Eukaryota; kingdom Metazoa; phylum Mollusca; class Gastropoda; order Neogastropoda; family Conidae; genus Conus; species Conus canariensis. Next base: position 25,696,187 of record CM065717.1, on the reverse strand, counting down.
ACAAATCGAGGTCATTCTATTTTCTGTACACAACCATTTATATCATTTGTACAGTCGACTTTCATCCGCTGAGCGAGTGAGTGAGTGTGTGTGTGTGTGTGTGTGTGTGTGTGTGTGTGTGTGTGTGTGTGTGTGTGTGTGTGTGTGTGTGTGCGTGCGTGCACGTGTGTGCAAGCGTGCGTCCGTCCGTCCGTGTGCATGTGCGTGAGTGCGTCGTGCGTGTGCGTGCGTGCGCGCGCGCGCGCGCGCGTGTGTGTGTGTTGGATACGGACATTCGCACAAAAACTCCAGGAATAAGCATTAATTAAACAAACCTACTTTCTGTCCCAATATTTCCTTCCGTCTAGAGTTCCTCTTTCTCAGAGATGAAACAAAAAGTCAGTGTCTTCTTCTTCATGACCGCTGGGGCAGTGAAACATCAGAGATTCAGAGATTATCAGAGATATTAGAAGGCACAGGAATGTGCAAGACGGAGCCCATCCCACTCCATCCACCGCCTCGACCTTCCCTGGTATGAATCAGGCACCAATTGACGGCCGGGTGGACAGAGAGGTTTTCAGGCCGTCAATCTGTGACCCTATGAGAGGGTCGAACTCGCGGCCGCCAGTTCTACAACCGAACGCTCTACGCATCTGACCATGGGGCCATCTATACTCGTTGATCCATGCTTCATCTATATAACCACCTCTCTGTCTGTCTTTCTTGTGTGTGTGTGTGTGTGTGTGTGTGTGTGTGTGTGTGTGTGTTGTGTGTGCACCCTTGTTGTGTGTGTGTGTGCGCGCGCGCGCGCGCGCACGCTTGTGTGTGTGTGTGTGCGTGTGTGTGTGTGTGTGTGTGTGTGTGTGCGCGCGCGCACGCTTGTGTGTGTGTGCGTGCGTGTGTGTGTGTGTGCGTGTGTGTGCGCGTGTATGTGCGCGCGTGTGTGTGCGTGTGTGTGCGCGTGTGTGTGCGTGCGTGCGTGCGTGCGTGTGTGTGTGTGTGTGTGTGTGTGTGTGTGTGTGTGTGTGTGTGTGTGTATCTGTCCATCTATGTATATGTCTATTTATCTATCATCTTCCCGTCTCACATATCCATCTACATAAACTAACCCTGATACGACCCTTCGGGCTCAGCTGGGGGGTAAACAAGATGAATTCAATCTGTTTCTCTGTGTTACACCCACTTTTGTTGTTTGTTGTTATTGTTGCTGCAGCTGTTGTTGTTGTTGTTGTTGTCGTTGCTGCAGCTGTTGCTGTTGTTGTTGTTGTTGTTGTCGTTGCTGCAGCTGTTGCTGTTGTTGTTGTTGTTGTTGTCGTTGCTGCAGCTGTTGCTGTTGGTTGTTGTTGTTGTTGTCGTTGCTGCAGCTGTTGCTGTTGTTGTTGTTGTTGTGTTGTCGTTGCTGCAGCTGTTGCTGTTGTTGTTGTTGTTGTTGTTGTTGTCGTTGCTGCAGCTGTTGCTGTTGTTGTTGTTGTTTTACCGCCGCCCTGTTTACTGTGTACATCCCCATCAGGTCTGACATGATCTCACATCACCGGGCGACGACGTGAAGCTGCTGAACCCAGCCCCCCTCCCCCCTCCCCCAACCCTCCCCCCTCACCCCACCCCCCCCCCCCCCCCCCCCCCATGTCGGTTCATGATCGTCCGTCCCACTCCAAGCAAAGGCAATCAATCATCTGCTGGTAATCGGATGGGTGTAGATGACCTGGGTGTGTGAGAGTAGTAGGTAGTATAGGAGTGAGGTGTAAGGAGGAGTAGGTAGTATAAGGTAGCATAGGAGGTAGTATAGGTAGTATAGGAGGTAGTATAGGTAGTATAGGAGTAGTATAGGAGGTAGTAATAGGAGGTAGTATAGGAGGTAGTATAGGTAGTATAGGAGGTAGTATAGGAGGTAGAGTAAGGAGGTATAGGAGGTAGTATAGGTAGTATAGGAGGTAGTATAGGTAGTATAGGAGGTAGTATAGGAGGTAGTATAGGAGTATAGGAGGTAGTATAGGTAGTATAGGAGGTAGTATAGGAGTATAGAGGTAGTATAGGAGGTAGTATAGGTAGTATAGGAGGTAGTATAGGTAGTATAGGAGGTATAGGTAGTATAGGAGGTGAAAGGTATATAGGTAGTATAGGAGGTTAGTATAGGTAGTATAGGAGGTAGTATAGGAAGGTTAGTAATAGGAGGTAGTATAGGTAGTATAGAGGTAGTAGGTAGTATAGAGGTAGAGGTAGTATAGGAGGTAGTATAGGAGGTAGTATAGGTAGTGATGGGAAAGGTAGTATAGGAGGTAGTATAGGCGAGTGATGGGAACAGGGAGATGGGGAGGATGGGTTAAGTTTTTGTCTGTGAGTAGACTGACTGTCCACAAACACACATACACACACGAGCGCGCGCGCGTGCGCGCCCACGTTGCACACGCACACACATGCACGCGCGCGCACACACGCATACACGCACGCGCACATGCATGCACACAGACACACATGCACACGCGCACGCGCGCGCGCGCCGCACACACACAACACACACACGCACGCACACACATGCAAATGAAGCGCGCGCGCGCGCGCCACACACACACACACACACACACACACAACACGTGCGCGCGCGCAAATGGAGCACACACACACATACTGTCTCTCTGTCTCTTTCTCTTTCTTTCTCTCTCTTTCTCTCTCCTCTCTCTCTCTCTCTCTCTCTCTTCTCTCTTTTTGCCTGATTTTTGTTTTTGATCACCCCTGTCCCCCACGCCTCCATTCTCCTTTTCCATCTCCCCGCCATCCCTCTTTTTGTGTTTGTATTATGGCCTATGGCTGATGTACAATAAACACTCGGACTCGGACTCTCTCTCTCTCTCTCTCTCTCTCTCTCTCTCTCTCTCTCTCTCTCTCTCTCTCTCTCTCACAGGGAGAGAGGTTATCAGATATCCGGAATAGATTATCACAAAATAAGGGGGGGGGGGGGGGGGGGGGACAGAGAGAGTGCGTGCGCCTCATTTGTGTGTGTGTGTGTGTGTGTGTGTGTGTGTGTGTGTGTGTGTGTGTGGTGTGTGTGTGTGTGTGTGTGTGTGTGAGTGTGTGTGTGTGTTTTGGTGTGTGTGTGTGTGTGTGAGAGAGAGAGAGAGAGAGAGAGAGAGAGAGAGGTTATCACAAATCAGGAATGGGACCACAGACAACAACAACAACAACAACAACAGCAACAACAACAACAACAACAACAACAACAACAACAACACAACAACAACAACCAGACAATACACACGAACAGAAACAAGTACGTCCCCTGCGTGGGACGACACAAACGGTGCACCAACACCACACACACCGCACAGACCGAAAAACAAAAAGAAAACAACAAAGAAAACAAAAGAAAGAACAAAGAAAAAAAAAGGAAGATGACGGTAAACAAGGGAAGAAGGGGGAATGAGAAGGGGGGGGGGGGGCGGGGGGGGGGGACAGGAAGAGGATACAACGGAAAGAATGACTAGGGGAAGGAAATGGAAGAGAGAGAGAGAGAGAGAGAGAGAGAGAGAGAAGACAGACAGACAGACAGACAGACAGACAGACAGAGACAGAGACTGAGAGAGAGAGAGAGACAGAGAGAGAGAGAGAGACGGTGTGGAGGGGGGAGGGGGAAGGGCTGAGAAAGGAAGGAAGGAAGGCGGCAGAGAGAGAGAGAGAGAGAGAGAGAGAGAGAGAGAGGAAGAGAGGGAAAAGAGGGAGGGAAGGGGATGAGACTGGAGTGAGAGGAGGAGCAGGGGTGAGTGGGGTGGGGGGGGGGGTGGTAGTAGGGAGGAGAGGAAGAAGTGTGTCAGTGATCACGCGAGGCGCGAGTGAACAGGCGGGCTGGTTGGCTGGTTGGCGGATTGGCACGAGTTGTGTTTTTGACCTTGAAATAGCGGCAGCCCTCCATAGCGTCACAGCTGACTAGCCTGGCAAAGCGCCATCCATATTCCCCCATAGCCGCCGCCAACTTGGCTTCAGCGCTTTTTTTTTTCTTCTTTTTTTTTTTTTTTGTCTTTTGTCTTTTCTTTTCTTCTTTTTTTTTTGTCCCTGCTCGCTTTCTCTTCTTTTCTGCTTGGAAGGGGGAGAGGGTGGAGGAGGCAAGTGGTGATGGGCCTGGTTAAAAAGGGAGGTTAAACAAAAAAACAAAAACAAAAAAAGAAAAAAGAGTTCTGCGATGGTACAGTGGTACGAACTACTGTCGTCTACAATCGTGTCCCCCGCGCGCGCGACCCGAGCTGCATGCTTCGGGTTGGTTTGTCTGTCTGTCTGTCGGGTTGGTTGTCTGTCTGTCTGTCGGGTTGTGCGTCTGTCTGTCCAAGTAAACTCCCTCACACACACCCCCCCTCCGTCCTCTCCCCCACCAGCCCCCTTTTCCCACCATTATGGCGACCATAATATATACGCAGTTATGTTTATGTGAATGCGTGTATGCTTATGTGTGTACTGTGTCGA
>CM065717.1:25666759-25681759 GCA_033310375.1 Conus canariensis | reverse complement strand
CTTGATTTCCTTATTTCAGTTGTTTCTAACTTTCCACACTCGTTTCTCCTCCCTCCCCCCCCCCCCCCCCCCCCTCTTTCTTCCTGTCTTCCTTCTTCCTCCTTTCTCCCTTCCCACCCTCTTTCTTCTTCTCCTGTCTTCTCCTTTCTCTCCTCCCTTCCCCCCCTCTTTCTTCCTGTCTTCCTTCTTCCTCCTTTCTCCCCCTCCCCCCCCCCTTCTTTCTTCCTGTCTTCCTTCTTCTCCTTTCTTCCTCCCCCCTCCCCCCCCCCTCTTTCTTCCTGTCTTCCTTCTTCTCCCTTTCTCCCTTCCCTCCCCCCCCCCCCCGCCCTTCTTTCTTCCTGTCCTCTTCCTCCTTCCTCCCTTTCTCCCTTCCCTCCCCCTTCTTTCTTCCTGTCTTCCTTCCTTTCTCCTTTCCTCCCTTCCCTCCCCCACCCGCCCTTCTTTCTTCCTGTCTTCCTTCTTCTCCTTTCTCCCTTCCCTCCCCCCCCCCCGCCCTTCTCTTCTCCTCCCTGTCTCTCCCTTCTCCTTTCTTTCCCTTCCTTCCTCTCTCTTTCTCCCCCCCCCCTCCTTCCTTCTTCCTTTCTTCCTTCTTCTCCCCTTTCTCCCTCCCCCCCCCCCGCCCTTCTTTTCTTCCTGTCTTCCTTCTTCTCCTTTCTCCCTTCCCTCCCCCCCTTCTTTCTTCCTGTCTTCCTTCTTCTCCTTTCTCCCTTCCCTCCCCTCCCCCCGCCCTTCTTTCTTCCTGTCTTCCTTCTTCTCCTTTCTCCCCTCCCCCCCCCCCCCCCCGCCCTTCTTTCTTCCTGTCTTCCTTCTTCTCCTTTCTCTCTCCCTTCCCCCCCCCCCGCCCTTCTTTCTTCCTGTCTTCCTTCTTCTCCTTTTCTCCCTCCCCCCCCGCCTTCTTTCTTCTCCTGTCTTCCTTCTTCTCCTTTCTCCCTCCCCCCCCCCCTTCTTTCTTCCTGTCTTCCTTCTTCTCCTTTCTCCCTCCCCCCCCCCCCCCCCCCCCGCCTTCTTCTTCTTCTTCCTTCTCTCCTCTCTTCTTCCTCTTCTCCTCCTCCTCCCCCCCCCTTCTTTCTTCCTGTCTTCCTTCTTCTCCTTTCTCTCCTCCCCCCTCCCCCATTCTTTCTTCCTGTCTTCCTTCTTCCTCCTTTCTCCCTTCCCTCCCCTCCCCCCACCCCCCGCCCTTCTTTCTTCCTGTCTTCCTTCTTCTCCTTTCTCCCTTCCCTCCCCTCCCCCCACCCCCCGCCCTTCTTTCTTCCTGTCTTCCTTCTTCCTCCTTTCTCCCTTCCCTCCCCTCCCCCCACCCCCCGCCCTTCTTTCTTCCTGTCTTCCTTCTTCTCCTTTCTCCCTTCCCTCCCCTCCCCCCCCCCCCCCCCTTCTTTCGTTCCTGTCTTTTCTTCTTCTCCTTTCTTCTCCCTTCCCTCCCCTCCCCCCCACCCCCCGCCCTTCTTTCTTCCTGTCTTTCTTCTTCTCCTTTCTCCCTTCCCTCCCCTCCCCCCCACCCCCCGCCCTTCTTTCTTCCTGTCTTTCTTCTTCTCCTTTCTCCCTTCCCTCCCCTCCCCCCACCCCCCGCCCTTCTTTCTTCCTGTCTTCCTTCTTCTCCTTTCTCCCTTCCCTCCCCTCCCCCCCTCCTTCTTTCTTCCTGTCTTTCTTCTTCTCCTTTCTCCCTTCCCTCCCCTCCCCCCACCCCCCGCCCTTCTTTCTTCCTGTCTTCCTTCTTCTCCTTTCTCCCTTCCCCTCCCTCTCCCCCCTCCTTCTTTCTTCCTGTCTTCCTTCTTCTCCTTTCTCCCTTCCCTCCCCTCCCCCCCCCCCCCGCCCTTCTTTCTTCCTGTCTTCCTTCTTCTCTTTTCTCCCTTCCCTCCCCTCCCCCCTCCTTCTTTCTTCCTGTCTTCCTTCTTCTCCTTTCTCCCTTCCCTCCTCTCCCCCCACCCCCCACCCTTCTTTCTTCCTGTCTTTCTTCTTCTCCTTTCTCCCTTCCCTCCCCTCCCCCCACCCCCCGCCCTTCTTTCTTCCTGTCTTCCTTCTTCTCCTTTCTCCCTTCCCTGCCCTCCCCTCCCCCCCCCCCCGCCCCCGCCCTTCTTTCTTCCTGTCTTCCTTCTTCCTCCTTTGTCTGCTCCTTCTTTCCCCATTCAAGACTTCCACCCTTCTCCGTACCCCCCCCCCCCCCCCCCCAATGATTTCCATCCTCACATTTACCAGCAATCATCATAATGATAGTCACCATCATCACCATCACCCCTCATCATCATCATCATCATCATCATCATCAACCCGTAACCATCGTCTGCCACTCAACAAATAAACCCTTTCTTTTCTTCACCGCCCTCCCTCTCCCCCTTCCTCCCCCCCCCACCCCTTACCTTTCTTCCTCCTTTAACCCCGCTCTTACCCTCTCACACTTCCCTCTCTTCCCCCCACCTCACCTCCATCCCCCCCCCCTCCCTCCCTTTTCCCTGAAACTGAATCGATAGCAAGAGATGGCCGCCAGCTGGCCTTGGCCTGACCCAGAAAAGATGCTGGCCTCATCGATTGCACTCCGTCCCCCCCCCCCCCCCCCCCCCCACAACACCTTGACTGAGAGCCGCCAAACAACTCACACCACACACATGGACGTGTACACACGCACGCACGCACGCACGCAAAGCACACACGCGCACGCACGCACGCTCGCTCGCTCGCTGGCGCGAACACGCGCACGGACGCGCGCTCTCGATGATCACAGATTGTGGGGGGACTTGGCGTAGGCCTAGTCGTAGGCAAGGCAAGGAATGTTGGGAGGAGGATTCCTCTACCGAGGCGAAGGTTTGGCCAGGGGAAATCCATACTGGGTTCAGATCGGGTGATAACTGAAGAGGTTATGGCCTTCCTTACTGTCTCAGTGTCTGTCTGTCTGTCTGTCTGTCTGTATGTATGTCTTTCTGTCTGTCTGTCTGTCTTCCTAGTTGCCTGGCTGTTCTCTGACGTTTTTTTTGTATGCCCTGTATCAGAGCGCTCTCTCTCTCTCTCTCTCTCTCTCTCTCTCTCTCTCTCTCTCTCTCTCTGCATGTATCTGTTTGTCTGTCTGTCTGTCTGCTTTGCTGATTCCCTGATTCTCTCTCTCTCTCTCTCTCTCTCTCTCTCTCTCTCTCTCTCTCTCTCTCTGTCAGTCAGTCAGTCTGTCTGCTTTGCTGGCTGGCTGTTCCCTGATTCTCTTTCTCTGTCTGTCTGTCTGTGTCTGTCTGTCTGTCTGTCTGTCTGTCTGTCTGTCTCCTCTCTCTCTCTCTCTCTCTCTCTCTCTCTCTGTCAGTCAGTCAGTCTGTCTGCTTTGCTGGCTAGCTGTTCCCTGATTCTCTTTCTCTGTCTCTCTCTCTCTGTGTCTGTCTCTCTCTGTCAGTCAGTCAGTCTGTCTGCTTTGCTAGCTGGCTGTTCCCATTCTCTCTCTCTCTCTCTCTCTCTCTCTCTCTCTCTCTCTCTCTCTCTCTCTCTCTCTGTCTGTCAGTCAGTCTGTCTGTCTCTTGTTCTCTGTCTATCTGTCTCTCTGTCTGTCTGTCTGTCTGTCTGTCTGTCTGTCTCTCTGCTCTCTCTCTCTCTCTCTCTCTCTCTCTCTCCTCTCTCTCTCTCTCTCTCTCCTCTCTCTCTCAGGCATACCGAAAACTCCGAGTGGAGAAACGCCTTTGTGAAAAATGTGTCTAATTCGAGTCATTCAGATGCCGAGAATCTCGCCACAGGCGCCGGTCACAACAGTTAACTGGGGCACTTCGAACAGTCTCCTTTGTGTGTTGCGGACATTCAGAAACCTCCAATCAGTTCCACAATAACCGCTACAATAGACAACTGATGTAACATATCAAAACAAAACGTGTGACATAACTCAAGAGAACATATTAGAACATTCCATGACAAAAGATCGTCATCGCTTGCATCATGTTGGAACAGAATATCAGAATCTAGCACCAAAAAAAATGGTTAAGTGACTGTTTCAAAGACATGATAAAGTGTGTTAAAAATCATGAAGTGTTCGGTGGAAATGTTAACGCTCAAAAGAAGAAGAAACAGTAACCACAAACGACACTGAAGCAGAATGAAAAGAAACGAATACATCGTACATGCATGTCAACAATGTGTCAGAAAAAGCAGAATCAAAAGAAACGAATACATCGTACAAGCATGTCAACAATGTGTCAGAAAAAGCAGAATCAAAAGAAACGAATACATCGTACAAGCATGTCAACAATGTGTCAGAAAAAGCAGCTACCATTTAGACCGTGGACAGGACAGACGCTTGGCACGATGAAAAGCCTTCCAACAAAGACCTGAGCTTGACAGACTTTCTAGCAGACCTACTGACCTACAAACGGAAAGAGGTCATCAACATGCAAACATCCAAAGAGGACAGAAAGTACGTGGAATGATTGAAGATGTTTTTGTTTTTGTAAACACTTGTTTTACTAACTAATCATCAAAGCTAAAATGAATAGGATCAGGTGTACAGTGTTATATGAAAGCTAAAGGTGTGTAAACAGTACAGAATGAAATGCTCTGGAACGACGAACTACAGGCCGGAATAGCTCAGTTGGTAGAGCGCCGGACTCGTGATCCTGGGGTCGCGGGTTCGAATCTCCGCCGGGCCGTTTCGGTACAGGGGGATTTTTCCCTCGGAGTTAACATTGGTTCTGACTCCATTTCCCATACAGTCCTTCGAATGAGACTATAAACCGAGGTTCCGTGTGTGAACGCACGCATAATATCTTGCACACACGTAAAATCCCATCACCAACTTTCGGAAGAGAAGGCCAGTTTGGCCGTTGGTATGGATGACACGTTACACATAGCATGCACCCTGCGTGAGAAATTGAAAGAACGGAGGAAGTAAGGAAACTGAGTGAACGATATTGAACGACATTGACTGGATGACACGGGAAACGACTGAATGAAGCGTCAGCTGGCAGCTCTTCAGTCGGCACCACCCAGGTAGGCAGCCCGTTGTGTAAACGAGTGTGGATTGTAAAGCACTTAGAACTTGGTCTCTAGCCGAGAATAGGCGCTATATAAGTATTCATTATTATTATTATTAAAAGCATGTTTCAATCTGTACCAGTGATGGCACACAAAGAGAAAGACAACAGCGGCACTATTTGATGGCTCATAATATGATCTGAAAGCATAATTCGATTCCCGTTACTCTCAGTGTGTCGATATTATCATATTGTGTTGATGGACTTTTTAGGGTTCTTACGACAATTAGACAGTCTGACTGAGTCAGTCGCACAGATGTGGTGGTGGTGGCTGGGGGAAGGGGGGGATCGCATACATACTGGACATTTGAAGACATTAACGCACAAAGATGTACTCATGCCACACAAACATAGGCCTGTACGTGTAAACTATGGTATCAGTATTTCGCACACAGTTTCATGCGGTACTATCGTAAAACGGATGCATGAACACTGTCTGGATGTCATTGTCGTGGTGTCGTTTCTGCCCCAACCTGGAGACTCGTTGCCCTGAACTTCATTCATAATGTGGACAGTGGGTGCCTCTGTGTGTCTGCATGCTCCAGTGCCTACAATTCCACGTGTATGTACGTGTGCGTCTGTGTTTACGTGAGCATGTGGTGTAGTAGTGGTGGTGGTAGTAGTAGTAGTAGTATAGTAGCAGCAGCAGTAGTAGTTGTTAGTAATAGCGGTAGTAGCTAGAAGTAGTAGTTGTAGTAGTAGCAACAGCAGCTGTAGTAGTAGTAGTAGCAGCAGCAGCAGTAATAGTAGTAGTAGTAGGCAGCAGCAGTAGCAGCAGCAGCAGTAGTAGTAGTAGCAGCAGCAGCAGCAGTAGTGTAGCAGTATAGTAGCAGCAGCAGCAGCAGTAGTAGTAGTAGTAGCAGCAGCAGCAGTAGCAGTAGTAGTAGTAGTAGTAGCAGCAGCAGCAGTAGTAGTAGTAGTAGTAGCAGCAGCAGCAGTAGCAGTAGTAGTAGTAGCAGCAGCAGCAGCAGCAGTAGCAGCAGCATCAGTAGTAGTAGTAGTAGTTTCAGTTCACGTCTTTTTACAAAATCATGTTATATTAGTGTTTGTGTGCGTGATTGCGTAGATGTATGTGCGTGAATGCGCGCGCGCGCCGCGTGTGTGTGTGAACGCATGCGTATGTGCACGCACGCCTGCGAGTGTGTGTGTGTGTGTGTGTGTATGTATGTGCGCTTATGTACGCATGTAAGTGTACAAGTGAGAGAGTATGTGTATGCGTGTGTCCGCGTATGTATGTGTGTGCATGTGCGTGCTTCCGTAAGTGTGTGTGTGTGCGTGTGCGCGTGCGTGTGCGTGTGCGTGTGTGTGTGTGCGCGTGCGCGCGCGCGCGCGCGCGTGTGTGAAGCCCCATCTCCCTCTTGCCCGTCTCCTTCCGTGTTCCGTGATTGTGACACACATTACATCAAGGAGTTTATAAACGGTATAAAGGTCGAAGTTGGAAATGCACAACAAAAGATCAATAACAAAGCACATCAACTTGTTCATCAATGATTTTTTTTAGTCATTCGTAGAGCCATCTCTCTCTCTCTCTCTCTCTCTCTCTCTCTCTCTCTCTCTCTCTTCCGACACGTTCTTTCTCAACTTTATATAGACCCGCCTTACCCCCCCCCTCCCTCTCCCACCCCCTTTTCCCACACCAACCCTCCACACCCCCAACCACACCCCACACCCCTTCTCTCTCTCCCCGTCCCCCCCCCCACCCCCGACACCCCCCCCCCCTCCCTCCCCGATCGACGTCCCATCTTTGTTGCCTGAGGGAGACGGCGTCTGTGCCGCAGGCGTCATCTTCAGCAAGAGATCATCGACCAGACAGGTGCCCGTTGTACTGGAGGGTGGCGACCTTCACTCGGCGCTCGCTCAGCTGGTAGTGTCTGCCGCTATCTGTACTGCTAGTGGGTATTGCCAGTCATCGTCAGCCACAGACACTCCTCTACCCTGTGTGACTGTGCCTCAAGAGAAGAAGAAGGAGGAGGAGGAGAAGGAGAAAGAGGAGGAGGAGAGGAGGAGGAGAAGGAGAAAGAGGAGGAGAGGAGGAAGAGGAGGTGGAGGAGGAGAAGGAGAAAGAGGAGGAGGAGAGGAGGAAGAGGAGGTGGAGGAGGAGGAGGAGGAGAAGGAGAAAGAGGAGGAGGAGAGGAGGAAGAGGAGGTGGAGGAGGAGGAGGAGAAGGAGAAAGAGGAGGAGGAGAGGAGGAAGAGGAGGTGGAGGAGGAGGAGGAGAAGGAGAAAGAGGAGGAGGAGAGGAGGAAGAGGAGGTGGAGGAGGGAGAGGAGAAAGAGGAGGAGGAGAGGAGGAGGAGAAGGAGAAAGAGGAGGAGGAGAGGAGGAAGAGGAGGTGGAGGAGGAAGAAAGAAAAGAGAGAAGAAGAAGAAGAAAGATGTGTTTACTCGCACGAATGCCGGCAAATACGCATTCAAACACACACACACACACGCGCGCGCGCGCGCGCCGCACACACACACACACACACACACACACCACACACACACACACACACACACACACAGAGCCGCATCACGGCTGCGCGCATGTGCATATATACTCGTAACGCGCGCGCGCGCACGCGCACCACACACACACACACACACACGCCGCGCGCGCGCGCGCGCGCGCGTACACACACACACACCACGCACACGCACGCACGCACGCACGCACTCTCTCTCTCTCTCTCTCTCTCCTCTCTCTGTCTGTCTGTCTTCGCCTTTCCTCCTCCTTTTTCTTCCCTCCTATCCCCCCACCCTCCTCCTACCCCCATCCCCACGCCCCACATCTTTTGCTCCTTGATGTTCTTACAGCATCATCTCTTCTACTTCTTCTCCTTTCTTTACTTGATGTCTGTGCCTGAGGACTGGAGCCATGGGGGGAGGTCAAGTGTCAGTGTGTCAAAGGGTATTGAACGGGAGTGAACGGCGAGGCAACACAGGCGTGTGACCTTCACAAACCGCCAGATTAAGAAAGAAAAAAAAAAAGAAAGAAAAAAAAAAAGAAAGAAAAAAAAAAAAAAAAAAAGTAGACTCACGAATGTCAAGCCACTGACAACAATCTCTCAGTTTTTTTTGCACCCCCCCCCCCCCCCCCCCCCCCCCCCCCCCCACCACTTTCCTGCCTGCTCCCCTTTTTGTTTGTTTCTTTCCTGTTGGTTAGAGTTGGAAGCAGGTTTGGAAAGTTGTGGTGTAAGGATGAACAAGTTACCGTAAGAATGAACGAATGAATGAGCGAGTCAGCGAATGAATGAACGAATGAATGAATGAATGAAAGAATGCGTTGTGAATGCGGATGCTACAGTTAGAGCTGTGTGCGTCCCGTGGCGTTTGGCTGAGTTGACTTTGTAGTGCACTTTACGTCGCTTTTCTGTTGTGGTGTAGGGCAGGGCGCTGGACCGAACCACCAGTATTGTGTATAACGCTGGCTGTACAGTACTTTGGTGCCCAAGACAGATGCAGAGGAATGACTGTTATTCATGTTTTTCTAAAACGCGCCATCCCACCTCCCTCACTGCACTTACACCCTCCTATCTATACCATCCTCCCGTCTCCCTCCCTCCCACCACCCACTCACCCCAACTGCCGCCCCCACACCCTTTAATTTTTGTTAAATTATTTTTTTCTTTAACTTACTCGATAGAGTCTGGAGGTAATGTTGTAGACACTTTAAGGACGGCTGATGAAGAATTTTACTTCTTCTTGTTCTCTCTTTTTTCTGTTTTTAAATTCATTCATTGATTCATTCACTTGTTCATTTATTGTCTTGTATTTTATTCTACTTTATTTCATTTTATTTATTTTTTTTTTTTTTGCTGTCCCATTTTTTTGGTGCCACCTCAGGGGCGTTGCACCCACGCCGCTCATTCCAAGCCCCCGTCCACAGCTACATCCCGGCCCCGCCCGCCGCAGCCCTGGCACCGCAATCCACAGGGAGCAGTCAATGTCAAGTCGTCATGAGGCATCCCACTGGAGGTGACACTGCACTGCTGCCGAGTCACTTCGGTGGTGTTCAGTGGTGCCTGTTCTGATCCATTATAAGCTTGACATCACCTACTAAGACCCCAACTGACGACAACACTTGCTTAGGCGCGGTCTTCTTCTTCGTTGTCGTCGTCGTCGTCGTCGTCGCCGTCGCCGTCGTCGTCGCCGTCGTCGTCGCCGCCCCCGCCGCCGCCGCACCGCCGCCGCCGCAGCCGTCCTCTTCTTCTTCTTCTTCTTCTTCTTCTTCTTCGTCGTCGTCGTCGTCGTCGTCGTCGTCGTCGTCGTCGTCGTAGTCTTCTCCTTCTTCTTCTTCTTCTGCTTCTGCTTCTTCTTCTTCTTCGTTGTCGTCATCGTCGTCGTAGTCTCCTCCTCCTCCTCCTCCTCCTCCTCCTCCTCCTCCTCCTTCGTCGTTGTCGTTGTCGTCGTCATTCGTTCAGAGAGTCAGAGCAACTCTGCAGACTCTTTGACTGCTGAAGAACGACAGGAGACTCTCCAGGGAGCTTCAGACTTGTCCCTCATCCACAGTCGGCAGGTGGGGTTTCTGCTCCAAGGTTCTGGTGTGCTTGGACAGTCCGTGTTGGAAGAAGTGTTTCCCCGTCATGGGAGAGATGCCGCAGGGGCTCACTGCAGAGTCTCCAGTGTGGAACTCTGTGAACAGCTGGTGGTGTCCGAGTCCGCTGTGTCCTGTCCGCGGTCTCTCAATGGTCGACCTCCTGGTCTGGAGGAAGGAGGCGTCTCTGCTGCTGTGGTCAGGGTGCTGCTGAAACTGTCGTTCACGGATTTCATTCAGGGAAGCTTAACTTGAAGAGCGCTTGGGAGACCGCAGACCTCCAATAAGTTCTAACGGATCCTGGATTCGTTTTTTTTTTAAAATCCGGATCCGTACCAAAATGTTGGTGGCTTTGACCTTGAGCCATGACCCATGCGCCTGGCAATTTCGTTAAAATCGGTTCAGCGTTTGTCTATTTGTTTGTTTTGTTTGTTTGTTTGTTTTGTTTGTTTGTTTCCCGTTCTCTTGATAAATCCATTCTGGATCCACTCGTTGGATCGTATCCAGCTGCAGATCCACATAAGAATGTAATGGGTTCCTCCTCAGGCCACGTTCCATCTTTTCACCACGGTTCCTTACCACTGATTAAGTCATTTCGGTCTGATCTTGCAGACAGACAGACAGACAGACAGACAGACAGACAGACAGACAAAGCAAGAGACTGGAAACAGGACTTTCATGACTTAGGTCATAACGATGCCATGCAGAGCGAGTCAGGATCCGCTCCACCCTGGGAGACAAGTACCCCTCATCCCTCCCTCCCCGCTGCTAGTCAGTACCTCCCTGTCCTCACATGTCGTGAGGTTTGCCTGCCACGGCCGTGGTTGTGTGTTCCTCAGCGATGATTCTTCTCTCCAAGACCATCTTCATCAAAGCGACAGCGCAAGGTAGGCGACCCCTGGAGAGAGCGATGGAAGCAATCCCCTGCATGGAATACGTGAAGGACCAGCTTGGTCATGACACCTCTATCTCGTTGCGCGTGACTAAGTACCGTGCCGTGGTCTGTGGAGAAGGATCGCAGACTGCCCAAGCTTCCAACACGTCACCCACCCCCCCCCCCCCCCCCCCTTGCATGATTGCTGTTGGCAGGCGAATGGTCGAAGGTTGCGATGGAAGACTTAGCCTATTTGGACAAATCAGGGCTTTGGACAACTCGAGTCGCAACAGCTGCTGGCGTGAGACATTGCTGACGAAGGTTTGTGTGTTGTGTCGGGTTGGCCTTCTCCTTTAACATATGTCATCTGTGTTCCTTCCCATCTGTCTGCCTGACGTCAGCACCAGTGACGTCATGTAGAGGAGAGGACGATTGGTCCAGGAGAAGGGCGGGGAGGGTGGGGGGGAGGGGTGGGGATGGAAGGGAGGTCTGAGAGACAGAGAGAGCAAAGAGACAGAGAGAGAGAGACAGAGATAGAGAGGGTAGAGGGTAGGTCAGAGATTGAGAGAAGCAAAGAGACAGACACAGAGAGACAGACAGACAGATAGACAGACGGACAGACAGACAGAGAGAGAGACAGGCAGACAGAGAGAGAGAGAGAGACAGACAGACAGACGAGACAGACAGAGACAGACAGACGGACAGAGAGCGAGAGAGACAGACAGACAAACAGACAGTGAGAGACAGACACAGAGAGACAGAGAGAGAGAGAGAGAGAGAGAGAGAGAGAGAGAGAGAGAGAGAGAGAGAGAGAGAGAGAGACAAACAGACAGAGAGAGAGAGAGGATGGGGGGAAGGTCAGAGATTGAGAGAAGCAAAGAGACAGACAGGCAGACAGACAGAGAGGGGGATGGTGGGGGGGGGGGGGGAGAGGTCAGAGATTGACAGAACGAAAGAGACAGACAGACAGACAGAGAGAAAGAGACACAGAGAGAGGATGGGGGGGGGGGGGAGGTCAGAGATTGACAGAGCAAGGAGACAGACAGACAGACAGACAGACAGACAGGAAAGAGACAGAAGAGAGGAGGAGGGGGGGGAGGTCAGAGATGGACAGAGGCAAGGAGACAGAGAGAGAGAGAGAGAGAGGAGAGAGAGAGAGAGAGAGAGAGAGAGAGAGAAAGAGACAGAGAGAGAGAGGATGGGGGGGGGGGGGGGTCAGGCAAGATTGAGAGAGAGCAAAGAGACAGACAGACAGAGAGAGAGAAATAGACAGACAGGAGAGAGGAGGAGGGGGGGGGGGCGGGGGGGGAGGTCAGAGATTGAGAGAAGCAAAGAGACAGACAGACAGATAGATTGAGAGAGAAAGGAGAGAGAGAGGAGGAGAGGGAGGGGGGGAAAGGTCAGAGATTGAGAGAATCAAAGAGACAGACAGACAGACAGATTGAGAGAAAGAGAGAGGAGAGAGGAGAGAGAGGAGAGAGAGATGAGAGAGGAGAGAGGAGGAGAGAGAGAGAGGAGAGAGTGGGGGAGGGAAAGGTCAGAGATTGAGAGAATCAAAGAGACAGACAGACAGATTGAGAGAAAGAGACAGAGAGAGAGAGAGAGAGAGAGAGAGAGGAGGATGGGGGGGGGGAGGGTCAGAGATTGAGAGAAGAAGCAAAGAGACAGACAGGCAGACAGACACAGAGAGAGAGAGACAGACAGAGAGAGAGAGAGAGACAGACAGACAGACAGACACACAGACAGACAGACAGACACACAGACAGAGAGACAGAGACAGAGAGAGAGAGAGACAGAGACAGACAGAGAGAAGAGAGTTCCAGCCCTCCGCCACAGCCCCCAACGGCAGTGCCAGTGCCAGTGCCAGTCTGATCATCCGTTGACTCAGCATCGCGTGTCTCCGGCACCCCGGCACATGGCCCTGACAGACCCCCCTTCCCCCCCCCCCCCACACACACACACCCGCCCTCTCTCACCCCCCCCCCTCCCACCACCACTACCACCTGTCAATCAGCGCCTGCCGCGCATGCGTGAAACCTAGTGTCTGTGTGTGTGGGCGAGGGGCAGAGGGAGGAGGGGAGGGGGGGGAGGAGGAGGGGGAGGAGGAGGTGAGTCGGTCTAGGAGAGGGAGAAAGAGAGCGACCCTACTTGTTAATTAGCTGCATTTGGTGCATGTAAAGGATCTTGCCGAGGTCTGATAATAACGTCGATGGACTATTCTGGTCTGACGCTACGGCTGTGGCCCCGCTCTTTCACTCACGGCTGATGTCGATGGCAGCGGCGGCGCTCTTTTGTTCCCCCCCCTGAAACCATCAATTCCACCCTCATGGCTATCCACCCTCTTGCTCTCACCCCTTCCCCCACCCCTCCCCCACTTTCTCTATCCTCCAAACACCCTCACCCTTCCGTATCCGCCCCCCTCCCACACCCCCACCACCTCCCACTTCTCTCCATCGAAGGACAACCTTCTTTGAAAGTGATCCGTTCTGTCTGTATCACCACATGCGTTGTTTATGGTACCATGCGTGTGCTGGCTCCATCTCCTCCTTCTACCGGTTATTTTTTCTTCTTTCCTCCTCTTTCTCCTCCTCCTCTCCTCCTCCTCCTCCACCTCCTCCTTCTCATCCTCCTCCTTGTCCTTCTTCTTCCTCTTTCCTGTATGAAGACGTTCAAGAATTGATCGGTCAGCGGACTGGTTCATCCATTGACTGATTGATGGGCCAATTGATTGGCAGTTCTTTTCTTTCTTCTTCAGTTCTTTACAGTGGGAGAAGTTTGTTACAGAGGGACTGGCGTCATGTGTGTGTGTGTGTGTGTGTGTGTGTGTGTGTGTGTGTGTGTGTGTGGTGGAGGAGAGAGAGAGAGAGAGAGAGAGAGAAGAGAGAGAGAGAGAGAGAGAGATGATGATGATGATGATGATGATGATGATGATGATGATGATGATGATGATGATGTTTATTTCCAAGGGTAACAGATAAGCAAATATAATAATGCTCTTTTACATCCGGCGTTTGCCCCGCCGAGGGACTAAGAGTGACTAGCAACTGACTAGGCATGACTAGCTACTAAACCATACAAACATATTTGTCTTGAAAAAACACATGGAAACATGTATGATCTGTTTCTCCATCAACGCTGACGAAAACATGAGAGAGAGAGAGAGAGAGAGGAGGAGAGGAGAGAGAGAGAGAGGAGAGAGAGAGAGAGAGAGAGAGAGAGAGAGAGAGAGAGAGAGAGGAGAGAGAGAGAGGAGCCTGTGGGTGGGGGGACACATCACATCGACGTCTGAAAGGTCAGATTTTCTCCTGCGACCCTAAGACGAGTCCAAAGAAAAATGCGTGGATGAACACAGATTCACCAACAGATAGATCAGAGTTTATGCGTAGCCAGAACTCTCGGCCTGTAACTTCAAGAACCTGGTGGGCAAATCACAGACATCAGCTTGACACGTCGTCATCACTGACATCTGCCGATGTGAATGACTGTGTGGGTGGAATGCAACTTCCTGCGATTAAACAAACACAGCGTTAGAAGCGATAAGGACGATGGGAACGATAACGACGTTCACAGTTCCTGTTATAGTTCTCACGCACACCACTGAAGCTCTCTCAAGCTCTCTCTCTCTCTCTCTCTCTCTCTCTCTCTCTCTCCACACACACACACACACACACACACACACACACACACACACACACACGCACACATCACTAAGTAGTAATGTCCCGCTTAACTCAGTTACAAACTTCATTCAGGAAGTATCATTAAACATAGCTCACCTTTTTTTCTGTACTAAACCAACAGAGAAAAAAACCCGGAATCTGTATGCGATTTCTTAGAACTAACGGCAAAGCGCCAAAATCAGGTGTGCTGGGTGTTTACCAGTTGATAGCGTTTTCTTGTAAACATGATTTTCAACATTTTTTTTGTGGAAAAGAAAAAAAAAAACAAGAAAAGAAGGGGGACGGGTGAGGAAATATCTCATCACATCACCATATTCCGACAATTCATCAGGCGTGTGCTGTTTTAACAATCACAGACAATAACAAAGAAAAAAATTCAACATACGCAAACACATGACTAAACACGGTTTGAAGTATTCAAACAAAACTATAATATTGACATGAACTCGCACAGATAATGAGGGTTGTATTTGACATGTCAGGTTCAAGTGGATGGTGACGTGGAATGAGGGCCGTGCTTTATTGAAGGAACATTTAGGTTCAAATCTAGCTCGTTGTTCCGCCATTTCGACGCCCTTGTCCTTTCTTCTTCATTGCTTCATCTGTTGCTCACGATCCACATCGGTGAGGGTCTCCAGTCTCGCCGTTGCTGGGTTCGAGGAGAGAGAAAAAAAATGCTCGAATGTTCTACGAACTGGTCTGGATTTGAGCAAAGGGAAGTTACCCTATGAATGCTCTCTCTCATAATGGAAATCAATTTGTGACGACTCTCCTGTGATGGAAATCAGTTGGTAGTTGGTGAAGCTGAGTTTCCATTCTGAATTCGTAAACAACCTCTTTTTTTTTTTTGTCTTTTTTTTTTCTTTTCCTTTTTTTTATTTTGGTACGGCCGAAATATTAAAGCTCATAATCACCGGTGCTAAAGGAACTTGACTTCAGACAAAG
>CM065717.1:25656759-25659259 GCA_033310375.1 Conus canariensis | reverse complement strand
GCAAAAGCCACGCAGACCTGCCCGCTGACCCTGGTCCGGAGTCCACAGTTACCGACCACCCCTGCCAATCAATGGTCACATGACTGGCACAGGTCACACGGCTTTCATTATTCATACGACCTGTCGCTCTCTGTGACCTGGTATTTCTGTAACAATTTGGTGGAGTCCATCTGTTCGCAATATCAACTTTTCGTAACACTGACTCTTTCCCAAACTTTTACGGGGACTTTTCTGTACAATATTGAGGCCAAAACAACTGACTTACTTTCCATTGATTGTGTACTCGACAGATGGTGGGGATGGGGGGGGGGGGGGGAGAGGAGGGTGGTGGTGTACTGAGTGGCCGCGTACGTGACAGGCCATGCGTGGATGGGTGAGTGCCACATAGCTCTGTATCTAAGCAGTTTGGCGTTCTGCTGCCATCTCTGTGGTCGTTCAGGCCACAAACAATATGACTGGAATGACTGGGGGCGGTGTGTACGTCGTCCCTCACACGTAGACACCGAGCCTAGTGAGAGACAGACAGCTCTGGGCTTTTTTTTTCTCAGGGGACTGTTCCAACCTTATTGATTGATTGATTGATTGATTTATCTATTCTCTCATTCATTCATTCATGCACTCATTCATTCGTGCACTCATTCACTCATTCATTCAGAAATTCATTCATTCGTTCATTCATTCATCCATTCATTTATTCATTTATTCGTTCATTCATTCGTGCAATCATTCGTTCGTTCATTCATGCATTCATTCATCCATCCATTCATTCATTCATTTATTCAATCATTCATTCATTCATTCATGCATACATACATTCATTCATTCATTCATTCATTCATGCATTTACTAATTCCATTATTTACATATTTTCTTGCTTAAATCTTCTTCTTCTTCTCTTCATTTTCTGCCTTCCTCTTCCGTGCACACCACGAAACCAGGGCAAGAAGACCCACAGAGCACCAGTCTTATTTTCAATGATGATCAGTGACTACGATGATGACGAAGACGATATCACGGCGTTCCATCCGGCTCTAAGACAGACAATCTGATGGGTCTGTACCCCAGGTTCCCTTTCATAACACACTCCGCCGCCAACAGAGGAGCAGGCCGGACCCCAACACAGTCAGCAAATCAGATCAATCATCGCAGACGCATTGGTTCAGTGGACGAAACTCGACAGTGTGGTTTCAGTGGGGTCATGTCAATCTGCCCCCGTCTCATTGTGCCCCAAAAATGTGCAACCCGTCTCATTGTGCCCCGTCTCATTGTGCCCCCGTCTATGTGGATATTATCTCTCTCTGTCCTAATGAACGCATATATGCAGCCTAGTTTTGACAAAAATACGTTCATCTTGACAAAGGTTTTCTTCCTCTCTTCGTCCTGATACATGTCTAAAAACCAATAGACTTTTCAGTTTCAGCAGGAACCTCACGTGTGTGCATATGCATGTATGAATACTTTGCAGTTAAAAAGAGAGAGAAGAAAACTTTACATTGTAGTTCAGTCGATTTAATTGAAAGTCATTACTGTTAGTCATAAAGATGGCATGACAATGGTTTATCATATGTGATAAGAACGTCTGCTTGATTTATACGTGTTCTTTCCCCTGAATGACGGGGGCACAATGCGTCGGGGGCACAATGAGACGGGAGTACAATGAGATGGGGGCACAATGAGACGGGGGCACAATGAGACGGGAGTACAATGAGATGGGGGCACAATGAGACGGGGGCACAATGAGACGGGGAGTACAATGAGACGGGAGTACAATGAGATGGGGGCACAATGAGACGGGGGCACAATGAGACGGGAGCACAATGAGATGGGGGCACAATGAGACGGGAGTACAATGAGATGGGGGCACAATGAGACGGGAGTACAATGAGATGGGGGCACAATGAGACGGGGGCACAATGAGACGGGAGTACAATGAGACGGGAGCACAATGAGATGGGGGCAAAATGCGACGGGGGCACAATGAGACGGAGTACAATGAGATGGGGGCACAATGAGATGGGGGCACAATGAGACGGGAGTACAATGAGATGGGGGCACAATGAGACGGGAGTACAATGAGACGGGGGCACAATGAGACGGGGGCACAATGAGACGGGGGCACAATGAGATGGGGGCACAATGCGACGGGGGCACAATGAGACGGGAGTACAATGAACGGGAGCACAATGAGATGGGGGCACAATGAGATGGGGGCACAATGAGATGGGAGTGCAATGAGATGGGAGTACAATGAGACGGGGGCACAATGAGATGGGAGCACAATGCGACGGGGGTACAATGAGACGGGAGTACAATGAGACGGGGGCACAGTGAGATGGGGGCACAATGAGATGGGGGCACAATGAGACGGGAGTACAATGAGATGGGGGCACAATGAGACAGGGGCACAATGAGACGGGAGCACAATGAGATGGGGGCACAATGAGATGACGTTTGGGGCACAATGAGACGGGGGCACAATGAGATGACATTGGGGGCACAA
>CM065717.1:25626759-25629259 GCA_033310375.1 Conus canariensis | reverse complement strand
GCATTCTGTTGTCAACCAGTCTTGTGTCACTACCAGCATTCTGTTGTCAACAGTCTTGTGTCACTACGAGCATTCTGTTGTCAACAGTCTTGTGTCACTACCAGCATTCTGTTGTCAACAGTCTTGTGTCACTACCAGCATTCTGTTGTCAACCAGTCTTGTGTCACTACCAGCATTCTGTTGTCAACCAGTCTTGTGTCACTACGAGCATTCTGTTGTCAACAGTCTTGTGTCACTACCAGCATTCTGTTGTCAACAGTCTTGTGTCACTACCAGCATTCTGTTGTCAACAGTCTTGTGTCACTACCAGCATTCTGTTGTCAACCAGGAGGAGCTGCGACGGACGGCAGCCTTCATCGAGGACACCGGGCTGCTCATCTAACGGGATGGCGAACGAGGAAGAAGAAGAAGAAGAAGAAGCTCCCATCTTCTGGCCAACCCTGTCCACAGTATCTATCCAGCCTGCTTTATACTAGAATGCAGTAAATTCGTACTGGGGAAAGAAAGCGTAGGGTGGTGTCTTCTCCTGCAATCTCAGACTAAAATGGAACTACATTTATAGCATCAATAACCGTCATCGTCATATACGACTCTTAAAGTGTATGTCAGTTCTCTGGCCCGTCACGCCAGCTCTCACAATGCCTTCGGTTTCCATTTCTCATCCCAATCTATGCTTGTGGCCAGCTCCTGTCAAGGTCAAGGTCTTCCACATCGACTAGTTCACAGGGACTGTCACTGGATGGCATGTCATGACGGCCGCTCTCAGGAGGGGAACGCTCACCCATGCAGGCTCTGTGACCAACAAGTCATTGTCGTGTGTACAGGACAGTATTTCCTGCGTCTGTTGGATCAGAACCGGCACCACTGAACACCATCAATGTCACTCAGCAACAGCGGGCAGTGTCTCCTCCTTTGGGTAGCCTGAAGACGACTTGGTATTAATGCTAGCTCTTTGTGGAAAGCATGCACTGGAACTGGGACAACAGGAGCAGGATGTGGTTGGCGTGGGGAGCAGGGATGACGTCATGTAAGGATTGAAATTCAAAGAGTACGGTGACCCCCTCCACCTCCACAAACTTGTAAAGTTCATTTAAGACTTCTGATTCTGAACATGGGTCCCATTTTTGTTCATGGTAGGTTCAGAATGCTGTGTCAAGAAAAGTAAGATGATAAATTATGCCCTCTCTCTCTTCTCTCTCTCCTCTCTCTCTCTCTCTCTCTCTCTCTCTCTCTCTCCTCTTCTCAGGCATAATGATCAGTGTTAGGTGTGTAATGTGCTTCCTCAGTCTCTATGCGATCGTGAGTTCGCGACCACGTATGTCATTGTTATGTCGCCATGTGTGGCTACTTAAAACAACTTCCCCCCCCCCCCCCCCCACCCCACCCACCCACCACCCCAAAAAAAAAAAAAGAAAAAAGAAGAAAAGCTAGCCGACTCGCCTCCACCATCCCTTTTCCCCACCTAATCCCTTACTGCACCCTCCTTCCTCTACAACTCTCTCTCCTTCCCATCCCACCCCTACATGCCCTCTCTCGTACCGTGGTCTCCCTCACTATTGTGTGGTATCATCAGTGTCAGCCAGACGACGACAATGAGGAACCCACAGGGCGCCCATGTTACCTTTCTGTTTGCCGCAATCTTAATTAAACTTGGGCGATCTCAAGTATGAACTTTGTCCGCGAATGCGGGAGCGCTCGCACGCGCACGCGAGCGTGTGTGTGTGTGTGTGTGTGTGTGTGTGTGTGTGTGTGTGTGTGTGTGTGTGTGCGTACATGCATGCATGTGCGTGCGAGTATGTACTTGTTCACGCGCATGTGCACATAAACACATACACACCCATACGTGCACGTGCACACACACACACACACACACGCACACAAACACGCGCGCGCGCGCGCACGCACACACACACACACACACACACACAGAAATGAAACAAATTAAACATCCAAATTTTCCCTATAATTAACACACTGAATGTAATGTTACACAACTTTACTAAGTATTAAAAACTTCGCTAGGTTTAGCAACACTTTCTTACCACACACACACACACACACACACACACACACACACACACACACCTCGACTGTCACCCACACATCAAACCCACGTAAGACAAGGACATACTACATCAGGTTGATGGTGTCTCTCACGCTGTCACGTAGCGAACAGTGATCGGCCAGTCTCTCTGTCTGTCTCTGTCTGTCTGTCTGTTCTCTCCTCTCTCTCTCTCTCTCTCTCTCTCTCTCTTCTCTCTCACCTGAACGTGCCCCAAGTCAAACTTTAGGACAAACTTGTTAGTCAAACGAAGAAAGAGGGAACACATACTTCGACGCAACCCCATAAGACAAACTAAATGGATCACGGCCGTAGTCAATCGTCTGTCCTGTGAGACCGGCTAGTCGGCGGACCTCTTTGAAGTGACGGGACTGCTTGCTTAGTTCTATTAAGGTGTAACGTCACATCTGTCACTTTATGTGTTCTTGCCGACTGGAG
>CM065717.1:25600079-25607579 GCA_033310375.1 Conus canariensis | reverse complement strand
GAAACGTTGCTGTAGCAATGATTCCGAGGTTCAGCCTGTTCATCATGCGGCCCACATCATGCTGTTCATCATGCGGCCCACATCATGCTGTTCATCATGCTGCTCATCATGCGGCCCACATCATGCTGTTCATCATGCTGTTCATCATGCAGCCCACATCATGCTGTTCATCATGCAGCCCACATCATGCAGCCCACATCATGCTGTTCATCATGCAGCCCACATCATGCAGCCCACATCATGCTGTTCATCATGCAGCCCACATCATGCAGCCCACATCATGCAGCCCACATCATGCTGTTCATCATGCAGCCCACATCATGCTGTTTATCATGCAGCCCACATCATGCTGTTCATCATGCTGTTCATCATGCAGCCCACATCATGCTGTTCATCATGCAGCCCACATCATGCTGTTTATCATGCAGCCCACATCATGCTGTTCATCATGCAGCCCACATCATGCTGTTCATCATGCAGCCCACATCATGCTGTTCATCATGCAGCCCACATCATGCTGTTCATCATGCTGTTCATCATGCAGCCCACATCATGCTGTTCATCATGCTGTTCATCATGCAGCCCACATCATGCTGTTCATCATGCAGCCCACATCATGCTGTTCATCATGCAGCCCACATCATGCTATTCATCATGCAGCCCACATTATGCTGTTTATCATGTAGCCCACATCATGCTGTTCATCATGCAGCCCACATCATGCTGTTCATCATGCAGCCCACATGTTCATCATGTGTATGCAGCCCACATCATGCTGTTCATCATGCAGCCCACATCATGCTGTTCATCATGCAGCCCACATCATGCTGTTCATCATGCAGCCCACATCATGCTGTTCATCATGCAGCCCACATGTTCATCATGTGTATGCAGCCCACATCATGCTGTTCGGATGTTGTGAGTGGGTTCGGAATTGTTGCTGTGATGATCCATTGAAGCACTCCTAATATGTCGAATGTTCAGCTTGGGGGGGGGGGGGTGGGGGGGAGGGGAGGGGGAGAGGGGGAGAGGTGAGGCGTGGAGGGGGGGGGGTAAAGTACTTCTCCTCCGACTCCCACTGTACACCTTCCTCTCTTTTTTTTTTTCTCCAGGCGAACTGGACCGCCCCTTTATAGATACTGCGTTCTCCGGATTCTTAGCACTAGTCGACCTTGGCACAGGCCTCCGATCTCCCCCCCCCCCCCCCCCCTCCCCCGCGCCCAAGCGCCTTCCTGCTCTGCAAATGTAACGGAGACGAAACTGCGTAGCAACAAATCCGGTCATCAGGGAAGAATTTGGGGACAGCAGCAAACGGAAACTGTCTTCAGTCTGAAAGAGCGGGGAAAAATGTATAGAGAGATAGATGAATGGATGGATGGATGGTTGGATAGATACATACATAGATGGATGGATGGTTGGTTGGATAGATAGATGAATGGATGGATGGATGGTTGGATAGATAGATGGATGGATGGATAGATAGATAGACAGATAGATAGATAGATAGATAGATAGATAGATAGATAGATAGATAGATAGATAGATAGATAGATAGACAGATGATAGATAGAAAGATTGATAGATAGATAGATAGACAGACAGAAAGACTGATAGATAGATAGATAGATAGATAGATAGATAGATAGATAGATAGATAGATAGATAGACAGACAGATAGACTGAGATATATGTACATTACGGAAAGGCGACAGGCGGGACATAGAACATGAAATAAGACGATGAGATGTCCTGATAGCCTTCACTGCAATAACAGCCTGATGATGAGATGTCCTGAGAGTCTTCACTGCAATAACAGACTGACGATAAGATGTCCTGATAGTCTTCACTGCAATAACAGACTGACGATGAGATGTCCTGAGAGTCTTCACTGAAATAACAGACTGACGATGAGATGTCCTGAGAGTCTTCACTGCAATAACAGACTGACGATGAGATTCCTGATAGTCTTCACTGCAATAACAGACTGACGATGAGATGTCCTGAGAGTCTTCACTGCAATAACAGACTGACGATGAGATGTCCTGATAGTCTGCACTGAAATAACAGACTGACGATGAGATGTCCTGATAGTCTTCACTGCAATAACAGACTGACGATGAGATGTCCTGATAGTCTTCACTGCAATAACAGACTGACGATGAGATGTCCTGAGAGTCTTCACTGCAATAACAGACTGACGATGAGATGTCCTGAGAGTCTGCACTGCAATAACAGACTGACGATGAGATGTCCTGATAGTCTTCACTGCAATAACAGACTGACGATGAGATGTCCTGATAGTCTTCACTGCAATAACAAACTGACGATGAGATGTCCTGAGAGTCTTCACTGCAATAACAGACTGATGATGAGATGTCCTGATGGTCTGCACTGAAATAACAGTCTGACGATGAGATGTCCTGATAGTCTGCACTGAAATAACAGTCTGACGATGAGATGTCCTGAGAGTCTTTCACTGCAATAACAAACTGACGATGAGATGTCCTGATAGTCTTCACTGCAATAACAGCCTGGTGATGCTTAGCGTGAAGTGAAGCAAAAGGTCATAAAGCCATCCCACCACCATCTTATTCTAGGCTTTTTTCCGTTTTTTTTTTTTTGTTTTTTTGTGTGTGTGTTTCTTTTGTTTTCTCATTAATTTCTACCATATCTACAATCTCTGCTGTTCGACTCCCATGCCTCCACCCCCTTCTCCCCCCCCCCCCCAGCTCCCTGCCCTTTCCACCACCATGTTCCCATTCCGGCCCTCCCGCACTTCACCCCCCCCCCCCCAACTCCTGTATTATCATGATCATCACTCGCATTCTTCTTTCTTTTTCCCTAGTTCTCAATGGTTTTTTTTTTTTGGGCCTTCTGTTTCAGTATGTGTGTGTGTGTGTGTGTGTGTGTGTGTGTGTGTGTGTGTGTGTGTGTGTGTGTGTGTGTATACGTGCGCGCGAGTGCGGGTGTGTGTGTGTGTGTGTGTGTGTGTGTGTGTGTGTGTGTGTGTGTGTGTGTGATAATGTAATAATCATTATGTTTGAAAGAAATCATTGCATTTGTTCAATCGTTCATATAAAAGTGTGTGTGTGTGTGTGTGTGTGTGTGTGTGTGTGTGTGTGTGTGTGTGTGTGTGTGTGTGTGTGTGCGTGCGTGCGAGTGTGTGTGTGTGTGTGTGTGTGTGTTGTGTGTGTGTGTGTTGTGTGCGTGCGTGCGTGCGAGTGCGGGTGTGTGTGTGTGTGTGTGTGTGTGTGTGTGTGTGTGTGTGTGTGTGTGTGTGTGTGTGTGTGTGATAATGTAATAATCATTATGTTTGAAAGAAATCATTGTATTTGTTCAATCGTTCATATAACAGTTTTGTTCTTGTTGTTGTTCTGCTTTTGTTTTTTTGTGTGTTTTTTTTGTTGTTGTTGTTTATTTACTTTTTTCCTTCGTTTAATTTTTTTTTGTTTCTTCTTGTGGTGATGGTGCTGGTCGTGGTGGTGGTGGTAGTGGCGGCAGTGGGTTTTGGGGTTCTTGTGGGTTTTTTTTTTTTTTTGCTTAGTGGGCAGAAATGAAAAAAACAAAAAAACTTTCATGCGCCCAATTCTTCACCCAGTCAAGATTCAACCAATCAGTCCAAATCAATCGATCCATCAATCTTCCTCATCATCTTCTACTTTCCCTCCTCCTCCTTCTCCTCCTCTTCTTCTTCTTCCCCATTCTCAGACCATTTCCGCTTCACCTCGTCGTCCTCTTCTGGCATTTTTCTCTTCTCTCTTCTCTCCCCCCCAACCCACCCTAACCCCCACCCCCACCCCTCTCCCGTTATTTTCACGGTATTGTGCAAAAGGCAGGGGGGAGGGGGGGGGAGGGGCGGAGAGGGTGGTGGTGGTGATTGACCTATTTCCATGGCGAAGAGAGCTACCAAATACGGCGGTTGACAGAGAGACACACCCCCCCAGTTGCCATGGGCGGCATGCCGACAAGGCAGAAGGCCGCTATTCCGACACAGATCAAAGCCTGACTCACTCCGCGGGTTCCTCGTGTCGCAATCGCCTTCCCTTGCTGACTTGGGGTTTTCTTTTTTCCCCCTCTATATTCCATCTGCAGACAACGTGGGCAAGCACATCATCATCATCATCATCATCATCATCATCATCATCCATCATCATCATCATTTTCAGCATAATCATCATCTTCATCATCATCACCATCATCATCATCTTCAGCATCATCATCATCATCATCATCATCATCATCATCATCATCACCATCATCATCACCATCATCACCATCACATCATCATCATCATCATCATCACTATCATCATCACCATCATCATCATCACCATCACATCTTCATCATCTTCATCATCATCATCACCATCACCATCATCATCACCATCATCACTATCATCCTCATCATCACCATCATCATCGTCACCATTATCATCATCATCACCATCATTATCATTATCAGCAGCATAGCCTAACACCTACCTAGACCCTGGCCTCCACCACCTCTGTGTCTGATGGCAGCAGGCTGAAGGTAGGTAGAGAGAGAGAGTGACGGCGGCTGACAATGGCCCCGCTTGCTGACTTGGCGTTCCAGGTACTCTGTGTGTGTGTGTGTGTGTGTGTGTGTGTGTGTGTGTGTGTGTGTGTGTGTGTGTGTGTGTGCGTGCTGTGGCGAGGCTGCTGGTGCTGGTGGTGGTGGTGGTGGTGGAGGTAGTGCGGGGAGGTGGGAGGAGAGGGGAGCGGGAGGGGGGTGGAAAAGGGCGTGTGGTCAGGTCGCGTCGTGATTGGCTCTGCCGACGTCATCACTGCCACCCACGGCCTCTCAGCTCTCTGCCTCAGCTCTTTCTGTCTGTCTGTCTCTCTATCGCTGTCTGTCTGTCTGTCTGTCTCTCTGTCGCTGTCTGTCTGTCTGTCTGTCTCTCTCTCTCTGTATCTCTCTCTCTCTCTCTCTCTCTCTCTCTCTCTCTCTCTCTCTCTCTCTTCTCCGTGATTGTCTCTCTCCCTCCTTCCTTCTGTCTGATGCTTGACTATATCTGTCCATCTCTCTCTCTCTCTCTCTGCTTGCCGGCCTATCTGCCTGTCTCTCTCTGTGTCTGTCCGTCTGTCTGTCTGTCTGTCTTTGGCTCTCTCTCTCTCTCTCTCTCTCTCTCTCTCTCTCTCTCTCTCTCTCTCTCTCCAGCACTCCTTCGCTCCCATCCCTTCCCTTACCTGTTCAACCCCCACCCCCGTTTCTCTTCCATTATTCGATTTATCAAAAGAGATTAAAAACCCGTTTCTTCCCCCCCCCCCCCCCCCCCCCCCCCCCCCCCCCCCCCCCCCCCCCCCCCGGCTGCACGCCACAGCTACTGTACCGTCGTCACTTGATAACACGTCACGCCTGTCTCAACTTCTCGTTCCTGCTCCTCTGTTGGTGATGACAGAGATGGTCAAGCAGCCACTCACTGCCAGCACATGCATATCGCCCTCGTCACGCTGGCCCTGAAGGACGATGAGGACACAGCTCTGTGTAAGGACATGTCGGTCCGGAAGCCTTCCGTCCTCAAGGACCTCGGGCCAGTGGGATGCCCGTCAGCATCTTCTTTCAAAGAACGAGGTCTGCGGCGCTTCTCACTTATGGCCCTTTGCGGTCGGCTGGGCTATAAGCAACATTACCTTACCAACTTGGGGCACTGACTGCTGAAGTCACGTGACTGTTCAGTTCGTTGTTGTTGTCGGTGGTGGTGGTGGTGATGTTGTTGAAGGTGGTGGTGGTGGAAGTGGTGGTGTTCTCATCATTGTCGTTATCGTTGTTGTTGTTGTTGTTGTTGTTGTTTTTTTTTGCTGTCCCAACCTCTGCGCCACCTCAGAGGCAGTGCACCCACGCCGCTTATTCCGACACCCCGTCCACAGCCACAGCCCGGTCGGCCCCGCCGCAGCCCCGGCACCAACAATCCACAGGGAGCAGTCAATGTCAAGTCGTCAAGAGGCAACCCACCGGAGGAGACACTGCACTGCCGCCGAGTCACTTCGGTGGTGTTCAGTGGCGCCTGTTCTGATCTAACATACGCAGGACACCACCTACTAAGCCCCCTACTGACGACAATAATTGCTTAGTCGCGGAGCCGGCGCGAGTGAGCTCTCCCTCCGGAGGGCGCCACCACGTCCGTCCAACGACAGCCCCCATGGACCCGCCGATACCGGTGACCCCGACGGAACCAAACCAAGGCCACAGACGTGGAGAGGACATCGGAATTGAGGTCACCATGAGAGCAGGGCATGAAGGGCCACAGAATTTGAGACTTTTTTTTTTATGCTGATCGATGAGAATGAGGATGATTAAGATGATGCTACGGATTTCCATTTCGGTCTGAGACTACATGACAGGGCTGTACTCTACGCTTCCTTTCATAATATATCCCGGCGTTAACCAGGCCCGAGAGATACAGGCACCTGCAGTGTTGGTCAGGAAATTTGAGCAACGCTCTCAGAAACGCATCCATTAAGTGGATGAAACTCGACTGTGTGGTCCCAGTCTTCCCAACTGAGTCCGCAGCAAACTCAACTCTGGGAAGGAGCCGGTCGGGGCAGAAAAACCCATATGACTCTGATGGGATTCGAACCCACGACCTCCCAGCCGGGATTGTTTTGTTATTCTACTCTTCCTCTCACTGACTGACGCCACAGAAAATGAACAGACGTCGTCAATGTTCTTGGCGCATCCACTGCTCAGAGTATATGATGGATTTGTGAAGGAATTGTCAGCTGAAGGATCTCAGCTGCGTTTGTGATTTTTAAAAGGATTTTTTGTTTCGAGTTTTAATGTGTGTGTCTAGGACTTTTTTTTTTTTTTTTTTTTTTTTTTTTTTTGAGGAGGTGGGGGTTGGGGGGTGGGAGAGTGTTTTTGGTTTTCTTTCTTTCTTTTTGTACTCCCAGTTCTTATAGAACAGGGAGTACTTTAGAATGGGAACGAAGAAATGCTCTGTGTGTGTGTGTGTGTGTGTGTGTGTGTGTGTGTGTGTGTGTGTGTGTGTGTGTGTGTGTGTGTGTGTGTGTCCCCGTCCGTCCGTCCGTCCGTCCGTGGTCAAAATGTGTTCCACTCGCTCCAGACAAACCTATTGGGCCGATCTTTCTGAAAATTTGTCGATATGTTCATTATGGGTCACGGATGATGCCCGATGTTTTAGTTTAGCGTTATAGCCTAACGGATGTAACAGCCTGTAACGGTTTTTCTTCTTTATGGAATATCTCAGAGAGTACTTGGCCGATCTTTCTGAAAATTAGCAGGTATGTTCATTATGGGTCACGGATGATGCCCGATGTTTTAGTTTACCCCGTTATAGCCGTTACTAACGGCTGTAACGGCCTGTAACGGTTTTTCTTCTTTATGGAATATCTCAGAAAGTACTTGGCCGATCTTTCTGAAAATTTGTAGGTATGTTCATTATGGGTCACGAATAATGCCCGATGTTTGGTTTACCGTTATAACCGTTACTAACGGCTGTAACGGCCTGTAACGGTTTTT
>CM065717.1:25572579-25595079 GCA_033310375.1 Conus canariensis | reverse complement strand
AAGATGAGGGCCCCGTGTCTTTGTGTTAAGTGAGGAGGGAAGGGGAGTGACTGTTGACACATTCCGACAATGATGTAAACTTTTGTGGTAACATAAGCCAGGTGGCTCACGCTTGCACATGACTGTGGGGTGTGAGGGGTAGGGGGGGTGAGGGGGTGAGGGTGAGAGAGGAGAAGGAAGGTGGGGAGAGAATGGCGACGTAGTCGTGACGTGACGCAACTTGTGCAATATTTTCACTATATCAGGGAGTAAAGGAAGGGGAGGGGGGGGGGGGGGGAGGTGCTGAGAGAGGGGAGTTGGCATAGATTTGAATAGATTTGCTGCCGTGTAAAGACACATGGGAGAGAAAGGGGGTGGATGGCATCTGTGTTTTTTGTACAAGAGAGTGGGTGCTTGGAGCCGATCAGGTGGACTTGTCAAGTGACTCATCACAACACTGAACTGCTGCCAAGTCACAGTCGTTATAAGGCAACCCACCAGAGGAGACACTGAACAGCTGCCAAGTCACAGTGGTTATAAGGCAATCTACCAGAGGAGACACTGAACAGCTGCCAAGTCACAGTCGGTATAAGGCAACCTACCAGAGGAGACACTGAACTGCTGCCAAGTCACAGTCGTTATAAGGCAACCTACCAGAGGAGACAATGAACTGCTGCCAAGTCACAGTCGTTATAAGGCAATCTACCAGAGGAGACAATGAACACCTTGTTGCCAAGTCACAGTGGTTATAAGGCAATCTACCAGAGGAGACACTGAACAGCTGCCAAGTCACAGTGGTTATAAGGCAATCTACCAGAGGAGACATTGAACACCTTGTTACCAAGTCACAGTCGTTGTAAGGCAACCTACCAGAGGAGACATTGAACACCTTGTTGCCGAGTCACTTCCCTAGTGTTCAACTGTGCCTGTTCTGTTCCAGTACATGCGGAGACGCCATCCACTAACACTCCTGCTGATGATGATAATTACTCAGTAGCGGAGCCAGAGTGAAAAGCGTCCCGCTCTGAAGGGCGTCATCACGTCCATCCAACGGAAATCCTCATGAACTTGCCGACACCGCAGTAGCCTTTGATGAATTCACCATGGTATGGGGGTGGAGAGGAAATAGGAAGCGAAGTCACAACGACAGCAGGGCTTGAAGATACACAGATTTTTAGTTATTTTGATGTGATAGTAAATGGAGATGAAAAGGATGAAGATAATCTGGATTCTACTAGCAGGACTTTTCTTAGAGGCCAAAGTCGACTCTCGGCATGCGCAACAAATGGTTTTGTTCTCAAGACAGAATCCCGTGATCCTCATGGTTTGTCTGTAAAGGGTTTAACAGTCACACTCTAATGCCTGCTTTACGCACATGCATACACACACACACATACACACATGTGCGTGCGCATGCACACACACACACACACACACACACACACACGCACACACCCACAAAATACATACATATATATAAGTGTGTGTGTTTGTGTGTGTGTGTGTGTGTGTGTGTGTGTGTGTGTGTGTGTGTGTGTGTGTGTGTGTGTGTTATACCACTTAAAACGTCAAGGACGACAAACACAGCGTGTTCTGGTTGGCTTTCTGGAGGCACGTGTGTGTAGGCCCATTTTATGCAGTATCGTTCTGAACAGAAGGTAATCTGTGTCAAGGCTGGACACCCTTTGGACAGGCATCGTGTATTGCCACTGTCTCTGGCATGGCTTGTCAGCTGAACTGGAAATGGGTGAAAATGCCTTGATTTCCTGCATACAGCTCAGCAGTCAACAGTGATATGGAGAAATATTCACGTGCACGGCCTACACTCCATTTTTTCTTTCTTTCTTTCTTTCTTTCTTTCTGCATACGCAGGCTGATACTCCTGCGGACACTGACTGTATAGACAGGCAGTTGAGTTTTGTGTGTATGACTGTTTTCCATCCCGCTATTAAGGCAGCCATACTCCATCTTCGGGGAAGGTGCATGCTATGTGTAATGTGTCATCCATACCAACGGCTAAACTGGCTTTCTCTTCCGAAAGTTGGTGATGGGATTTTACGTATGTGCAAGATGTTGTGCGTGCGTTCACACACGAAACCTCGGTTTATAGTCTCATTCGAAGGACTGTATGGGGAATGGAGTCAGAACCAATGTTAACTCCGGGGGAAAAATCTCCCTGTACGAAATTCGAACCCGCAACCCCAGGATCACGAGTCCAGCGCTCTACCAACTGAGCTATTCCGGCTCTCGCCTACACTCCAAAGAGCCATTGTTGTCAGTGTTCTGCGTTGAAGTGTTTTCTTTCTTTTTGCGAATTTATATCAGTTGTATATTACAGAGATGGTCTTCGACGCGTGCATTACCCTCGACTGAGGAGGTGGAAGGCATTAGGGCCAGGCTGCACTGTTGAATCTCATTTGTCTTCATCACCTGTGAAATTCAGTTCATGTTGTTTATAGCCCAGCCGACCGCGGGAGGCGATATCAGGGCTGTCACCTTATGACAGTCTGTTCATTACAAAGTTGTTAAAAAAAAAAAAGCAGCCAACCAAACAAACTAGCAACAACAACCAAAAACAACAAAATCTCTTCTATAAACTGAATTTGTTGAAATGCACAAAAAAACTGATTTTAAAACGGAAATCATTTCTCCATAAAATTTTACATCAAAAGTAAAATATTCATTTCTTTCAGGAGCTCGGGTCAGTCTGGCGGAACCTCCCTCCACAAGGAGTCAACAGACTCTGCTGTAAAGTGATTATGTTTGTGTTGTAACAGACTTCCATGTTAAGTCATGGGCTATTCTTTCGAGAAACAAAAGATAAACGAGAAAGATTATTATCATCTATTGTTTGTCAATGAAAGCATCGTGGATGGTGATTTCGACACGGACGATATGGTCACCTGTGGAATGGCATTTGCGGACACCACACTGTTCTGTGGCCAAAAGGCCATTGGTTTCCATGCTACAACACCAGTCGACAGCTGACCCTCTTTTCCATTAACTTACAAAGGCAACTGGTCAGATCTATTGGATGATAGTTCGAAGGGTGGGTCAAGCCTTTTCCGGGTTTCGGAACTGGAATGATGAGGACTTTCCTGCAGGAAAGATGCTGCACTACTGCGTGGTCACTTCGCTGGTGTTCAGTGGTGTTTGTTCAGGTCCATTATACGCAGCACACCACCAACTAAGCCCCTTACCGACGACAGAAATTTCTTAGTCGCGGAGTGCGCCACCACCACGTCCGCCCACAGACAGTCCCTGTGAACTGGCCGGTACTGGAGACTTCCACACTAACTCACGAAGGACACAGACGTGGAAATGAAATCAATACTGAAGTCACCAGGACAGCAGAGCATGAAATGCCAAAATCTGGAACTTTTTGTATTTACCGCTGATCGATGAGGATAAGGATGATGAAGATGATGCTATGGGGTTTCATTCTGTTCTGAGACTACATGGAAGGGCTGTACACTACGCTTACTTTCGTAATATATCCTGGTTTCAACCAGGTCCGAGAGATAATAATAATAATAAAAATGAATACTTATATAGCGCCTATTCTCGGCTAGAGACCAAGCACTAAGCGCTTTACAATCAACACTCGCTTACACAACGGGCTGCCTACCTGGGTAGTGCCGACTGAAGAGCTGCCAGCTGGCGCTTCATTCAGTCGTTTCCCATGTCATCCAGTCAATATCGTTCAATATCGTTCACTCAGTTTCTTTACTTCCTTCACTCTTTCCATTTCTTACGCAGGGTGCATGCTGTGTGTAACGTGTCATCCATACCAACGGCCAAACTGGCCTACTCTTCTGAAAGTTGGTGATGGGATTTTACGTGTGTGCAAGATATTATGCATGCGTTCACACACGGAACCTCGGTTTATAGTCTCATTCAAAGGACTGTATGGGAAATGGAGTCAGAACTAATGTTAACTCCGAGGGAAAAATGCCCCTGTACTGAAACGCCCCGGCAGAGATTCGAACCCGCAACCCCAGGATCACCAAGATTACGAGTCAGGCGCTCTACCAACTGAGCTATTCCGGCTCCAGATACAGACATCTGCAAAAATGGTCAGGAAATTAGAGTAACACCCTCAGAGATGCTCCATTAAGTGGATGAAACTCGGCTGTGTGGTTTTATTCTATCTAATCGAGCCTGTAGCAAACTCAGCTCTTGTCAGAAGCCAGTTGGGACAGAAAAAATCCCACAAACAAACGGCTGTGATTGGAATCGAACCTCTCAGCCAGGAGTCCACGACGCAACCACTTCGCCACGACTGCTGTTCCCTGGTCCACGTATGCCGTAGCCTTCCGGGGTTGCTCTGACTGGTGCTTTGATCTGCATACAGCGAGCAAGGACCCATTTCTTGACTTCTTGATAAATTTCTGGTTACCTTCGAGACTGAAACCCTTGTGAATCGCGAATAGGCTTAGAGCAGACAATGGTTTTTCGATCTCAGTTCCCTAGACCACCAGCCACGAAGCCCCCCACCCCCCCAAACTGTTTTCCCTCTGGTGTCTGAATTATTGTCAAGGGTTTCTTCATGGGACGGTCCATGTAGTTTCCGTCGTTTGGGCGTGGAAGGGGATAGGAGTGAGGGTTGTAGAAGGTGCTATATATCATCCTCCCCCTACACGCCCACCATGGAGTCAAACGTATGGGCCAGAGTCAGGAAGCTTCAGTCCTGACACCTGCCTCAGGATGGATACACAGCAGAGTCCAGCCATCCCAATCGTCCTGGTCACGCCCAGCTCCCGGCACAGATGGTTGAACAGGTATGGGTTACCTTGGCCAGCTGGGGATCTGCTTATCCTCACACAGCCCCCTGCAGGGGTACCCGATTGATAGAGACGGGCCATTGTGTACCTCCTGTGGGTACCCGATTGATAGACACGGGCCATTGTGTACCTCCTGTGGGTACCCGATTGATAGACACGGGCCATTGTGTACCTCCTGTGCGTACCCGATTGATAGAGACGGGCCATTGTGTACCTCCTGTGGGTACCCGATTGATAGACACGGGCCATTGTGTACCTCCTGTGGGTACCCGATTGATAGACACGGGCCATTGTGTACCTCCTGTGCGTACCCGATTGACAGACACGGGCCATTGTGTACCTCCTGTGGGTACCCGATTGATAGACACGAGCCATTGTGTACCTCCTGTGGGTACTCGATTGATAGAGACGGGCCATTGTGTACCTCCTGTGGGTACCCGATTGATAGACATGAGCCATTGTGTACCTCCTGTGGGTACTCGATTGATAGAGACGAGCCATTGTGTACCTCCTGTGGGTACCCGATTGATAGACACGGGCCATTGTGTACCTCCTGTCTGCAAGAGATCCCAGCCAAAGAGACGCGGCGAGCGTCCCTGCTCCTTCAACCACTAGGATCTCATTCCCCTCCATCATAGGTCATTCAGGACGGTAAACATGGCGGGCTAAAGAAGACCACAGAGAAAGAAAGATTGTTGGAAAGAAGATCTGAGGGAAAGTTGAAGATACAAAAGATCCCATGGGAAAGGCAGCAGATAGATAAAATGCAGGCTACTGTAAGTCTGGATCCTCATACATACTCTAACATGGGAGACCTTATCAGGGGCATTAACTCCAACTATACTGTTTTGAAGCCAGTCAGCAACTTAGCCTTAGAGGCATACTGGAAGACTAACGTTCCGTCAAAATATTGATGCCGCTAGCCTGTCAGCAGAACCAAGGGGATCACAGGGCCACGCCGGCCCTCCAATCTCTGCAAAGTCGCAACTCCGGGAAAGGCACCAACGGTGATTTCCTCAGGCTTGTGTTTAAAACGAGCGTGCGTAATGTCTTACAAGTACATTTTGGATGATACTGTCATAATGACGGAAGAATTGTTTGCTTACATTAATTTTCCCCTCTGCTTATCTATTCTGCAAAGGACATGTGTATTCACTTATTATTTCCAGCAGGAATCTTAACGCTGCCGAAAAAGAGATGTTGAAAACAAACAGTGAGGCCAGATCAACGTTTCTCAATTTACGTCATTTGATTACGTAATCACAGATATAAGATTCCCCTGGCGACCTTGAACTTCGTATCAGGTCACGTGTACAGGTAATCTGACAGATACTGACTCATTATTTCCTACTCTTTGGGGAATAACTGGTAGAGTTTAGGGGCCGCAAACTTTTGGCACTCATTCGTCTTTTAAACGTGCTTTCTCTCTGTCGTGGTTTATTTCAGTCGCAAGTCAACGCGAATTTTTATTTCGAAAACAACTCAATGCTCTACAAATGCTAGAAAAGTACACATGTTGGTGTATCTCAACCACTTTGACGTTAATATCAACTGGTCAAAAGAAGCTCTTTCTAAGGGAAGGGTTCTTTGTTCATGTGGTTGGCTGGTTTGTGTGTGCGTGTGTGTGTGTGTGTGTGTGTGTGTGTGTGTGTGTGTGTGTGTGTGTGTGTGTGTGTGTGTGCGTGCGTGTTCTGTCCAATCTTGTGTGCCACCTCAGTTGCATTGCATCCACGGCGCTCATTCCGACCCCTGGTCCACAACCACAGCCTGGCCAGTCCCGCCTATAACCTGGCACAGTCAATCCACAGGGTGCAGTCAATATCATGTCGCCATGAGGTGACTCACTGGAGGAGACACTGCACTGCCGCCGAGTTACTTCAGTGGGGTACAGTGGCGCCTGTTCTGATCAATCCAACATACGCAGGACACCACCTACTAAGCCCCCTACCGACAATTATTGCTCAGTCGCGAAGCCGGCGTGAATGAGCTCTCCTTCCGAAGTTCATCACCACGTTCGTCCAACGACAGTCCCCATGAATCTGCTGACACCGGTGACCCGACAGAACCAAACCAAGGCCATAGACGTGGGCAGGAAATGAATACTGAGGTCAACTTGAGAGCAGGGCATGAAGGATCACAGAATTTCAGAATTTTTTTGAAATTCTGATCGATGAGGATGGATGATGAAGATGATGCTATGGTTTCCATTCTGGTTTGAGATTGTATGATAGAGCTGTACTCTGCGCTTACTTCCGTGATATGTCCCGGCGTTAACCAGGCCTGAGAGATACAGACACCTGCAGTGTAGGTCAGGAAATCTGAGCAACACTCTCAGAGTTGCATCCATTAAGTGGATGAAGCTTGACTCTGTGGTCCCAGTCTTCCCAGTTAAGTCCATAGCAAACTCGACTCTGGCTAGGAGCCGGTTAGGGCAGAATAATCCCACAAGGCTTTGGTAGGATTCGAACTGACGACCTCCCAGCTGGGACTCCACGACGGTAACTACTTCGCCACCACGGCTGTTTTTTTGTTGTTGTTGTTGTTGTTTTGTTTTGTTTTGTTTTTTGTTGTTTTTTGTTTTTTAATAAGGGAAGTTACATTGGGAGGGGGGTTGGAAGGGGTCCCAGGGGAGGGGGTGTCCCTGAACTTTAATATTGCCAACCATTCTCTCTCTCTCTCTCTCTCTCTCCTCTCTCTCTCTCTCTCTCTCTCTCTCTCTCTCTCTCTCTCTCTCTCTCTCTCACGCGGGTTCATAACTTCTGACAAAGCGGTGAACATATGAACGAGTATCCGGTCTGCTATCATGGCAAGATGTCATTTTGATATTGATGACAATAATAAAGGCCATTTGTGAGGCACTTAATCTTTACAAAAGCCCTAAGCGCGCACGCAAGCGTGCGCGCGCGCGCGCGCGCGCCACACACACACACACACACACACACACACACACACACACACACAACACACACACACACACAGAGTACGCCTGGTAGTCACCGACAGATAACGAATAAAACAGATAGATGATGATTGTGAAGATGGAAAAGGAGAGAGGGAAGGGGGCGGGTGTGGGGGTCTGAGTCAAAACATTCTTCCATCATTGCACAGTTGGCCACAACCTCCGTTGTGGGCAGGGCTATAAACAGCATGACTGATGGCCTGCTCAACCTCACCCGGTGGCGCTGGTTCTCTTCAGTTGTTGTCGCCAAGTTCTCTGTTTATCCCTGTCCCAGAACGCCACAAAATAAAAACGGCCGACTAATCTCTATAATAATCGCGGTCATGCAGCAGATGGGGATGGGATGTCACTCTTTGTACTGACTGCTTCTGCTGCCTGGAATAAAGTAAGCGATTCCACGGGGGTGGAGATGGGGGGGGGGGGGGGGAGGGAACATATCAGCATAAAATATGGTGATGGCGTGCAAACCTTCACACAAACCCAGCGTCAAGTAAGCAGAACATAGAATTTTAGTGCAAGGTGTTTTGGCATGCTGCCATGTTCGAAGACAAAGTTGTACATGTATCATATTTCAGTGTCTTGAAATACATTGTACTGTTGCTAATTGTATACAACGAAACCACACACACACACGCGCGTACACACACACACACACACACACACGCACGCACGCACGCACGCACGCACGCCGCACGCACGCACACACACACACACACACACACACACGCGCGCGCGCGCGCGCGCGCGCGCGCGCGCTACTGTTAATCCACCTCACTCACCCCCACCCTCCTGTGCACCCACTGGTCGGGTACACACTAAAACCCAAAGCGCTAGGCGCGTGCCTACACAGAAGTTACCCTGAAAACAAAGGGAGGGCTTTATATATCCAGAGATTGGTGCTCAGTGGATTTTTTTTTCATGTTTTGTCGGTCCAGTGATCAGCCCAAAAGGCGAAAGCTTTGTTACAACGTCCCTGGGTGAAGGCTGCAGTCACCCAGCTGTTTGAATAGCATGTACGGAAGAAACTGGTTGTGTGTGTCTTTCTCTTTCTTCCTTTCTTTCTTTTCTCGGCTTTCTTGTTTTCCCCTGCCTTTCTTTCTTTTTCTTTTTCTGTTCTTTCTGTTCTTTTCCTTTTTTTCCCTCTGCTTCTTGACACACATGTATGGAATCAATTTTGACATGTTAACAGCCGTGACATGCAGTCGGCTGGGCTATTCCTAACAGAAAATCAAAGAATTTCGCAGGTCTGGATAAGTACCTGGCCTCGTGGTCCATCTGTTCCACTTTGTAGGAGTCCGTTCGTCGTGCAGATAAAAAGCCACTGCCTGGCCAGGAAATCGTTCCATTGACTGGTGTGCCTTGTCTGATAACCAACTTCGGTTTGTTCACTGTTCAGTGAGGTCTGCCTTCCCCTGAACCACCACGTGTGTGCTTCAAACATGACACTTTGACACTGCCTGTGAACCACCGTGTGTGTCTGCTTCAAACATGACAATTTGACACTGCCTGTGAACCACCATGTGTGTGCTTCAAACATGACAATTTGACACTGCCTGTGAACCATCATGTGTCTGCTTCAAACATGACAATTTGACACTGCCTGTGAACCACCATGTGTGTCTGCTTCAAACATGTCAATTTGACACTGCCTGTGAACCATCACGTGTGAGCTTCCAACATGACAATTTGACACTGCCTGTGAACCACACTGTGTGTGCTTCAAACATGACAATTTGACACTGCCTGTGAACCACCATGTGTGTCTGCTTCAAGCATGACAATTTGACACTGCCTGTGAACCACCATGTGTGTCTGCTTCAAGCATGACAATTTGACACTGCCAGTGACCACCATGTGTGTCTGCTTCAAACATGTCAATTTGACACTGCCTGTGAACCACCACGTGTGTGCTTCAAACATGACAATTTGACACTGCCTGTGAACCACCATATGTCTGCTTCAAACATGACAATTTGACACTGCCTGTGAACCACCATACGTGTCTGCTTCAAACATTTCAATTTGACACTGCCTGTGAACCACCATGTGTGTCATTCCAACATGACAATTTGACACTGCCTGTAAACCACCATGTGTGTCTGCTTCAAACATGACAATTTGACACTGCCTGTGAACCACCATATGTCTGCTTCAAACATGACAATTTGACACTGCCTGTGAACCACCATACGTGTCTGCTTCAAACATTTCAATTTGACACTGCCTGTGAACCACCATGTGTGTCATTCCAACATGACAATTTGACACTGCCTGTAAACCACCATGTGTGTCTGCTTCAAACATGACAATTTGACACTGCCTGTGAACCACCATGTGTCTGCTTCAAACATGACAATTTGACACTGCCTGTGAACCACCATGTGTGTGCTTCCAAAATGACAATTTGACACTGCCTGTGAACCACCACATATGTGCTTCAAACATGACAATTTGACACTGCCTATGAACCACCATATGTGTCCTTCAAACATGGCAATTTGACACTGCCTGTGAACCACCATGTGTGTCTGCTTCAAACATGACAACATGACACTGCCTGTGAACCACCATGTGTGTCTGCTTCAAACATGACAATATGACACTGCCTGTGAACCACCATGTGTGTCTGCTTCAAACATGTCAATTTGACACTGCCTGTGAACCACCATATGTGTGCTTTAAACATGACAATTTGACGCTGCCTGTGAACCACCTTGTGTGTGTGTGTGTGTGTGTGTGTGTG
This sequence comes from Conus canariensis, assembly GCA_033310375.1. Lineage (NCBI taxonomy): Eukaryota > Metazoa > Mollusca > Gastropoda > Neogastropoda > Conidae > Conus > Conus canariensis. The sequence goes on along the minus strand of CM065717.1, from coordinate 25,584,614 downwards.
TGTGTGTGTGTGTGTGTGTGTGTGTGTGTGTGTTTTGTGGCTTCAAACATGACGATTTGACACTGCCTGTGAACCACTGTGTGTGTCTCCTTCAAACATGACAATTTGACGCTGCCTGTGAACCACCATGTGTGTGCTTCAAACATGACAATTTGACACTGCCTGTGAACCACCATGTGTGTCTGCTTCAAACATGACAATTTGACACTACCTGTGAACCACCATGTGTGTGTGCTTCAGACATGACAATTTGACACTGCCTGTGAACCGCCATGTGTGTGCTTCAAACATGTCAATTTGATACTGCCAGTGAACCACCATGTGTGTGCTTCAAACATGACAATTTGACACTGCCTGTGAACCACCGTGTGTGTCTGCTTCAAACATGACAATTTGACACTGCCTGTGAACCACCATGTGTGTGTGTGTGTGCTTCAAACATGACAATTTGACACTGCCTGTGAACCACCATATGTGTGCTTCAAACATGTCAATTTGACACTGCCAGTGAACCACCATGTGTGTGCTTCAAACATGACAATTTGAAACTGCCTGTGAACCACCATGTGTGTCTGCTTCAAACATGACAATTTGACACTGCCTGTGAACCACCATGTGTGTCTGCTTCAAACATGACAATTTGAGACTGCCTGTGAACCACCATGTGTCTGCTTCAAACATGACAATTTGACACTGCCTGTGAACCACCATGTGTGTCTGCTTCAAACATGACAATTTGACACTGCCTCTGAACCACCATGTGTGTCTGCTTCAAACATGACAATTTGACACTGCCTGTGAACCACCATGTATCTGCTTCAGAATGTCAGTTTGACACTGCCTGTGAACCACCATGTGTGTGTGCTTCAGACATGTCAATTTCACACTGCCTGTGAACCACCATGTGTGTGCTTCAGACATGTCAATTTGACATTGCCTGTGAACCACCATGTGTGTCCTTCAAACATGACAATTTGACACTGCCTGTGAACCACCATGTGTGTCTGCTTCAAACATGTCAATTTGACACTGCCTGTGAACCACCATGTGTGTGTGTGTGTGTGTGTGTGTGTGTGTGTGTGTGTGTGTGTGTGTGTGTGTGTGTGTGTGTGTGCTTCAAACATGACAATTTGACACTGCCTGTGAACCACCATGTGTGTGCTTCCAACATGACAATTTGACACTGCTGTGAACCACCATGTGTGTCTGCTTCAAACATGACAATTTGACACTGTCTGTGAACAACCATGTGTGTGCTTTAAACATGACAACACGACACTGCCTGTGAACCACCATGTGTGTGTGCTTCAAACATGACACTATCAGTTGTGAAGTGTGATGGACAGACAACCAAGTCATGAAGAACAGGCAGACACAGAGCCAATCTGACCAACAGGAAGTGGTGAATGCCTTCAGTGTGCACAATATCACTCCAGCCAGGAAACGGCGATGATGGTAATCATGTTATCTCCACGTCATGGATGAAATGAGCACACGCCGCTCTGAGGTACGGTACTCTGCGGTGTGGCTTCAGGACATTCCACGGCCTTCACTACAGTATTACATTACTAAGGGCACGTACTCTAAAACATATTAGTTTTCCGTGGTCAGCCAGTGCAAAGCGATTGGATGGTCTAATTACCAAACGATACTTCATATGTGTGTGTGTGTGTGTGTGTGTGTGTGTGTGTGTGTGTGTGTGTGTGTGTGTGTGTGTGTGTGTGTGTGTGTGTGTGTGTGTGTGTGTGTGTGTGTGTGTGTGTGTGTGTGTGTGTGTGTACTTTGACGTGAGTCGGAGGGTTGGAGGGCAGGGGGAGAGGGACGTATGCTATGTGAGTGTGTGCGTGTGTGCGCGCGCGCGATTGTCAGTGCATACACACGCCCCAGCACGAATGCAGCCATGTGCGTAAACAAATAAAATGCCTGGTGGTTTTCATTTGGGAAGGATTTTCATCATTAATGCAAAAGGCTTGAGACTGGAATCTGCTTTTGCGGTGGAACGCTTTGTTTCATGGCAGAGTAATCACACACATGCGCGCGCGCGCGCGCGCGCACACACACACACACACACACACACACCACACACACACACACACACACACACACAGGAAGAGCGACACAGACTGACAGACAGACACATAAACAAACAGATACAGACAGGGACAGAGACAGAGAGAGACAGACAGAGACAGAATTAGACAATGAAGAGACAGACAGAGAGACAGAGAGAGTGACAGATCAACAAACAGACGGACAGAGAGAGACAGCACGTGCGTGCAACGCAGTTCTATTAAGATTCTAATCAACGTGCTTGCGTCAGCAGAAATTGATCTGGATTCTCCTTGAACGATTGGCCCACGTTTTAAGCCAGTGCATTTACGAGTTGTTCTGCTGTTGTTGTTTTTTCCCCACCAGTTAACCCAACAACAGCTGCTTTCTGTCTGGTTTTGCGCGCGCGAGCGTGCGCGCGCTCGTTCTCTCTTGTGTGTGTGTGTGTGTGTGTGTGTGTGTGTGTGTGTGTGTCGCGCGCGCGCGCGTGCGCACGCGTGCGTGCGTGCGTGTGCATGCGTGTGCGCGTATGTGGTATGTGTGTGTTTGTGTGTATGTGTGTGTGTATGAGTGCGTGCGTGCGTGCGTGCGTGCGTGCGTGCGTGCGTGCGTGTGTGTGTGTGTGTGTGTGTGTGTGTGTGTGTGTGTGTGTGTGTGTGTGTGTGTGAGTGCGCGCGCGTGCGCCTGCACAAATGCAACCATCTGTGTAAAATGCCTGGTCGTGTGTGAGTGAGTGGGTGAGTGAATGAGTGTGTGTGTGTGTGTGTGTGTGTGTGTGTGTGTGTGTGTGTGTGGCGCGCGCGCGCGCGCGCCGCGCGCGTGTACATGCGTGCGGGCATACGTGGTGCATGTGAGTGTGTGTGCGTGCGTGTATGTGTGTGTGTTATGCGTGCGCGCGCTATTTATGTGGGTGTGTGCTTGTGTGCCTCTATGCGTACATGTGTGTATATGCGTTTGTGCGTGCGTGTGGCTGGGTAGGCGGGGTGGGGTAGGAGTGGGGGGTGCTCGCGCGCGCGTCCGTGTGTACATGCGTGCGTCCTTCTAAGAAAGAAGACTATAATCGGAAACCTTTCTAAACATAGCACATGTGTAATGCTAAACGTGTAACTTCAAGCATATGAACGAACCTACGTCCAAGTACATACTAGCACGGGTTGTGTTTGGGAGGTGGGAATAGGAGGGAGTGTGTGTGTGTGTGTGTGTGCGTGTGTGTGTGTGTGTGTGTGTGTGCGCGCGCGCGCGCGTGCGTGCGTGCGTGCGTGCGTGCGTGTGTGTGTATATGTGTGTGTGTGTGTGTGTGCGCGCGCGCGCGCGCGGATGGATAGAGGAAAGGCAAGGGGTGAGGGGGACGGCACGTTCGCGAGTCAATTAATTAAGGCATAATCATCTGCGTGCTCAACGGACGTTCGCACAACTTTCTGTCAGTACACACCAGCTTGTGTTCTAACGTGTCCCTGGGATACAAGAGATCCGTGCGATCTTGTCTGTGCGCACAGCACCGAGCATACACGATGAGCTTGTGTGTGATGTACGGTCTGTCTAGGCATGTAGGCGCAAATGTACACGCGCGCGCACGCGTACTCATCTTTTTTTGCATCCAAGCGGATGTCCGCGTGTAAACTAATTTACGCCCTTGCGTTGTGGGCGGACAGTTCTTAATTTCGTCCGGCGCTTCACTCTTCGTCTACTGTTCTCACTCCGCCGTCTCCCGGAAGACAGTCAGTCTAATGCTCGCGTCACGTTTTGGTCTGTATACAGGGTCGAACTTTAATTAAGGACCACTTATACACAGTCTCACAAAACATAGAAAGAAAAACCGACAAACGACAGAAACTTTATAAATGTTTAATTTCATTATCAGTGAACAACATTTTGTCACTTTCATCGAAAAAATCATTCTTTCTGATTAGACAGGGGAGCCTGAATGAGACTACCCCCCAAAATGACATTCACAAAAAGAGTGTTTTCTTTACAGTCTGATCAAAACCGAGTGCGCCCCCCTCGTGCTGCCACACAATCCACACAGCGCTGCCTCATGGTGTTGACTGTTCTTGTAATGAGTGCCTGGGGGAGGTTTGCCCACTCCTGCTGCAGGTAGTGCAGCAGCTCCTGTCGATTTACCGGAACAGGGTGATTTTCTTGAACTCTCCTCCCAAGCTCGCCCCAGATGTTCTCAATAGGGTTCATGTCCGGGCTGTTTGCCGGCCATGGCATCCTGGTGATGCCAGCTTGCACCACAAAAGTGTTCACGGCTCGACAACGATGTGGGGTGGCATTATCGTCCATGAACACAGCCTGAGCCCCAATCTGCTGGAGTGCTGGGACAACCAAAGGCCGTAAAATCTGCAGGTAGCGTTGGCCGTTCAGGTTGCCATCCACATGGTACAGGGGAGTCTTGTGGTGACTGCTGATGCCCCCCCCATACCATGACGGAGCCACCACCAAAAGCGACGACCTCCTGGATGACGTCATCTGCCAGCTGCTCCCGAGGACGCCGCCACACCCGAATGCGTCCATCTCGTGGCTTCAACTGGAACTTGGACTCATCGGTGAAAAGCACCATCCGCCACTGAGCCCGAGTCCATGTTCGATGAGCTGTGCACCATCTCTTGCAGTGGTCTTCTTTGGCTGGCCTGGACGGGGTCTCTCTTTGACAGTTCCAGTGGCTTGAAAACGTTCTCTCAGCCGAATGATGACGGAGTGGGACACTTGTAGTCTTCTGGCCACTTCTCGAACGCCAACTCGATCCTGCAGCCATGCAATCGCCCGGGTCCGGTCAAAATCAGACAGCTTGCGTCTTGGAGGCATTTTTGTGTTATGAAGAATTATGCACGTTGGGCTGCTTTTAGGGGCATTCCAGTCAGTAAAATGCTATGCAATGCATTGGTTTTTGCACGTGCATTTGGAATTTCAGTGCAAAACCGTTTGAAGCAGTGTTCACTCTTGCTTAAAAAACAAGCAATTTTGACAACAATCTGCAACTTTCAACCCCCCCCCCCCCCCCCCCCCCCCTGCATGCCGCACGTGACAATAAGACAGCTTTCGCAAGCTTTGCGGAATACTCTGTTAACCCCTTAAACCTTTCCCAGTCGAATTCTTCGAAAAAATGCATTGCTTGTATTTTTGGCCAATTTAAAAAGAAAGGGCCTTTTTTCGGGGTGGTCCTTAATTAAAGTTCGACTCTGTAACAGTCTCTTTAAATGAATGCGTAGAACGTGGTTGTTCACGCTGTCATGTATGCAGGCGTACCTACCGAATACATCTCCCGCACTGCGCCCTATAGTAGATGAAATAGTCCAAGTCCCATAACCCAAGCCGTAGGGCCGTGAACTGTTCGGGATTTACCGTGTCTGGGGCATAGCATGGTGGAAGGTGATGGCCTTCCGCCGCCATAACCCTCCCTGGCCTGAGTCAGGTACCTATGTACTGCTGGGTGGACGGAGGGTAAGTTCAAGCACTCAATGTCCGACCTCAGGCCTGGTTCCAACCCTTTGACTGTCAGCTTCGTAGACAGACTCTCTCAGCTGACTATGGGCCTCTCGTGGTCTAGACATCCAACAAGTGGTGTAAGCATACTCTGACATCTGCTAAATGGTGGGCCACATTGACTCACACTAACGGATTGACCGTACTATATAATCCACACTAAATGGGTTACGACACACTGTTCTGTACGAAATGGTTTACCGTACACTGTTCTGTACGAAATGTTTTACCGCACACTGTTCTGTGCGAAATGTTTTACCGCACACTGTTCTGTACGAAATGTTTTACCGCACACAGTTCTGTATGAAATGTTTTACCATACTCTATTCTGTACGAAATGGTTTACCGCACACTGTTCTGTACGAAATGTTTTACCATACCTTTCTGAACGAAATGGTTTACCGCACACTGTTCTGTACAAAATGTTTTACCATACACTTCTGAACGAAATGGTTTACTGCACACAGTTCTGTGCGAAATGTTTTACCATACACTGTTCTGTACAAAATGGTTTACCATACACTGTTCTGTACGGAATGGTTTACCACACACTGTTCTGTACGGAATGGTTTATACACTGTTCTGTACGAAAGGGTTTACCATACACTGTTTCGTACGAAATGGATTACCGCACACTGTTCTGTACGAAATGGTTTACCATACACTGTTCTGTATGAAATGTTTTACCATACACTGTTTCGTACGAAATGGTTTACCATACACTGTTCTGTACGAAATGGTTCACCGTACACTGTTCTGTACGAAATGGTTTACCATACACTGTTCTGTACGAAATGGTTTACCGTACACTGTTCTGTACGAAATGGTTTACCATACACTGTTCTGTACGAAATGGTTTACCATACACTGTTCTGTACGAAATGGTGTACCGCACACTGTTCTTCTGTACGAGATGGTTTACCACATTCTGATCTAAACTAGAGAAAGTCTACAAGAGACTGGTGTATGCCAAATGGTTTACCAATGACATTGTAATCTATACCAGTTCACTCGCTCACAACGCTTTTAACGGTTTAGCACACTACGCAATGATTTATAACTCACTGCATTAATATGGTTCATATTAAACGGCTACTGCAGACAGATTGTATAGTCTTAATGATTTACCACACTGTGATCTACACTACATGTTTAACCACACACTCTTCTATACTAAATGGTTTACCACACTGATCTGTACTAATGGTTTACCACACTGATCTGTACTAAATAGTTTACCACACTGATCTGTACAAAATGGTTTACCACACTGATCTGTACTAAATGGTTTACCATACACTGATCTACATCAAATGGTTTCTCAGTATGTAACTTATACCAAGTAGTTTACCACACTGATCTATACTAAATGGTTTACCACACTGATCTGTACTAAATGGTTTACCATACACTGATCTGTACTAAATGGTTTACCACACTGATCTGTACTAAATGGTCTACCACACTGATCTGTACTAAATGGTCTACCACACTGATCTAAATGGTTTATCACACTGATCTAAATGGTTTATCACACTGATCTAAATGGTTTACCACACTGATCTAAATGGTTTATCACACTGATCTATATTAATGTTTACGGCACTTGTGATGTTTACCAAACGATTTCAGTCACCACATTCTGTGATCTGTGATAACCTGCCTTACCACACTGACCTAAACCAAATGGTGGTACCACTCTGGTCTGTATTTAAAATGGTTTACCACTGTCATCTGTATTTAAAATGGTTTACCACTCTGATCTGTATTTAAAATGGTTCACCACTCTGATCTGTATTTAAAATGGTTTACCACTCTGATCTGTATTTAAAATGGTTTACCACTCTGGTCTGTATTTAAAATGGTTTACCACTCTGATCTGTATTTAAAATGGTGGTACCACTCTGATCTGTATTTAAAATTGTGGTACCACTCTGATCTGTATTTAAAATGGTTTACCGCTGTGATCTGCATTTACAATGGTGGTACCACTCTGATCTGAAATTAAAATGGTTTACCACTCTGGTCTGTATTTAAAATGGTTTACCACTCTGATCTGTATTTAAAATGGTGGTACCACTCTGATCTGTATTTAAAATCGTGGTACCACTCTGATCTGTATTTAAAATGGTTTACCACTCTGATCTGTATTTAAAATGGTGGTACCACTCTGATCTGTATTTAAAATGGTTTACCACTCTGATCTGTATTTAAAATGGTTTACCACTCTGATCTATATTTAAAATGGTTTACCACTGTGATCTGTATTTAAAATGGTTTACCACTCTGATCTGTATTTAAAATGGTTTACCACTCTGATCTGTATTTAAAATGGCTTACCACTCTGATCTGTATTTAAAATGGTTTACCACTCTGATCTGTATTTAAAATGGTTTACCACTCTGATCTGTATTTAAAATGGTTTACCACATTCTTATTTCCACTGGGTCGTTTACCACTCTGTAATCTACACTGAAAGGTTTATCCATACTGATCCATACTAAACAGTTTACCACGTTAAGATCCGCACTGACCAGTTTACCACGTTTTGATTCCCTACTAAACGGTTTACCACACTGTGACCCCTACTACGTTGTTGACCACGCTGTGATCTACACTAAATGGTTTATTACCAGGATGGCCCTGATTTTCCCATAATTCTTCTTCTTCCGGATCTTACGTCACCCGTTCTGGTGGAGCGGCTGTGGAGCCGCCTGGCCGTAAGCCCTTATCGTACTTAGCACGCCTCATTAAGCACGCGCAACACTATGGACTTCAGTCCGTGCGTGGTCGGCCCACAAGGTTAGCACGTGCAAGCTGTCAGGCTTTGGGCCAATGGGCGAGCTGCACCGATCGATGGCGGAAAATGGCGGCCGACTTCATTGGTCGATCTGCAGCTGGCGGAACACATGGGGAGCGCGTGCAGTCATTATGACGTCAGCTGTTGGCACGTGGCAACAAAAATGCTGTTCTCCCCCCCCCCCTCCTCCCCCCGCCCCTTCATCCCTCTCCGCTTGCCTTGTTTCCTTCCTTTCTGACTGACTGCCGTGACTAGTAACTGAGATCAAAGAAAATTGGTCTGATCGACTTGGTGTGTGCGTGTGTGTGTGTGTGTGTGTGTGTGTGTGTGTGTGTGTGTGTGTGTGCGCGCGCGCGTGCGCGTGTGTGTGTGCACGCGCGCGTGCGCGTGTGTGTAAGTGCCTGTGTGTGAAATCATCGTTGTCATTGTACATACATACATACATACGTACATAGGTGCGCGCGTGCGTGCATGCGTGCGTGTGTACGGACGGATGGACGCACGCACGCACGCGCGCACGTGCGTATGTACGTATTACGTACATACATACATACATACATACATACACACACACATACACATATACATACTGCCTTTCGGCGAATAAAATACTCCATTTGCAGTGTGGCAGAACTAGTCCAATCTCCCACGAGCTCAGTTGTGACAGACCTTTCTTCCAAGTGCACAACGGTTGTTCGTTTGCGTCTCCCCTTCCCCCCTATCCGCTCACCACACACACACGCACGCACGCACGCACGCACACACACACACACACACACACACACACACACACACACACACACACACACCACAACACATGAATGCTGTCAGGAGTAAAAGAGGGGGGGGGGGGGGGTGGAGAGATGGCGGGAAGATATGGGAAAGTCATGTGGTATGTACAGTCTCACCATCAAAACGCTACGAGTGCATTACATAGGGAGGACGATAGCCACGTAGACCGCGATATTCCGTCTTCGGGGAATGTAATGTGTCTCCTTTCTGTGAGAATGAAGATGTTTGTCTTAAAGATTACCACGGCAGAAGGCAATCTACCACAACAACGCTATACTGCATCATCTAACAGTTTGATAAAGACTTCCGTGTGAAGCGCGCATCAAAACGTGACCAAACCTACAGGCCAAGGAAAATGAAACGTGACCAAACCTACAGGCCAAGGAAAATGAAACGTGACCAAACCTACAGGCCAAGGAAAATGAAACGTGACCAAACCCACAGGCCAAGGAAAATGAAACGTGACCAAACCCACAGGCCAAGGAAAATGAAACGTGACCAAACCTTCAGGCCAAGGAAAATGAAACGTGACCAAACCCACAGGCCAAGGAAAATGAAACGTGACCAAACCTTCAGGCCAAGGAAAATGAAACGTGACCAAACCCACAGGCCAAGGAAAATGAAACGTGACCAAACCTACAGGCCAAGGAAAATGAAACGTGACCAAACCTTCAGGCCAAGGAAAATGAAACGTGACCAAACATTCAGGCCAAGGCTAATGCAGGGCTCTTCACATCTCAACGGACCAAGGGTTGAGCTATCAAACCGTCAAACAAATGGAAAAACAAGTGACAAGAGTCTGTTCTGTGACTTGTTTGTTACATTCGTTTCGCGGTCTAGTAATTCTGCTCCTACTTTCTGGCTTGAACTATCGTCTGCAGTCGCCCTATTTCAAAGCAAATCTCAAAGATGGAGGTGTTGGAAACAAGAAGGCGATGAGAACTGTTTGAGAAATAAAGGGAAAATAAAATACAATGACATAAAATAAAATGGAAAAAAAATCAATTCCTGAGCGTTTAAGGGGTGTTTGGGGCAATTGTGAATTGCGTCCCCCTTTCAGTCATTATATTGGAGTCATTTGGCAGACAGACGGATAGTCAAGTAAACAAGACCGAGAATAAAATCCTGCCCCTTAGTTCGTCATCGGCGCGCGGGATAAAAAGCGTTCCTGATAAAAACCATCAACTATAACTACATACAGACGGGCTGAAACACCTGACGGGAAGGGAGAGAAATGCTGATAAATCCAGCAAGGAACCAGATCCAGATTTTCACAGACAGCGTCACACTCGGAGACTGGCAAGACTGACTTTGGGGATGCAGTGGGTGATTCTTCTCAGAGTCTTCACAGACTTGTACAGCGTCTGATGGAGAGTGATGGGCATCTGCCAGGTCTCCTCTCTCAGTCCACGAAGGCACAGCCTCACAGTCTTGAACATTGACTCTCATACTAAGACTCTCAGATGCATGTACTCGTCGTAATACGCATCAGAGGAATTATGGACACAAACGTGAGCATAGCGAGCTATAAAGGAAAACTGAAGCGTAGTTACCAATGTGTTCTTTCGGTTTTGTACGGAAAATGAAACAGACTGTACCAGTACTGAAAATAAGGTAAAAAAAACGAATGAACACGCACAACAAGATGTAAGTAAGGTAACGTATGTCTAATAATAACACAAAACAGATCAGTAAAAATGTTGATGAATATGTCTTCTTCAAACGCTACAAAGCCTTATGCACAACACAGTACGCTGATAGGGTCAGCATGAGAATTCTCTGGGGAGCATTGCGTTGTGCGTAAGCTCTGTAGGTTGTCTATAACGTCTGAGGAGAAATGTACTTTGGAATTGTTTACTAAATCGGCATTACCTTATACTTTGGTTTGTGTGTTTATTTATTTTTGCCTTAATTTTGTAAATGTGTGGAAGAAAGCACGCACTGATTGCAAGCTTCAAGATATTCTGGCAAGATCAGCCTGTTCATGTTCTAATGGCAATAGAAAGTTTGTGTTTAGGGTAGTTTTGTGTTCGAGGGTACGTAACCGGAATTTGATGAAATAGAATGCTTCTGGATTACAATGATAAACAAAAACAAAAAACCCAGCATGATCATATTGCATCGTATGCAAAACACTCGTCAAGGAAAAGTAATTCATCCTTTGGCACTCCACAACATTTACATATGCGGTCTTTCGCTGCTATGTTGCGGGCACATTTCTCTGTTCCCAGATCATGAGCATTCAATTACAGCTGACATATTGCTGATCTGTGTTTGAAATTCTTGCAGTTCATCAGGTATGGTTGCAGAGTATAACTGTCCACGATTTTGTTATAAAATGAAAGCCACCGGGATTGCTACCCCCCCCCCCCCCCACCCCCACCCCTTCTTTTTTCACCACTACGCAAAATTTGAATGTATTTCCCGTGTAGTCTGTTTAATAGATCATTTTCATGGTAAGCGCTACCGGTTTTTCGTATTCATATGAGAGAAACCAATAAAAAGAAACAAAGAGTAAATAACAAAGAAACAAAGAGTACAGTTTTCACAACGTTTATTCAGGGAACTTTGTTAAATGAGTCTGTCAGCAACACATAATCATGAGGCTGTCTCAGACAGCAGCCTTCTTTTCCTTCTCGCATATCTGGCTAAAACAAAAGTACCTGACACACAGCGTTTGGAGAAAACAGAACATCTGCCTAGTTCTGCCAGAACGGATATTTACATTGTTCTTCTGCATACTCCTAAAAAGTTCCTGCAGAATGTAATGTGTACATTTTTGCAGGATATATAGAAGAGCGATGAACTTCAGGATGATAGGACATCACAGATGGCACAGAACGGTTTGTCCCTGGCTGGTGGAATGGAAACCATACTTCCGCACAGTAACAGATAATCGGAGGGACCA
>CM065717.1:25565079-25567579 GCA_033310375.1 Conus canariensis | reverse complement strand
TGGTTTCTTAGTGTGCTTTCTTCTAGCTCAGACACCAATACGGTATGGTTTCTTCTCTGACATCAATATGTGCCTTGTTCTAATGCTGACACCAACATAATGTGCTTTGTTCTAACTCAGACACCAATATGGTATGGTTTCTTAGTGTGCTTTGTTGTAACTCAGACACCAATATAGTATGGTTTCTTAGTGTGCTTTGTTGTAACTCAGACACCAATACGGTATGGTTTCTTCTATGACGTCAACATATGCCTTGTTCTAATGCTGACTCCAACATAATGTGCTTTGTTCCAACGATGACACCAGCATAGTCTGCTCCAAGTATGACATCAACATGGTTTGGTTTGTTCCAACTGTGACAGCAAGGGGTGGGTTTGCCCTTTTCCGTCTGTGACACCAACATTGTTCACCCTTTCCCAGTTATGACATCAACGTGGTTTGCTTTGTTCCAACTGTGACACCAACATTGTTCACCCTTTCCCAGTTATGACATCAACGTGGTTTGCTTTGTTCCAACAATGACACCAGCACAGTCTGTTCCAAGTATGACATCACCATGGTTTGCTTTGTTCCAACTGTGACACCAACATTGTTCACCCTTTCCCAGTTATGACATCACCATGGTTCGCTTTGTTCCTGCAATGACATCAATACAGTCTGTTCCAAGTATGACATCAACATGGTGTGCCCTGTTCCGTCTGTGACATTTGATTGTTCACCCTATCCCCGTTATGACAACAACATGGCTTGTCATGTTCAAACAATGACACCACCGTGGGTTTCCTTGCTCCAGCTGTGACAACATGGTTTGCATTGCTCAAGCGATTACACCAAGCTGTTTGCCTTGCTCCAGCTTACACATCACATATAGTTTACACTGTTCAAGCTATGACACCAATTTGGTTTATATTGTTTCAGCTGTAACACCACTATGGTTTACATTGTTTCAGCTATAACATCAATATGGTTTATGTTATTCCAGCTATAACACCAATATGGTTTATGTTATTCCAGCTATAACACCAATACGCTAGACATGGCTCCAGCTGTAACACCTAGATGGTTGACATCGTTCCATCTATGACACCATTATGGTTTAAAATCTTCCAGCTGCAACACCATTAGGATTTACATTCTCCCAGTTATAACACCAGTATGGTTTACATTCTCCCGGTTATAACACCAGTATGGTTTACATTCTCCCGGTTATAACACCAATATGGTTTACATTCTCCCAGTTATAACACCAATATGGTTTACATTCTCCCGGTTATAACACCAATATGGTTTACATTCTCCCGGTTATAACACCAGTATGGTTTACATTCTCCCGGTTATAACACCAGTATGGTTTACATTCTCCCGGTTATAACACCAATATGGTTTACATTCTCCCAGCTACGACACCAATATGCTTTACATTCTCCGAGTCATAACACCAATATGGTTTACATTGTCCCAGCTACGACACCAATATGCTTTACATTATTCCAACTGTAACACTGATATGGTTTACACTGTTCCAGCTGTAACACCAATATGCTTTACATTATTCCAACTGTAACACTGATATGGTTTACATTGTTCCAGCTGTAACACCAATATGCTTTACATTATTCCAACTGTAACACTGATATGGTTAAGCATTGTTCCAGCTGTAACACCAATATGGTTTACATTGTTCAAACCATAACACTGATATGGTTGACATTGTTCCAGCTGTTGTTCCAGCGGTAACACGATATGGTCTACATTGTTCAAGCGGTAAGACCGATATGTTTACACTGTCCCAGTGGTAACAGCGACATGGTTGACATTGTTCCAGCTGTAACACCGATATGGGTTACATTGTTCCAGCGGTAACAGCAATGGTTACATTGTTCCAGCTGTAACACCGATATGGGTTACATTGTTCCAGCGGTAACCAGCAATATGGTTTACATTGTTCCAGTGGTAACAGCGACATGGTTGACATTGTTCCAGCTGTAACACCGATATGGGTTACATTGTTCCAGCGGTAACAGCAATATGGTTTACATTGTTCCAGTGGTAACAGCGACATGGTTGACATTGTTCCAGCTGTAACACCGATATGGGTTACATTGTTCCAGCGGTAACAGCAATATGGTTTACATTGTTCCAGCTGTAACACCGATATATAGTTTACATTGTTCTAGCGGTAACAGCAATATAGTTTCCATTGTTCCAGCGGTAACAGCGATATAACAGCGATATGGTTTACATTGTTCCAGAAGTAACAGTGATATGGTTTACATTGTTCCAGCGGTAACACCAATATGGTTTACATTGTTCCAGCTGTAATACCAGTGTAGTTTACAAGGTCCCAACTACAACACCAATATGGTTTACATTGTTCCTGCTGTAACACTAATATGGGTTACATTGTTCCAGCGATAACACCGATGTGGTTTACACTGTTCCGAACACAAAACCAGCATGGCTCGCCGTGTTCTGACTACGACGCCGACATGGTTTTTCC
>CM065717.1:25552579-25557579 GCA_033310375.1 Conus canariensis | reverse complement strand
CTGGGTAATGAGATAAGCACATTAGACATGCGTTTTTACATCCAGAGAGAGAGAGAGAGAGAGACGAAGCGCTGGTGACAGCTCCGACATGCACTGCGACAATGTCTGATGTTCAGGGGTCAAGGCTGCTGGCAGATGTCGTCATCCTTTAACATGACGAAGGAGAAACACGACTGACGTTGTCAGCGTCACGTCTCGCCCCAGCGTGCAGACCGCTTATCGTGAGCACGTTGTATTGTGTTTAGACCTGTCTGCCGTAGCTACGTGACCTGCCGCTCACGCCTTTTGTAGAGGACAAAGTCCATCAGGTGTGGTGTGGCGCAGAAGGATCCTTCAGTTGAAAACAATCGTACCTGTGACGATGTAACCCATATAGGCCTCTCACCACTCCAAAGTATGCACGCCCATGCGTACCATGCCTTGACTCAGTGTGCAATTCGGAAGGGTTTCTGTCAAGACAATAGATCTTTTTCTCTGATGCCACTGGCTGTAATGTGTAAATTGATGGTGATAATTTATGTTCAGGTCGAGTGTGTGTGTGTGTGTGTGTGTGTGTGTGTGTGTGTGTGTGTGTGTGTGTGTGTGAGTGCACAGTCTATTATTAGGATAATGAATGTTCACGCCGTTTTCTTGACAAAGTGCTGGTGTGTGAGTGTGTGTGTGAGTGTGTGTGTGTGTGTGTGTGTGTGTGTGTGTGTGTGTGTGTGCGTGCGTGCATGCGTGTGTGTGTGTGTGTGTGTGTGTACGCGCGCACGCGCGCCCTTGTGTATGAGTGAACACAAGAATTAAGAACGTCGGTAGTTGAAAGGAGACGGACAGCGGTTGACGAACTGATCTCAGCTGCTTATATTATCAGTGTCGCCGGTGACGCCTGTCTTCACTGTAAAAGACTTTTTGGACTGGGAGAAGAGTAAGAGGTGGGGGGTGGGTGGGTGTTCAAGGTTACGGAAGGGCTGGGGGGGGGCGTGAGATGGGGAGGGTGAGTTGAAGGTTGAGAGAAACGTGAGCTGGTCCAGAGATGAAGGTGAAAGAGGTCAGCCGCACATCGTTACCGTCGGCATGTCCCTGGCCTTTGTTTGGGACGCTTTGTTTTATCTCGGTCAAACAGTGCGTGATCCCCCCCCCCCCCCCCCCCCCCCCCCGCCCGTTTTGGTTTCTGTGTTTGTCTGTTGTTATCCAGACCGAGCGAACCCTGCTGAAGCGATTTTTACCAAACTTGGTGGAAAGACAGAATGCGGCCCCAAGGACGAACCTGTTCACTGTTGATGCCGATCCGTGCTGCAGATCCGGATTCAGGGGGCGGATCCCGGATCCGTTCAGCCAGATGACGCAAATCCTACTGAACTGATTGTTGACAAAACTTGGTGGAGAGACGGAATGCGGGTCAAGGACGGAGTGTGTTGATCTTGGGGCGGCGTTGATCTTGGGGCGGCGTTGGCCTTCTCTGGACTCCCAGACTGGTTGTTGTTGGCTGGACTTTTTTCTTTTTTTTTTTTTTTTTTTGGTTACCTTTTGTTGTTATTGCCGTTGTTGTTGCTGGTGTTGTTAGAGGGTGGTATTCTTGGTGGTGATGGTGGTGGTGATTGCGATGGTGGTGATGGTAGTGCTGGACGGTTTTGGTGGTTGTGGTTGATGTTGGCAGTGCTGGTGGTGGGCGGGGATGGTGGTTGTAGTGGTTGATGTTGATGTTGATGATTATGGTGATGGGAGTAATGTTGGTGTTGGTGGCTGTGGTGGTTGCTGTTTTTATTGGCTCTGCTGCACAGTGGTAACAGTGGCTGATGTTGGCTCTGCTGCACAGTGGTGACAGTGGCTGATGTTGGCTCTGCTGCACAGTGGTGACAGTGGCTGATGTTGGCTCTGCTGCACAGTGGTGACAGTGGCTGATGTTGGCTCTGCTGCACAGTGGTGACAGTGGCTGATGTTGGCTCTGCTGCACAGTGGTGACAGTGGCTGATGTTGGCTCTGCTGCACAGTGGTGACAGTGGCTGATGTTACTGTTGGCTCTGCTGCACAGTGGTGATAGTGGCTGATGTTACTGTTGGCTCTGCTGCACAGTGGTGACAGTGGCTGATGTTATTGTTGGCTCTGCTGCACAGTGGTGACAGTGGCTGATGTTATTGTTGGCTCTGCTGCACAGTTGTGACAGTGGCTGATGTTACTGTTGGCTCTGCTGCACAGTGGTGACAGTAGTGGCTGATGTTGGCTCTGCTGCACAGTGGTGACAGTGGCTGATGTTGGCTCTGCTGCACAGTGGTGACAGTAGTGGCTGATGTTGGCTCTGCTGCACAGTGGTGACAGTGGCTGATGTTGGCTCTGCTGCACAGTGGTGACAGTGGCTGATGTTGGCTCTGCTGCACAGTGGTGACAGTGGCTGATGTTGGCTCTGCTGCACAGTGGTGACAGTGGCTGATGTTGGCTCTGCTGCACAGTGGTGACAGTGGCTGATGTTATTGTTGGCTCTGCTGCACAGTGGTGACAGTGGCTGATGTTACTGTTGGCTCTGCTGCACAGTGGTGACAGTGGCTGATGTTACTGTTGGCTCTGCTGCACAGTGGTGACAGTGGCTGATGTTGGCTCTGCTGCACAGTGGTGACAGTGGCTGATGTTGGCTCTGCTGCACAGTGATGACAGTGGCTGATGTTGGCTCTGCTGCACAGTGATGACAGTGGCTGATGTTGGCTCTGCTGCACAGTGGTGACAGTGGCTGATGTTGGCTCTGCTGCACAGTGATGACAGTGGCTGATGTTGGCTCTGCTGCACAGTGGTGACAGTGGCTGATGTTATTGTTGGCTCTGCTGCACAGTGGTGATAGTGGCTGATGTTATTGTTGGCTCTGCTGCACAGTGGTGATAGTGGCTGATGTTATTGTTGGCTCTGCTGCACAGTTGTGACAGTGGCTGATGTTATTGGTGGTTCTGAACCAGTCTGCACGTGGCCGTGTAGTCCTGGTGAAGCTGAAACAGAAATAATGTACGAAAACGAAACCAAACAAACGAAAACGAAGAACATAAGGAACCAAGAAAGATGGAGACACTGTTTCAAAAAGAAAATATCAAAGTGGATGAATATCAGTAGTGGAATTCAACCAAATGAGTGTATCAATACAAAAGAAGAGAGAGAGAGAGAGAGAGAGAGAGAGAGAGAGAGAGAGAGACAGACAGACAGACAGACAGACAGACAGACAGACAGACAGACAGACAGACAGACAGGCAGGCAGACAGACAGACGGACAGAGAGAGAATACTGCTCACATAAGTCGAACGAACATTGCGCCCTCCTCTTGAACTCTGCTTTTCATACGTCTGCGAGAGGGGGTTCCTTAGGTCTTTCGTTAGATCTGCATCCAAAGAGTTCCACCTCCTCCTCCACCTCGTCCTCCTCCTCCTCTTCTTCTTCTTCTTCTTCTTCTTCTTCTTCTTCTTCTTCTTCTCCGTGGGAGACACTGGGACACCACACTGAAGAGCAGTTCACCATGTTCGTCCAGTGTTAACGACTGTGTGGCAAGGCCTGGGTGTCTGTCAATGTTTCCCCTGTCCACTCTGCCGTGTTGTCAGTCCATCCGTTTTTTTTTTCTGTCTTCCCCTTCTTCTCTCTCTCTCCTTCAACAGCTCCCCTGAGGATTATTTTATTTTAGCAAGGCCATTGGATCTCGTTACATGGCCATACCAGCGTAGTTTTCTTTTCTTGACAGATGTCGGTGTGCGCTGGCTGATGGTTTGACGCACTTGTTAATAAGTGATATGATCAGTGTATCTGATGTGTAGTGTCTTCCGGTAACATCTCATTGTTAATAAGTGATATGATCAGTGTATCTGATGTGTAGTGTCTTCCGGTAACATCTCATTGTTAATAAGTGATATGATCAGTATCTGATGTGTAGTGTCTTCCGGTAACATCTCATTGTTAATAAGTGATATGATCAGTGTATCTGATGTGTAGCGTCTTCCGGTAACATCTCATTGTTAATAAGTGATATGATCAGTATCTGATGTGTGGTCTCTTCCGGTAACATCTCATTGTTATTAAGTGATATGATTAGTATATCTGATGTGTAGTGTCTTCCGGTAACATCTCATTGTTAATAAGTGATATGATCAGTGTATCTGATGTGTAGTGTCTTCCGGTAACATCCAGGCATTGGATCCTTCCTTCCAGATCCTCTGTGATGTTCCATGTCTCGCTTCCGTACAGGGAGATGGAATATTCCCAGTGCGTGCACGAACCTCCTTTTGTGTTTCATGGAGATGCTCTAGTTGTTCCAGACAGGCTTCAATCCTGGCAGTGTTGTGGTTGTCCTTGTTGTCCTTGACAGGATTTCTGGTTTGGATCCCTAACTGTTCAGGGTAGATCCCAAGTAAGATTGAGAAGATTCTAGCATCCGACCGTGAACAGTTATGTCCGTACTGATATTGGTGATGAGGCTTGTCCTCAACTTGGTGAGTTCAGCCTTGAACAACTTGAACATAATATTCCGGCACCAAACATGCTTGAAATACGACGGAGATCGGGGTACCTTCTTACGTTGTATAGCTAAAAACAAAGCAATACTCTGCCCTGCAGTGCTTTCTCTCTATGCAGGGTACGGCTGAAACAACAGGAGTGCTGAAGTAGCAAGACCAACAGTGGCGCAAAGGTAGCAAGCAGATTCCTGGACAGCACAACACAAAGTAGCCAACAGCCAACAACAACAAAGAAAAACAAGGGCTGAGAAGTAAAATACTATCAGCCACATTCTGGTTTAGCTAGAGAACGCAATGTCAAATAATTCTAATACTAATTTTCATTTTCTATTTGTTCAACTCCAGTAGCATTAGCCCCGTCCTCACGTCGTTCATTCCAACTCCCCGTCCACCGTCACACCCAGGCTTGTCCCGTCGCAGCTCCGGCACCGGCAATCCAGAGGGAAGGTCAGTGTAAAATCGTCATGAGGCAACCCACCAGAGGAGATACTGTACTCCCGCTGAGTCACTTCCAGTGTTCATTGACGCCTGTTCTGA
>CM065717.1:25535079-25542579 GCA_033310375.1 Conus canariensis | reverse complement strand
GAGCAGGGAATCTGTCAACACAGGGGAGTGTTGAGCAGGGAATCTGTCAACACAGGGGAGTATTGAGCAGGGAATCTGTCAACACAGGGGAGTGTTGAGCAGGAAATCTGTCAACACAGGGGAGTATTGAGCAGGGAATCTGTCAACACAGGGGAGTGTTGAGCAGGAAATCTGTCAACACAGGGGAGTATTGAGCAGGGAATCTGTCAACACAGGGGAGTGTTGAGCAGGAAATCTGTCAACACAGGGGAGTATTGAGCAGGGAATCTGTCAACACAGGGGAGTATTGAGCAGGGAATCTGTCAACACAGGGGAGTATTGAGCAGGAATCTATCCAACACAGGGGATTGTGAGCAGGGAATCTGTCAACAAGGGGAGTCATTGAGCAGGGAAATCTATCCACACAGGGGAGTATTGAGCAGGGAATCTTCAACACAGGGGAGTATTGAGCAGGGAATCTAATCTATCAACAAAGTGGAGGATGATTTGAGCAGGGAATCTATCAACACAGGGGAGTATTGAGCAGGGAATCTATCAACACTGGGGAGTATTGAGCAGGGAATCTATCTATCAACACAGGGGAGTATTGAGCAGGGAATCTGTCAACACAGGGGAGTATTGAGCAGGAAATCTATCAACACAGGGGAGTGTTGAGCAGGGAATCTGTCAACATAGGGGAGCATTGAGCAGGGAATCTATCCACACAGGGGAGTATTGAGCAGGGAATCTGTCAACACAGGGGAGTATTGAGCAGGGAATCTATCTATCAACAAATGGGAGTATTGAGCAGGGAATCTATCAACACAGGGGAGTACTGAGCAGGGAATCTATCAACACTGGGGAGTATTGAGCAGGGAATCTATCTATCAACACAGGGGAGTATTGAGCAGGGAATCTGTCAACACAGGGGAGTGTTGAGCAGGAAATCTATCAACATACTGGAGTATTGAGCAGGGAATCTATCAACACTGGGGAGTATTGAGCAGGGAATCTATCTATCAACACAGGGGAGTGTTGAGCAGGGAATCTGTCAACACAGGGGAGTACTGAGCAGGGAATCTGTCAACACAGGGGAGTATTGAGCAGGGATCTGTCAACACAGGGGAGTGTTGAGCAGGGAATCTGTCAACACAGGGGAGTGTTGAGCAGGCAATCTATCAACACAGGGGAGCATGGAACTCAACGCCCACCTCTGTTTGTGTGTCCACTGTGTATGTCCACTGTGTGTGTCTTTTGTGCTGGCGTCTTTACAGCTGACCTCACTGTGTTTGTGTCCTCTCACAATTTTCAAAGTGACCCTGAGGTTTCAGTCCTGAACACACATAGTAAACAAGTGACCAGACTGACATAGCCACTGGCGGATACCATGCCCTGTGCCTGTCTATCACGGGGTTTAATCTGGGCTCAGTGGTCTAGTGCGGTCATCCTTTCCCTCATTCATGCCCACTGGCCTGGCGGCGATGGTCATGATGCAATGTCACCCACCGTCACGCGGCTTTGTTTTTGGGGACCACATGACGGGAGCTGTGTGTGTGTGTGTGTGTGTGTGTGTGTGTGTGTGTGTGTGTGTGTGTGTGTGTGTGTGTGTGTGTAAATTGTTTCCTTTGCATGATTATTTTGTATTGCATTCAATGTATATGTTATGTACTATGGATGCATATCTTTTGATGTAACTTTTTACTTCTTGTCAAAAAAGGAAATACAGTTTTGGTGTTTTATTTTCCTCGGGAACAAATCATCTTCACTGAATGCCCGTGTGTGTGTCTGTGTGTGTGTGTGTGTGTGTGTGTGCGTGCGTGCATGCGTGCGTGCGTGTGTATGTGTGTGTGCATGCGTGTGCGTGTGTGTGTATGTGTGTGTGTGTGTGTGTGTGTATGTGTGTGTGTGTGTATGTGTGTGTGTGTGTATGTGTGTGTGTGTGTGTGTGTGTGTGTGTGTGTATGTGTGTGTGTGTGTGTGTGTGTGTGTGTGTGTGTGTGTGTGATGAATACGCGCGCATGCATACGTGTGTACGTATGTGTATTTGTGTGTATGTGTGCATGTGTGCATGTGTGTATGTGTGCATGTGTGTATGTGTGTGTGTGTGAACGCACGCGTGCGCACGCAGTTGAGAGCGCATGCAAGCGCGCGCACAATATAAAGCATACATATGTTCATTTCCATATGATTCCAGCCGTTGTGTGTGTGTGTGTGTGTGTGTGTGTGTGTGTGTGTGTGTGTGTGTGTGTGTGTGTGTGTGTGTTAAAAAAAGAATATACTTCGCCACTTTTATCACAGATTTGTTTATTTTGGAGAGCGAGTGTATTTGAGGTCATGTTCAACGGTTCTCTCCTCACCAGTGATGCACAGACTGTTCCTGATACCGCACAGCACTCGCTGAATCAAAATTCTGGATCTAGTTCCCACCGGTTCCAGTCACACTTTCTTGTACAGACGTCGATATTCTGAGAAAAAAAGAAACCCAGCTCTGAACCGAACAAAAACAACAATAAAAACCCACCACCCGGAGCCACTACCACAGCGAATTACGTGAGCGAAAGCGACAAGGTGAGTCGATGATTGTCACATGTGTTCAACCCCCCCCCCCCCCCCCCCGATCCCTCCCTATTCCCCCCTCCCGCCCCCTCCCCCCGGTATTTCCGTGCCTCGTTCCCTCCTACCATCCGCCCCTCCCCCTTTCCTCCCTCCCCGTTTGTAAAAAAAAAAAAAAGAAAAAAAAAAGTCAGATGAAGTGATGGAAGGTATGTTAGACCTAAATGCATGCCCTTTTTCTTCTTTTTTTTTGGAACTGAAAACAAGGACTGCTGGCACAGTCTTCCTTGTTTGGCACACCGCTGCATGCTCGCTCAGGAGGCGCTCACACACACACGCACGCACGCACGCACGCACCACACGCACACACACACACACACACACACACACACACACACACCATATACATGTATCAACACAACCCTACAAAACATACTCCCATTTATACACTTCCAACACCACACACACACACACACACACACACACACACACACACACACACCACACACACACACACGTATATACACACACATACCGGCACACCGCACACACACACACACACACACACACACACACACACACACACACACACACACACACACACACACACGCATAGGCGCGCGCGCGTGCAAACATCACTAATGTATAATAAATGCAATGCACCCCTCTCTCTCTCTCTCTCTCTTACTTCATTCACACACATACACGCACACGCACACACACACACACACACACACACACACACACACACACACACAGAGTCATAGGCACGCATCTCAAACGTATGATAAACGTATTGTAATCTCTCTCTCTCTCTCTCTCTCTCTCTCTCTCTCTCTCTCTCTCTCTCTCTCTCTCTCTCTCACACACACACACACACACACAACACACACACACACACCACACACACCACACACACACCACCACCACCACCCAACCACTACCACCACCACAAACCAACGCTACTCGCACACGGTGCACATTCCGACAGATCAGCGAGAAAAACAGCCGGCAGCGCTGTAACGCGGCGCTGTAGTCATGAGGGATCAAAGTCACACAGGTAAGTGTCGTGCCTACCTGGGTTTTTACGTCTGACCTCACACGTAAGCCGTGTCCCCCTCCCAGCCTATACGTACCTGCCTGCCTGCCTACCTGCCTGCGCCGCACTCCACTCACACCATCCGCCCCCACCGCTGGAAAGTGGATTGCGTGGGCTTGCACGTAGACCTTGCTTGGCCTGCCCTCCCCCCCCCCCCCCCCGGCCCCCTCCCCACCCCCAGCTTCCTTTGGCACACGGCCTACCTTCCTGCCTTTGTACACTGCACATGTCCTGATAGCGCCGGGGTCAAGTTAGGACCCCCCCCCCCCCTTCCCTCTTCGTCCCCTTTCAACCTCTCCTACCCCCACCCCCACCCACCCCCCGCGTCCCCCTCCCCCCTAAAAGGAAAAAAAAGAAAAAAGAAAAAAAGAGGTCGACACGACCATAGCTCTCGGTCGCCCTGAAAGGGACTGGGAAAACATCGGCATGGCCGTTAACCCTTTTGGAGGTCGGATGGAGGGTGCAGGGGGGTGGGGTGGGAGGGGTTTGGGTTAATGTGATGGGAGAGTTGAAATGAAATTGGGGGGAGGAAGAGTTACACTTGTCGTGACCACAAAAAATGGCACAACCAATGGCAAATAAATGGCACAACCAATGTTGGGTAGGTACTCAAGGTCTGACCAGCGGGTTGGGCTAATGCGGTGGTCAGACATCTGCTAAGTCGTAGCCACGAGACCCTCTTCTTGAATTCTCTCATTGTAGTCATTCGTTCATTTATCCATCAGCTTAAAACCATGTGCAATGTGGTCTCAAAACGTAGTGGATGTGATGTAGCGTATGTGGACTAGTCCGCACGCAGTGACGCCTCCTTGAAGAAACTGAAACTGACCAAAAGACAGCGGAACAAGGGCAGGTAAGAGCGCGAATCACACACACACACACACACACACACACACACACACACACACACACACACACACACACACACACACACGCACACTGGCTAATAAACAAAACGGATGAATGGAATGGGGAGGGGGTGATTGTTTCATTTTGTTTTGTCTCATGTTTTATACTGCCTTGTCGTCCATTGTACAGTGAATGGGTACATGATTCAGGTCCGGGAAGATGACGGAGAAAAAGAGGACTGGGTTCATTTTTTTTTTTTATTTCTCTATCCACCACACAGTAACTGGGTGCTTGATTCAGTTCAGGGAAAGTGAAGGCGACGGAAGGAGAGGGTTGGGCCACACCTGTGCTTTGCATGATGACGCTGTGTCCTGGACACGATGGACCCCTGACAGTCCGTTGCCGCTCGGGCGCCTGTAACCTTTGTCCTCTCACGTACCATCAAGTGGTTTGAGTGGTTTCGTGGCTTCAGTCGGCTTTCTTTTCGTTTTATTTTCTTTTTCACTCAAGTTCATTTAGAGGGAGTCTGCGGTGACGGTAGAAGCGCTGATTTGAAAAGAAAATCAATGTATGTGTGGTTGTATGTAGCAGTTTTTCAGTTTTACGTCTGCACACATCTGTGATATTAGACGAAGAGAGAGAGAGAGAGAGAGAGAGAGAGAGAGAGAGAGGGGGGGGGGGGGGGGGGAGTGGAATGCATAAATGTCTGTGACTTTGTAAGTGTATGCATAATGTGGTTATCTAAGTGCATATCAATGTCCCTCTAAACATGTATGTGTTTTGTGTGTGTGTGTTGTGTGTGTGTGTGTGTGTGTGTGTGTGTGTGTGTGTGTGTGTGTGTGTGTGCGTGCGTGTGTGTGTGTGTCTGTGTGTGTCTGTGTGGACAGAGAGAGAGAGAGAGGTGTAAAGCACTGACACAGTGAGTGTCCTTAAGATGCATTAGCCATGGCACAATATGTTGAGTGATGAACTACACCCACCCACCCCGACCCCTCACCCCCATCCACCCCCTTCCCACCCCTCAGATAGGGACTGTTCTCTAGGTACTCCATCCTCCCTGGACAAAAGATGTCTGCACGGTCCAAATGTTTTCAGTCCACTCAGCAACATTTGCGCTGCGTTGCCTTGCTTGGCAGTGCGTGCTGTTGTGTTGTGTTCTATTGTATTACATTGTCTGGTCTTGTACTGCATTGTATGGTCTTGTACTGCATTGTATATTTGTATTGTATTGCATAACCTTATGGTCACAACTGATTTCTCTATATACTATTGAAACTGCCCCCCCCCCTCCCCGCCACACCTCGTCCTCCTCCGCCCTCTCCCACCCCCGCACTAGAGGGCCGCCCCGCCATATTCTTTCGCCAAACCTTTTTTTTTCTTCTTGTGTCTGTGTCTATATTTACCTCTCAAAGCGGATGTTTTCCACGCTATTTGGCCATCAACAACGTGCTCGCTGTCGTGCGTTCTTTCACGTGCGCTGCAGGACACGGAACCTCAGTTGTATCGTCTCCTCCGAAACAGTAACACTCGGATCATCCTTTTAGACCGTGTGTAGAGAGGAGGGAACAGTGCCACCTTCTCCCCTTCTGTCCCCCCTCCCCCCCCCCTCCCACTGTCCCAGTACCAGCATTCCATAGACGTCAATATCAGACCACTAGGAGATTACTCATCACAGCATACCTATCCGCATGCATGCACACCTCCTTTACATCTGAGTCATGTCGCTTCTCTTCATTGGTGTCCTTCTCGGTTGGTTGCTCCTCCTTTACATCTCTTTGAGTCATGTTGCTTCTCTTCATTGGTGTCCTTCTCGGTTGGTTGCCCCTCCTTTACATCTCTTTGAGTCATGTCGCTTCTCTTCATTGGTGTCCTTCTCGGTTGGTTGCCCCTCCTTTACATCTCTTTGAGTCATGTCGCTTCTCTTCATTGGTGCCCTTCTCGGTTGGTTGCCCCTCCTTTACATCTCTTTGAGTCATGTTGCTTCTCTTCATTGGTGTCCTTCTCGGTTGGTTGCCCCTCCTTTACATCTCTTTGAGTCATGTTGCTTCTCTTCATTGGTGTCCTTCTCGGTTGGTTGCCCCTCCTTTACATCTCTTTGAGTCATGTTGCTTCTCTTCATTGGTGTCCTTCTCGGTTGGTTGCCCCTCCTTTACATCTCTTTGAGTCATGTTGCTTCTCTTCATTGGTGCCCTTCTCGGTTGGTTGCCCCTCCTTTACATCTCTTTGAGTCATGTTGCTTCTCTTCATTGGTGCCCTTCTCGGTTGGTTGCCCCTCCTTTACATCTCTTTGAGTCATGTTGCTTCTGTTCCATGGTGTCCTTCTCGGTTGGTTGCCCTCCTTTACATCTCTTTGAGTCATGTCGCTTCTCTTCATTGGTGCCCTTCTCGGCTGGCCATCTTTCGTGCAGGACACTGTCCAACGACGCTCCTCACTCACGACAAATGCGTCAAGTTGTCGCAGATGAAGTGGAGTCCTTTCAGAAGGGCGGTAAGAATACTGACTGACATGATGGGAGACCATACTTGACAGCAGGTCGCGGTAAGAAGTACACAGACTGATGCTAATGTGAGGACTTACCTGAACAGCAGGTTTAACTGCCTGATGAAGTGGAAGTAAATGGAAAAAGGTGTGAGCGGAAAACAAAAAGCAAAGAATATTCAAAATCAACATCTTATCGTTAAGCACTTTTCTGTAAGTAAAGAAAAAAAAGAAAAAAAGGAAAGAAAGAGACATAAACAATCAGCGTGTATTTTAGAAGCAACATTTTCAGTATCTGACAAATGAGAAGGAAAAAATAAAAAAGGCATGTTTCTTTCAAGCACACCGCGCGCGACATGCACGCACATGCGCGCGCAACACACACACACACACACACACACCACACACACACACACACACACACGCACAAGCACAACACACACACACAACACACGCACGCACACACACCACACCACACACACACACACACACAAACATGTACACAAAGGATGGGGACGGGGTGTGTGGGACTTGTGTGTGT
>CM065717.1:25502579-25512579 GCA_033310375.1 Conus canariensis | reverse complement strand
CAGACTGTATACAATGGACCGACAGACTGTATACAGTGGACCGACAGACTGTATACAATGGACTGACAGACTGTATACAATGGACCGACAGACTGTATACAGTGGACCGACAGACTGTATACAGTGGACCGACAGACTGTACAATGGACCGACAGACTGTATACAATGGACCGACAGACTGTACCATGTTTGATGCATCATATCATACTGACCTGCATTCTGGTGGGTCGCATTCTATCATGTTTGATGCATAATATCACACTGACCTGCATTCTAGTGAGTCGCATTCTATCATATTCTATTATGTTTGATGCATCATATCATACTGACCTGCATTCTAGTGAGTCGCATTCTATCATGTTCTATCATGTTTGATGCATAATATCACATTCTAGTGAGTCGCATTCTATTATATTCTATCATGTTTGATGCATCGCGCTGCACTGACCTGCATTCGAGTGAGTCGCATTCTATTATGTTCTATTATGTTTGATGCATCGCGCTGCACTGACCTGCATTCTAGTGAGTCGCATTCTATTATGTTCTATTATGTTTGATGCATCGCGCTGCACTGACCTGCATTCTAGTTAGTCGCATTCTATCGTGTTCTATCATGTTTGATGCATCGCGTTGCACTGACCTGCATTCTAGTGAGTCGCATTCTATCATGTTCTATCATGTTTGATGCATCATATCATGCTGACTGCATTCTAGTGAGTCGCATTATATCGTGTTCTATCATGTTTGATGCATCATATCATACTGACTGCATTCTAGTGAGTCGCATTATATCGTGTTCTATCATGTTTGATGCATCATATCATACTGACTGCATTCTAGTGAGTCGCATTATATCGTGTTCTATCATGTTTGATGCATCATATCATACTGACTGCATTCTAGTGAGTCGCATTCTATCGTGTTCTATCATGTTTGATGCATCATACCATACTGACTGCATTCTAGTGAGTCGCATTATATCGTGTTCTATCATGTTTGATGCATCGCGTTGCGCTGCACTGCATCACGGTTGAGAAAAGAACTCTTGTAGTGCCACAGTCATCGTCACACTCCGCCCTGTATTCCACCACCACCCCCACCCTCACAGTCCCACGAATCTAAAACTCAACAAAAATGGCTGGGTCTTTTCCCCTCCTTTGTATTGTAGAGAATGAAATGAATTTTCTTGGAAGCCACATTTGGAACACAGTCTCGACAAACGCACGACAAAGACAGACAGACTGACAGACAGACAGACAGACAATTTTGCCGTGTCAGTCTCACGACCTCTTAGCCTCCCGTGGCTACAGCCTACAAGACTGGTGCAGACTTCACTGTAACTGCTGATGAAATGTCGGTTACGATTGCACCAGAAACTCCTGCTACGTCACTTTTTGAAATGCTTGGGGATGATTGGGGGGAGGGGGGGGGGGGGGCTGGAGAAAAAAGTATTCAGTATGAAATTATCGTTTTCCTTTCAAAACACAAATCCGTCGGTTTAAAAACATGTAGGGAAGACAGCTGGTCCAGCGTAGTAAAAGTGTCCTTCGAGTTAAACCCTTCCGTGTTATATGAATAGAAGAAAAGATTTTACAGACCAACAAAAGTCTAGGCTACATCTGAAATTGCATTCTGCCAGTTTATACATTAAAGACAGAGAGAAGACGAATACGAATACGAAACAAAAAAAATTAGGCCAAGGCCCCTTACTGAAGGGGTAGACTAATAATACATTACATATCCCAAAATTACATATACTGTTTTCCAAAAACCAAAATGAAAATGTACACACAAAAAGAGCATGATTATAACCGGTCACAAGTGTCAGTCAACAGTCGATGATCAATCGTGAACATGCTAAGACGCCAGAAGACGTAATCTCGTTTGAGCTTCGTAGATATGCGCAGCCAGGTGGACAACAGCAGTCTCGATTCAAGACAATATTTAAGAAACTCCTTTGAAAGTCTCTGGAATTAGACTGAATCAATTTCAGTCCAAGGTCATGTATGACAGGACAACACGAAAGAAAATGCACCTCCTCTTCTTTCGCCAGGTTACACAAACGACATAGTTATTCATGTTCAGTTGCAGATCGATATCTCACACCGTGACGTGTGATGTCAGGAACACCAAATTGAAGTTGATCAAAATATTAACAGAGAGAGAGAGTGAGTGAGAGACAGACAGACAGACAGACAGACAGAGACAGACACAGAGAGAGAGAGAGAGAGAGAGAGAGAGAGAGAGAGAGAGATGTCTCTGCGCAGGGCAGGAGCGAAACGCTACCTAACGCATTATGAAATGCTATTAACGCCACAGGTTTCAACCGTCCCCAAAACTCGGATCTTTCTATCCAGCCAGCCAAACGACTTGATCAACACACAAAGCCCTATACGAAGTAAAGCGTCGCCGGAATGAAAAGCATGACACGAGAGCTTCGTTCGCTGACGAAATAGTTCAGCCGGTTGTTGCATCAGTTATGCTGACTGTAGCTCTGACCAAAGATAGTACGCCCCTTGGATCTTAGCTCTGACCCACATGTCGGTGAAGACCTTCACGGCTGGCCGGCACTGGTGCTGTCACTACACCTCGTCAACCTTCCTTCCCCGGCAATGGACATTTTTCACACACACACACACACACACACACAACACCACACCACACACACACACACACACCAACACACACACCACGGAGACAGACAGACAGAAAGAGATAAGAGGGTGTGTAGATACTGTCCTGGGTGCATTGTGCGGAAGGGAAAGATGCAGCAGCTGGCAGATCAGGGGACATGCCGGTGTGCCCGAGTCATCATCCCTCCCCCCCCCCCCACCGCCCATCCCCCTCCGCCCTGTATCGCAACCACATGTACACCATCTCTCCCCCAACTCCGCCACCTTAGCACCACATGTACACCACTCTCCCCCAAATGCCGCCCCTATAGCACCACATGTACACCATCTCTCCCCAACTCCGCCCCCTATAACACCACATGTACACCATCTCTCCCTCCGCCCCTATAGCACACATGGTACCCATCTCCCCACTCCGCCCCTATAGCACCACAAGTACACCATCTCCCCCAACTACCGCCCCCTATAAACACACATGTACACCATCTCTCACCTCCGCCCCCTATAACACACATGTACACCAATCTCCCCTCCGCCCCCTATAGCTAGCCACATGTACACCATCTCTCCCCTCCGCCCATATAACACCACTGTACACCATCCCCCCTCCGCCCCCTATAGCACCACATGACACCATCTCTCCCCCAACTCCGCCCCTATAGCACCACATGTACACCATCTCCTCTCCCTCCGCCCCTATAGCACCACATGTACACCATCCTCCCTCCGCCCCTATAGCACCACATGTACACCATCTCCTCCTCCTCGCCCCTATAGCCACATGTACCATCTCCCTCGCCCTATAGCACCACATGTACACCATCTCCCTCCCTTCCGCCCCCTATAGCACCACATGTACACCATCTCTCCCCTCCGCCCCCTATAGCACCACATTACACCATCTCTCCTCCTCCTCCGCCCCATAGCACCACTGTACACCATCTCTCCCCTCCGCCCCCTATAGCACCACATGTACACCATCTCTACTCCCACCTCCGCCCCCCTAGCACCACATGTACACCATCTCTCCCCCTTCCGCCCCCTATAGCACCACATGTACACCATTTCCCCCTCCGCCACCTATAGCACCACATGTACACCATCTCTCCCCCGCCCCCTATAGCACCACATGTACACCATCTCTCCCCCCCTCCGCCCCCTATAGCACCACATGTACACCATCTCCCCTCCGCCCCCTATAGCACCACATGTACACCATCTCTCCTCCTCCTCTCGCCCCCTATAGCACCACATGTACACCATCTCTCCTTCCCTCCTCCGCCCCCTATAGCACCACATGTACACCATCTCTCCCCCTCCGCCCCCTATAGCAACATGTACACCATCTCCCCCTCCGCCCCCTATAGCACCACATGTACACCATCTCCCTCCCCCTCCGCCCCCTATAGCACCACATGTACACCATCTCTCCCCCCTCCGCCCCCTATAGCACCACATGTACACCATCTCTCCCCCTCCTCCGCCCCTATAGCACCACATGTACACCATCTCTCCTTCCCTCCTCCGCCCCCTATAGCACCACATGTACACCATCTCTCCTCCCTCCGCCGCCCTATAGCACCACATGTACACCATCTCTCCTCCCTCCTCCGCCCCTATAGCACCACATGTACACCATCACCCCCCTCCGCCCCCTATAGCACCACATGTACACCATCTTCCCCCTCCGCCCCCTATAGCACCACATGTACACCATCTCTCCCCCCCTCCGCCCCTATAGCACCACATGTACACCATCTCCCCCCTCCCGCCCCTATAGCACCACATGTACACCATTCTCCTCCTCCTCCGCCCCCTATAGCACCACATGTACACCATCTCTCCTTCCCTCCTCCGCCCCCTATAGCACCACATGTACACCATCTCCCCCCTCCGCCCCCTATAGCACCACATGTACACCATCTCCCCCCCTCCGCCCCCTATAGCACCACATGTACACCATCTTCCCCCCCTCCGCCCCCTATAGCACCACATGTACACCATCTCCCCCTCCGCCCCCTATAGCACCACATGTACACCATCTCTCTCCCTCCTCCGCCCCCTATAGCACCACATGTACACCATCTCTCCCCTCCTCCGCCCCCTATAGCACCACATGTACACCATCTCTCCTCCCTCCTCCGCCCCCTATAGCACCACATGTACACCATTCTCCCCCTCCGCCCCCTATAGCACCACATGTACACCATCTCCCCCTCCGCCCCCTATAGCACCACATGTACACCATCTCCCCCTCCGCCCCTATAGCACCACATGTACACTCTCCTCCCCCCTCCGCCCCTATAGCACCACATGTACACCATCTCTCCCCCCTCCGCCCCTATAGCACCACATGTACACATCATCTCCCTCCCTCCGCCCCTATAGCACCACATGTACACCATCTCCTCCCCTCCGCCCCCTATAGCACCACATGTACACCATCTCCCCTCCTCGCCCCCTATAGCACCACATGTACACCATCTCTCCCCCTCCTCCGCCCCCTATAGCACCACATGTACACCATCTCTCCCCCCTTCCGCCCCCTATAGCACCACATGTACACCATCTCTCCCCTCCTCCGCCCCCTATAGCACCACATGTACACCATCTCCCCCCTCCGCCCCCTATAGCACCACATGTACACCATCTCTCCCTCCCCATGCCACCCTCTCCCCCCCCCTATAGCACCACATGTACACCATCTCCCCTCCCCCTATGCATCACATGTACACCATCCTTCGCCCCCCATATAGACCACTGTACACCATCTCCCCCTCCGCCCCCTTAGACCTTAATCCTCGCACACATGTCAACAGACCATCCTCTCCCTCCCCCCTACGGCCCATCCCCCCTGATATGCACCACATGTACACCATCTCTCCTTCCTCCCCCCTAGCCCCTAGTACACCACCACCTCGCTACACCACCTCTCCCCCCCTCCGCCCCCTATGCCCACATGTACACCTCTCTCCTCCCCCCTTCACCCAACCACTCCCTTATGACAACCACATGGTACCCCCCCCCCCCCGCCAGACCCATCTCTCCTTCCCTCCTCCGCCCCCTATAGCACCACATGTACACCATCTCCTCCCCTCCCTTGCACCTCCCCCCCTCCGCCCCCTATAGCCACTACACCATTCTCCCGCTATACACCATCTTCCCACCCCTCTCCGCCCCCTATAGCACCACATGTACACCATCTCCCCCCTCCGCCCCCTATAGCACCACATGTACACCATCTCCCCCCTCCGCCCCCTATAGCACCACATGTACACCATCCCTCCTCCCCCCTATGCACCACATACACTCTCCCCGCCCCTATGCACCATACCCTCCCCCCCTCCACCCCCTATAGCACCACATGTACACCATCTCTCCTCCCTCTGCCCCCTATAGCACCACATGTACACCATCTCTACCCCCTGCCCCCTATAGCACCACATGTACACCATCTCTCCTCCCTCCTCCGCCCCCCATAGCACTACATGTACACTATCTCTCCTCCCTCCTCCCGCCCCTATAGCACCACATGTACACCATCTCGTCCTCCCTCCGCCCCCTATAGCACCACATGTACACCATCTCCCTCCTCTCGCCCCCTATAGCACCACATGTACACCATCTCTCCTCCCCCGTCGCCCCCTATAGCACCACATGTACACCATCTCTCCCCCCTCCCCCCCTATAGCACCACATGTACACCATCTCTCCTCCCCCTCCGCCCCTATAGCACCACATGTACACCATCTCTCCCCCTCCGCCCCCTATAGCACCACATGTACACCATCTCTCCTTCCCTCCTCCGCCCCCTATAGCACCACATGTACACCATCTCTCCTTCCCTCCTCCGCCCCCTATAGCACCACATGTACACCATCTCCCCCCTCCGCCCCCTATAGCACCACATGTACACCATCTCTCCTTCCTTCCCCTCCCCCCTATAGCACCACATGTACACCATTCTCCCCCCTCCGCCCCCTATAGCACCACATGTACACCATCTCTCCTCCCTCCTCCACCCCTATAGCACCACATGTACACCATCTCTCCTTCCTCCTCCACCCCCTATAGCACCACATGTACACCATCTCCCCCTCCGCCCCCTATAGCACCACATGTACACCATCTCTCCTCCCTACCTCCGCCCCCTATAGCACCACATGTACACCATCTCTCCTCCCCCTCCGCTCCCTATAGCACCACATGTACACCATCTCTCCTCCCTCCCGCCCCCTATAGCACCACATGTACACCATCTCTCCTCCCCCTCCGCCCCCTATATGCACCATCTGTCTCCCCCCACCATTCCTCTCTCCTCCCTCCTCCGCCCCCTATAGCACCACATGTACACCATCTCTCCTCCCTTCCGCCCCCTATAGCACCACATGTACACCATCTCTCCTCCCTTCCGCGCCCTATAGCACCACATGTACACCATCTCTCCTCCCTTCCGCCCCCTATAGCACCACATGTACACCATCTCCCCCCTCCGCCCCTATAGCACCACATGTACACCATCTCTCCTCCCTTCCGCCCCTATAGCACCACATGTACACCATCTCTCCTCCCTTCCACCCCCTATAGCACCACATGTACACCATCTCTCCTCCCTCCTCCGCCCCCTATAGCACCACATGTACACCATCTCTCTCCTCCTCCGCCCCCTATAGCACCACATGTACACCATCTCCACCCCCCTCTCTTCCCCCTATAGCACCACATGTACACCATCTCTCCTCCCTCCTCCGCCCCCTATAGCACCACATGTACACCATCTCCCCCCCCCCTCTCTGCCCCCTATAGCACCACATGTACACCATCTCCCCCTCTCTGCCCCTATAGCACCACATGTACACCATCTCTCCCCCTCCTCCGCCCCCTATAGCACCACATGTACACCATCTCTCCTCCCTCCTCCGCCCCCTATAGCACCACATGTACACCATCTCTCCTCCCTCCTCCGCCCCCTATAGCACCACATGTACACCATCTCCCCCCCCTCTCTGCCCCCTATAGCACCACATGTACACCATCTCTCCTCCCTCCTCCGCCCCCTATAGCACCACATGTACACCATCTCTCCTCCCTCCTCCGCCCCCTATAGCACCACATGTACACCATCTCTCCTCCCTCCTCCGCCCCCTATAGCACCACATGTACACCATCTCCTCCCTCCGCCCCCTATAGCACCACATGTACACCATCTCTCCTTCCCTCCTCCGCCCCCTATAGCACCACATGTACACAATCTCTCCTCCCTCCTCCGCCCCCTATATCACCACATGTACACCATCTCTCCCCCCCTCCGCTCCCTATAGCACCACATGTACACCATCTCTCCTACCCCCCTCTTCTGCCCCCTATAGCACCACAGGTACACCATCTCTTCCCCCCCCCCTCTGCCCCCTATAGCACCACATGTACACCATCTCCCCCCCCCTCTGCCTCCTATAGCACCACATGTACACCAACCGTTAGAACAGGCCGACACGCAAAGACCAAGGCCCACTGCCCTGCAGACATAATCAGTAACACGTTGAAATTCACACTTACTCAAACACACATGCAAACATGAGTGAGCGCGCGCACGCAAGCGCACATGTATTAATATGTGTATTTACACACACACACACACACACACACACACACACACACACACACACACAACACACGCACGCACGCACGCACGCACGCACTTACGGGCGCGCATACAGTCACACGCACGCACGCACACACGCACACCACACACACACACACACACACACACACACACACAGAGGCACGCGCGCATGTACGCACGCACGCACGTACGCGCGCTCGCGCGCGCGCTCACACACACACACACACACACATACACACACACACACACACACACACACACACACACACACACACACACACACACACACACACACACACACCACGCACGCATGCACAAGCACGCACACATCAACACAGAGAGAGAGAGAGAGAGAGAGAGAGAGAGAGAGAGAGAGAGAGAGAGATCATGATGCAGACAGTAACACCTGTGTCATGATTTATTACCGTGTACTGAATTTCACAGAGTTCTTCCATGTACAATTTCCAGTCTGTCTATCCCAGTAACTGCAATATTATACTTTTTTTTATAAAAAAAACCATTTCTCATAGAGTACAAAACAATTGACGTCGGGGTATAATTCCTCGAGTTCTACCTGCCATATCGATTATCTTGGCAAAAACAATGACAAAGACATGTGTACAGAGACGGAAAGACAGACGTACGGAGTCAGAGACAGATGGTGGTGGTGGTGGTGGTGGTATGGGGTGGGGGCGGTTGAAAAGTGTCTGTGTCGTTTCGCAATACTAGAAATAACTAAATACTTTAAAAAAAAAAAAAAAAGGGAGGGGGGAGGGATCAATACGAAAGAAACACAAAGAGAGCGGAGGCGTGTGTGTTCATGTGTGTCTGCGTGTGTGTCTCCCTGTGTGCGCGTGTGTATGAGTGCGCACGCGCGCTTGTGTGT
The DNA here is from genome assembly GCA_033310375.1 of Conus canariensis. Taxonomy (NCBI): domain Eukaryota; kingdom Metazoa; phylum Mollusca; class Gastropoda; order Neogastropoda; family Conidae; genus Conus; species Conus canariensis. The sequence continues at coordinate 25,503,437 of CM065717.1, read as the reverse complement.
GTGTGTGTGTGTGTGTGTGTGTGTGTGTGTGTGTGTGTGTGTGTGTGTGTGTGTGTGTGTGTGTGTGAGTGTGTGTGCCCAGGCACTTGAATGAATCATCAGTGTTTATTGGTTCCAAACCAAACTTAGAACTATCTTTCGTTTGTATTTTCGAATTAAGGATTATCATTTTTTGTTTTTTAACATTGTCTTTAAGTCTCCATTTCATGCAGTTCTCTTGTAATGCGTGAAGCGCCTTTTTGTAAATCTCGAATGTTTCAGACAACAGAGAAGTCCTAGGAAATATGCGTGATGAACACATGTTCTCGTTATTATCATCTGTGTTCTGAAGATTAGTGGGAAGACAGCTGTGTGGGAACAATCAATTCACTAACTTATTTAAACTTAAAGGAAACAGCAAAGGAGGTCAGTTTTACCACCTGACGCGCTTCTTTGAAACTATCAAAATAATGTGATTTTAGGGGGGGGGGGGTGTACAGAAGAGAGAGAGAGAGAGAGAGAGAGAGAGAGAGAGAGAGAGAGAGTCACTGAAGTCTGAAACCCTCCTGGCGATGACTGGTAGTAATCAACGGAGCTATTCATCTGGTGGGCCCGACGTATTGTGTGAAGAAAGCCGTTGAAGCGTGGTTCCATCTGAGTCATAGGTGTCAGCTGCGTTTCATGACATCAAAACAGGACAGTCCGCTGCATTGAACTGTATGCCCACTCTGCCGCACTGTATAGCGTTGCCTTGCGCTGCAGTGTGACGTGTCCTGCTGCTCAGCTGTCGGGTTCTGCAGTCAACAGCACATGTGCTGTGGGGCAACAGTGCTCTGTTTAGAGAATTGTGGAGCTGCTTTGTGACGCACTAGATCTTTT
>CM065717.1:25495079-25497579 GCA_033310375.1 Conus canariensis | reverse complement strand
GACGTCTGTGTAGCACTGGCAGCCCTAGGGAAAAGAAACATTGACGACGTCTGTGTAGCACTGGCAGCCCAGGAAAAGAAACATTGACGACGTCTGTGTAGCACTGGCAGCCCTAGGGAAAAGAAACATTGACGACGTCTGTGTAGCACTGGCAGCCCTAGGGAAAAGAAACATTGACGACGTCTGTGTAGCACTGGCAGCCCAGGGAAAAGAAACATTGACGACGTCTGTGTAGCACTGGCCCTAGGGAAAAGAAACATTGACGACGTCTGTTAGCACTGGCAGCCCTAGGGAAAAGAAACATTGACGACGTCTGTGTAGCACTGGCAGCCCCAGGGAAAAGAAACATTGACGACGTCTGTGTAGCACTGGCAGCCCTAGGGAAAAGAAACATTGACGACGTCTGTGTAGCACTGGCAGCCCTAGGGAAAAGAAAACATTGACGACGTCTGTGTAGCACTGGCAGCCCAGGGAAAAGAAACATTGACGACGTCTGTTAGCACTGGCAGCCCTAGGGAAAAGAACATTGACGACGTCTGTGTAGCACTGGCAGCCCAGGGAAAAGAAACATTGACGACGTCTGTGTAGCACTGGCAGCCCTAGGGAAAAGAAACATTGACGACGTCTGTGTAGCACTGGCAGCCCTAGGGAAAAGAAACATTGACGACGTCTGTGTAGCACTGGCAGCCCTAGGGAAAAGAAACATTGACGACGTCTGTGTAGCACTGGCAGCCCAGGGAAAAGAAACATTGACGACGTCTGTGTAGCACTGGCAGCCCTAGGGAAAAGAAACATTGACGACGTCTGTGTAGCACTGGCAGCCCTAGGGAAAAGAAACATTGACGACGTCTGTGTAGCACTGGCAGCCCTAGGGAAAAGAAACATTGACGACGTCTGTGTAGCACTGGCAGCCCTAGGGAAAAGAAACATTGACGACGTCTGTGTAGCACTGGCAGCCCTAGGGAAAAGAAACATTGACGACGTCTGTGTAGCACTGGCAGCCCTAGGGAAAAGAAACATTGACGACGTCTGTGTAGCACTGGCAGCCCTAGGAAAAGAAAAGAAACATTGACGACGTCTGTGTAGCACTGGCAGCCCTAGGGAAAAGAAAACATTGACGACGTCTGTGTAGCACTGGCAGCCCTAGGGAAAAGAAACATTGACGACGTCTGTGTAGCACTGGCAGCCCTAGGGAAAAGAAACATTGACGACGTCTGTGTAGCACTGGCAGCCCAGGAAAAGAAACATTGACGACGTCTGTGTAGCACTGGCAGCCCTAGGGAAAAGAAACATTGACGACGTCTGTATAGCACTGGCAGCCCTAGGGAAAAAACATTGACGACGTCTGTGTAGCACTGGCAGCCCAGGGAAAAGAAACATTGACGACGTCTGTGTAGCACTGGCAGCCCTAGGGAAAAGAAACATTGACGACGTCTGTGTAGCACTGGCAGCCCAGGGAAAAGAAACATTGACGACGTCTGTGTAGCACTGGCAGCCCTAGGGAAAAGAAACATTGACGACGTCTGTGTAGCACTGGCAGCCCTAGGGAAAAGAAACATTGACGACGTCTGTGTAGCACTGGCAGCCCTAGGGAAAAGAAACATTGACGACGTCTGTGTAGCACTGGCAGCCCTGGGGAAAAGAAACATTGACGACGTCTGTGTAGCACTGGCAGCCCTAGGGAAAAGAAACATTGACGACGTCTGTGTAGCACTGGCAGCCCTAGGGAAAAGAAACATTGACGACGTCTGTGTAGCACTGGCAGCCCTAGGGAAAAGAAACATTGACGACGTCTGTGTAGCACTGGCAGCCCTAGGGAAAAGAAACATTGACGACGTCTGTGTAGCACTGGCAGCCCCAGGGAAAAGAAACATTGACGACGTCTGTGTAGCACTGGCAGCCCCAGGGAAAAGAAACATTGACGACGTCTGTGTAGCACTGGCAGCCCTGGGGAAAAGAAACATTGACGACGTCTGTATAGCACTGGCAGCCCCAGGGAAAAGAAACATTGACGACGTCTGTGTAGCACTGGCAGCCCCAGGGAAAAGAAACATTGACGACGTCTGTGTAGCACTGGCAGCCCTAGGGAAAAGAAACATTGACGACGTCTGTGTAGCACTGGCAGCCCCAGGGAAAAGAAACATTGACGACGTCTGTGTAGCACTGGCAGCCCTAGGGAAAAGAAACATTGACGACGTCTGTGTAGCACTGGCAGCCCCAGGGAAAAGAAACATTGACGACGTCTGTGTAGCACTGGCAGCCCCAGGGAAAGGCTACGGGAGAGGGGAAGGAGCTGAAGGAAAAGGGGAAGGAGGAGGAGGAGGAGGAGGAGGAGGACAAGAACACGAACAAGAACATGAACACGACGAGGACCGAGAACAACTCCAACAACGACAATAACAACAGTAACAATAACAACAAAAACAACAACAGCAACAACAATGAACAAAAAGTCTGAGGGTTAAAAAAAAATCAAGGAAAGACAGAATGGGTGCGACAA
>CM065717.1:25467579-25480079 GCA_033310375.1 Conus canariensis | reverse complement strand
AGAGAGAGAGAGAGAGAGAGAGAGAGAGAGAGCTTCGTGGGGAAGATGGGTGGAAGCGGGCGGGGAGGGGGGGGGTGAGTGTGGGTTTTTGTGTGTGAGTGTATATGGGTGCGATTTTCTCTAAGCAGGTGAACATACGTGCACACGCGCGTGGTAGTGAAATAACTACTGATTTGTGGGCTGATCAAAAAAAAAAAAAAAAAAATTGAGCACTCAACATAAAACCCAACCAAGCAAACTAACGTACAAATCCAACGGAGCTGGCAAAATAGCAGCAACGGCAGACACGTATGCAGCACACACACACACACACACACACACACACACACACACACACACACACACACACACACACAAGCAAGGAGCGTGCACCAAAATAACGCTGTCCCCCTCCGCTTCACGCAGCGCAGCTGTCTGGAAAGCTAACGTCACAAACGATGACGTAAAGGTCATTGCACGTGAAGGCATTCTCTGGCATCAGTCGTCATCCTGCCACAGCCGCTTACCTGGGCTGCCAGCGTTCACGGTCTACTGATGACAAATTGATGACACCGTGCATGGTGCTTCCCTACTCCCTCTACCCCCGCCCCCCATCCACCTTCCCCACCTTCACCCCCCCCCCCCCCCCCGCCACCCCTCTGCTCTGACAGACGCGCCAGTGTAGGGTAGGCTGGCTGGACAGAGAGAATTCAGAACTAAAAAAAAAAAAAAGAAAGTTTCTCGTGTGTGGTGTGTGTGTGTGTGTGTGTGTGTGTGTGTGTGTGTGTGTGTGTGTGTGTGTGTGTGTGTGTCTTTGTGCGTATGCGTGTGTGTGTGTGTGTGTGTGTGTGTGGCTGGAGAGAGAGAATTCAGAACTCAGATTTTTTTTCTGTAAGAGAGAGATAGAGAATATGACCTACATGGGATGTGCCCGAGAGAGGGTAATGGAGGTGGGGGATGAGGTGACGGGGGAGGTGGCAATGTAATGAGGGTGGGAACAGGAGGGTGAAGGTGTAATGGAGGTGGGGGGTGAGGTGACGGGGGGCGGTGGCAATGTAATGAGGGTGGGAACAGGAGGGTGAAGGTGTAATGGAGGTGGGGGGATGAGGTGACGAGGGGAAGTGGCAATGAGGGTGGGAACAGGAGGGTGAAGGTGTAATGGAGGTGGGGGGTGAGGTGACGGGGGGCGGTGGCAATGTAATGAGGGTGGGAACAGGAGGGTGAAGGTGTAATGGAGGTGGGGGATGAGGTGACGAGGGGAGGTGGCAATGAGGGTGGGAACAGGAGGGTGAAGGTGTAATGGAGGTGGGGGGATGAGGTGACGGGGGGAGGTGGCAATGTAATGAGGGTGGGAACAGGAGGGTGAAGGTGTAATGGAGGTGGGGGGATGAGGTGACGAGGGGAGGTGGCAATGTAATGAGGGTGGGAACAGGAGGGTGAAGGTGTAATGGAGGTGGGGGGATGAGGTGACGGGGGGAGGTGGCAATGTAATGAGGGTGGGAACAGGAGGGTGAAGGTGTAATGGAGGTGGGGGGATGAGGTGACGGGGGGCGGTGGCAATGTAATGAGGGTGGGAACAGGAGGGTGAAGGTGTAATGGAGGTGGGGGATGAGGTGACGAGGGGAGGTGGCAATGAGGGTGGGAACAGGAGGGTGAAGGTGTAATGGAGGTGGGGGGATGAGGTGACGAGGGGAGGTGGCAATGTAATGAGGGTGGGAACAGGAGGGTGAAGGTGTAATGGAGGTGGGGGATGAGGTGACGGGGGGAGGTGGCAATGAGGGTGGGAACAGGAGGGTGAAGGTGTAATGGAGGTGGGGGGATGTGGTGACGGGGGGAGGTGGCAATGAGGGTGGGAACAGGAGGGTGAAGGTGTAATGGAGGTGGGGGGATGAGGTGACGGGGGGAGGTGGCAATGAGGGTGGGAACAGGAGGGTGAAGGTGTAATGGAGGTGGGGGGATGTGGTGACGAGGGGAGGTGGCAATGAGGGTGGGAACAGGAGGGTGAAGGTGTAATGGAGGTGGGGGGATGTGACGGGGGGAGGTGGCAATGAGGGTGGGGACAGGAGGGTGAAGGTGTAATGGAGGTGGGGGGATGAGGTGACGGGGGGAGGTGGCAATGAGGGTGGGAACAGGAGGGTGAAGGTGTAATGGATGTGGGGGGATGTGGTGACGGGGGGAGGTGGCAATGAGGGTGGGAACAGGAGGGTGAAGGTGTAATGGAGGTGGGGGGATGAGGTGACGGGGGGAGGTGGCAATGTAATGAGGGTGGGAACAGGAGGGTGAAGGTGGAAGTAAGCAGGCAAAAAGAGAGCACGGGGGCGTGAACAGAGAATACGGAAGTTTTACTGTTGGTAAAACGGATGAAGTGACAGCTTCTTCTCATTGTATCTTCATCAAAAAATACCCAGCCCCCATCCGCAGCTACTCGCTTCATCCCCACCCCCACCCCTCAGGGACAAAAATGCACACAAAATCACAAAAATGTGGTCATGGCTAAGAAAAGATGAAAAAGAAAAAAAAAAATACTCACGAAGAGAAGTTTCAAAAGAATGCTTACTTGGATACAGAATACAAAACAGACAAGTAAATTGTCGACAGATATGTCTTTTTCATACATTACAAGCCTTTAGACATCAATCAGGCACAACACCATACTGCCAGATCACAGTCACTATGAAAAGATTTGTCGACAACGTGTTTGTCCGTTTCATGTTCTGTGCTAAACTGGAAGTTCGTTTGAACTTCTGTTTGTTTATGTGAATATTTTGGCTTATTTTCAGTAACACTGCAGTCTGTTTCAATCAAAGAACAGAAAAATAAACAAAAAACAGAGAGAAAATGTTTGTACATAAGCACTCACAAACATCACCCTTTTCAACGCAAGTACACAAAGCCGAAGAGAGAGCAGAGACAGACATACGGGCTGACAGACAGGCAGGACAGATGGGGGGACAGACGGGACAACCATAATTTATCATTATGGTCGAATACAACACTCAGAAACTAACAGATTATTTACAGCTTTTCCATGAAATGACAGAGGATGAATTAAAAGATGACAAGTTCTTTTTACAGACAGAATTTACCACCTGAAATACGTAAATAAGGCATAGGGAGAGAGAGAGAGATTTGGGGGGGGGGGGGGGGGGACACACACAGAGACGGAAAGTCAGACGGATAGACATACGGACACAGAGAGAGAGCGAAAGAGAGACAGACAGACAGACAGACAGAGAGTGAGAGACAGAGAGAGAGAGAGAGGCGTAGAGAGGGAGAAGAAGGGACAAAGAAAGAGGGGGGAGGGATATAGAGAGAGTGGGATAGAGAGAAAAGAGGGAGTAATAAAAACAGAGAGACAGACAGACAGACAGACAGACAGACAGATACAGACAGACAGAGACGGAGAGACAGAGGGAGAGACAGAGACTGACGGAGAGAGACCGGACAGACAAAGAGACACGCTGACAAAGAATTACGGTACGCACGCGCAGAGAACACAAGAACCGGAAGTTTTTTGTTTTGTTTAGTTTTTTTTTTTATAGCCCAGCCGACTGAAGAGGCCACCTAATGGCTACTGACAGCAGGAAAGACTGAGGTAAAGAGACAAGCACACAGACAGACATACAGGTCAATTCTACACACAAACAAAAAAAGGAGAAGAAAGAACGAACAGGAAAATGAGGACAGACATACACACTGACAGAGGACAGACAGACATACACACTGACAGAGGACAGACATACACACTGACAGAGGACAGACAGACATACACACTGACAGAGGACAGACATACACACTGACAGAGGACAGACAGACATACACACTGACAGAGGACAGACATACACACTGACAGAGGACAGACAGACATACACACTGACAGAGGACAGACATACACACTGACAGAGGACAAACAGACATACACACTGACAGAGGACAGACATACACACTGACAGAGGACAGACAGACATACACACTGACAGAGGACAGACATACACACTGACAGAGGACAGACATACACACTGACAGAGGACAGACATACACACTGACAGAGGACAGACAGACATACACCACTGACAGAGGGCAGACATACACACTGACAGAGGACAGACATACACACTGACAGAGGACAGACAGACATACACACTGACAGAGGACAGACATACACACTGACAGAGGACAGACATACACACTGACAGAGGACAGACATACACACTGACAGAGGACAGACATGCACACTGACAGGCATCAGGGGGATCCACGAGCGAACAGAAGACAGACAACAACCAGCAGTTGTGGTGCAGTGGTTAGCGTCATGCATTGCGTGCTGGGAGGTCGTGCAGTCGATTCTCATCAAAGCCTTCCTTTGTGAGATTTTTCGGCCCTTCCCAATGTTTTGCTATGGGCTGAAGTGGGAAGACTGGAACCAAACAGCCGAATTTCCTCAACTCAATGAATGCGTCTTTGAGAACGTAGCTCAAATTTCCTGAACAAACGCTGAAAGTGTCTGTATCTCTCAGGCCCCGATTGACGCGGGTATAAATTACAAAAGGAAGCGCAGAGAACTGCGCTGTTATGTAGTCTCTGACCGACATAAGACTACAGCATCATCTTCATCACTGACTTTTCTTCTCATCGATCCGTATAAAAAAAAAAATCTGAACTTCTGTGGTCCATCACACATCGCTCTCGTGGTGACCTCCGTTTTGATTTACTCTCTACCTCTACGCCCTTCATGAGTTCGTGCCGAGCTCGTCGGTATGGGCAGGCTCATGCGGACTGTCGTTAGATGGCCGTGGTGGCGCCTTCCGGAGACTCCAAGACTAAGCAGTTATCGTCGTAAGTACATGGCTTAGTAAGTGGTGTCCTGCATGTGTTCCGTGTGTTGGACCAGAACAGGCAGCACTGAATCCCAGCGAAGTGACTCGGCAGCAGTGCAGTGTCTCCTCTGGTGGGCTGCCTTCTCACGACTTTAGACTGACTGCTCCCTGTGGATTGCTGGTGTTCAGCCCGCGCGGGCGGTGGGAGTAACCAAAGTGTGACAGCAGTGCACGTGAGCTGAAATGCGCGACGTGGGAGTAGCGCCACATAAGTGGTTCGGAACATGAGACAGAAACAAAAAGAAACAAACTGAGACAACAGTTCAGATGAGTTGCGACGTGATGTGGGAGACAAAGAGACAGACAAGAAGCGAAAGGCGATACATACAGAGAGACTGAGATGGAAAAAATGGGAGCTGACCTGGACAGAGTCATACAACTGGGAAAAATAAATAACATGCACAACGACACAAGAGGCATGCGAAGGAAAACACGGGGAGAGAGAGAGAGAGAGAGAGAGAGAGAGAGAGAGAGAGAGAGAGAGAGAGAGAGCGAGCGAGCGTGAGAAAGAGAAGTCAATTCGCGTTATTTATTGCCCAGTCGGCGGACTACGGGGGCCACGTCAGGGTAAAAAGAGAGAGAGGTGAATGCAGAAAGATGTATGGATGATGAGCATGCACATGAGAAGAGACAGAATAGTAGGACAGTTAGGAAGGAAGACATGCATGCACACACACACACACACACACACACACACACACACACACACACACACACACACACACACAGAGAGAGCGCACAGCAAAACAAACTTTTTGCACAAAACCTTCAACACGGTAAAACACAGATAAATCCAGACAATACAATACGTAACATCACGGATAGATCGTGATTTTGAAAACACACACACACACACACACACACACACACACACACACACACACACACACACACACACACACACACAACTTAGAGACTTAGCATTACACACAAAAGCACGCAATCTACCCAGTTTTACGAGCTGGCACGACTCATTCTTTTCTTGAAAGTACGTTACAGTTTGGAGTAAGGTATCTGGCTACGTATACGTCGAAACTGAACGTTTTTAAACAACTTAATTGATTTTGAACTCTTTTTACTGGTTTTACCGGTTTTTTCAATTGATGATAAACAGGTTCTTTCAGTGGATTGAAATAAACGTGAATTAATATTAAACAGTATCGTTTGCATTCAGGAGAGAAAGAGAGAAAACGTATTTAAACGTGGTGGAGTAAATACCGTCTGATCTACATGACCACTTGACGAGAGAATTCCTGTCTTCAAAGGGGCCGTTATCTGGGGGGCTTAGGCCAGAACACCCCCCTAAACTCTGGCAGGTCGCCAGGTTTGTTCCCTCGCCATAGTTTTGCCAACTTCTTACTTCCTCTCACCGATAAAGAATGCTGGTTAAAAAAAAAGAAAACACACACACACACACACACACACACACACACACACACACACACACACACACAAATGAGTAAAACGTTCATTAGACAAAACGCCACCAACGTTCCATGTTGGCACAGAGAAAAGACAAAACTGACGGACGTATTTTACGCACTGACCTGGTTTTCAGCTGCACTGCCAACAAGTTGATATGTAATCCACCACAGAATCACTATTTTTGACACTATTGTGTTTTCTACAAGACCAATTAACGAGGCACATTCTGGCACACACAGTCTGTTTTTGCACGGCTTCCCAGACCAACTGTGACCGAACAGACACACAGAGGACATTGCAGGCTGCCAAGGGACTCAATATTGCCAATAGCCTGCACTGTGAAAGGCATTTTCTTGTTTTTCACGTGCATTTGATTTTGGGCGTCTCGGGGGAACAGAGCGGACTGGGCAAAAAGGGAATTGGGGGAGGGAGAGGAGAGGCTGGGGAGGCAGAAACGCACATCTTTTAAGCCAAACGAGGAAAGAACGGAACAGGCAATTTTTTTGTTTGTTTGTTCTTGTCTTATTTGGTCTTTTTTCTTTTACTTTTTTCCTTCTTCCCATTTTAAAGACAAGTTGCAAACTGGCTTTTTCATTACAGATAATAAAACGATGCCCTGCCTCTCAGAACTTAATATTTCTTTTCGCCTTTCTTAAATAAATGGCACAAGTTTGGCCCTTCCACGTCTTACTCACTCAAGAGTGAGGGAGACCAGGGAAGAAAATGTAAAAGATGAGATGGGGGAGTGGGGATGGGGGAAGTTAGGATGGGACGAGAGGTCAGACAAAGAGGGAGATGTGGGAGAAAACACAAATTCGAATTTAAATGGCCTTCTTCGGGAAGAGGGGGGGGGGGGGGGGGGGGGGGGGGGGGAAGGGGGCAGAGGGCTACTTTATATGTACATACATATATATGTATTTATAGAGAGAGAGAGAGAGAAGAAGAAGAAGAAGAAGAAGATTAGATTTTGTTAAACTTTGTTTGTTTTTTTTTTTATCTCTGTCCTATTATTTTCTTTTTAATTTACAGAGAGAAGAGAGAGAGAGAGAGAGAGAGAGAGAGAGAGAGATGTGGGAGAAAACACAAATTCGAATTTAAATGGCCTTCTTCGGGAAGAGGGGGGGGGGAAGGGGGGGGCAGAGGGCTACTTTATATGTACATACATATATATATATATTATATATGTGTGTGTGTGTGTGTGTGTGTGTGTGTGTGTGTGTGTGTGTGTGTGTGTGTGTGTGTGTGTGTGTGTGTGTTTATATAGAGAGAAGAAGAAGAAGAAGAAGAAGAAGAAGAAGAAGAAGAAGAAGAAGATTTTGTTAAACTTTGTTGGTTTTTTTTTTATCTCTGTCCTATTATTTTCTTTTTAATTTACATACAGGAAGAGAGAGGAGAGAGGAAGAGAGAGAGAGAGAGAGAGGAGAACACAAAAACGAGTCTAAATGGCCTCCTTCGGGAAGAGGGGGGAGGGGGGGGAGGGGGGTTACTTTATATGTACATACAAATATGTAGAGAGAGAGAGAGAGAGAGAGAGAGAGAGAGAGAGAGAGAGAGAGAGAGAGAGAAGAAGAAGAAGAAGAAGAAGAAGATTAGATTTTGTTAAACTTTGTTTTTATCTCTGTCCTATTATTTTCTTTTTTATTTACAACAACACACACACACACACACACACACACACACACACACACACACACACACACACACACACACACACACAGAGAGAGAGAGAGAGAGAGAGAGAGAGAGATCAGGCTACCAGACCAGCCAACTTTGTAAACTGCTAGCCATTAGTACATGCTGAGTCCGTTGCTTTAACGCGGATCGAATACCCAAATTACGTTCCACGTAAACTGGGAGGGGGTGGGGTTTGGGAGGGGGCAGGGACTCGCTTCGGTGCATGCACAGAGTTTGCTTTCAGAATGGTAGACCTACTATTTACTGTAAAGCACCACCCAGCATGCAAAAAAAATGGCCCCCCCCCCCCCCCCCCCCCCCCCCCCCCCCCCCCCCCCCCCCCCCCCCCCCCCCCCCCCCCCCCCCCCCCCCCCCCCCCCCCCTGTTTTTACGTGTTGTCCCGGCTTCTGGTGGTGTGTTCAAAATGTGAAAAGAACATCGCAGAGGGACGTCAACATCATGATTCCGGTGGTCAGACGCAGAGCAAGATGCTGAACAACGTGCACCAGGTGTCTGTCTTGGATTGTTTGGTTTAGTTAATTAACCCTGGGGTTTACCACTGCTCTTATTCAGACCTCGCGCTGCCAGATTTCTGCGCTGTTGACGTCTCACGCCACCAATCATGAGACGGTTCCATCAAGTAAGGGGCGTTTCTGTCATAACTAAACGGTAAAACAAAAGAAGATGGCGGACTTGAAGGAAAATGAAATCTGCCCGATGAGAGAACTGAAGACTGGGAAGCCTGAAATGTCCGTACAATCCCACCTTGCCTGATTCCTCGGACAGACTCAGAACAGTTTTCTTTTCTGTTGGTGTAGGCCAGGCTTTCTGAATATGGCGTTCACGCGACCGTGTACAAAATCAATCGTCGCCCGTTAGCCGGTAGGCGACGACGCATGCGAAGCACCTGCATGCATCTGGACGCGTTCTGCTGGCGTCGATCTGCGTCTCTGCCATTGACGCCCCGTCTCCGACGGCCCTTAATCAAGACGTTCCGCCCACCCAACCCCTCACTACCCCCATCCCATCCCACACACACACCCCTCACTACCCCATCCCATCCCACACACACCCTCACTACCCCCATCCCATCCCACACACACCCCTCACTACCCCCATCCCATCCCACACACACCCTCACTACCCCATCCCACCCCCACACCCCCCTCACTACCCCTATCCGATCCCACACACACCCCTCTCCGTCATCACTTCCTAACCCCGCTTCCCACCCCCAACTCTTCTCTCTCTCTCTCTCTCTCTCTCTCTCTCTCTCTCTCTCCCCCTCCCCATATATATTCAGGGATCGTAATTCTCGTCAGTCCTACATGTTGGTGTCGACATCAAACTCAAATTAACCCAACCGACAACCGGCACGCTTCAATCATTCACGCCAGCGGTGGGCGCAAGGTTCGTTGAGCCAAAGATGTAGACAGCACAGGATCCGTTTTTCCGCTTTTCGCCAGCTACAGTTCCATTGAGCGCAATGAAGGCATTCACCACTTCTTGTTGATCTGATTGGCTCGGTCTGTGCTTCCTGTTCGCAGGATGGCTTTTCTTCACCACACTTGACACCTGATGCAGTCTTCTTCTTCGTATACTCAGACAAGAACCCCAGAGACACTGACGAAGGCTGCTGTACAGCGGAGGCCCTCCAGAGATCCAATGAGCTTCTCCATCGTCGATGTGTTGGCAGCCCAGGCCTCTGTTTTTAGCTTTTGATGTGTGGGACAGTCCTGCAGGAAGTGTTCCACAGTCATTGGGGCTGTACCGCATGGGCACTCTGACGACTCGCCAATGTGGAATTTTGTGAACATGTGGTGTTTGAGTATGGAGTGCCCTGTCTTCAGTCTCACAATGCTCACTGGGTCTGGTCTGGACAGCAGGTAGTATGCTTCATTCTTGTTGAAGTCTGGGTGCTGCTCCAGCCATGAAGTCTTACTATTAAGATGGAGGCACAGAGAATGTGACTCGCTGTATATAAGCAATGGACCACTTTCGCTGATCAGTGCACATGAAAAAGCTGGCATAAATGCTTATCTAAGAGGGCAGCCCAGCCAATTGAACACTTCTCCCGCCCGGATGTGGTTCGTGACCTGCACGACCTTCACACGAGCGCAAGGGACTCCGACAAAGGTGGACAGTGTGAGAGTGATACTGATCCTGTCCACTCTTCGTCTTTGGTTGATGCTATTGAACTGGGGAAGGGAGGGGAGATGGAAGCGGTTGGTTTTGACAGCGTGCCCAGTGGAAGCGGGAACCGCCTGAACGCAGACTGGTTCAGCCAGCTAGAATCCAAACACACCGTCAATCAGCAAGGGAGGTCTTCATCCAGCTGCTTTTTTTGTTTGTTTGTTTGTTTGTGTTTTTTTTTTTTTGCTCTTATTGTTATTGTTGCTGTTGTGGTGGTGGTGATTTGTGCTTTTTTTCTGTTTTGGTAGATTTCAGGGAGAACAACGACACCCAGAATCATATACTCGTGCAGATTCAAAAGCATGGATCCTGTTGGCACGCACGCGTGCTCACACACACACACACGCACGCACACACACGCACGCATGTACGTGCACACACACACACACACACACAACACACACACACACACACACACACACACACAGACACACACACACACACACACAAAAACACGCACGCACGCACACACACATACACACATGAGCACACACACACACGCACACGCACACGCACATACACACACACACACACACACACACACACACACACACACACACACACACACACACACCACTCATGAGTAACGAATGTACGCGCACGCACGCACGCACGCGCGCGCACACACACACACACACACACACACACACACACACACACACACACACACACAGCGAGAGAGAGAGAGAGAGAGAGAGAGAGAGAGAGCTGATCTGGGGCAAGACAATGACCAGATAATACAACAAGAAAGGCAATTTGCCAGGTTGAATCACAAGTGACGAATGCATACAACAGCAGGTTGAAGTGCATATGGTGGATAGGGAAGGAGACAGGTAGGTAGATAAAATTCCAGCAAGCTGTTTCGTAGACGATCAACATCAAGCTGCAGATGAAACGTGTCGCTTTTTAGGGGTCATCCGGAGAGAGAGAGAGAGAGAGAGAGAGAGAGAGAGAGAGAGAGAGAGAGAGAGAGAGAGAGAGTCCTAACGGCCATCTTGACGGATCCTTTTAGAGCAGTTTCGTTATCATAGCAGTTTCTGGAAATATACCCGACAAGCATGCAATGTACTGCTGCATTAGCAGCAGCTGACGACTTAGTAATGTTTTTTTTTGGGTTTTTTTTTTACTTTTTACTTACCGATGACCAGTTATTTCTTTAGTGCTTCACGGCGCCATCGCTACACCCATCTCTTTTCTCTCATGTTCTCACTCTACTTTCTCACTCTTCCTTCTTCCTCCATTCCCCGACTCATCTCCTTTCTTTCGACCCGTTAGTTTACAAACAGCACAGTGTGAGGACCCTGGCGTCGGTAAGTTCCGCTCTTTGTGGCAATTACGCAATGGCTGCCTGCGCGCTTTTGTTGTCTAGATGAAAAGTTCAGTCCAGATGTCTAGTTCTATCGGTCACGTCGGTCTCAAGTGCTTTTAATTGACAGACAGGTTGCAGGAGTATTCAGTGTACGCCACAGGACCATGTTTTTGTTGATGTTTGTTCTGATTTTGTTCGTTTGTTACTAGCCCTAGCCTCTGATTTTGTTCGTTTGTTACTAGCCCTAGCCTCTGATTTTGTTCGTTTGTTACTAGCCCTAGCCTGATTTTGTTCGTTTGTTACTAGCCCTAGCCTCTGATTTTGTTCGTTTGTTACTAGCCCTAGCCTCTGATTTTGTTCGTTTGTTACTAGCCCTAGCCTTGATTTTGTTCGTTTGTTACTAGCCCTAGCTCTGATTTTGTTTGCTTGTTACTAGCCCTAGCCCTATTCTAATCTTCAGCCTTAACCCTGACTCTATTCTTAGATCTCACTCACTTACCAAAACATGAGTGACGAAAAACGAAAACGTTTCAGGCATCACAAACTGCTGCATAGGTCCACCTCTACTCCGTATTTCTAACGTGTGTCATCATCCTCAAGAAATTGCCGTTCATGCGACGTATTGTACATGACGCTCTATTGGGGGTGATGCGCTAAATTCGGACTCTCCCATTAAAAGAGCATGCTTTGGATCATTTTGTCATCAAGATCAAATGTACAATACGTCCCTAGAGGTTTTCGGTTGCATGCCTGGCTGGCTGGTTGGTTGGTATAGCATAGCATAGCATAGCATAGCATTATACATATCATATCATACCATACCATATCATATCATACCACACCATAACATATGATGTGACGTGATATGACTTGATATGATGTAATATATTAAGGTATAAAATAATATACAATATTATATGATTATAATGTAATATAATACAATACAGTATAGTATGATAATAATATGATATCATATAACAAAAAATATACATAGATAATTCAATAAAACATAATATAATATAATGTAATATGATATATAATGC
>CM065717.1:25432579-25462579 GCA_033310375.1 Conus canariensis | reverse complement strand
TTTGATCCATAATAAAAAAAAAAAAATAAATAAGTCAAGAGTGTTTACTTGTCGCCGTTGGCCTGCCATCTAAAGGAAATGTTGGTGCACACACGCTATAGGAATATAGGTCGATAAACAAACGAGGATCTTTATCACCCAGTCATATCAAAATTCAGGGCTTTAACGTTAAAAGTGATTTTAAAATGACAGACAGCACCACACCCACACCCACACACACACTCACTCACACACACACACACACACACACACACACACACACACACACACACACACACACACACACAACACACCAGTTTCCACTGTATGATATTTACAGTCACGTTTCAGGCCTTTCAGATAATGAGAGGGTGGAGGGAGGGGCGGCCCGTTCCACACAACCTTCTTGAGATAGTTATCATAATTATGATAATCTTCAGATGAAATTGTGCTGAACTTAAAACGACAATTGTGTCTAAATATGTGTTTTCGTGTGTGTGTGTGTGTGTGTGTGTGTGTGTGTGGTGGTGGTGTGTGATGTGTGTGTGTGTGTGTTGTGATGTGTGTGTGTGTGTGGTGTGTGTTGTGTGTGGGGTGTGTGATGTGTGAGTGTGTGGTGTAGTGGTGTGAGTGATGTGTGTGAGTGTGTGTGTGTGTGTGTGTGGTGTGTGTGTGTGTGTGTGTGTGTGTAGGTGAGTGTGTGAGTGAGTGTGTGTGTGTGGTGTGGTGTGTGTGTGTGTGTGGTGTGTGTGTGTGTGTGTGTGTGTGTGTGTGGTGTGTGTGTAGTGGTGTGTGTGTGTGTGTGTGTGTGTGTGTGTGTGAGTGCGAGTGTGAGTGTGTGTGTGTGTTGTGTGTGTGTGTGTGTGTGTGTGTGTGTGTTGTGTGTGTGTGTGTGTGTGTGTGTGACGGGCCGCAGTCTACGCGGGAGTGGGCAGACAGGTGGAATCCAGCTGGTTCAGGTGTAACGTCCCCAACCAGCAGCTCACGGTGAGTGAAATGACCGACGGCAGGGAGAACACACAGGAGGAGTAGGCTGAAGGGCTGAAGGCAGGGTGAGGCTTGAGGAGAGAAGGATGAGAGAGAGAGAGAGAGAGAGAGAGAGAGAGGGGGGGGGGGGGGCATATGGGTGTCGGTCGACCAACTCCGGCGACTTCCAATTCAATGCGGGCTGAATGACCGATTAGCCGGAGACCGACTACCGAGTGTGGGCCACAACTCTTTGAGCAGGCTTCCTCAACTCCGGTGCCGGAGGGGCAGGTAAGGGATCAGCTGCTGGGAAAATGGACGACGTGAGTGAAGCCGGCACCAGTGTAGGCTGTTCTTCTATCGGGCCCGTGGGATGGTATCAGCCCCACAACACCAAGTGACTGCATGCGCCGTGGGCCGCTCAATCGCGACCTGAATGGGTTGACACACATGAGAATCTCTCAATCTCTCTCTCTCTCTCTCTCTCTCTCTCTCTCTCTCTCTCTCTCTCTCTCTCAGTGTGTGTGTGTGTGTGTGGTGTGTGTGTGTGTGTGTGTGTGTGTTGTCCGGCCTCATCACTGACTTGACTACGGCCGGTTTCAGAATATTCCGTCTGTCTTAAGGCGTCACTTAATGCAAATTACTCTGTGGAGTCTTAACCATGTTGTGCCAGCCATGAGTGAGGGGGGGGGGGGGGGTGGGGGGGAGAGAGAGAGAGAGAGAGAGAGAGAGAGAGACAGAGAGAGAGAGAAAGAGAGAGAATGAATCTGTTTGTCAGCGTGTGTAGCAAATGGGGAGAGTATGTGTATCTGTGTCATTATGCCCGTGAGTGTGTGTGTGGGGGGGGGGGGGGGAGGGGGGAGGAGGAAGACGGGAGAGGGTGCTTCGGTGTTAGAGAGAGAAAGGGGGGGGGGGGGGGGAGTTGTGGCGGACTGGCGTAGGGCGAGGCTGTAGGAAAGGGTAGGAAATATCTCCCATGCCGTTCACCGCACAGCAGATATAGATATTGTGCGGAACCGGCCGGTACCCGTGACTGACTGACTGCACCGCTAGGCTACCTCGAACTCTCACGAAAGCAGGGGAAATTTTATTCAGCAAACCGTTATCGATGGCCGGCTATTCCCTTGCCGTGGCGCTGCTTCAGACAGATGAGAGAAGCGGTAGGATGTCTATCATGACGTACCGGACGCGCAGTACACCCTGCAGCCCACGCACAGTTCAATACACTATCTTGTCACTGCCCTCGCGTCCTCGATTCTGGGAGCTGACGCCATTTTCTAAATTTAGCTCGCCGGAAAGTTCACAGATGATGGAAATTAAATTGTACAACTACTGCGCTGTAGGACAAAGAAACGCGTCAAGATTCAGTCAGGACTAAAAATATCCCTGGGCCCAGTCAACACACGACGACCAGCAACGCCTAAAAGTCATTTCATCATCAGCAAACTCGAGCAAACGAGGCGGCCCGACACAGAATGCCGGCTCGTTCATATTCATAAGGTCAGGGCCGTGCAGCCGGCAGCCAATCGAATCAAAGAACTCCGTTGTACATAAAGTGCCCAGCTGACTGGAGATCAGCTGTGCGGGAGGCGAGCCGGCGACGAGCAGAACGACGGGAGCCGTCGTGAGAAAGAGAGAGTGTGAGAAAGAGAGGGAGAGGAGATATAAAAACGGCAACAACTCCAGCAACAGGGACAAAAACAAAAAAACGAACAAAATTAAACTGAGTGGCTCTTCGACTTTCTGCACATCTACCACTAGCAAACTGAAGTTTTCTAACTGAATTTGTAACAATGGTGCGAGTTATCTCTGAAAAGTTGTTCAGTCCTCCCAGATCTCGACATAGTTCGGGAGAGAACGGTGGACAAAGAGCTGGCGGCGAGGGCGGTGGAAGCTTTATCCAGCCTCAATTCTCGGCGATTGGAGTTATCTGACTGCGAATCTTCCAGCGATTCACATTGGGATTCCGAGGTCGATGTGGAAGGAGATGGTGCCGAAAGCTCGACTTCCAGAGACCAAGCCGGGGGCCACGAAAAGAACGGCGGAACTGTGGTAAGTTGGCGATGACCTATTTTCGCAATGCGATCAGCTGTGCATGCTTGCCAGCGGTGGTAGTGTTCACGCGGAGAGCGTGTGCTCTTGCGGTTTTTCGGTCAACTGCACGCGCGCTGCAGAATCCGCTTAAAATAGCGCTTGTTGCATGGTGTGCTTTCGCTTTGGAGAGGTAGTGGGAGTTTTCTGTGATGAAATTATAATTTTAGCATTTTTTGGTTGTTAAATTTAAGCAATTTTGAACATCAGCTGACGAGGCAAGAAATACGGTCGGAGTCAAGGGGAATAACTCAAAAGTCGGTCAGCTGTAAGAGGTCATCTGCATAATATTACCATCAATTAACTGCTTTTGACGGCTTTTAAAGTGTTTATTGTAAATAGAAAAACAAAAGTTTCTAAAGACACCGTGAAATGGCTGTTTCGAAGGCGTTGTGTTGCTTGTTAAGATCATGCAGAACTCGGTACTATGGTGTTTCGTGCAGTGACCATCATCCTGACGTCAGTGTTCTATTCTTAGTCTGAACGCATGGTGAGCGGTGACGAAATGCACTCAAGGTCGCTCTTAGCAGTATGAACGCATTTCTAGCAACTGAAGTACAGAAGGGGAGGAGACGAAAACGGTTGTATTGCTATGCTGCATGGGTTTTTTTTTCTCGCAGGAAGATCTATTGATCCTGCTCGTGTTCGCCGGCAGCAAACGTGTTGTGGTTTCACGATGCCGTTCAGGTAGAGAGAGGTTCGATTGTGCATGACTGACTTGCAGCAGTGCAGCGCGTGACAGCCAGGTGTGCGCGTGCAAAACTCCATCAGCTGATAGTTCGGCGCGTGCGCCGTGCCCTTCTAAACCTTTGGCCTTTCGTGCGTGCCAAGTTTCTTGCGAAGACGCACTTTCTTTTTTTTTGTTTTTTTTTGTCTTTTTTTGTTTTTTTGTTTTTTCCCAACCGGCCTTGTACTACAGTCGGTTTGTCGCCACAGTCGAAGGATTAGTTGGGATCATTCTATGGCATCTACGCATACCAGTGTCATACTGACAGGCCGGCATTAGACCCTTCAGCCAAAGGCTCGGCGCCCAGATTTACCTGAGCTCAGCAGAAAGTCGACTAGAAAATCGGTTTCAGTTTGGTAGGTGGGAGAGTGGGGGTGGGGTGGGAGGAGAAGGGGGCGTTGTTTTACCGACATAAATGAGTTTTCCAACCTAGCCGTAACTGCAGACCCTGGACCTTTTTATGTGTACGTTAACTGTTCAATATGGCAACTGCTTTCTTTTGAAAGTCGAGCATTCGCTTCTTGGGAAAGTGATATTATATGGCAGGCTGCTTGGAATCTTTTTTTGCAGCAGATTAATTGGTCGCTAAAATTAAATATGAACTTAATAACAGCTAGGCTTACAACTACTAGTACCAACACTGCCGCCGCTGTTACCACTGTTTCATGTTGACTGTGGTCTGAGGGGTACTTTTTTCCCCTCCAAATGGAGGGAATCTGTTGTGTAATGTCTTTGTAACATATTTGTTGAAATTTCACTTCCTGTAACATATTTGTTGAAATTTCACTTTCCTGTTCCATGTTGTTCATTGATGTAAGCATTACTTTGTGTACTTTTGTGTCTTTTATTCAGGCTTGTTTTCTGCAACGATTCGGTCGTTATCGGTTGCCTATTTGTTTTGTTCATGCATTTGTTGGAGCGTTGAGTTGGCGAAACAAGCTCGCACACATAAACGCACTCGCGCACATTAGTGACTCGCATACATACAATATGTACACACGCACACATTATTCGAAGGGTGGCCGAGGGTGATATACGTTATTCGAGGGTTGGCCGAGGGTGATATTCAGTATTTACCGGACTCCGAAAAGTGTGCCCGGGAATTTTAACGGCTGGTGATGATGACGAACAGTTGATGGGCCGTTTGTTCGTGTGTGACTAATGTTGGTTACCTGCCAGTTGGGAGGTAGTCCGTCTGGTTGCACCTCGTGCACGGAGGACATTGACGCAGGCCGGCAAACACTTGGACGGTCGTTGCTCTTGCAGCCCATGATTGGCACCCCAAGCCGTGCGGGTTTCAGGCAGGGAGGATGTTGTAGAGATGGTGGGCCGGGTGTCAGACGGTGGTGAGGGTGGGAGGGGAAAGTGTGTAGAGAAGTGGGTTGCTCGTGAATTGAATTGATATCGCCTTGGTGTCTTTTTATTGTAGAAATCTTTTAGCCTTTTTTTCTTCTTTCCTTAGTGATTAAATCTGCTATAATCTGTTAAAAATCGTTCATTCTTCTACTTCCCCTTAACCTCGTCACTGCTCTAATATGACAATAATAAGATATTCGTTTGGTTTTCCCCCTCTAGTCCCTCTACCCCCCCCCCCCCCCCCCCCCCATCCTTCCCTTCTGTCGTGATCCGTCTGGAAGTGGCAGGCTTTGGAAAGATAGCGTTGACCTTGCACACCGATCGAAGGTCAGAGGGGAGGAATATAAAATTGGGGAGGGGGGGGGGGGTACAAAAAAAAGGAGAAAAATGGACGGTGAAGGTAGCTTGTAGAATGAAAGGTTGGTTTGATTAAAGGTACTGAAGTCTATGTCTTCGTTCATTGGAAAGCGGCGCTTGCTTATAATGATATCCGATGATCATAATCACATTTTTGTTGTTTTGTTGTTATTGTTTTGCTCTTTTTGTTTTCTTAAAGATGTCCACATATTTTATAAGTATGGGAGGGATGGTTGGGGTAAGAGACAAGATGGACAGAAAGTTGTGCAAGTATAAACGAGACGGTTCCACAATTTTTTTTTTTTTTTTTTTTTTTTTTGGCTATTTTTTAAAATGTATGTCATTCCGTCTGCATTCAAGCCGAAGTGTCGTGTTCTCTCTTCATCTCTCTCTCTCTCTCTCTCTCTCTCTCTCCTCTCTCAGGAATCAATATTTCCAACATGCAGTTCAAACCAATTTAGCGAGCCATGTGTTCACGAGAGAGAATGTCGTCAGGGTCTACGTATTGCATGACCTCTTGTCTTCCACCACAACATGTCGGTTGCCTGCGCGTGACGTGCTTACGTCACTTATCAGCTGATTCAGCCTCACAAGATCTCTCTCTCTCTCTCTCTCTCTCTCTCTCTCTCCTTGATATGATTTCGCCCAACCCCCTTCCCTTCCTCAGTGCTTTCTCTACTCCTCCGCCAGCTGCAAAATTGCTTTGTCCTTCGAAATTCCTAGGGAAGAGCCGAACACAGTGGAAGGAGAGTGGGGGATGGGAGGGAAGGGGGGGGGGGGGGGGGGGTCGAGGAAGAAAAGCTGCAGCTTCGGTGCGCCGCGCGCGTCAGCCGCGATGCCGACAGCGGGCCGTCAGCGTTAAAAATAGCATGGAGCTGGCGTGCGCATGTCATCGATTCATGACGCAATCGTGGGTATCCCCGGTGGCTCGGCAGCATCGGGTGCAAATGGGTTGGTTGGTCTTTGTTCACGCCGTCACAAAGATTTCGCCGCGGTTGGGGTAGGGGGGATGGGGGGGGGGGGGGGGGGGGGATGGGGATGAGGTTGGGGTGAGGTGGGGGTTGCAGGTCAATTTCAGTATGACCTCAACCACGGTCACCCCAACCCTGCAGCCGACAAGGAAATTAGTAATGGAGGGGTGAGGGAAGGAGGTGAGGGGTGTAATGGGAGGGGGGTGGGGTGGAGAGGAGGGACTGAAGATGGGACAAGGATGATTTGAATTTAGTGTTTAGAAATATGGGACATTTGAAGTAGCAGAACAGTGACACTGAACTTCGTTTATTCTTCATAGCAAACACATTCAAAATGTGTGGCTTTTTAAGGGTGTCAGATGATAATTTAGTTATAGATGTGGTTTCATTATTATTCTTATTATAACATAGATTGGCTTTTTATTATTTGTGTGTCAGTATATTTTATAACTTTTAATACTGTTGTAACTGTGTGGCTGGCATCATCATAAAATCAACAGAAGTAATTTTATCATTTTTTTTTAAATGACATGGTGGAAGCTTGCTGATGATGATTCATGGGTAATCGAATTAATTTTTTTTGTTTGTTTCTTCCAGGACATCCTGAGGAAGAGGAAAGAGAGGCGACGAGAAAGGAACAAACTGTCGGCCCAGGCCTACAGAGTGCGCCGAAAGGAACAGTCTGCAAAACAACAAACTGTAAGGAACACATATCAGTTTGTGCATTTCTTCCTCGTCCCCTTCCTCCACCCCCACACCTAGAGCCTCCCCTCCCACTCCATGCATTTCTTCCCTCCCCTTTCCATTTGTTCCTTTCTTCAGTTTTCTGAAGTTCTTTGTTGTTTGTATGAAAGTGTTTTTGTGGATTATCCATGGACGTTAAACAAATGAAGTTTAGCTGCTCAGGACTTGTTACTGTTTGGGATTTTTCATGACGTTCCAGGGTGCATGTTCATATGATGAATTCATCTGGTTGAATCTTTTAATGAGGAGGTTCAACTGTAAATGTAGAGGTGCAGTAGTCCTGTTTGTTTTTATTCTGTATGGATTAATGGCTGCGTTTGTTGTTCATTACTTCACAGGCACCACACTCATCTTTCTATTTGTCCTCTCTATGTTCTCCTGGAAGCATTCCATTGTACTTCCAGATAAGGTGGACATAAAGCCTGAACCCCATCTCTCCCCATCACCTGTCTTCCTCCCTAGACCCTCCACCTCTGACCCATGTACTCTGGAGTACAGTGGCTAATAACTGCTCCAGCTATGCTGACAACATCAGTTGTAGATGATGTGGTAATTATTTCCTATCAACAGATTAATGGGCAGTCAGTCAGTTGGTCATCAGTGTACTGGTGCATGTGGCAAGGTAGACATTTTCCTTTAATGGTGGAGGATAGTGCAGATACTGAATTGCACAGTTCAGTTGCAGTGACACATGTTGATATGAAGGTTTTTGAATGTACACACGCCTGTGCATGCGTGCGCGCGTGCGCGCGCACACACACACACACACACACACACACGGCACACATACACACTCGCATGCATCCAAAAATGTTATGTTGTTGTTGTCCATCTGTCACGTTCACCTTGATGTTTGTGTGTTCAGGTGCTGAAGACTCTGCAGGATGATAACACACGCCTGAAGGACACCGTGCTGAGCCTGGAAGATCAAATCAAAAAGGTGCGCAACTCTCTGCGGCAGCGTGGATACATGGCCCCTTTCAACCCCCCTTCATCCACCCCTACCCCCTCCCCCAAGACGTGGACTGACCTGGCTCCAGGTAGCCCTGGCATCAGCAGGCCTGCTGCCCATACCTTTGGCTCATTCAGTCAGCCGTCTGAGAAGACGGCCAGCAGCGAGCGTTTCCAGACCATGGACAATGATCAGTCCCGTCAGCAGCAGATTTCCCCCGTGGTGGATAACTTCCTCTTCTCCAAGCCCCTGACCACATCTCCTTCCTCTGGTGCTATGAACGTCCCCTCAGGGGTCCCCACCTTTTCCTTCCCCTCCTCCCCTGTCATGGGGCCACGCCACAACTTCGGTGCCACCCCTGGCTTCCAAGCCTCGGCACTGCCCACCATCTCGGAGAAGCCCGACGACCATTTCAGTCATCATCAGCATCATCTCTATCCTAAGTCACAGCTGCAGCAGCAGCAGCATGCGGATCTCAACGCCAATGCCAACACCTTCGGTCTTGCCAATGCCAACACGATCAATGCCAACGCTTCTGTGTTTGGCATGTACAAGAACAGCAACTGCATGAACAATAACAACAACCTGTACCAGACTGTGCCTGGGAATGGGGAGGCAGAGGCCTGTGGAGAGCACCAGGCGCAGCAGGTGCCATACAAGGTGTGTAAGGTCTGAAGGGGAGAGTGCACTGAGCAGAGGATGGAAAGTCTGGACTGGAGGAATGAGTGGACAGACTGGTGAAAGATGTGTGAAATAACCGAGAGCTGCATATGGGAATATCAGATGTGTTGTGTCCATGTTGATTTATTTGCCTTAAGTAGCACAGCGTACAAAATAAAAACGAATGGCAGGGAAAGACTGTTGACTGAAAAGGTCTTGGTTTTAGCTGGAAAGGAGGAAAGACACTGGACTGTGTAAAGTATGTAATATTTCTTGATGAAGCTTTTTTGTATAGATATCCTCCATGGTAACTGATCGACTCTCTTTTTTGTACCTTTGTGAAAGGCTTTGTTGTATGATTCTTTGATATGTCTGGATTATGGTTGCAGACCAGGAAATATGTTTACTGGCTAACCATCTGTCTTGCCTGTTGATGATGATCTGAAAATATTGATAGTGATGACCATTTTTATGATCATGATGTGAAAGAAGCGGGAAGTTTTCCTTCATTTTCTTTGAAAACATTTCATCTTGCTTTTACTTCTCAAGTTTTATATGTTTTTACTGACTTTATTTTAATGGCAGTTTTAACGAAGTGCAAACTGTGCTTTTGTGCACACTAGTATTCACATGTACGGCTATATGCATGCCCTCAAACTCATGTACGCACACACCACACACTCACACATGCACACACATAGTCATGCTTGCAGACATCTACATGCACAGACACATGCTACACACTTAAAAGATGCCATTATTATTTTTCAATAAGAATTCATGCAAAGTTGGCGTGGTGATGATTCTCATATAAGAAGAGTTGATCCATGAGCGTGTTCATGTGTATGCAAAGGAAGCCATCGACTAAGCAAACAGTGTGTACTTACTCCCAAGTCACAGTCTCACTAGTAACACTCAGGACATCTCTGTGTTTTGTGACACTTGCTGTGAGGGATAGTCACTCTCTGTCTACACAGTGTATGTGTTCACATACTTAATCCTTGCCACAAGCACTGTCACAAGCATTCATGTCCAGTTTATGTGATCTCTCTCGCTTTTTTTTGTCATGAAGTATTGCAAGTCTCAGCTGTTACAGCTTCATGTGAAAATACATCACGGTGTAAACTTGCATCATCTGGTGTGCTTATGGCAATACTGATCATGACACTTGTGCTAGGAAACTTTTGTATGAGTACGGATTTGATAATGTGTGAGTTAACTTTGAAATCATGGAATGAAACTGGAATGTTATTGGATTGCTATGCATGATGAAAGAAGAAGAAATATTCATGTTAACAAATCTACATACTGCTGGTCAGGTGTAGTGTCTCTTAGGGCAGGCAGAGGACTCCACTGGTTTGGCCAAATTCATTCACATTCTAACCTACTACATGTATATACAATAAATATCACAGGATCATTTATTATCCCTGTCATTGTTTAAGTACATCATTGTAGAGTGCCTCATCGCCTTCATTTTTTTTTCTCCCTCTTCTCTTTCACATATTTTATTGTCAATCCATAAACAAGTTGTTGTTGTTTAAAAACTGCCTGTACTGAAGCTGTATGTTGTGTTTTTCTTGAGATGAAAGTTATTCATCCTGTAAGTGCTCCCATTGCTGTTACTTTCTCTGTTAATGGCAGAGATGAGCTTTGTCATCAGTCTTCATGGTGCGTCATTCAAGATTTGTTGTTGTTGTTTATTTGTCTGCCTTTTTTTTAAACAAACAGTTAGTTGTTTGTCTTTTTCAACTGAACAGTGTAATTTGTTGATGTTGATTACTCATGAAAGACTGTATTGATTTGTATTGATTTTTTTTCTTTTATTTCTTCTTTTAAGCTACCCTTTTGGTGTAGGCCTCGTTTTCTACCTTGTCTCTGGGTACACAGTAAGTAACCACGGTTTGAGAAACGCACACAAGGCCAGACGGGGGACTGTGGATGGTCTACCTTTCGCCTTGACTCATTACCTCACAGGACACTGTAGTGAGTTTGCAGTGGGTGAAATCAAATTTCCATTCAAGAAAACTCAAAGCACCATTCTCTTAGTGTTACAGTGGTAGTCTTCATTTCGTGGACCATATTTTCACTGTTTAGTTTCAGAATTGACTCTTAATCTTAAACCTTGTCTAAGTCATTGTATTAAAAGGGTTATTTCCTTGCGTATTTGTAATCTTTGTGTTTATTCACTCAAGTTTTGCTGTGTATATCATGTATATAATCTCAAATATTAGGTGGCAAACCTAATTGATATTAAGAGATTTTTGTCAAAACCTTCTGGCGCACATCTGTTAAATTTTAGCTCCAAACTGGTATAGCTTTTGTCTTTTTTTTTTTTTTTACATCTGTTGAAAAACTTGGCATCATCTTAGTTAACAATGGCACTTAGAAAGCAACGGGTACACATGTTCCAATGCCTTGTTATGTGAAAGTTCTCCTCACCACACATATATAGTATTATGTATGCTCCCATTCATTCACACACACACACACGCATATGCATGCACGCACACAGGTACACACACACACACACAGGTACACACACACACACACAGGTACACACACACACACACACAGGTACACACACACACACACGCACACACATACACACACACACACACACACACACACACACACATACACACACACACACACACACACACACACACACACACACACGAGTCAAGGGAGGAAAAGCAAGAATTCAACCCTGAATGTTTGTTCATATTGTTGTGTGGGAACACCCAATAAGAAAGCACAAGTATAAAACAGGATTCAAGTTTTCCTTCTTGGGTGTAATGTCAACCAGGTGGAAACATTTTGTATGACATACAAACGCTACAAGCAGTGCCGATACAGCCGTGGAGGAGTAAGGCCTACACCTTTACAGCACACTTTTACTTATTTCATTTTCTACCCTCCACTGCTCTTTCCCTTTTCCAGAAATTCCTGTGCCCCAATCTGATGCCCTCTGACACCAGCCCCTCAATAATTGTTAACAGTATTGAAAGGGACTTTACATGGAGCATGTCCACAAAGCACTATGTGCATTAGGTCTACATCATAGCTTTGATTTCTGCTAATGTTCGTGTGTTTGCCTTCTGTCTACAGCAGCAGTGAAGACTGACTATAAAGTCGTAGCTCTTACTACATCGGTTCCTGTGTGTTAATTCAGTGCTCAGGTCAATTACATGGTTGGGCAGTTACGTGTCTTGGAAATGGCAGAATTTATCATTGTTTCTCAGCTGTGCCGACAGTGTGTGACCAGCAAAAGCTTGTTATTTCTGAATCACTTGGGGGTGGTGAGGAAGAATGAATTTTATTGAGATTATTGATAAAACCATGTCGACAGTGCGTTGTGTGTGTGTGTGTGTGTGTGTGTGTGTGCACGTGCGTGCTAGGCCAGAGAATGGGTGGGTAGGTGGTCAGCCGGGTTATTGACCAGATGTGGGCTAAACCCACGTCGAGGAGGGTTGGCGTGCCTGCTTTCACACTCACGGTATAGCGAATGATGTACCTGATCGTAGTTGACAAATACTGCCCAAGTAGTGAAGTAGATCGTTTTACGACTCGCCCGTATTTTTGCAATCGCCGAAAACTTGGCTATTCGAAGCTTGGGCCGGCTCTCCACCGTGGCCGAAAGGCCGGGTTTAGTGAGGCCGTGCGACCTTGACTGCACGTGGCAGCAAGGTGAAGTGCGCAGTCGCCAGAGATTGCATCAGAATCACCGATAAGTTGGCTTGACTGAGGAGGTCGCGCATGCGCACTTCGGCACTTGGCCTGCCGCCGGCTCTGCTCTTGCATCATGCGGACGATGCTTTGGATTCAGTTCGCTGATGTGGCTTGGCAATGGTGGGACGTGTGTGTGTGTGTGTGTGTGTGTGTGCAACAGGGATTGGCCCGCGGCGTTCGTGGAATTGGGTCAGTCACGAAGCCAACGTGGAAAGTTTCTGACCGCGTTCGAGGGAGGTAGAATAGCATGGTGTTATGACGTCACCTATCGCCTCCCATCCCCTCCTGGTCTATTGTCAACTCCACCCCCTAACCCCCCCCCCCCCCCCCCTCGTAACTCCGCCACCTTTGCTCGACTTTGTTCTGTTCGGCTGCGCGCGCTGGACCGTGTCGGGAGAGTAGAAAGGGTAGCGTGAGGTGTTTTTTTTTTTGTTTGTTTGTGCTTCTTTTAGAATGGGTGGAGGGGGGGGGGGGCAGTCTGGTCTGTGTGGAAGGAATTGGGTCGATGTGAAAGCAGACATTACGATAAGGGCTGATAGCTGGTGAAGTCCTGGGATACCAGTGTGGCAGGAGAGGGACGGGACGGGAAGGGAAGAGAAGAGAAGATGCATGCACCCCCACCCACCCACCACCCTTTTAAAAAATGTTTGTGTTTGTTTTTCGACAGTAGTTTGTAATGTCATCGATACATGCAGGTTTGCATTTAAGGGGAGAAGGTAACACATTACATTTCGTTGGGGATGGGGGGATGTTTGTTCGTGGTTGGTTTATACTCTATATTTTTTGTAGCTTTACACTTGTCCCACTTTACACATTATTTTGTGATGTTCATTTGAATGTATCGTTGGAGACAAAAAGCAAAACAAGAGTGTGACTGTGTTAGATCGATAAAATCGCGTCTCTGGGACTGGAAAATGGCAACATGTATACAATCAAACATGTTTGGCTTTAACCACACACACACACACACACACACACACACACACAACACAAAACACCACACACCACACACACACCACGGAAGCACATGCGCACGCGCGAAGGTTTCAGTGATCTTTTTGCCTCTCTCTGCTCATGTTCAGCATAATGATAGCTTTCCTCTCAGCCACTGTGGCAGCATACTGGGAGTGTTCCACTTGCCATCCATTGATTCCTCCATTCCATCACTTCCCTTCTCTTCGTGGCATCGCTCATCATTCTTCTTGGTCTATATATTCAGCGACAACATTAATTTGGTATGTATGTATATATAGGTTTGTATCTTTGTGGAATATCCACAATTCACGATGTGCAGAAAATGAAAAAAAAAATCCTATGATAAACGTATGTGATTGAATTAACAATATGATTGTGATGATAGTTGTCGACTTGACAAAGCTAAAGAGAGTTTAAAGAATTAACTGATCACGGGCTTATATGCCTTGTGGATTTCTTGCCCGTAAGGTTGCATCATTGCCATAATGATACATGTCTGAAACTGTCATAGATTATCATTTCATTACATTTGTGACCATGTTTCACTGATTGCGACAGTTGGTTACGTGTTGATGTCGATAACATGCTTGCCAATGGAAACAGCTGTACGTTCCTCATCAACCACAGATATCATTTGATATATATGATATGCATCATCGTCCATGTAATACGATTGACAACAGCATGAAACATGCTGTCCTCATGTTTCTGTTCGTTTTATACTTTGTTGTAGTCATTCTTTGTATTGTTACAACTGAATTCAATGTCATGATACTGTGCAACTGTTTGAATTGAACCCAGGTGGCGATCAGTAGAATATAGAGATATGCATGCACAGAAAGCCCAGTTGGCTCCGTGGGTGCAGGTGCACGCGGCAAATGCCTGCTTGCCTGCAACACGAAGACATGGAGCCAGACAAAGGCAGAGCTAAGAAAGTATAGTTCAGTTCAAGCGATTGCGCAGACCGAAGTCTTTCATTTTTTTCCAACTTGACAATTATGTGTAATAAAAAAAAATGTAATAATAACCAGTTTGTCCGTTTTCTTTGTGTGTGTGTGTGTGAGATTGAATTCTCTCTGTCTCTCTCTCTCTCTCTCTGTCTCTCTCTCTCTCTCTCTCTCTCTCCTCTCTCTCTCTCCCCAAACACACACACAAACACATACACACACACGATGTTCGGATTCCATTCACATTCATTCTTCTCTCTCTCTCTCTCTCTTCTCTCTCTCTCTCTCTCTCTATCTCTCTCTCTCTCCACACACACACACACACACACACACACACACACATAAACATGAAGTCGCCACCATCGAGAAATCGACGGCGGAGGTATCTTGAAACACTAATGAACAAAAACAAATTTTATGCGAGTCGCCACCATTGAGAAATCGATTCAGGCGGAGTTATCTTAAAACACTAATGAACAAAAACAAATTTTATGTGTTAAAAAAAAAAAAAGAAAAAAAACCCCAGAAGATCTGGAGAAAAAGAAGAAAGGCCTAGCCGTGACATCTGTAGGGGAAAACCCGTCCCGGAGATCCCGAAAATAATCCCCGAGGCCTAGGGGACAACAAATAACACAAGAAAAAATTTTTTTTTTTAAAAACCCCAACAAAACCCCGGCCCTGAAATCTCCAGAGTTCTATTTGGCCGACTGAGCTGACCGCCGTGGAAAAAATTCTCTCTCTCTCTCTCTCTCTCTCTCTCTCTCTCTCTCTCTCTCTCTCTCTCTCTCTCTCATATGCACACATAGATCATAGGAACACAATGCGCACTGGTACGCACACACATAAAAGCCTCCATACCAAAACAGCCGGTCTCTGCATGCACGGGCATCAGCAATGTCAGCAGAACAAAGAGAAAGTGAGAAGGACAGAAGGAGGAGAGAGCGAACAGCAATGGCCAACAGCTGGGACCCACGACACACCCCGCTGTACTGCAGGTAGGTCTGCCTTCACCAGCGAGTACACTCACTGATGGAATATAGACAGTGAGAGGCTGATCTGTGGCATGCTTCATAGGGTACAGGTGTATGTGAGGTGTAGCTCCATCACTTTCTCTCCTACTCTTTTTAATCAGGTCAAATAGCAAACCAAAACAATTGAAGGCAGCAAACAAAGCTCGCACTCGCGCGCGCGCGCACACACACACACACACACGCGCGCGCGCACGCACGCACGCATGCACAGAGAGAGAGAGAGAGAGAGAGAGAGAAGCGAAATAGCGTGAGGTCCAATTCACGATTCGAAAGAAACTTGAAATTGTAGTCTACACATTACAAAACCGAGAATTAAAAAAGAAAAGTAGATTGTTTTAGACAGGAAACAACACAAAGAAAGCAAGTTACTGACGGATTCGAACCCTGAGCGCTTTCTACCCCTAGAGGTCTGGTGGTTCCAGTGTGGTGGTGTTTTACATAGGCCCTTCCCTTCCAGTCTCCTGGGTGCTTATCATCCATCGTCTTAATCATGCCAACAAAAAGGATGTCAAGAAACGTACATCGTCAGAATTAGTCTCTCATATCCTTAAAGGTAGGAATAGACTGTAAACGTACATACAATGTAATGCATTTGTAACGTATTAATGAAAAAAAAAAGAAGGGAAAAAAAGAGAGAAAAAAAGGTTGAAATAACAGCCGCATAAGACGAAAAAGAGAGAGAAAAAAAGGTTGAAATAACAGCCGCATAAGACGAAAAAGAGAGAGAAAAAGGTTGAAATAACAGCCGCATAAGACGAAAAAGAGAAATGTCTTTTGCAAGAGAAACACACAACGCAGCAACGGTCAGCGAGCTACATGTTACATCGCCCGAACAACTGAACCGACCCACTCACTACAAACACAACAATTATGCAAAGAAGCGCGACAATTATGCCAACAAAGGCAACAATTATGTGTTAGTCTGTGCGGTATTCAGCATATATTGCGTTATCTATTCTTACTGGGACAACGAACAGCATTCTCGAGTCAGCAGCATTCGTAGGAACTGTATGTTTTCAGTGTTTGTTTTAACAACATCCTTGTATTATGTAGAGTAAGTGTTATACGTTATGAGTTAGCAAAATAGCAAAATGAACCCTGATTTTTCTTTTGTTTTGCTTGTTTGTTTTAGATAAAGGAACACGAATGTGAACTTGATAGTGATCTCAGCATACGCTTTCTCTCTCTCTCTCTCTCTCTCTCTCTCTCTCTCTCTCTCTCTCTCTCACACACACACACACACACAACACACACACACACACACACACACACACACACACACACACGCACGCACGCACGCACGCACGCACGCACGCACACACACACACACACACACACACACGAAAAATGAATGCATGTGCATTGTTCGCCAACGCTGGCCCAAACTCAAACTAAGTTATTAAAAAAAAAGGAAAAAAAAAAAAAAAAAAGGAAAAGAAAGAAAGAAAGCCAGAAACTTGACGAACATCAGTTCTCAAAACACTCGTTTGTGACAAGTAAAATGTGCGAGAGAAAGTAATATTCTAGGAACCTAAACAATGTAAAACAAACAATTAAAAAAATAAATGATTAGATAAACAAGCAAATAAATAAATAAATTAATAAGTGAATGAATAAATAAATGTAAGTAATGCCACGTACGTTCACTCAATGTTGGGATTCTGTAAAGCGAGAAACTGTCTCTGACGAGGTAATGTAAGGGAAGCAATCTCACAACGCACCAGTGGGGGAAATCGTTCCACGCTGTTAAGGTGTACTCCCTTTAATGTACCTTCGTGTCCACTTCATGATTGAAATATTTCATTATCGAATATTCCATTCCCGTTTGATTCAATTTTGCACATTTATTGATATTTTAAATGTGTGTGTGTGTGTGTGTGTGTGTGTGTGTGTGTGTGTGTGTGTGTGTGTGTGTGTGTGTGTGTGTGTCCCGACTTGACGATTACAATTTTCTGTCGCGTGTCTGCCTGTAGTTGATCATCAACAAGCTTCAGAAAGTTCCAGACCCAGCTGCCAGACAGAAGAGTGATCACATGTCACCTCTCATTATTCCGCTTCACTGGTTTCTCAGCTATGAAAGAAACGATATCAAAATTACTGTTCCCTGGGATGACAATTTTTTTCCTTTTTTTTTTTTTTTTTCCATTTCTGTATACTAGTCAGCCAAGTTTCCATTCTCGGTAGACACACGTATTCTGTGTATTCCTCGCATGAAAACTTTTGGCTCCTGTTCTTTTTCTCACCATCCACATCACCTGTCTGAATCAGCAGTCCTATGATTGACAATATATAGAACATACTGCTCTCTCTCTCTCTCTCTCTCTCTCTCTCTCTCTCTCTCTCTCTCTCTCTCTCTCTCAAAGCAACAAAACGCACCATAATCTTGGGTCAGGTGACACTCAACTCCTCTGACCATATTCAATCATTATTAACAGAAACTAATAACTTCACCGGGTATCTAGTGTAGAATTTCTCTTTTTCATTTTCGTTGGCAGGAGACAGAATTTCACGCCAGCATGATGTGTTTTGCACACTGAATTGAGATGTATAGCGTGCTGCCAACGTTTGAAGGTACGGTATTTTATCATCGTGTGTCACTCAGTCTCATAAGAAAGATAACTCTGGCCAGACAACTCAGAACGTGGTTTGTGCGATAATGTCCCTCTCTCTCTTTCACACACACACACACACACACACACACACACACACACACACACACACACACACACACACACACACACAACACACAGGCGCGCGCACGCACAGGCGCGTGCACGCACACGAGTGTTTACAGAGAGAGAGAGAGAGAGAGAGAGAGAGAGAGAGAGAAGAGAGAGACACACACACACACACACACACAGAGACACAGAGAGACACAGAAGAGAGAGAGAGGAGAGGAGAGGTACACGCACACGTGTATGCACACACCGAATCGGCCCCACACAAATCTCAAAATCCCTTTTTCAGCATTGGTCAGTTCTCAAAAGTGTGTCTGTGTGCGTGTGTGTTTAGGTGTTGGGTGGGGGGAAGGAGGGGATTGGGGCAAGGGGTGGGGAGGTGGGGATGCTACAGACAAGGATGACTTTATTTTTGACCTGATAGAAGTAGCGACCTTAAGAATGGGCTGTAGAACGGTTGAGACCTGAAGTATGAGCAGAAGCTTCTTTTCTTTCTTTCTTTCTGCGTACGCAGGCTGATACTGCTGCGGACACTGCCTGTATAGACAGGCAGTGGAGTTTTGTGTGTATGACCGTTTTCTATCCCGCCATTAAGGCAGCCATACTCCATCTTCGGGGAAGGTGCATGCTATGTGTAACGTGTCATCCATATTAACGGCCAAACTGGCCTTTTCTTCCGAAAGTTGGTGATGGGATTTTACGTGTGTGCGAGATGTGCGTGCGTTCACACACGGAACCTCGGTTTGTAGTCTCATTCGATGGACTGTATGGGAAATGGAGTCAGAACCAATGTTAACTACGAGGGAAAAATCCCCCTGTACCGAAATTCGAACCCGCACCAGCCGCCGTGGCGAAGTGGCTAGCGTCGCGGACTCCCGGCTGGGAGGTCGTGGGTTTGAATCCCATCAGAGTCATGTGGGTTTTTCTGCCCCGACCGGCTCCTACCTAGAGTTGAGTTTGCTGCGGACTCAGTTGGGAAGACTGGGACCACACAGTCGAGTTTCATCCACTTAATGGATGCGTTTCTGAGAGTGTTGCTCAAATTTCCTGACCAACACTGCAGGTGCCTGTATCTCTCGGACCTGGTTGACGCCGGGATATATTATGAAAGGAAGCGTAGAGTACAGCCCTGTCATGTAGTCTCAGACCGAAATGGAAATCCGTAGCATCATCTTAATCATCCTCATTCTCATCGATCAGCATTAAAAAAAAAAGTCTCAAATTCTGTGGCCCTTCATGTCCTGCTCTCATGGTGACCTCAGTTTCGATGTCCTCTCCACGTCTGTGGCCTTGGTTTGGTTCCGTCGGGGTCACCGGTATCGGCGGGTCCATGGGGGCTGTCGTTGGACGGACGTGGTGGCGCCCTCCGGAGGGAAGGCTCACTCACGCCGGCTCCGCGACTAAGCAATTATTGTCGTCAGTAGGGGGCTTAGTAGGTGGTGTCTTGCGTATGTTAGATCAGAACAGGCGCCACTGAACACCACCGAAATGACTCGGCAGCAGTGCAGTGTCTCCTCCGGTGGGTTGCCTCTTGACGACTTGACATTGACTGCTCCCTGTGGATTGCCGGTGCCGTGGCTGCAGCGGGGCCGACCGGGCTGTGGCTGTGGACGGGGTGTCGGAATGAGCGGCGTGGGTGCACTGCCTCTGAGGTGGCGCAGAGGTTGGAAGAGCAAAAAAAAAAAAAAAAAAAAAAAGAAAAGAAATTCGAACCTGCAACCCCAGGATCACGAGTCCGGCGCTCTACCAACTGAGCTATTCTGGCCCCGGCAGAAGAACAATGAACGTAATGTGTGCCATAGAACAATGAAGACCCGAAGTATGGGCAGAAGAACAATGAACGTGATATGTGTCATAGAACAATGAAGACCTTAAGTATGTGCTATAGAACAATGAAGACCTGATGTATGTGCTATAGAACAATGAAGACCTGATGTATGTGCTGTAGAACAATGGAGACCTGATGTATGTGCTGTAGAACAATGAAGACCTGATGTATGTGACATAGAACAATGAAGACCTGATGTATGTGACATAGAACAATGGAGACCTGATGTATGTGCTGTAGAACAATGAAGACCTGAAGTATGGCCTCTAAAACGATGAAGACCTAAGGTATGGTTTCTTGGCCTTCAAAAGGTGGGTCAGCGCCGAGACTTCCTTTCGGCTTTCACCACAACGCGTCATGAGTCCTGCTGATGCAGGCCCTTCTTCTTCCAGGGGTGGCGTTTCTTTGATAATAATTATTGTTGATGTTTCTGTGGCTGGCAGTTGTTTTTCGGGGTGAGGATGCACGCCAAACCCTCCTCCTTTTCCGGGGCTTGGGACCGGCTTCTAGGTCTAAAGAGACTACCAGGCGGAGTTACCTTGAATACACTTGACCTTAATTGTTTCAGCGTGGGAACCAAAGTCGCAGTACTTGTTTGTGATGTATTCCTTCCAAGCTACACACACCTAAGACTTCATGTCAACTACTTTCATGTCGAACACGTTTTTTGTTGTTGTTTTTTTTGTTTTTGTTTTTTTTTTTTTTTAAAGCATACTGCGTTCCGTGTTGTGTGCAATAATGTCCAGCGGATGAAAAGGCAATTCCAGTCTGGAGACATGACACATATCACTTTGTGCCAGTTGGCCTGAAGCCACAAGTATCCCCCGCTCTGCCGTGTCCAGGAATAAGGCGAGGTTCTCCGTCATGGACAGATTTCAGACTCCGCTTTCCCGGAAAGTGTTTTCTTTGGTCTATGACACATAGCAGCCGTTCACAAGCTCGCCGCGCCAGTAGTATTTTGGCTTTTTTTTTTTTTTTTTTTTTTTTTTTAGCTATTGGTGTAGAACATTAGTGTTGACCACCTCATGATGAATTATCAGTTCATCTTCCCGGACTTGTGTCAGATATCCTCTTTGTCCAGTGATCGCAGACAAGCGGCGGATGACTGACCAGACATATTTGGTGTCTCTGATGTGTAGTTACTTCCAATGTGTTAACACCATCACCACAAGTCAGCGTTCTGCGGCACCGGCAAAAATCATAGTCCCTGTCTTTAAATGGCTTCTGAAATCAGATGATCGTCTCACCACGTTTTGCTAAATGACTTGGTGAAAAAGACTCGCTTATACTTAAAAGAAAAGATCCTTATCTGTTTTCTTCGCTTTTCATTCTATAACTGACGGCAACACACACACACACACACACACACACACACACACACACACACACACACACACACACACACACACTGAGTCTTATGTGCTGTGCATAAATGACTGGCGCCTTCGGCCATGATTGCTATATTGGCAGTGAAAAGGTTTAGAAACTATGGTCCATTGAATCAGCGTAAATGCTTTTATTTTTATTTCTCTCTCTCTCTCTCTCTCTCTCTCTCTCTCTCTCTCTCTCTCTCTCTCTCTCTCTCTGTGGCGTGGTATGGTGGTGGTGTGGTGGTGGTGGTGTGTGAGTGTGTGTGTGTGTGCGCGCGCGCGCGCGCGCGCGGTGTGTGTGTGTGTGTGTGTGTGTGTGGAGAGAGAGAGAGAGAGAGAGAGAGAGAGAGGAGGGGGAGGGAGCTTTTCAGTCTGGTGTTGTGTGTCTCGCCTGATGCGTCATTTCACAGAATCATATCTGCAATGAATTCTTTATAGTGACATGTAGAAAGACGAAAACGCTGCAAACAAACAGCCACTCCAACAAGTTTCTCCCTCCCTCCTCCACTCTTCCCCCTCCCACTTCCCTCACTCCTTCCCTCTCTCGTTCTTCCTCTCGCCCCGGATATGCTCCATGAGGACATGAAGATTGGGGATTGGACGTGTCGGGCAGACACTGTGCAAGACGCACACTTCGTTTCGTCAGGCTGCCAGTTTCACCGAACCAGCGGACGTCACCACTGACACGTCAGTCGGCCTTGACACGGTGACGACGGCTCAGCCAATGAGGCGCCGGGTCCTGAGGGGGAGGGAGGGGGGGGGGGGGGGGGGGGTACCTGACCACGTGGGCCTCTCACGCGGTAGAATGTTCCTCTCTTCCACACACACACACATACACGTGGCTATGACTGACGTTGGCTGTGTGCGTTGGCCGGATCGTGTAAGCGTGAGTGTACGTGTGGAGGTAGTCTACTATTTCCGTGGTGGTCATCGAAACAGTCCAGAACATTCAGGAACTTCCACGTCAGTTCACAATCCCCACTCCCACCCCCCACCCCCTCCCACAGAGTCCAGAACATTCAGGAACATCCACGTCAGTTCACAACCCCCCCCCCCCCCCCACACACACACACACACAGAGTCCAGAACATTCAGGAACACCCACGTCAGTTCACACAGACACAGACACAGACACAGACAGACACACACACACACACACACACACACACACACAACACACACACACACACACACACACACAACAGACAGACACACACACAGAAGAGAGAAAGGCTGGGTGAGGGTGGGGATGGTGGGAAAGAAAGGGATGGGTTCTCTCTCTCTCTGATATATCCAAACAGGATGTAAACCGTATGTGTGCAGGGTGTTGACATGAACATACATCAACTTTCTGATAACGTACATTCATTATT
Source organism: Conus canariensis (assembly GCA_033310375.1). Classification (NCBI taxonomy): domain Eukaryota; kingdom Metazoa; phylum Mollusca; class Gastropoda; order Neogastropoda; family Conidae; genus Conus; species Conus canariensis. The sequence goes on along the minus strand of CM065717.1, from coordinate 25,439,842 downwards.
TTGTGTCAAGTAATATCTGAATGAAAAATGGGGGACGGGAAAGAGGTTATTTCTTAATCCTAAAACAAGTTAAATATCCCGGTTTATAAATCTTTGAGAAATAATGTAACCAAAGACCAGTAACATTCTGCATCATACATTCTCTCCGGTCCACAAGAACACACACACACACCACACACACACACACACACACACACACACCACACACACACACACATCACCAACTCTCTCTCTCTCTCTCTCTCTCTCTCCCACACACACACACACACACACACACACCACACACACACACACACACACACACACACACCACATCATCCCCGGACCTAACTCACTCTGGTCATTCATAATACAATTCTATTTAATGTGGGGTTTTGTGTGTGTTAGTTTTTTTCAGAAGACCATCCAATGTAATGTATTATAACTTTGCGTCATTCGCTGTCCGGCTCAGCTCTTCAAGTCTTGGTCAATGTTTCGATTCTCAGTTGTCAGCTCACACTTGTAAACAGATGACATGTACGATGAACTCGTCATTCTGCTTCCACTAACACATTCAAGACCATCTTTGATTTCACCACATTTGTCCTGTCTAGTACTGAAATTCACATTGCTCATTTCATGAGGAACTTTGACATGTATCAGTGAAGTCAGTGGACGGGAACCCATGTCAACATACTGTGCAGGACCGACTGTCATATCAGCTCCATACAACCAGTCACAACCGACCCTTTCTACCATTGATACAGTTCTGTCATTCTTGGTTGGTCTCCCAACACGCCATTTGATAGTATTCAGGTTCAGAATCACGCGGTATGAGATGAGAAGAAGTTTCGCTTGGTCATTCTTCCGCAATTTAAAGGAAGGAAAAGATGACGCACCTTTCGAGTGTATCCGATTCTTTTCCCTTCCTTCGAATGCGCCCAGAATGACCTAGCGAAACGTCTTGTTATGCAGTTTCATTGGCTACCAGTTCGCGCTGGAATTGAGGGCAAAGTTGTGACACTCTCTACCATCGATGTTTTCATGACCTTGCCCCTCACACCTGTCAGACCTATGCATGCTGTACACACTGTCCAGATGCCTCTACTCCTATCTCGCTAGTCATTTAGTTGTCCTGCATTTTGGCCGCTGACGTGAGGTAGTCGTTCATTTCCCTTTGTTGGTGGCACTGTCTCCCATTAATACCTGCTTTCTTTCAAAGAGAAAAAAAGTCTGCTTTTCAGTCAGACCCGAAGACCTTTGTCTTCCGTGTTCATCATTCAAATGATTAGGTATACATATACAAGTTACCACTCACCAAAAACTGCCTCCCGTCGCCGTAACCACTGCTGCTTAATGCTGCTGCTGCTGCTGCTGCTGCTGCTGCTGCTCTGTGTGTGTGTGTGTGTGTGTGTGTGTGTGTGAGAGAGAGAGAGAGAGAGAGAGAGAGAGAGAGAGAGAGAGAGAGAGAGAGAGAGCCCGTACGCTTTAGTGTATGCGGGGGTGTGGCCATAAATCTTTTGTTTAGACGTTATTTGTTTCATTTAGGACATTGTTTGTCCCTGCCCTTGAGGTTACATTGTGTGTGTAAGACAAACATTTACTCTTCTTCTCCTTATTTTGTAGTTTCGTGTCTTTTGCGGCATTGAAATGCGTTTTTAGTGACGTACTGACATTCGGAGCTGTGTACGAGGGACAGGATTCACGTATTTTTAATGAATGAAATGAAGGGAACCGCGCTCCGTCATCTTTACGGACACATTTACATCATAACGGGTTTCCGCTGGGTTGAGTGCTGACTGGGCCCTGTGTTCTTCGTAACGTTCATCAACTGACTGGGACTGATAAACCCTGAGGAAAACACTTCTGTTTCCTGTTCGGAAGCGGACGTTTCCTCGTGCGTCGTTGCTGAATTTAATATGAGAAAGGTAGAAAGCTTCATGTGAAAGCTGAAATCACTGGACGGGGGAACGGTCTGTATGTACGACTGGTATGTGTTTCTATTTGACTTTTCTTTGCTTTCCCCCATCTTTTTTTCTTTCTTTCTTTCTTTTTCATTTCTTGTTCGTGACGTAACTCTCTCTCTCTCTCTCTCTCTCTCTCTCTCTCTCTCTCTCTCTCTCTCTCTCTCTCTCTTAATGACTGTAGTTATATCATGATGAATGAATGTTGTGATCACTGACTTTACTGATGCATTGTCACTAACTGATTGATGTCCTAACACTTTTGATTTGTTGAAGTCACTGTATCTACATGATGATAAATGTGTGCCCTGCCCTGGTAACTATTGATTATATTGATGTATTGTTGCTTGCTATTCGAATTTTATAGTAATGTTTAGCATATATTATTTTGGATAAAAAAAAATCTCTCTCTCTCTCTCTCTCTCTCTCTCTCTCTCTCTCTCTCCTCTCTCTCTCTCTCTCCGTATTTACGGCTGTGTATTGATGTATTGTTACTAAGTTTATAATTATAGTCTTGGGTAGTGTATGAACAGTTCAAGAAGAAGAAGAAGAAAAAGATGAGGGAGGGGGGAGCAATATTATGATGGCATCTCTCTCTCTCTCTCTCTCTCTCTCTCCACACACACACACACACACACACACACACACACACACACACACACACACACACACACACACACACACACACACACACACTAAAACAACATACACACACGCGCGCGTGCCCGCGCGCTTGCGCACGCACACGTAAGCCTACACACATCATGATAAATAAGCGTTATAACTATTGACGCTAGGACTTTATTGTTGCTAACTGATAATTGATTGTAGTACTGCTCGTTCTTGTCTTGCCTAGTAACAACATCATGTAGTTGTTTAAAAAAAAATTTGATATTACTGATGCATTGTAGTTGTTTAATTATTATTTTTAGCAGCTTGTTGTATGTTAATATTTTACAAAAGGAATGTACTCTCTCTCTCTCTCTCTCTCTCTCTCTCTCTCTCTCTCTCTCTCTCTCTCTCTCTCTCCCTCCCCCCCCCTCTCTCTCTCTCTTCGATAGGAGGATCGTTTATTCTATGTCTGTGTGTGCTGATTTTTTTTTTCTTCTTTGAAATTAATTTCTTTATTTTTGTTTGTTGTTGCAATTGCTTTCTTTTTTTTTCCCTTTAAAGTCATCTACGCCTTAAATGTTAATGGATGAACAACTCATCAACTTTTAATGTATTTGTGACAATATGTGTGTTTGTTATAATTTTTGTAAGTCTTAGTCGCTAGTTATGCTTATAGATCTAGCATGCTTAGTTATTCCCTAAGTGGGGCAAGGGCCGGATGAAAAAAAGCATGTGTTTGTTATCTGTTACCCTTGGAAATAAAGATCACATCATCATCATATCATCATCATCATCTCTCTCTCTCTCTCTTATTATTATCTTCTTTTTCTTCTCTTTCTAACTTGGTTGGTGACACAAATGAATTGCAACCAATCTTCTGTTGAAAGACACAACATACATAGGTAAACGTGGCAGGTACATGTCAGCCACATGGGAAGGCGGGTTGGGTTGTTCCATTGTAATGTAGATACAGATATGAAGATAGGTAAGCCGTGCCATGATGTCATGTTGTACAGCCACAAAAGACAGTCTGGATAGCGCTGACCTCCCTCAAGATTCTGGAGTAGTATTTTTGCCACCAGGGGAAATAACATTGGATATGGACTGAAAGAGTGACTGTCCGTGTCTCCCTCCTCCCCCTCCCCCTTTCTTCTTCTTCCTTTCTTTCTTTTTTTTTTTTAAAGTGACATAAAAGCCTTTTCTGGGGCACATCTGGAAGAAAGTCATATCTCCATCTTGTCATCTCTCTGTCTGTGTCTCTTCCTGCCACTGTCTCACAACGTCTGTTTGTCTCTGTGTTTGTCTGTCTGTCTCTCTGTATGTGCGTGTGTGTGTGTGTGTGTGTGTGTGTGTGTGTGTGTGTGTGTTGTGTGCGTCGCGCGCGCGCGCGTGCGCCCTTGCTTTGGAGCAGTGTGTGTGTGTGTGTGTGTGTGTGTGTGTGTGTGTGTGTGTGTGGGTGTGTGTGTGTGTGTGTGTGTGAGTGTGTGTGTGTGTGTGTGTGTGTGTGTGTGTGTGAGAGAGAGAGAGAGAGAGAGAGAGAGAGAGAGAGAGAGAGAGAGAGAGAGAGAGCAAAATAAACGGTAAATTTTTTGTCTGTTGACCAGGACCCAATGGCAATCAGGGGATGTAGGCCCACGCGGAAACACTGAGGAAATAGAAACAGAGTAAACAACAGTGCGTGATCAGTTCTGCTGTTATATCTGACATCTCGACCCACGCATCAGCGGCATCAAGCCTACTCAGATGTAGCGCACGTGCACTCCGGTGTAACGAAAAGTTTTAACTCCCCGGAATGGTTTAACTCCCAGGGAGTTAAACTGTTCATTTGTAAATTTTAACTCCCTGGGAGTTAAACTTGAATATAAAAACTAACTCCCTCTGTGTTTCAGTTTGACTCCAGGGGAGTTATTCTGACATACCACCAGAATGACTCCCACCCACCACCCACCACCCACTCCCCGCACCTCGCTACCACCCATGCATCTTATATAGATATTTTCGAAATGTGTGTGTGTGTGTGTGTGTGTGTGTGTGTGTGTGTGTGTGTGTGTGTGTGTGTGTGTGTGTGTGTTCTTACACTAACTTGCCAGATCAAGACTTGTCAGGTAGAATTGTTTCCTTCGATATTATTGGTTTCTGTGAATTAGTCGCGTGTCCTGAATTTGATTGAAAAATGTGTGTTTTTCTGATTGGCTGGCCGACTTTCATTTTTAGCTTGGCACACGCACACCCCCACACCTGTGACGAGTCACTTGACAACTTCATCAGATCGGTCCCAAGCAGCCACCCTCTTGTACAAATTGTACAAAAACAGGCACCCCCCCCCCCCCCCTCCCTCTTTCTCTATCCCATGTGTCTCACACACAAATTTCTAATCTATGCCAACCCTTTTTCTCCTTCCTTCTCTCCCAGATGTAGCGAGTCAATACAAACAATTTTACGTCACGTCGCGACTACTCATCATTCTCTCCCCACCTTCCTTACCCTCAACCCCCCCCCCCCATCCCCCACTCCCTAATTTGGCGGCATGACACAATGAAAAATTGAAAATTTTCCATTTCTACACCATTTGAGTGTAATGGCCTACACTTATGGGTGACTGTTTGATAGTCGCATAGATTCCATGTACACGGACATTTCCTTTCCCTATGATGATGATGATCATGAACATTAAATCCCCTTCTCCATTCTCTTACCGAAAGACACCTGGGAATAGGTGGGTGGGGAGTCATCTTAGTCTTGTTCAGATTAACTCCCCCTCTGTTACAAAGTAACTCCCTGGGAGTCAGAAAACACGTGTACACATTAACTCCCAGGGGAGTTATTCTAAACTGTGAAAAACTGACTCCCCTTAGTAGGCAGGGAGTTAAACTTTTACACGCCTGGATTAACTCCCGGGAGTTAATCTGTACTAACTCCCAGGGGGGTCATTCTGTTACAGGGTGGGAGTTAAGTCTGATATATGTACAAAATGACTCCCCCCTTAATGTTTCAAGAATTTGTTGAGACTTGTACAAAAAAGATTTTAGAACATTTTGAAGTTTTACTGAGTGGAGTTATTTTGGCACAGGGTGGGAGTCATTCTAGTTTAACTCCCGGGGAGTTAAAATTTACATATGAACAGTTTAACTCCCTGGGAGTTAAACCATTCGGGGAGTTAAAACTTTTCATTGCACCGGGAACTATCACCGCGCGCGCGCTAGCCGGAAATACGCGTGGGGTCAAACACAGGTTTTGCTTTTTCAAACCATGAACAAGGTATTGTCAGTCGTTTATAAACAAGATTAAGTGCGCGCGCGCGTGTGTATGTGTGTGGACTCCTTTTTCTCCTTTAACCTGGCGTGCATAGCGAAAACACAGAGGCCTTTAACTAAAGAATCAATTTTTTTTAAGTCTAGCTAAAGACAATGCACGAGAGAGAGAGAGAGAGAGAGAGAGAGAGAGAGAGAGAGAGAGAGAGAGAGAGCAGACAGACAGACAGACAGACAAGAGAGGAGAGAAAGGAGAACGTCCACAAGAGAGAGAGAGAGAGAGAGAGAGAGAGAGAGAGAGAGAGAGAGAGAGAGCAGACAGACAGACAGACAAGAGAGAAAGGAGAACGTCCAGAGAGAGAGAGAGAAGAGAGAGAGAGAGAGAGAGAGAGAGAGAGAGCAGACAGACAGACAAGAGAGAAAGGAGAACGTCCAGAGAGAGAGAGAGAGAGAGAGAGAGAGAGAGAGAGAGAGAGAGAGAGAGAGAGAGAGAGAGAGAGAGCAGACAGACAGACAAGAGAGAAAGGAGAACGTCCACAGAGAGAGAGAGAGAGAGAGAGAGAGAGAGAGAGAGAGAGCAGAGACAGAGACAGAGACAGACAGACAGACAGACAGACAGAGACAAGAGAGAAAGGAGAACGTCCAGAGAGAGAGAGAGAGAGAGAGAGAGAGACAGAGACAGAGACAGACAGACAGACAGACAGACAGAGACAAGAGAGAAAGGAGAACGTCCAGAGAGAGAGAGAGAGAGAGAGAGAGAGACAGACAGACAGACAGACAGACAGACAGACAGACAGACAGACAGACAGACAGACAGAGGGCGGTGAGAATATGTCGCGTTCGTTCTGGGGCTGATAACTCGGTTATTAACCGTATTTGTCGAGCTAGAGGTGTGGCTTTCCAGGAAAGCGGCGGATGGATCGATACAGTTTCTGGCATGGATCCAGCGGCCACACATTCCGCGCAGGCTGACTGCTACCCACGGAACAATCGTATGGAACCATTCCAGAATCAAAAGGTCATGATTACTGTTTTTGAACAATATATTGATGCAAAAACAGTCATGTTCATGACAGGAAACTGCGATTATTCCCTAGTTCATCGAAGAAAATGGACATTGTGTATGAAAACAGCCATTTTCTCGTCAAAAGAGTCTATTATCACGTCAAAACAACTATTTTGCCGCAAAAATAATGCATTATAACACGAAAACAGTTATTTTCAGATGGTAACCGTTATTTTGAAACGAAAACAGTTACCTTTAAAGTGATGAATAGCCATTTTTTAAGGTGATTATTAGCTACTTACGACAGTTGTATTGCGTGAAAACGACAATAGTCACGTGAAATGAATATTTTTAAGTTGATGATTAGCCGCTTGTACAAGACAAAATACAGGAGCCTGTGGTCCAATGGTCAGAGAACCTGCCGGGGAGATGATTGTCGTGGGTTCGAGTC
>CM065717.1:25420079-25425079 GCA_033310375.1 Conus canariensis | reverse complement strand
AGAGAGAGAGAGAGAGAGAGAGAGGAGAGAGAGAGAGAGAGAGAGAGAGAGAGAGAGAGAGAGAGAGTTGCACAACCACGTGCAATTCTCTCGCTGGTCTTAGGCAACTTACATGCAATGTATGAAAACAAATTAGTCTATGGAAGTAACTGGCCCAAGTCCTTACGGCAAACGAGAGAGAGAGAGAGAGAGAGAGAGGAGAGAGAGAGAGGAGAGAGAGAGAGAGAGAGAGAGAGAGAGAGAGAGAGAGAGAGAGAGAGAACGAACGAACGAACGAACGAAATTTTATTTTACCAGGGTAATGAGATAAGCAATACAAATGCTTTTTTCCACCCAGCCCTGGGGCAAAAGGAAAGAAAAACAAATTAAAGATCAAATTAATGCATTTAAAGATCAAATTAAAGAGAGAGAGAGAGAGAGAGAGACAGACAGACAGACAGACAGACAGACAGACAAACAGAGACAGAGAGACAGAGACAGACAGACAGACAGACAGACAGAGAAACAGAGACACAGAGAGAGAGAGAGAGAGAGAGAGAGAGAGAGAGAGAGATCGATTCCCAGCTGAGCGCCTGATGCTATAGGTCATGGAAAGATCGATGGCCTTCAGACTATCTGCCGGTGGTAATCAAGGATGCGTGGTGGGATCACGTGACGTGCCGCTGTGTTTCCTGGTATTGTGCTATCTCGTGTTACGTTCCTTTGTGTCGGGGTGTCTTGTGTCCCGGCGTGTTGCGTGTATCCCGTGTGCTCTGTGCTATGGCTGTAATGGGCTGGTTCATAGGTGGGCTGGTTCGTGGATTGTTGTTGTTGTCGAAGGGTGGTGGCGGGTGGTGATGGTGATGGTTGAGAGGGCAATGTTACTGTTGCGATGTTACTGTTATATTAACTATTACATGTCTCATTTTGACTCGTGTGTGTGTGGTGTGTGTGTGTGTGTGTGTGTGTGTGTGTGTGTGTGTGTGTGTGTGTGTGTGTTGAGTTCCTGATCGTTAGCATGTTTTGTTTCTGTTGTCAGTTTCATGAGCTTGTCAGTGTCATGCAGTTCATGGTTTACATATTCACAGCACACTTTATGCAGGCACTGTTTGCTTTGTTGCCAGTAGCAGCATAATGTTTTGTCATCTCCATGTCTTTCTAACGCATGGAATGATTGTGGAGCTGGATGTTTGATCCGATGAATTTTAAGGGGCCGGAAGGAGGGGGGGGGGGGGGGGGGGGGGAGGGGGGGAGCAGAAAGTAGGACAGGGGACTAAAGTCCTTCTGACCAAATGACAATGAACATATATCAAAGTAATAATACAACGGAACCAGTGCCCGGGGAAAATGCAGAATTGTACATCTAACAGAAAAAAACAACTAATAATGAAAATAAATCAATATCATCTAAGTTATTTTCAATACTCTCCTTTCGTAAATAAAAGAAAAATTGGTACGAACGGCTGAACGGATCAGAAAAATAGGCTCTTTCGTTCGTTGGGGAAAAGAAGTTCTGAAGAAAAAAAAACGTTGAAGTGAGTGACTAAATAAGGTCAAAGTTGTCAGAACCAAAGTACATTTTGCAAATCATCAGGATTTCAGGGAAAACTATAAGGAAAACAAAACATCGGAAAACCTTACCATCGATGACTCACTTAAACATCTACCAGAGAAGGTAAATCGAAATTTGCTTAGTTAGAGGCTTTGTCAAAAACAGAAGGCATCTGGAGTGTAACTTGTTCCACACAAGCAACGATGAACTGCAAGGAAGTGACAAAAGAACTGTCTGTGTCTTCAAGTTTTGCTTTCCCTTTGTTTTCTTTCTGGAACAAGAAGATTTTGAAAATCGCTCAATGCATGATGGATGCTGGAAAGAAGCAATGCCAAAGACGTGTCAAAACCTCTGGCAGGAGGAATGGAGGACACAGTCTGTCAGTAACCATGTTCAAATCTGCCCAGACTTGCAGGAATCCCCTTCCACCTGTCTCCTTTATCCGTGAAGAAGAAACGATGCTGCGCAGACCACATGTTAGTCGCACCTGTTTGACTCGTTCTTACCATTTAATGAGCCAATAGGCCTGTTTGATTAGTTCCTAACATTTAATGAGCCAATGGATCTGTTTGACTCGTTCTTACCATTTAATGAGCATATGGACCTATTTGACTTGTTCTCACCATTTAATGAGCCAATGGATCTGTTTGACTCGTTGTTACCATTTAATGAGCCAATGGGTCTGTGTGACTCGTTCTTACCATTTATTGAGCCAATGGATCTGTTTGACTCGTTCTTACCATTTAATGAACATATGGACCTGTTTGACTCGTTCTTACCATTTAATGAACCAATAGGCCTGTTTGACTAGTTCCTAACATTTAATGAGCAAGCACATCTGTGTGACTCGCTCTTACCATTTAATGAGCCAAGGAACTTGTTTGACTCGTACTTACCATTTAATGAGCCAACAGAACTGTTTGAGTCGTTCTTACCATTTAATGAGCCAATGGATCTGTTTGACTCGTTCTTACCATTTAATGAGCCAATGGATCTGTTTGACTCGTTCTTACCATTTAATCAACCAATGGATCTGTTTGACTCGTTCTTACCATTTAATCAGCCAATGGATCTATTTGACTCGTTTTTGTCATTTAATGAGCATATGAATCTGTTTGACTCGTTATTACCATTTAATGAGCCAATGGATCTGTTTGACTCGTTCTTACCATCTGACGAGCCAATGGATCTGTTTGACTCGTTCTTACCATCTGACGAGCCAATGGATCTGTTTGACTCGTTCTTACCATTTAATGAGCCAATGAATTTGACTCGTTCTTACCATTTAATGAGCCAATGGATCTGTGTGACTCGTTCTTACCATTTTTTGAGCCAATGGATCTGTTTGACTCGTTCTTACCATTTAATCAGTCAATGAGTCTGACTCGTTCTTACCATTTTATGAGCCAATGGATCTGTTTGACTCGTTCTTACCATTTAATGCGCATATGAATCTGTTTGACTCGTTCTTACCGTCTGATGAGCCAATGGATCTGTTTGACTCGTTCTTACCATTTAATGAGCCAATGGATCTGTTTGACTCGTTCTTACCATTTATTGAGCCAATGGATCTGTTTGACTCGTTCTTACCATTTAATGAGCCAATGGGTCTGTGTGACTCGTTCTTACCATTTAATGAACCAATAGGCCTGTTTGACTAGTTCCTAACATTTAATGAGCAAGCACATCTGTGTGACTCGCTCTTACCATTTAATGAGCCAAGGAACTTGTTTGACTCGTACTTAACATTTAATGAGCCAACAGACCTGTTTGACTCGTTCTTACCATTTATTGAGCCAATGGATCTGTTTGACTCGTTCTTACCATTTAATGAGCCAATGGGTCTGTGTGACTCGTTCTTACCATTTAATGAACCAATAGGCCTGTTTGACTAGTTCCTAACATTTAATGAGCAAGCACATCTGTGTGACTCGCTCTTACCATTTAATGAGCCAAGGAACTTGTTTGACTCGTACTTACCATTTAATGAGCCAACAGACCTGTTTGAGTCGTTCTTACCATTTAATGAGCCAATGGATCTGTTTGACTCGTTCTTACCATTTAATGAGCATATGGATCTGTTTGACTCGTTCTTACCATTTAACGAGCATATGAATCTGTGTGACTCATTCTTACCATTTAATGAGCACATGGATCTGTTTGACTCGTTCTTACCATTTAATGAGCCAATGGATCTGTTTGACTCGTTCTTCCCATTTATTGAGCCAATGGATCTGTTTGACTCGTTCTTACCATTTGATATGCCAATGGATCTGTATGACTTGTTCTTACCATTTAATGAGCCAATGAATCTGATTCGTTCTCACCATTTAATGAGCCAATGGATCTGTTTGACTCGTTCTTACCATTTAATGAGCCAATGGATCTGTTTGACTCGTTCTTACCATTTAATGAGCCAATGGATCTGTTTGACTCATTCTTACCATTTAATGAGCCAATGGATCTGTTTGACTCGTTGTAACCATTTAATGAGCATATGGACCTGTTTGACTCGTTCTTACCATTTAATCAGCCAATGGATCTGTTTGACTCGTTCTTACCATTTAATGAGCATATGAATCTGTTTGACTCGTTCTTACCATTTAATGAACATATGAATCTGTTTGACTCGTTCTTACAATTTAATACACATATAAATCTGTTTGACTCGTTCTTACCATTTGATGAACATATGGATCTGTTTGACTCGTTCTTACCATTTAATGAACATATGAATCTGTTTGACTCGTTGGTACCATTTAATAAACATATGAACATGTTTGACTCGTTCTTACCATTTAATGAACATATGGACCTGTTTGACTCGTTCTTACCATTTGATGAACATATGGACCTGTTTGACTCGTTCTTACCATTTGATAAACATATGGACCTGTTTGACTCGTTCTTACCATTTGATGAGCATATGGATCTGTTTGACTCGTTCTTATGATTTGATGAGCATATGGATCTGTTTGACTCGTTCTTACCATTAATGAACATATGGACCTGTTTGACTCGTTCTTACCATTTAATGAGCCAACAGACCTGTTTGACTCGTTCTTACCGTTTGATGAGGCAACAGACCTGTTTGACTCGTTCTTACCATTTAATGAGCTAATGGACCCGTTCTTACCATTTAATGAGCCAATGGACCCGTTCTTACCACTTAATGAGCCAGTGGGTCTGTTTGACTCGTTCTTACCATTTAACGAGCCAATAAGATCCATGGATACAGCATGCGATGAACCGGTCAGCATCAAACATCCTTTTACAGTACTGGATGCATCCAAAGACGCGACGACTCAAAATAGAAGGATCATAATATGCATACCGAAAAGAGATAAGCCCCGAAAATACCAAGAGATAGAGACCAGTGACCATACTTAATGCTGCTCATAAAACTCAGTCAGATATAAAAACTTTATTAAAAGAAAGAAAAAAAATGTGTAATGTGTTCCCCAAGCTC
>CM065717.1:25407579-25410079 GCA_033310375.1 Conus canariensis | reverse complement strand
TTCTGTAGATAGAAATATGTTGTGGCCTATACTCTTAAAAAATGGAATTAAAGGCAAGCTATTTAGATGTATTCGTAATATGTACACAAATGTTAAAGCTAGAATTCGATGTGGAGCAAAATTAACTGACTATATAAATTGTACTCGGGGGGTAAAACAAGGTGATGTAACTAGTCCTGTGTTATTTTCATTATTCATAAACGAGTTAGCCTCAGAAGTGATCAGAAAAGGGAGACATGGTGCTACTTTTACCCAAGGTGACTGTGAATTGTTTATCCTATTGCTGGCAGATGATATAGCGTTGATATCGGAAACTGTGATTGGTCTACAGACACAACTTAATAGTTTGTATCAGGCAGCATCAACACTGCATTTGAATGTAAACATGAATAAAACTAATATAGTTGTATTTAGGAAGGGTGGTTACTTGGCAGCAAGAGAAAGATGGACTTACAATGGGGCTGTGTTAACTGTTGTGAATGCGTATAAGTATTTAGGAATCTATTTCTCCACAAGACTGAGTTTCTCTGTTGCATGTCAGGATTTGGTGAGCAGAGCTAAAAGTGCTTTGTTGTGCATTCTACAGAAACTGTCTAAGCTGAAATGCAATTCTCTCAGTTTATATTTAAAGTTATTTGACACACAAATTCAACCAATGGTTCAGTATGGGGCTGAGTTATGGGGTTTAGATAATGCTGCTCAACATTCTGAAAAAATACATCTGTTTGCCCTTAAAAAGCTTTTAGGGGTTGAAATGTCAAATGATCTAATATATGAGGAAACGAATCGATATCCAATATTCATCAACTCAGTAGTCAAATGTATTCGATTCTGGCTAAAACTAACTCGAATAGATGAGTCAAGACTACCACTTAAAGCCTATAGGATGCTGCTCGATTTAGATTCACGTGATAAAAGAACTTGGGCTACAAATATCCGTTGTAAGTTGTATACGTTTGGATATGGATTTATTTGGACAAATCAAGGTGTAGAGGAAATAAATGCTTTCTTACTTGATTTCAAGGAAAGATTGATTTTATGTAGGTGGCAGGAATGGGATTTCCATATTAAGAATAGTGATAGATTTAGTATGTACAGAACGTTTTGTACAGTTCCCGAAGTGAAAACTCACCTCTTACTGAATTTAGATAGACATTTGAAAATTATGTTGACAAGATTCAGACTTGGCGTCTCAGAAATCGCTGTGCATTGCTACCAATATCGATCTCACAATGACAACGATTTAATCTGCCCACTGTGTAAAAACAGTAAAGAGATGAGGTCCATTTTGTTTTGTGTTGCCCAGCACTGAGTAGCTTAAGACAGCAATATATTCCTGCAAAATTTCATAAATTTCCAAACCTGTTTCGATTAAGTTTACTTTTGGCATGCAAACATGATAGAACCATCAGAAATCTATCAATTTTCTTGTATAAAGCGTTTCAGCTACGTCAAGTTGCTATCTCGTAAAACGTTATCTTTAACCTTATCATTTGTATTTATAAAAGAAAACATTGTGTGAAATGATTGTTCAATTACTCCCCATCATGAGGGGCAATGGCCTATATATGATTAAAACATCTGAATCTGAATCTGAATCTGAATCTCTCTCTCTCTCTCTCTCTCTCTCTCTCTCTCTCTCTCTCTCTCTCTCTCCCATATACACATACATACACACAAACACACACGTACACACACGTATACACACGTATACACACACACACACACACACACACACACACACACACACACACACACACACACACTTACACACACGTACACACACCCACACACCCACACACACACACACACACACACACACACTTTCTCCCCTAACACTTACTCGCTCTGTCCACCCTCTCCTTCTCCCGCCCTCTGTCTGGTTTCTCCGTCAGGTGGGACAGAGGAGCACACCAGGATGTGAGATAGGGCAGGAGGGAGGGAGAGGGGAGAAGGCAGGAAGGGGTGGCGGCAGGAGGGAGGGAGAGGGGAGAAGGCAGGAAGGGGGTGGCTGCAGGAGGGAGGGAGAGGGGAGAAGGAAGGAAAGGGTTGGCGGCAGGAGGGAGGGAGAGGGGAGAAGGCAGGAAGGGGTGGCGGCAGGAGGGAGGGAGAGGGGAGAAGGAAGGAAAGGGTTGGCGGCAGTTCTTGGAAAAAGGGGCACGCCATGATCATAAAAACATTGACTGTGTCAGCATATTTTGTCCTTCTTCCCTGACGTCATCCCACCTTGAGCATCATAGTTCACATTCCTCATTGCCATCTCTCTCTCTCTCTCTCTCTCTCTCTCTCTCTCTCTCCCTCTTACACACACACACACACACACACACACACAACACGTGCGCGCGTGCACACACACACACACACACACACACACACACACACACACACACACACCACACTTACTCACACGCGCGCTCGCGCGCGCACACACACACACACACACACACACACACACGGATGCACACGCATGCGCATGCGCGCGCGCGCACACACACACACA
>CM065717.1:25377579-25397579 GCA_033310375.1 Conus canariensis | reverse complement strand
GAAGTCAACAGTGAAGGCTTACGACAACAGATCAATGATGACTCATACAAAGAGATCATGTTGGCTCATGGAAACAGATGATTGTGACTCATGAAAATAGATAATTGTGAGCCATGAAAACCGATACTCATGACTCATGAAAGCAAATAATTATGACTCGTGAAAACAGTTGATTATGAGCTATGTACCTGCACACTGGTACATTTGGCATTAGCGAAAAGGAGCCCTTTGAGGTTGAAGTTAAAAGTACGTTTGAAGAAGTAAAGGAGAGTGCAATACAGCCTCTCGAATTCAGTCTTGACAAACAGCTATATCCTGACATTGCTGGACAATTCCAGGTGGCCTCTGGGTGGAAATGGGCCCCACTGCTTCTGAACAAGACCTTGAAGTTGTCACGATTCGACCAAGAAATGACTGAAAGAGCAACTTTGGTCCTAGGAATAAGCAGATGGAACAGAAGCTAGAATCTGTTCAAAAAGTCACTAGAATTAGCGGTAAGGGATCCAAACCAAACATCCTCCTCAGGGCAACGTCCACAGCCATAGCACTGTCCACGTGAAGACCTAATTGGAGGGACAAGAGCATGTCCATGAAACACAAGATCAGACTCCTGCGTGCGTCGGTATATTTCATCTTGTTGTGCGCATGCCAGACCTGGACCTTCACAGCGGATCTTTCCCCGAAGATGGAGTATGGCTGCCTTAATGGCGGGATAAAAAACGTCATACACACAAAACTCCACTGCCTACATAGGCAGTGTCTGCAGGAGCATCAGCCTGCGTACGCAGAAAGAAAGAAAGACAGCGGATCTGGAAAAACCCATGGCATAGAAATGACATGTAAGCGCGAGTAACGAAACATCAGACACACTGATCATGACAGCAATGAATAAGTGCGTCAAACCATCAGGCAAAGCATAGAACCATACGAGGATCTACTGACATCAATCAGAAAAAGAAAATGACGTTGGCATAGTCAAGTAACAAAATCCAACGAGCTTGGTAAAACAATCGTCCAGTGCACTGTTGAAGCAGGGAGACGGATAGGAAGACAGAAGAACAGATGGACTGACAACACTGCTGAGTGGACAGGGAACACATTAACAGAGACCCAGGCCTTGCCACACAGCCGACAGAACTGGAGGAACCTGGTGAACTGTTCTTTAGTGTGGTGCCTCAGAGCATCCCTATGACGTTAAGAAGAAGAAGAAGAAGAAGAGGATGATGATGATGATGATGACGATGATGATGATGATGATGATGATGATCTTTCATCGTTGATTTTCACGGTCGCGGAAGGCCACATACCGGAAGTGACTACCGTAAGTGACGATCTCACGTCTAATGGCTTACTACTATGGTCGCACAGTTATTTTCTTTGTCTTGGCTCATCAGCCGATGTCTCAGCAACGTGAAGACCAATTGAAATAAATAGTTTGACGTGGGAGACGTAGAAGGGCGACGAAGTGGCATTCTCTGGTTGAATCCTCGCACAGTCCAGCTTTGTGATTGAATTTGTTTTGTTTTTTTTGGTAGTGACAACAGAACAACAGCTTCTTTCTTTCTCTTTTTGATAATAATGGTATTGTTCTCAAGACTGGCAAAATTGAAGCTAGGTCTTTCCCTCAGGTATGTTTTAAAATGTCCACCGAGCTGAACCATCATGTCCATCGTGTAGGCGTGCCAGTTGTCGCCATGATGGTGAAAGAGGGTAAGAGGCGGTGTACTGCACACATTAAATCACCACCGGAGGCGCTGAACTTGGCCAGAGCGAGTCTGCAGCAGTGTTAGGTCTCAGCGGGACTGTCTTATGATGACCTGACAATGAGAACGCCACCTCACCACCCACCCACCCCTATCCCCATCCCCTGAGGATAGTTGACGCTGGAATTGCGCCAGACCCAGTTCCAAGGTGGTGTACATACATGCTGGTGGAGCGGGGATGGGGGAAGAGGGTGGAAGAAGAATCTGAGCGCGGAGGGAGTGGAGTGTTGAAGGGGGCGGGAGAAGGGGTGGCGTGGAGGTAAAATGGTGGTGATGACGCGGTAGCAGTGAAGGCTTCATTGTGTTGGCGGCACTTCGGCAGAGTGTGACAATAATAGAAAACTGTCCGCGTGCAATGGCTTGCGACGGAACGGCTAGAGTGAGGTTTGATACACGTGGCTGTGTGGGAGGTATAAGTCAAAGCAGGGCAGCGTCTGCTTTGGTAAGTGTCCCAATAAACACATGACACCGAGAACTCCCTGCGCACTGTTGTAGGTAAGGCCATGATGGGACGAGCAAGGGTGAAGGTGTTTGTAGGGAAGTCCCTGCGCACTGTTGTAGGTAAAGCCGTAATGGGACGAGCGAGAGTGAAGGTGTGTGTAGGGAAGCCCCTGCGCACTGTTGTAGCTAAGGCCATGATGGGACGAGCGAGGGTGAAGGTGTGTGTAGGGAAGTCCCTGCGCACTGTTGTAGGTAAGGCCATGATGGGACGAGCGAGGGTGAAGGTGTGTGTAGGGAAGTCCCTGCGCACTGTTGTAGGTAAAGCCGTGATGGGACGAGCGAGGGTGAAGGTGTGTGTAGGGAAGTCCCTGCGCACTGTTGTAGGTAAGGCCATGATGGGACGAGCGAGGGTGAAGGTGTGTGTAGGGAAGTCCCTGCGCACTGTTGTAGGTAAGGCCGTGATGGGACGAGCGAGGGTGGAAGTGTGTGTAGGGAAGCCCCTGCGCACTGTTGTAGGTAAAGCCGTAATGGGACGAGCGAGAGTGAAGGTGTGTGTAGGGAAGCCCCTGCGCACTGTTGTAGCTAAGGCCGTGATGGGACGAGCGAGGGTGAAGGTGTGTGTAGGGAAGTCCCTGCGCACTGTTGTAGGTAAGGCTGTGATGGGACGAGCGAGGGTGAAGGTGTGTGTAGGGAAGTCCCTGCGCACTGTTGTAGGTAAGGCCGTGATGGGACGAGGGAGGGTGGAAGTGTGTGTAGGGAAGTCCCTGCACACTGTTGTAGGTAAGGCCGTGATGGGACGAGCGAGGGTGGAAGTGTGTGTAGGGAAGTCCCTGCACACTGTTGTAGGTAAAGCCGTGATGGGACGAGCGAGGGTGAAGGTGTGTGTAGGGAAGTCCCTGCGCACTGTTGTAGGTAAAGCCGTGATGGGACGAGCGAAGGTGAATGTATGTGTAGGGAAGTCCCTGCGCACTGTTGTAGGTAAGACCGTGATGGGACGAGCGAGGGTGAAGGTGTGTGTAGGGAAGTGAGCGTGGTCACCTTGATTGTGCTGCCAGCGATAGAAGCCAGGAGAGAAATCAGCTTAAAGAACATCAGAAACAAAAAGAGGAAGATATAATAACAGTGCTGGTCATTATAACAACACAAATGTTAACAATATTGATAATACTGATGACAATAATGACAAAAATGAGTGTAGAAAGATACATACAAGAAGAGGACGGTGTCTAAGTATCCCCTTTCCCTCCACCATGTAGCCCCGTCCCCTCCCCACCTCTACTCCCACCCCTGTTCGCAGACATTTCCCCACTAAGATGCCTAAATAAATATCATTATTAATATAATCATTCAGAATTGATAACGACGACGGCGACGACGACGACGACGACGACGACGACGACGACGATGATGATGATGATGATGATGATTAAAGGTGATTTCTGCTGAGCCTGGAAACTCTGTGGGATCGTTTTGTTATTGTTTTAACACTCAGTGTCTCGCGGAAAATGAAATGTGTCGGACACTATCAATCAAACAAACGTTTTGGATGTCTATCACAAACGTGTTAACCGTTCTAGTAGTCTTGCTTTTTGCTTGTTTTGTTTGCCCCCCTCCCCCCCCCACCTCTGTCTGTCTGTCTGTCTTCTGTCCTGTCTGTCTGTCTGTCTGTCTGTCTTCCCTCTTCTCTCTCTCTCTCCTCTCTCTCTCTCTCTCTCTCTCTCATTTTTAAAGCTGTACGTCTTCACCAACTTCTACAGGCGTCACACTAAAGCTGCTAACGCCGACTCCCCCCCCCCCCCTCCACACACACACACACACACAGAGATTTATATTCCTCCTGAGTCTATCTTTCCCCAGGTCTATGTCTCCTCTGATCAATATTCCTCTCCCGGCCTATGATAACCCCCACCCCTACCCTCCCCTCCCGTGGTCTATGTTCCTCTCAGATTCATGTTACTTCCAGCATAATACCTACAATTCCCTATACTACCCTCTACGTTCTATTCCACCATCCGCCATGGTGTATGTCCCCTAGGTCTAAGCATTTCCTTAGTCTATGTTCCCCTCTGGTTCATGTTCCCCAGGGTTATGTCCTTGCCATCTCCAAAGGTCTACTCCACTATCCCCTAGATGTAAGACCGCTCCATCCCTATCTCACACCCATCTTCGTTCGTCCTCTGGTATATATAGAACTCGTATCTTTTCCTTTTCTTTCTCCTCAAGTATATGTACTTCCAGGTCTATGTTCCCCATGTCATATGTCCCTGTGGTCTATGTTCCCCATGTCATATGTCCCTGTGGTCTATGTTCCCCATGTCATATGTCCCTGTGGTCTATGTTCCCCATGTCATATGTCGCTGTGGTCTATGTTCCCCATGTCATATGTCCCTGTGGTCTATATCCCAGCTGACCATTCCCAGGTTCCATGTTCCCCCAATCTATGTCCCAGCCAGGTCAAAGATCCCCAGATCTATGTCCTCCTAGATTTATGTTCCCCAAAATTTCAGTCCTTTCAATCTTTGTTCACCGAAGTCCATGCCCACCGTAGCCTGTATTCACCAAGGTCTGTATTCACCGATGTCTAGATTCACCCAAGTCTAGGTTCACCGAGTTCTGTATTCACCGAAGTCTAGGTTCACCCAAGTCTGTGTTCACACAAATCTAGGTTCACCTATGTGTAGGTTCACTGATGTCTAGGTTCACTGATGTCTAGGTTCACCGATGTCTAGGTTCTAGGTTCACTGATGTCTAGGTTCACCGATGTCTAGGTTCACTGATGTCTAGGTTCACCTATGTGTAGGTTCACCGATGTCTAGGTTCACCCGATGTCTAGGTTCACCTATGTGTAGGTTCACTGATGTCTAGGTTCACTGATGTCTAGGTTACACTGATGTCTAGGTTCACCTATGTGTAGGTTCACTGATGTCTAGGTTCACTGATGTCTAGGTTCACTGATGTCTAGGTTCACCTATGTGTAGGTTCACCGATGTCTAGGTTCACCGATGTGTAGGTTCACTGATGTCTAGGTTCACTGATGTCTAGGTTCACTGCTGTCTATGTTCACCTATGTCTAGGTTCACTGCTGTCTAGGTTCATCGATGTCTGGGTTCACCGATGTCTAGGTTCACCGATGTCTAGGTTCACCTATGTTAGGTTCACCTATGTGTAGGTTCACCGATGTGTAGGTTCACCGATGTGTAGGTTCACCGATGTCTAGGTTCACTGATGTCTAGGTTCACTGATGTCTAGGTTCACCTATGTGTAGGTTCAACATCACGATGTCTAGGTTCACTGATGTCTAGGTTCACCGATGTCTAGGTTCACTGATGTCTAGGTTCACCTATGTGTAGGTTCACCGATGTGTAGGTTCACCGATGTCTAGGTTCACTGATGTCTAGGTTCACTGATGTCTAGGTTCACCTATGTGTAGGTTCACCGATGTGTAGGTTCACCGATGTCTAGGTTCACTGATGTCTAGGTTCACTGATGTCTAGGTCCACCGATGTCTAGGTTCACTGCTGTCTAGGTTCACCGATGTCTAGGTTCACCGATGTCTAGGTTCACCGAGGTCTGGGTTTACTGCTGTCTAGGTTCACCGAGGTCTGGGTTCACCCAGGTCTACGTTTCTATGACCCATGTATCCCCAGACCTGTGTTCTCCCGGGTCTATTTTCTACCTGGTCTGTGTTCCTCCTACTCTATGTTCATCCAGGTCTAGGTTCCTCCAAGCCTATATTTCTCTGGGTCTATGTTCATCCAGGTCTATGTTTCTCTAGGTCTATATTCCCCCTACTCTATGTTCATCCAGGTCTATGTTCTTCCAGGCCTATGTCCCTCCAAGTCTATGTTTCTCTAGGTCTGTGTTCCCCCTACTCTATGTTCACCCAGGTCTGTGATCGCTCACGTCTGTGTTCCCTTGGCTTTTGCTTCCCCACGTCTGTGTTCCCCCTGGCATGTGTTTCCCCACGTCTGTGTTCCCCCTGGCTTTTGTTTCCCCACGTCTGTGTTCCCCCTGGCTTGTGTTTTCCCACGTCTGTGTTCCCCCTGGCTTGTGTTTCCCCACGTCTGTGTTCCCCCTGGCTTGTGTTTCCCCACGTCTGTGTTCCTCCTGGCTTGTGTTTCCCCACGTCTGTGTTCCCCCTGGCTTGTGTTTTCCCCACGTCTGTGTTCCCCCTGGCTTGTGTTTCCCCACGTCTGTGTTCCCCCTGGCATGTGTTTCCCCACATCTGTGTTCCCACTGGCATTTGTTTTCCCACGTCTGTGTTCCCCCTGGATTGTGTTTCCCTACGTCTGTATTCCCCTGGCATTTGTTTCCCCCTCGTCTGTATTCCCCCTGGCATTTGTTTCCCCATGTCTGTGTTCCCCTGGCATTTGTTTCCCCATGTCTGTATTCCCCCTGGCATTTGTTTCCCCATGTCTGTGTTCCCCCTGGCATTTGTTTCCCCACGTCTGTATTCCCCCTGGTATTTGTTTCCCCATGTCTGTTTTCCCCCTGGCATTTGTTTCCCCATGTCTGTGTTCCCCCTGGCATTTGTTTCCCCATGTATGTGTTCCCCCAGGCATTTGTTTCCCCACATCTGTGTTCCCCCTGGCATTTGTTTCCCCACATCTGTGTTCCCCCTGGCTTTGTTTCCCCATTCTGTATTCCCCCTGGCCTTTGTTTCCCCACATCTGTGTACCCCTGGCATTTGTTTCCCACATCTGTGTTCCCCCTAACATTTGTTTCCCCACGTCTATATTCCCGCTGGCATTTGTTTCCCCATGCTGTGTTCCCCCTGGCATTTGTTTCCCCATGTCTGTATTCCCCTGGCATTTGTTTCCCCACGTCCGTGTTCCCCCCGGGACTTGTTTTCCCAGGTCTATGTCCCAACTCTCTGTCCCACGTCACCGTTCCCTCAGATCTGTTTCTCCCAGATCTGCACCCCTCCTCCCGCCCCCCTCCCCCCCCCCTCCCCCTCCCCCCCCTCCCCTCCCCCCCCCCCCCCCCCCCCCCCCCCCCCACGTCTACGTTCCTCGTGGCATATATTGTCCTGAGTCAGGTTTCATTGTCAAATGAAGATACACTCAGATGTAACTCTACTACTATGTGAATGAAGATACACTCAGATGTAACTCTACTACTATGTGAATGAAGATACACTCAGATGTAACTCTACTACTATGTGAATGAAGATACACTCAGATGTAACTCTACTACTATGTGAATGAAGATACACTCAGATGTAACTCTGCTACTATGTGAATGAAGATACACTCAGATGTAACTCTACTACTATGTGAATGAAGATACACTCAGATGTAACTCTGCTACTATGTGAATGAAGATACACTCAGATGTAACTCTGCTACTATGTGTCTGAAACGGACAAGAAGCAGGACAACAGGAAACCTATCGCAAAAGTTGACAGACGGAAGATAGAAAAAAGAAGTCACACCACACACACACACACACACACACACACACACACACACACACACACACACACACACACACACTATCGCAAAAGTTGACAGACGGAAGATAGAAAAAAGAAGTCACACACACACACACACACACACACACACACACACACACACACACACACACACACACACACACACTATCGCAAAAGTTGACAGACGGAAGATAGAAAAAAGAAGTCACACACACACACACACACACACACACACACACACACACACACACACACACACACACACACACACTTCAACTTCTATCTTACTAATCGACCAGTCTGATCGTAACTTGGTTTTAAAACTTTGATGTCAGCTGCAAGATCAACCCTATTAAAAATCAAAATCACTCGCAGTTTTAAATGCAGACATAATGCGACAATAAAGACAAATGCCAAAGAGAACATTGACGACGATGTTCATGATTTTTCCTTTCTTTCTTTTCTTTTTCTTTTCTTTCTCCCCCCCCCCCCCCCCTCATCCCCCCCCTCTCATCCCCCCCCCCCCCCCCCCCATCGCCATCATAGGCAAACTAGTCTGTCACCACATGGTGCAATGACGTAGGAGGCACGGTTGAGCGAATCACATTCTCTGTGGGAGGATTGCTAGCCTAACTCGTGACGTTCACGTTTGATCCACTCCGCTACTTTTGGGTTTTCGGATTTTCCCGATTTGAAGCATTTCACTAGCTTGTGCAAGGACTGAATATATTTCGTGATGTGCGAAGGGCTCGGGCCTGGTTAACCAGGCAGTAAGGGACGAGAGCGGAATGCGTTGTTTGCGACGCCCGGAGTGGTTAGGCCTCTCCACGCGAAACTGAGGTACAGTCACATGCAATCGTTTGAGATTTTGATTCCTCGTGTGACAATGCAGTGGGGAAGCTGTGCCACAGGAGGACAATGACAATGATAATGACGACCATGACTTCTTAACGACGAAGACGACGACGACGACGATGATGACAAAGAAAACGACGATAACGATAATTATCATTAATCTGTGTGTGTGTGTGTGTGTGTGTGTGTGTGTGTGTGTGTGTGTGTGTGTGTGTGTGTTCAGAGAGAGAGAGAGAGAGAGAGAGAGAGAGAGAGAGAGACTGTATGAAAAGCTGGGTTTCGTTGATTCGGTGAGACGCCCAGACATTTCAACTGTCTAGTAATGATTATTTTGTATTGACGACCATTTTAAGTGTGATCATGTTTTACAGCTATTTGTATTCTGGTTTACCGTCCATCTGTACGGAGATTGTGACGCTGGCATGTTTTATCGGGCGTTTAGTGAATAGGTGCATGTTCTGTGAGTCTCTTACTAGTCAGAGACTGTGTTGTTGTACTTTCTTCTTCTTCTTCTTCATCACCATCATCATCATCATCATCATCATCATCATCATCATCATCATCATCATCATTTGCTCTTCTCATTCTTCTCCTTCCTCAAAGTACATATGTACATAACAGTCCAATATATGTCCTCTATGGTGCAACCAAGAATCTTACAACTTTCACAATACTGATTAACATCATCATCACAAACTTACCCCCGAAAATACCGTCGTTCAGCGACAACACATTCTTAATATACCTTTGATCGTCCATCGTAGAAGAACATGAAAACAACACCGCACTGTATGATGATTATTCAGTCGTCGTCCCATAGTGCCCTTGGTCATGGCAAGATGCCGTAACACACGCTGGTAATGATAGTAAGACCTGGTAATGATATGCACCTCCCTGTTGTCGGCCAGTCTTGCGGAACAGGGTAGAGTGCCTTGGACCTATCTAGTCCTTCCAGTTCAGACCAGATAGCATGCTAAACTGAACGTTCAGTTTGTAGACCAGTACTGAACACAGTCATTCAGTATGACCTCTGGTAGCTTCTTTGTCTGCCTCTTTGGTTGTTCCATCGACATTTTTTTTGTTGTAAATTCATCGCCTTGCTGTTTTCCTACTTGCCCCGAACTTTCCTGGACAACTGCAATGAGTACAGGCCATTAAATGAGCAGAAAAATCACCTTTAAGTTTGCCTTTACAGCAAGGGGAACAAAACCAAAACAAATGACATGACTTGGCTAGAAAATTTCCAATCGCGTTTGTACCCTTCTGGGTCTATTCTTTTTCGTCACTTCCCCTTTATTTATTTGCTTCTTTTCTTCATTAATGCTCTTTCCAAGGTTAAGAAAAATACTTTCAAATGCCTATGCAAAGATCGACGGAGAGCCAGCGCGCATGCCATCGGCTCGCTGTACTGGTCGCATGCTTCGCGGAGCTGCTTCGCGGAACAGGTTTTGGGTTTTGATATAAAAGCACAAGCGCTCCATTTACTAAGCATAATAACTTTGGACGACTACTCACAACACCTTGGACGTGTGTGTGTAAGTTTGAAACACGTGGCTTAGATGTTTATCATCCAAAACATGTGATGATTAAGCTAAAGAATCGAGAAGCTTATGTGTGATATTTTCATCTGAAAATAACTTAGGCAGTAATGCAGAGACTGTCCTACTGTGCGACCTTTATGGGACAAAAACTGAAGTTAGACGTAGTCACCTTTCACGAAGTTCAACGTGTTGTTCAATCCACCGACAGGGTCTCTTTTTGTGACGTACATCTCGCCCACCTGCCCACTCTACCTGCCTTTCTATCTGCCTTTTGAATGTTATCTACTTATTGTTTAACGAGGTTTTCTCTCCATATCAAGAGTTGCGAACTCTCTCTCTCTCTCTCTCTCTCTCTCTCTCTCTCTCTCTCTCTCGCTCGCTCGACGATTGACCAACCAATACACCGCCGATCTGTGACGTAAAGGTCAGGAATCGGTGCTTGTTGTGGCCATTGTAGGGTCTTAAGGTCAGGAATCGGTGCTTGTTGTGGCCATTGTAAGGCCAAGAGCCGCGTGCGGCAGGTCATGCCAACACCATGGCCGCATTCAAGTCTTTCTGCCGCCCAACTCCATTCATTAGGCCTGTATGGACGTGAACACATCACTGAACACATCAGCGGCAGTTCTGACGTGACCCCCGTGGTCAGCACGCCGTGAGCATCATGACTTGGAACAGAACGCATGAGCGGTGCAGCGCATCGATCGTCTTTCGCTTTCCCTGTTTTCAACTACGTAGTGTAGACGAAAGTCAAAGTCCGTCGTGATCCAGGAAACGAAAATCGATTTTGAAAGAAAGAATGCGGTGGGGCTGATCTTTGAAACAAAAGGGGGAAAAGAGAGAGAGAGAGAGAGAGAGAGAGAGAGAGAGAGAGAGAGAGAGAGAGAGGAGAGGAGAGAGAGAGAGAGAAGAGGTTAAAAGAAAGGCAATGAAAAACAATGACAGGGTCGACAGGCGACTGTTGGATTATCGATGTGCTGAATGTGAAATGTTTCAGGTTCAGTTCCGTCTTAACGAACTGGGTGTGCTAGTTAAGCATGGACGCTTGATCAGCGCAGCTCCTACCCCTTCCCTCCCCAGTATCCTCTCCCTCCCACATCCGTTCCCTACCCTAACTCCACACACACACACACACACACACACACACACACGCACACACGCACGCACGCACACACGAGAGAGAGAGAGAGAGAGAGAGAGAGAGAGAGAGGGGGGGGATGAAGTCGGTGGGCCTGAAATTCTGCCTTCCAGTCCGGGTGGTTCGGGTTTCAGTCCGCATTGTAACCTTGGACTTCAAATCTGCTCAACCCATTTAATCAGTCAGTCGTTGTGCCCGCCTGCCGCTCACAACACTGCTGCAGAATTCACCCAGTAGACGGAGCATGATCGATCTGCTGTAGTGCCCAGTGGCCGAGCTGTACTGATGTAGCACCCACTGTACCCCATTCGGTCAGCTCAGCTCGGCCCATAGAAGGGGGCTTACCCCACTGTGCCGCTGGACGGCCCAACGGCCCAACAGGATGGGATACCGAAACTAAGACCTGACCACCTGCACTAACCGGTTCCACCAGCGGTCAGTCTGTCATTAACAAACGGCTAATGACTGAAAATGCACGCGCTGGTATGATGTGTGTAGCGGCTTTTGGTTATTGGTTTCAGTTTAACGATGTCTCAGGAGGACTGACATTGAGGGTGGGTGTAAGAAGTTACAGGCGGTAGGATTGTTTGTGCCGTTCCCCCAACCGCCCCCACCTCCATCCTGGGTCACAGGCCAGCCTTCCTGATTTTCCCGATTACCTGCCGGCCGCGGCGTTGTGTCAACGGTCAGGCGTAACTGATTTGGCACGGCTCGCATTTTATGGACTCCATCTTGGACCCGACGAATACGGCTTGTGAAAGTCACGGTGATTGGTTCGCTATATTTAGTAGGCGAATGTCAGTCCGGTGGTGCAAGTATATCAGCGTTGGCCTGGTCCACGGTGTACACAACAAAGCAGACCGCGTGGAGAGAGAGACCAGACGACAGCAATAAACTGCACTGCTTTCATTATCGTTCCTTGTGCTCATGTTCAAAACTACGACGTTGTGTCAACGTCAGTGTAAACGCCCTTGATCGATACTCGGATACATGAACTGCTGTTCGACAATCGCCTGAAAATTGTGGTGGATCGTCGACTCTGAAGTTTTACAGTTCAGTGCAAGAAGGTAAGTTCTGTTTCGCCGGAACTTGCAACTATTCGGCTTTGAACGGAGTTGGTTTTGGTCGGGTGAATCCAGTTCTAAACGGGAGCAGTCTTCTGCTCTTCTGCTTTTTTGTCGTGGAGCAGTCTTGATGCGACAGCAATTATCCGGAACAGAGTCAGTCACAAACCGAAGGTTCCATTCTACGGTTTATGATAAGGCCTATATCGTTTCAAACCTGTCAGCGTTGTGTTCACTACTGCAGCAATGGCTGTTTGTTTTGACAGTTGGATAAGTTAACTTGTAAGGCTGATCAGTCTCGCGTGTCTAATAGCAGTGTAACCTGGTTTGCATAGGCGGTGTAGTGTTGTGATGTATGTGGGTTTGCACTGCTTAATTCAACTTTTCTCAATCTGTCTATACTCTGTTTAACAGTGATGACGATTTGCATGCTATCGTCCTGGCTCGTCCATGTCGTTCTAAAAGCATTGAGGTTATTAGTTTTGCAGCATTTGCCAAAACTGTACGGGAGAACAGTTCATCAGCGTCATAATAGCTGTGAAGAAAATTCATATTTTCAAAACCTTCACTTTTCCTTCTTCTTCATTTTTTTTTCGCCGCATTATAGCTTGGCTGCTTGGTCAGTTTGTCAATGTTGTTTCACTGAGTTTCGATTCATTACCATATAGATTTTGGGTTTGTGCTGTCGATATTTTTGTTGTTGATGATGATGTTTATGTCGTAGTAGTGTACTCTACTGTGTTGTCTGTGTCACACTCTAGGCAGTATTTTTTCTGTCCCTCACACACATTGTGTTTATCAATAACTAGTAATCCCACATTCTCCTTTATTTGTCAGTATGTGTTTTCTCTGTCATATGTATCTATCGTCACCTTTTTTTTGTTGTTGTTAACTTTGAATACTACACAGTTAAGGTTTAATGAGGAAAACATGATAAAAATGGTGATTGTCACCTAATCATCATTGTCCCATTCTTGTTATGTATCTGTTTCTGTTAGTATTATGTGATGGTGTGTACCGTTGTGTGTCATCCCTACAAGCAGTGTTGTCCGTGCGTGTGTGAGATGACCTGTGTGGGTGCACGTGCAGGTCATGATCAACAGCAACATGCCTGTAGCCTCTCCCCGGAGCAACATGCTAGAAGTGGAATCCCCCAGCTTTCTCCCAGACCACAACAAAAATTTCTTTGACTACGCGGCGCCAGAGCAAGAAACCGACCCAGAGTCCTTCTACCCTATACTGGACGGTGTGGACGGTAAAGCAGACACCGCCCTCGTCCCTCACGCCATTTCCATCGTGGAGGACTTCATACCTATGGACGACATGGAAGACACATTCGTCACGGCAGATTCCCAGCTGATCGTCAGTGTGGTGGGTGGGGAGGAGGGGATGGAGGAGCAGGGTTCAGCCATCATCCCCACCACCGCTCTGGAACTGGTGATCGAGGACGGCGAGCGCGTGGAACTGACAGAGCTCGATGCCAGCGCCCCCTTGGTCCTGAGCGCCAACCTCCCGGCTCCCTTGGGCTCGCACCCACCCACCCCCATCTCCTGCCCCCCATCCGCCAGTCCCAGCCCTTTCTCCCCACAGGGTTACCCCCACCCGCCTTCCACTCCCTCTTGCTATTCCAGTTGCAGCGATGATGTGGCTTCTTCCATTAGTGACGTCAGCACTCCGGGAGCGACGTCAGGCGAGCAGTTCGTCATCCCGCTGCCAGCGGACGACAAGATGGCGGCGGCGACGATGACGGCACTGCAGACCTGCTCTTTGACGCCTCTGATCAAAGAGGAACTGAAGTACACCATTCAGAGTCGGCGTCTGGCCGCGGGAAAGCCTGAACTGGTGGTGGATAACTCCCCGCCCATCAGAGTGAAGAAAGTGGTAAGTCAACAACGGCAATAACAACATCAAAACCAAGACAAACAAGCGAACAAATGAATCTGCGTCCACGCAGAAAGTCATACCACAACACAACACAACACAACACAACACAACACAACACAACACAACACAACACAACACAGCACAGCACAGCACAGCACAGCACAGCACAGCACAGCAACATTAACAACAAACAGAGAGAGAGAGAGAGAGAGAGAGAGAGAGAGAGAGAGAGAGAGAGAGAGTTTGGACATGTTTGAATGATTTATTCTTGTATTTCGGGAGATCGATGGTCTTGCATCTGTCTGACTAATTTCACTCGCAGCGTCAGCTGTAACAATGACAGAATAAAGCATGACTCTCAAATTCCAACACTGCCGTAAGAGGGCTGCATGAAGGCACGAGTGTGGAATGGTGTATGTTTCCGTGTTGGCAATTGTTCGGAGTCCTGTAGCAACGTGGGAGGGAGAGTATGTGTACTTGTTGACCGGAGACTTTGCGTCAGTTAGTTATCACATGATGCTATTGTTATCGGGGCTTTTGATGGTAGTGGGGATGGAAATGTGATGGTGATGTTGACCTGTTGTCAGTAACAATTGTGCTGATGCACTGTTGATGATTTAGTCATGGTCATTGCGAGACAGTCACAGAGATACTGGCGATGCTGCACTATATGATGTTATGGTTGGTGTTAGTCAACGAATTAAGTCTTTGTTTCGTCAATTTCGAAACAAGATGTGCAATAGCTATCAAAATCTACCATTGCATGTTTTAAAAGATGAACTTCCTCTGATGGAGCAATAAACAGGGACAATGGTTCATATTCCACAGTGAGCGCCCTGGTCGTCACCTGTCCACGTTATGAAGTGAATAATTCACTCCAAAAGGGAGACTATCAGCTGAGTAATTTGCAAACGGCAGCAGTTTCGCTCTGTGAAGGGTTTATTAGGCTGGCTATCAGCCAGCTGAAGAGAAGCTGTATCACACATAAAGTGATACTTTCTTTCACACAATATGAAATTGAACAGGTTCTGCCCACACGAAAAATATATCTCCCAAAGACAAGCGGCAAGTTCACGCCAAGTAATGTCCTTTATAGCTCAGCCGACCTCGAAGGTCACATCAGGGCTGGTAACAAGGTCAGACTGGAAATGTTTACAGACTTAACTGCAAGACTAAAACCATCCATCATGTTTACGTCAAATTAATTCACAAGCACACAGTAAACTGAAAAGAAAGAATGTAGACATAAGTATAAAGTTTCATCCCCCATGCCTGAAAAAACAACCTTAGCCCATGTATGTTTACATGTTTGTTTGTATAGGAAGTCAGTGGTCATTGTTGTAATGGGTGTCAGTGTCGGTTGGTGTCGGCGATAATACTGAAACAGGCAGCCGTCCTGTCACATACCTCACATTTGATTACTATTTGTTCGGTGTTGGCGTGTTCGTGACTTCACTTACCACCAGTGCACGCTTGGTATAGAAACCGTTTAAGTTAGCTGTCGGAAAACATGTCAGTTTTGTTTTGTTTTCTTTTCTTTTCGTGTTCTTCTCCGTGGACTCAGTCACGCGTGTCACTGACGTAGCAACTTGGCAACAGATCACTCCGACCGACGCGGCGTCGGCTACATGTGACCCGGATTCAGTGGTGTTTGTTTTTTCTTCCGCCTTGGGGCCATCCTGTGGGAAAATATTCTATTGAAACACAGACCATCCGACAGTCAGTTGTCCTCGAATTCAATCTGTCGCGTTTCGCACGGCAGTTTTCACACACACACACACACACACACACACACACACACACACACACACACACACACACACACACACGCACACACACACACGCACGCACGCGCGCACGCACGCACGCACTTACACACACACACACACTCTCTCTCTCTCTCTCTCTCTGTATCTCTCTCTTCTCTCTTTTCTCTCTCTCTCTCTCTCTCTCTCACACACACACACACACATGCACACACGCGCGCGCGCGCGCGCGCGCGCGCTTTCATTGAATGAACGTGGGAATCGCGTGCCAAAGCTTACTGATTTCCCGATGCACATCATAAATTTTTACAACGTTGTTACTGCGTTTCAACCCCCCCCCCCCTCTCC
This sequence comes from Conus canariensis, assembly GCA_033310375.1. NCBI lineage: Eukaryota > Metazoa > Mollusca > Gastropoda > Neogastropoda > Conidae > Conus > Conus canariensis. The sequence goes on along the minus strand of CM065717.1, from coordinate 25,381,348 downwards.
CCCTGGCTACCTCACCCCCACCCCCCTCCTTTTATTTATTTTTTCCCTTTCCTTTCTAGTAGAGAAAGTGTTGAGCGTGATTAATCGTCTCTTTCCAGAATGTTTAAACCGGAGGTAGTTCATAGTCCCAGTCCAAGGGCAAGGCTGTGGGGGTAGAAAAAAAAAGAAAAAGAAAGAAAAGAAAAGAAAAAACACCTCAACGACTGTCTACTTTAGCCCTCCATTTTCTCAAAGCCTGCAGTAATTAAAAACCTTTCTAGGTACCCACGGCTTTGTAGGTCGCTCTGTCGACTAGTGAACGAGTTCGCCGGCCGGAATGATCCGAGGGGGGCGGGGGTTGTCGATCGGTGTGTATCGACGGTTGAGGCCGGTAGCCATGGCAAAGTCGGCCAGGCAGGCCGCCCTAAGGTAAACTAACTCGGAGTGCGCTTCTAATAAGTGAAGAGAATGCGCTGAGTCGGCAGGGGTGGAGGTGGGGGTGGTGGGTAGGAGTTGGCAGGGTGGCGGTGTCAACAGGCGGGGTGGTGGTGGTTGTGGTAGTGGTGTCAGGCCTGCCATTTCCCCTGTAACAGCTAACTAGCCGGCTGCTCCTCTGTGTCACACACACACACACACACTGGCTGACAGGGTCCAAATTGGCTGGCTTTTTGTCTTTGGGGTTTAATGGCTGTCACGTTTCTGCCTGTTCCGTTGGTCCACACGATCGACTTTAGGGCACGGCGTGGGACCCTGTCCGGCCTGGAAACAACAAGTCTGGGAGTTTCACCATCGCCGATGGTGCTGGAGGAGAGAGAGAGAGAGAGAGAGAGAGAGAGAGATGAGAGAGAGAGAGAGAGAGAGAGAGAGAGAGAGGGGGTGTGTGTGGGGGGGGGGGGGTTGGGGATATGGATCCTCCCACACCTCTTTATCCCTTTCTGCAGAATCATCCGAGCACAATGCTTGGTGGTGGTGGTGGTGGTCGTCGTCGTCGTCGTCGTGGTGGTGTGTGTGTGTGTGTGTGTGTGTGTGTGTGTGTGTGTGTGTGTGTGTGTGTGTGTCTTTGGGGCGGTGTGTGTATGGGGAGGGGGGAGGAGGAGAATTGGGGGGAATGGTTGGTGGCAGAGACCGGGGGTATGGTGGGTACGTTGGTTTAGAAAATGCAATTCACGCCCTTTAACCCTTTCCATATGAGTGCCAAGATAGAGCTGAAAAACACGCGACAGAAGAGTTCTGCCCATTCTGTGTCAATATTCAATGTCCGCATCAGCTCAAACGATGCTCTCCTAAGACTGTTAGAAGAAGACACGGTTGAAAAGAACGCTGGACACTGATTTAAACGGTAGTTATTTTGGGGTCATCCCGATAGATCCCCGCACCGATAGATCCCCGCACCGAACCGATAGATCCCCGCACCGATAGATCCCCGCATCGGTAGAGGGTTAGGGTTAGGGTTAGGGTTAGGGATCTATTGGTGTCGGGAGCCGTTATTTTGTTCTGGTTTGTTCAAACTTCACCGGTAGAGAGCAAAGTCGCTTCGAAAGGGATGAAGCTACAGCTTGTTTGCAGAGAGCAGGTGAATAAAACAGCCGTCGGTGGAAAAACTGCTGAAATACAGCGCACGAGAAACGTTCGGCTTGAAACTTGGGGACTTCCCCATTCACCCTCCCCTTTAGTGCGTCGCGTCATCTGGCGTGTGCAGGGCAGAGCATAGAACACACACCACCTCCACTGCCACCTCTCGTGCCCGTTCCACCTCCTTTCTCCCCTCCCACCCCTCCAGGTGTCGTTTGTCTGTGGCCATGATGTTTATTGACCACCACCAACTTCATCAGCTGTGGTGTGTGTCGGCGGATCGCTTCATACCCACAGGTGTGATGATGTTGATATCCCTGGAATTCTTTTTTCTCTCCATCTTCTATGCCACATCAGTGGCGTTAGCCCCGCTCTGCGCATTCCCGCTCCTCGTCCACAGACACACCCTGCTTGTCCCGCCGCAACCCCGGCACTGGCAATCCACAGAGAGCAGTCAATGTCAAGTCAACGTTCGCGCGCGCATGCAAGCACGCACGAATACACACACACACACACACACACACACACACACACACACACACACACTCTCTCTCTCTTCTCTCTCTCTCTCTCTCTCTCTCTCTCTCACACACACACACACACACACACACACACACACAAACACACACATCGTTACATCATTACGTCACGGTAAACGTGACGTTTTAGCAGGTGATGACGATATTGATGACGTTTCAGATGACGGCGGAGGAGAGGGAGAGGGCGCTCAAACGCCGGGAACAGAACAGGATGGCGGCACAGAGATTCCGACAGAAGCAGAAAGACACGGCTGACGTTCTCCACCGGGTAAGTTTTGTCCCACGTCATGAGTTATGCAGCATCAGCAGTCGTCATGATATCAACGCTGGTTGGTTGTCATGTTTTATCATCGCCATCGTCATCACTGCATTGGACCTCCAGTGTTTGATGCGCTACTAACAACACAAATTGTATCATTTCGTGGCGCAGTTCAGTGGGGCAGACCTCCCCTTGTATTATACATTGAAGCTGCGGCAGTCCTGTTTGGGTAGAAGTAGCCATGGCATTGCAGCAGCGGCAGGACTGGTTCAGATGAGCCGTAGTCGTGGGCAATAGCAAAAGCAGCATGTGCAGCAGCTGAAACTGCAGAAAACAGAAAGGAAAAAAGGCAGCAGTAACAGTTGCAACAACAGCAGCAGCAGCAGCAATAGCTACAGTAGTAGTAGTCAGCTACTATGCCTCGTACTCGCCGGCACTTACGTGATAGTGGTATTGGTGTGTGTGTGGGGGAGGCGGGGTGCGGGGGGGGGGGGGGGGGGGGGACAGAACCACTCTGTTGCTCCAGTTAATCACTATGGTGAAGGGAACTTTTGGTGGTCAGGACCTTTAGACGGTGACCTCCGACAGGTCGTCACAAGCGCGGTAGTTGTGTGGACCGAAATTAGTAGTCTCCAGAGACCGTGAACAGCTTGGGTCCAGGGCTTCACCGGGCGCTATCAGAGCGTGGAGAGGAAACGCCCACACCCCCTACCCAAACCCTCCTTTCTCTCCTCCCTCCCCATGCCCATGGCTTCCCCTCCCTCCCCACCTGCCACTCCGACGTGGCACTGACCCCGAAGGACTAGAAGGAAGACAATCCATGCATAAAACATCCGCCGCACTATTTCTGCGACGTTGTCGTCAATTATTCATGTATTGATTTGAAGGTTGTCTTGGACACACGACCTTACTAGACATCGTTAAAAAAAAAAAAAAAAAAAAACACACACACACACACACACACTATCGACTGGATATTACATCTAATTGTTAAACGATCACAAGAAACAAACAAACTTGTAAACAGTCTACTTGCAAAGTGAGGCGACTTCAGGCGGAAATCTAAACAAATTTGAAATGTAATTAATAGCCAACCGCGGTTCGCTATTAATTACATTTAAATTTTGTAAACAGTCGTCATGATGGCAGTCCCTGTGGTAATTTATTAAGCTGTGGGGGAAGCACAACAATGACAGTATAAATGACGAAGATGGAAATACTTCACTGTGAATGCAAGTCCAATTAATGTTGACCTTAGATGCTGTCATTTCCTCCCACCATCATCATCCCCACTTCCCTTCGCCCCAGCCTGCTCTCTCTCTCTCTCTCTCTCTCTCTCTCTCTCTCTCTTCTCTCTCTCTCTCTCTCTCTCTCTCTCTTCTCTTCTCTTCTCTACTTATTGATAATTGTTTCCCTCACA
>CM065717.1:25355079-25372579 GCA_033310375.1 Conus canariensis | reverse complement strand
TGAAAGATTTATTTGCATGTATATTTGGTTATGTCCGTTTATTTTCCTACTTAATCCAACATTTTCCCCCTTTCTTTAATAATCACAATCCATTTGTCATCACATACATGGAATTTTGTCTATCGTCATATACATGGATCTTTTTTCTGGTGCAGTCATAAGAATCGATCCAGGCTTATTAGAATCACCTTACCGCATTGTGATATTTGACTTTTGACTACTTATGGTACTGATGAGGCATGTCAATAAGCACGACGAAAAGAACAAGATTATTTTCATCATCATCATTACTACCAGTAATGTCAGTCAACTATTTTTGTGAGACGTTTACTGTCAATTTTTCACTCGTGAGAATCATGTTTTATGGTACTGTTGACAAATGTTTTACTCCACCGTTGTAACAGTTATACAAGTGTGTGTATGGTTGTTTGAAATAATTAGTACACTTTTCATGTTAAACGTGTAAAAGATCAAAACCACGACCAACGTCAGAATGATCTTGAAATGTTTTCAGCTATGTGAACAATGTAACCTTGTCAGAGCCATCCGCAGAACAAAGAAGCAGTGGTTGTGTTGCCTGTTACATTTATCGGTTGTTGTGTGTCCGGATGTCGTTGTTAGTGGCTGTTGACAGTTTTGAACAAATGGCCGTGTCTGACTAGGATGGCATAGTTGCCGCACGAATCGTGCACATAAATCAGGGACTGAGGGGGCCGGGGGCCGGGGCCGGAACCCGGATGTTGTGAACAGCCAGCTGATATTGGCGTGAGATCAGGACGTGGCTGGTTGACGACTGGCCAGTCCCCGCCATGACAGCTCTGCTGCTGTGCCCATCTGTCGTCGGCTCGCTCATTCGTTCCTTCTTCTTAGGTGTTTTCTATCAGCCGTTGAAACTTCACATATTACGTGCAGGAGATACAGACCACATTCAGTTGCCTTATCAGTTTCCTTCTCGGGGCAAATGTTAGCGTTTGTCAATTCGAATTCCTGTTACACACTGTTCACACGATGTACACATCACGGAACTTCGATAATGGAATCACATCTTGCTCGGTTTAAATCACTGGGAGGAATGAAGATGATGATGATGATGATGATGATGATGATGATGATGATGTGTGTGTGTGTGTGTGTGTGTGTGTGTGTGTGTGTGTGTTAGGCGACAAAACCCGCTTCAACTTCCTCAATTTGGCTTTTTCAGTGAGAGAGAGAGAGAGAGAGAGAGAGAGAGTGTGTGTGTGTGTGTGTGTGTGTGCTGTCTCCTCTCTCCACAACTGTAATGTGCTAAAACTGAATCTCATGCATACCTAAAAGTTAACGCTTCAGGTAAAAGTGAACAAAGACAAGGTACTTGTGTGTACGGTGTGACCAGTTATCAGTCTGTGGTCACCGAGTATTGATCGGTTAGACAGTGACCGAGGGTAGCGAGCCAAGTTCGTTTCAACCACTTGACCTCTGACCCTGTCTGAGAGGCGAAACTGAGAAGGTGACCCAGTTACTGATTCACACTGATACCTGTCAGTGGAGTCCCAATCAAAATCAGTAACACTTGGAGTTTACGCCGTGCTAGTAGAATTCATGACAGTGAGCAGTGTTTGGTCCCACTCAGTACCATACCCAGTGTGTGAAACCTTTTCTTCTGGCGTGCAAGCACCTGCTTTATAGATCTGTTGAATCATCAACATATCTTTGTTCATGGTGTAATTCACTTGGATTTATTGATTCATTTCCCTGTTTATTCATTGATTTACTTGCTTATTTGTTTATCGATTTCATGGCTCGTTATTCCTCTCCTGAAGTTACGTGACGTTGGTCGCACAGAAGTCTTTCTCTGATGGACGTTGTAGGTAAGACCACCCCATCATCCCTCCTCACCTCGGTACAATACATGCAGTCCGGACCTTCTGTAGGAATGATGCGCAGCAAAAATCCCGCGCTACTACAAATGATAGCTATTGCGTAAATGTCCCTAAACCCTTGTCTATGCCTTCGCTCCACCCCCATCCCCTCACACCCATACCCGTTCTCCACCCCCCCCACCCCCCACCCCCCCACCCCTCCTTCCCCCCATCTGTCGATTCAGCTAACTGACGACGTTCCCTCTATAACATGCCAAGAACAGGCAGGCAGATGTGGAGGTGCCTGTGGTGTTTGGCTCTTGGCAGTGGAGGAGAACAGTGAAGGGAGAAATATGAGATGCTGGCAGGGAACGCGGCGCGCACCTGTCGGTCTGTCTGTGGCATGTGTTGTCGGCCGCTGGCCGCCTTCCCAAAAACCTCTGCAGCTCAGGGGAGAGAACCTCCGCTCTTGGAACGGGTACAGCGGGCTGTCTGTTTGGAGTTGTTTAGAAGGGGAGGCAGGAAGAAAGCACGGGATGGGGTTTGAGGGGGCCAGGGGTAAGGGGAAATTACGGTGGGAGGATCACAAGACGTTGAGTGGACTGGTCAGCGTTTTCTCTCTTTTTTTTTTTTTTTCTTTTTCTCTCTGGATATTTCTTGGGAATTCCCCACTGTTCTTCATACTCACTTCGCCATCTCTCTCTCTCTCTCTCTCTCTCTCTCTCTCTCTCTCTCTCTCTCTCTCTCTCTCTCTCACACACACACACACACACACACACACACACACACACACCAAACTGGAGGTCCAATCCCCATCAGACTTCCCAACTGCCTTCCCCTCCCGCACACGCGCGTGCACACACACACACACACACACACACACACACACACACACACACACACACACACACACACACACAAGCGCGCCTTCTGGCATCGCTGGTAGCAACTGTGATATTGCCATGTATTATCGAACTCGGAGACCGCTGCAAAATCCAGATTTCCGTCGAGTCACGAACCCGATCCCACCGTCGCCCCCATCCCCACCCCAGTCCCACCCCCAAACCACCACCTACCCCCCCCCCCCCCCTACCCACCCACCTAGCCTCTGCCCCCTTTCTCCACCAGGAAGTAAAACGCCAACTTTAAGCTAGCCCCCAGTGTGTTCATTCACCTGGCTGTAAGGACGGGGCTACACACGGCCCTTTGGAGCAAAGCCTCCGTTTCACTTCTGTCACGGCAAAGGCACACGCCATGAAGATGAGCGGGATCCCGCTAGGAATACAGAAGAAGCAATATTGACACAAACTGCGACCGAGGAGTGTTGTGCAGGGAGGGAGGGAGGGGGGGGGGGTGATAGGGTGAAGTGAGGTTGTTGAATGGAGAGGTCTAAAGTGAATGTGGGGGGTGGGGGTGGGGGGGAGGAGGGATGAGGAGTGGGGTGGCGGTCCTGGGTCGAGGAACAGGAACTGGAAGTGGCACAAAACCGGCTACGGAATGAAATCGGTCACGTACACATGTCATACGGAATGCAGGTTTCACCCTATCTGTGTGTGTGTGTGTGTGTGTGTGTGTGCGCGCGCGCGCGCGCGCGCGCGCGTGCGTGTGTGAATTCACTACCGCAGATTCAGTCACATCAGTCGTTGACTACCGTGCGTCTTTCATTTTAATGATCAGTTTGTGTCTTCTTGAAGGCTCTCAGTTTCCATCAGAAACGTGTCTGTCATGTCATGTGTCATGTGCTCACTGTATATGTATAGAAACGGTATGTACGTGTCGAATCATTGATACTATCGTGTGCATCGCATATGTGTGTGGGAGGGGGGCGGTCATACGAGAGAGAGAGAGAGAGAGAGAGAGAGAGAGAGAGAGAGAATCATCGACCAAGTCTGCAATGGTAGCCACCTCAATGAAATGGTCACAGAGAGGATGAGCGCTTCCTCCTGACACAGCGTGTTTCGGCCACCGAAAGGTTGCTGGACTGCACCCCGTCAGGGACAGGGGATAGGTCTGTCTGTGACTCCCTGTCACAAAGGACTTTTCAAAGCAAACTTGCTGCTGTGGGGGTTGCCTACTGCTGCGGAACTCTTTCTTTCTTGTGTGCCTGTCATTCACCCACACCTGATCATAGCGAGTCGCGTGCTCTATTCCAGTCATAGTCAGTGCTCAGTAGTATAGTTTGTGTGTGTGTGTGTGTGTGTGTGTGTGTGTGTGTGTGTGTGTGTGTGTGTGTGTGTTCATGTTTGAATATTCAGTCGTTGCGCCCTATTCAAGAATCACCCAACGGGATTACCGTTTCAATACCATTTCGCCCTGTTTAATTAAAAGCTGTGAATATGAATTATATATGCTATCGGACATTAAGTTATACTTGTAAATGAATTATAAAAACTTGGGGTATTTTTTGCTCCCATAAGAAAACCTAACACAGAGTACCTTTTATTCAAGACTGGCACAGCCTTTTAAACTTGAATAAAGTCAGACAACTACACAGACGAACAATCTAATAGTGGGGGGAAAAACAAGCGCAGGCCAACAACTGAACTGTCTTCATAGTAATGACTTGGCAAAGATTTGGACTTAAGGAGGGGGGGGGGGGGGGGGGGGGGGGGGGGGGGTGAAGATGGAGAAACTGGGAACATGAAATTAAGAAAATATGTTACAGATATGAAAACTCTTCACTAGCTGCATAAGGGAACCATCGCAATCCCTTTTGAAGGCAGATATATTTGTATTGCCTGCTCCGAGGCCTTTCGTCCACTGGGTCGGAACTCACCAGGGAGACACGGCTGGTTGTGTCTGCGCTCCTGGCGTCAAATAGAGACACACCACAGTCCATAATACTGTGTGTTCTCACCACCAAGGGTGCAAAAAAGAATATTTTCTTAATTTCATGTTCCCAGTTTCTCCATCTTCAACCCCCCCCCCCCCACCCCCCTTCCTTAAGTCCAAATCTTTGCCAAGTCATTACTATGAAGACAGTTCAGTTGTTGGCCTGCGCTTGTTTTTTCCCCCACTATTAGATTGTTCGTCTATGTAGTTGTCTGACTTTATTCAAGTTTAAATAAAAGGTACTCTGTGTTAGGTTTTCTTATGGGAGCAAAAAATACCCCACTTGTTTATTGTTTATCGTTTACTGTTCCCTGCCTCATTTCATTTCCGATTTTGTAAATGAATTGTCTGGGTATATTTGTTGACCACTGTATATGTAAATACATTATGTTATGATGTTATAAACCTTACGACAGAGTGAGCCTACAAAGCTGTATGACAGCGTATGGGTTTGCTGAAAAAGCCGTTAATTATGTGTATTCTGTAACCACTGTATATTCTATTTATGTTTTCATTTGCATTATATAATCAAAATACAAACTTTTTGTAATCGAATTGAACCGGCGCTTTCAGGTAAATAAAAGTATGAAATGCCTATTTTGTTATTACGTATATGAAATTAATACTGTTGTTAATAATATTACACCTAACAACACACGTTGCTGATTACGGGGCAAATGGCAAATGGATTAGGTGGTGTGTAATATCATGTAATATTCCGAATCATAGTATCATTCATAGAGTTACTGCTGACAAACATGAATAAGAGGGTTGTTTGATAGCTTGTTCTTTCATACTCATGCATTTTTTGGTTTTGTTTTTAAATCATATTGCTTTCGTTGTTGCTTTTTTTTTTACGGAGAAGAGTGAAATACATATATATTTGTGTGTGTGTGTGTGTGTGTTGTGTGTGTGTGTGTGTGTGTGTGTGTGTGTGTGTGTGTGTCTGTGAGTGAGTGAGTGAGTGAGTGTGTGTGTGTGTGTGTGTGTGTGTGTGTGTGTGTGTGTGTGTGTGGTGAAAGGCTAAACCACTTCCTCAAAATCAGGGCATATGCAGACACGGAGTAGACTGACCCAGATAGAACTTCAGTGTTCAAGAATGAAAATGGCAAATGAATTTCTTTCTAGCTTTCTTTCTATTCGTTGTTGTAGGCTGTTTGTTTCTTTGTTTTGTGTCCATTTGGTTTTACGTTTCTATGGACACGACCAGCGTGTGATGAGGGTTCGTGATTACTGTGACACATTGGGAACTGTCGTTCCACTGATACCTCCCGAGATCTGGATCCATTCAACGGTTGTCTGGCATGTGCATGCGTCATTCGGTTTGTCCTCGTTTGTTCGTGAAGCTCTAATGTCGTCATCAGTTCTGAAGCATTGAAGATGGGAACTGATGTCATTGTCCATCCATCTCTTCGCTAGTGCGTTCAGATTCGCGATCAATGCCGTTCAAAAAGAGAAACACAACGGTGTTTTTTTTTGTTGTTTTTTTCCCCCGCCATGTTACCATCCTTCGCTTGCATTTAGAGCCAATGTCCAAAACCTTTCAAGCGTAGTTATGTGCGGATAAACTGTGAAAGTAACCTCGTAAACAAAAAAGATTTGAAATTTATTTGTATTAAAACTCCATTTCAGTGATATTTTAGACTCACAAAAAGTATTCAAACAAAACCTATAGTTGCATTTCTTTTCTTGAATAGTACAGTTTGCAAAACATTTGTTTTCTTTCCTCATTTATTATCTGAAGCGCCATTGCGTTCCTAGTGAAAATGAAGACTATTTCCTAGTATTGTCCAGACTGAAAACGAAAACTATTTCATGGTATTGTCCAGACTGAAAACGAAAACTATTTCATGGTATTGTCCAGACTGAAAACGAAGACTATTTCATGGTATTGTCCAGACTGAAAATGAAGACTATTTCATGGTATTGTCCAGACTGAAAATGAAGACTATTTCATGGTATTGTCCAGACTGAAAATGAAGACTATTTCCTAGTATTGTCCAGACTGAAAACGAAGACTATTTCCTAGTATTGTCCAGACTGAAAGCGAAGACTATTTCATGGTATTGTCCAGACTGAAAACGAAGACTATTTTATGGTATTGTCCAGACTGAAAGCGAAGACTATTTCATGGTATTGTCCAGACTGAAAACGAAGACTATTTTATGGTATTGTCCAGACTGAAAACGAAGACTATTTGCTAGTATTGTCCAGACTGAAAACGAAGACTATTTCCTAGTATTGTCCAGACTGAAAACGAAGACTATTTCCTAGTATTGTCCAGGTTCGTCACCCCGCCTAGTCAGTCATGTGCTCTCCGACGTACAGTATCTCTAACAATCTGTCGTGTTACTGTTACTATTACAAGCGTTAGATAACTACACTGCTGAACTCGAGTTTATCTCACCACTCTACAAGTGCACATAATGATTTATTTCCTAAACTCGATGAATTGATTTGTTTTACAATATTTCTGGATATGCGATTCAGTAACATCAAGTGATTGTGTTCCGCGTGCAATGAAGTGATGATGTGATGTGCTTTCAGTTTTGTTTGATGCAGTTCAATAGCCTCCTGTGAAAAGTGTGCTGGACAGTGTACAGTCAGTGAATGTAATAGTTTCACCTGAAACTGGTTTGTCAGCTGCCTCTCACCCACCCATTTTCCCATGTTACTTCTCCGCTGTTCTCTCCCTTTGTCCGCTTTCCCCCCCATCTGTGTGTGTGTGTGTGTGTGTGTGTGTGTGTGTGTGTGTGTGTGTGTGTGTGTTAGTCATGAATGACAAATATATGAAGAAATATGTTAGTTGTGTAATTTTTTTTTCTTCTTATGCCACTCACTTAAGATGAGCATAAAATCATGACCAACCTGTTATTTACTATTTGTGTCGGAACTATGTCGAATCAATTTTGGAATGAAGATGAGGGCAACTACAGCAACATTTGAAGAATTTTGGAAATATGTTTCTGTGATATTTTTCTTATATAATGGAATGGTCTGTACAGTGAATCGGTTGCGGTTTTATTAATTCTCGGTGTTTTTCAGGCATGAGAGAGAGAGAGAGAGAGAAAGAGAGAGAGAGAGAGAGAGAGAGAGAGGGAGAGATTTTGACATTTCATTGTGCTGTTGAAGGTCTGAGAGAGCCAGAGAGAGAGAGAGAGAGAGAGAGAGAGAGAGAGAGAGAGAGAGGATTGGGTTTGAAAAATCGTGATCTTGTCTTGAAGCTTTTTTTTAAAAATATTATTATTGTTGTTATCATTATTGTTTTAAGGTGTTCTTGCGTTCATGTTTGAAGTAATGATCATGACGTTGTATACAAACGCGCACAAACGTTTATTTTCCCTGTGTGACGTTACGGTTTCAGAATCGCTGGAATCGGGAACACCTTTCAAGGGAGAAAACCAGTAATCTGTGTTAACTGTCTGGCTTTTGTAGAGTTGTTGGCTTCTTTGTTGTAGCGCCGTGCTGCAGTTTCGCTGTTGTGCGGCGGAACTGCACGAGAAACGTAATTAATGATATGCAAATGGAACGAAGCCACGCGTGAGACAGTGTTGCCCCCCCCCCCCCCCCCTCCCCCCCACGCGTGTCAGTGTCAGTGTCGGCTGTCGACTGTTACAGTGCGACTTCCTGAAAAGGACACTCGGAGTGACTGACTGATCACATCGTCAACATGCCTCGTCAGCCCCCCTGACACTGACTCGCTCATCGTGGCCCACTGCAGCAGGGCCGCAGTGAAAGTCACGTGAACTGACTGCTTCGTTAGGAATCTGATTTTTTTTTAAAATCTTTGTGCTTTTGTATTCATTCAATGCAAAAACAAACAACAAAAGAAAAAAAAGAAAAAAAGGACTGTATTTGTTTATTTGCTTTTGCAACTTTTATTTATTTCAATAATTTCAAAGGACTGTTTCTGGCAAAGCACCGGTGTCGCTTTGTTCTGTATAAGAGGGGTAAAAAAAAATCATCTTTCTGGACTGTGTATGAAAATGTTAACCTTTTATATATGTTTTTTTTGTGTGTGTGTGTTTTTCAGTTTAGATTTTTTTAATAGTTTTCTTAGCTTAGATTTTTAACTGTTGTTTTTAATAAATCGATTGATATTAATGTGAATATGCAAATGCGCGCGCACTCTTTTGCTCCCAGTCGTGCATTACATGGTCTTCTGGCATTGGACTGAAGACAATATGGATGCATGCATAATAGCGATGTCAGTTGAATCGTTCATTCAAGTTTGGTTTTGCGTGTCTGTGGAATACATTGATAATGTACACATACTAGTACGCACCTGTGGCTAGTTAGTTTGTATACTTGTGTGACGATGTGTTCACGTTGCTCAATTGAAATAAAAATGCCTTCTTTCCAACCTTACCAAGTGAGTGTGTCGGTCAAAAGGATGACACTGTCAATGATTCACACGGCAATCACTATGTGTGTGTGTGTGTGTGTGTGTGTGTGTGTGTGTGTGTGTGTGTGTGTGTGTGTGTGACTCAACTCTCTCTCTCTCTCTCTCTCTCTCTCTCTCTCTCTCTCTCTCTTCCTCTCTGAATCACTCAATTCTCTCTTTCTCTGTGAATCACTCAAGTCGCTACTCTCTCTCTCTTTCCCTCACTCTCCCCCCTCTGTCTGTCTGTCTGTCTGTCTGTCTGTCTGTCTGTCTCTCTCTCTCTCTCTCTCTCTCTCTCTCTCTCTCTCTCTCTCTCTGTTGTTTTCGGAGTATGTCCCTCTGTCTATCGGTCTCCGTTTCACTCTCTCTCTCTGTCTCTGTCTTTCCGTCTTTGCCTCTCTATGTCTGTCTCTGTCTCTCTTGTCATCCCAGTGCATGATGGTGTGTATGGTGAGGAGCAATAAGAGGAGGGAGGTGGGGGTGGGAAGCAGGGGACTAAGGGACTCCCCATTCAGCTCCCTCTCACCACACACACACACACACACACACACACACACACACACACACACACACACACACACACACACACATCCCTATTTAGATTTTTTTTAAATTTAAAAACCCGGAAAGATAGGAGTTTAACAGAAGTAAGAAACGAGCGAAGGAAGAAAGAACAGACGATATACAAATCAGACAACAACAACAACAACAAATGAATAAATAAAAACAAAACAAAACAAACAAACAAACAGCGAATAAGAAGACTGAACAACAGACAGACAGGCATATAGGAAGGGACGGGCACATTGATAGGTACGAAGGTACAAAGCAACAGACAGACAGTACTAAGGAACGGATACAGAGGAACGAAAAGACAGACAGACAGGCAGGTACGTAAGGACCGACTGACAGACAGTACAAAGGGACATGGAGGCATGAAGGGACATACAGGTATGAAGAGACAGACAGACAGGTATGCAGGGACAGACAGACAGGTATGCAGGGACAGACAGACAGGTATGCAGGGACAGACAGACAGGTATGAAGAGACAGACAGACAGGTATGCAGGGACAGACAGACAGGTATGCAGGGACAGACAGACAGGTATGCAGGGACAGACAGACAGGTATGAAGAGACAGACAGACAGGTATGCAGGGACAGACAGACAGGTATGCAGGGACAGACAGACAGGTATGCAGGGACAGACAGACAGGTATGCAGGGACAGACAGACAAACAGTACAGAGGGACATGGAGGCATGAAGGGACATACAGGTATGAAGAGATAGACAGACAGGCAGGTATGAAGAGCCAGACAGACAGGCAGGTATGAAGAGATAGACAGACAGACAGACAGTACAAAGGGACATGGAGGTAGGAAGGGACGTACATATATGAAGAGACAGACATACAGGAATGAAGAGACAGACATATAGGCAGGTATGAAGAGATAGACAGACAGACAGGTATGAAGAGACAGACAGACAGACAGGTAGAAGAGACAGACATACAGGCAGGTATGAAGAGACAGACATACAGGCAGGTATGAAGAGACAGACAGTCAGGCAGGTATGAAGAGACAGACAGAGAGGCAGGTATGAAGAGAGACAGACAGGCAGGTATGAAGAGACAGACCGACAGTACAAAGGGACATGGAGGCAGGAAGGGACATACAGGTATGAAGAGACAGACAGACAGACAGGTATGAAGAGACAGACAGACAGACAGTACAAATGGACATGGAGGCAGGAAGGGACATACAGGTATGAAGAGACAGACAGACAGACAGTACAGAGGGATATGGAGGCAGAAAGAGATATACAGGTATGAAGAGACAGACAGACAGTACAAATGGACATGGAGGCAGGAAGGGACATACAGGTATGAAGAGACAGACAGACATGGAGGTATGAAGAGACAGACAGACAGGCAGGTATATTGGGACAGACAGACAGACAGTACAAAGGGACATGGAGGCAGAAAGGGACATACAGGTATGAAGAGACAGACATACAGGCACTATGAAGAGACAGACAGACAGGCAGGTATGAAGAGACAGACAGACAGACAGTACAAAGGGACATGGAGGTAGGAAGGGACATACAGGTATGAAGAGACAGACAGACAGACAGTACAGAGGGATATGGAGGCAGAAAGAGACATACAGGTGTGAAGAGACAGACAGACAGTACAGAGGGACATGGAGGCAGGAAGGGACATACAGGTATGAAGAGACAGACAGACATGGAGGTATGAAGAGACAGACAGACAGGCAGGTATGAAGAGACAGACAGACAGTACAGAGGGATATGGAGGCAGAAAGAGACATACAGGTGTGAAGAGACAGACAGACAGTACAGAGGGACATGGAGGCAGGAAGGGACATACAGGTATGAAGAGACAGACAGACATGGAGGTATGAAGAGACAGACAGACAGGCAGGTATGAAGAGACAGACAGACAGGCAGGTATATTGGGACAGACAGACAGACAGTACAAAGGGACATGGAGGCAGGAAGGGACATACAGGTATGAAGAGACAGACAGACAGGCACTATGAAGAGACAGACAGACAGGCAGGTATGAAGAGACAGACAGACAGACAGACAGTACAAAGGGACATGGAGGTAGGAAGGGACATACAGGTATGAAGAGACAGACAGACAGACAGTACAGAGGGACATGGAGGCAGAAAGAGACATACAGGTGTGAAGAGACAGACAGACAGTACAGAGGGACATGGAGGCAGGAAGGGACATACAGGTATGAAGAGACAGACAGACATGGAGGTATGAAGAGACAGACAGACAGGCAGGTATGAAGAGACAGACAGACAGGCAGGTATGAAGAGACAGACAGACAGACAGTACAAAGGGACATGGAGGCAGGAAGGGACATACAGGTATGAAGAGACAGACAGACAGACAGTACAGAGGGATATGGAGGCAGAAAGAGACATACAGGTGTGAAGAGACAGACAGACAGTACAGAGGGACATGGAGGCAGGAAGGGACATACAGGTATGAAGAGACAGACAGACATGGAGGTATGAAGAGACAGACAGACAGGCAGGTATGAAGAGACAGACAGACAGTACAGAGGGATATGGAGGCAGAAAGAGACATACAGGTGTGAAGAGACAGACAGACAGTACAGAGGGACATGGAGGCAGGAAGGGACATACAGGTATGAAGAGACAGACAGACATGGAGGTATGAAGAGACAGACAGACAGGCAGGTATGAAGAGACAGACAGACAGGCAGGTATATTGGGACAGACAGACAGACAGTACAAAGGGACATGGAGGCAGGAAGGGACATACAGGTATGAAGAGACAGACAGACAGGCACTATGAAGAGACAGACAGACAGGCAGGTATGAAGAGACAGACAGACAGACAGACAGTACAAAGGGACATGGAGGTAGGAAGGGACATACAGGTATGAAGAGACAGACAGACAGACAGTACAGAGGGACATGGAGGCAGAAAGAGACATACAGGTGTGAAGAGACAGACAGACAGTACAGAGGGACATGGAGGCAGGAAGGGACATACAGGTATGAAGAGACAGACAGACATGGAGGTATGAAGAGACAGACAGACAGGCAGGTATGAAGAGACAGACAGACAGGCAGGTATGAAGAGACAGACAGACAGACAGTACAAAGGGACATGGAGGCAGGAAGGGACATACAGGTATGAAGAGACAGACAGACAGGCACTATGAAGAGACAGACAGACAGGCAGGTATGAAGAGACAGACAGACATACAGGTACGAAGAGACAGACAGACAGGCAGGTATGAAGAGACAGACAGACAGGCAGGTATGAAGAGACAGACAGACATACAGGTACGAAGAGACAGACAAACAGCGCAAAGGGACATGGAGGCAGGAAGGGACATACAAGTACGAAGAGACAGACAGACAGGCAGGTATGAGGAGACAGACAGACATACAAGTACGAAGAGACAGACAGACGGGTACGAAGGAACAAACAACTAGGTACCAAACGACAGACAGGCAGGTAGAAAGGACAGACAGGCAGGTAGAAAGGACAGACAGGCAGGTAGAAAGGATAGACAGGCAAGTAAAAAAAAAAAGGAACAGACAGGTACGAAGGGACAGACAGACAGGTATCAAGGTATGAAAGACATTTACGAAGGGACAGACAGACAGGTATCAAGGTATGAAAGACATTTACGAAGGGACAGACAGACAGGTATCAAGGTATGAAAGACATTTACGAAGGGACAGACAGACAGGTATCAAGGTATGAAAGACATTTACGAAGGGACAGACAGACAGACATGTCCGAAGGTACAGGCAGACAGGTATGAAGAGAAAAACACGTATGACAGGTAGGTACGAAGTGACAGACAGACAGACAGATACAGAGGGACAGACAAACAGGCATGAATGGAGGGGCATTGGTAGGAAGGGGCGGACAAACAGGTACGAAGGGACAGACAGACAGACAGGTATAAAGGGACAGAGAGACAGAGACGAAGGGACGGAGAAATGGGTCTGAAGAGACAGACATTACACAATGGGACAGTACAGACAGGTACGAACTATTCAGACATTCGAACAAAGGGGCGGGCAAAGAGGAACGAAGGGACAGACGGACAGGTACGAAGGGAAAGACACTGGTAGAAAAGGACAGGTACGAAGGGACAGACACTGGTAGAAAAGGACAGATACGAAGGGACAGACAGGTACGAAGGGAAAGACACTGATAGAAAAGGACAGGTACGAAGGGACAGACAGGTACGAAGGGAAAGACACTGGTAGAAAAGGACAGATACGAAGGGACAGACACTGGTAGAAAAGGACAGGTACGAAGGGACAGACACTGGTAGAAAAGGACAGGTACGAAAGGACAGACACTGGTAGAAATGACAGGTACGAAGAAACAGACCCTGGTAGAAAAGGACAGATACGAAGGGACAGACACTGGCAGAAAAGGACAGGTACGAAGGAACAGACACTGGTAGAAAAGGACAGGTACGAAGGGACAGACACTGGTAGAAAAGGACAGGTACGACGGGACAGACACTGGTAGAAAAGGAGAGGTACGAAGGGACAAACACTGGTAGAAAAGGACAGATACAAAGGGACAGACAGACAGGTACGAAGGTAGAAAAGGGGAGGTACGAAGGGACAAACACTGGTAGAAAAGGACAGATACAAAGGGACAGACAGACAGGTACGAAGGGACAGACACTGGTAGAAAAGGACAGATACGAAGGGACAGACACTGGTAGAAAAGGACAGGTACGAAGGGACAAACACTGGTAGAAAAGGACAGGTACGAAGGGACAGACAGACAGGTACGAAGGGACAGACACTGGTAGAAAGGACAGATACGGTGGGACAGACACTGGTAGAAAAGGACAGATACGAAGGGACAGACACTGGTAGAAATCGACAGATACGAAGGGACAGACACTGGTAGAAAACGACAGATACGAAGGGACAGACACTGGTAGAAAAGGACAGGTACGAAGGGACAGACACTGGTAGAAAACGACAGATACGAAGGGACAGACACTGGTAGAAAAGGACAGGTCGAAGGGACAGACAAGTACAAAGGGACAAACACTGGTAGAAAAGGACAGATACGAAGGGACAGACACTGGTAGAAATGGACAGATACGAAGGGACAGACACTGGTAAAAATGGACAGATACGAAGGGACAGACACTGGTAGAAACGTACAGGTACGAAGGAACAGACACTGGTAGAAAAGGACAGGTATGAAGGAACAGACACTGGTAGAAAAGGACAGGTACAAAGGGACAGACCCTGGTAGAAACGTACAGGTACGAAGGGACAGACACTGGTAGAAAAGGACTGATACGAAGGGACAGACACTGGTAGAAAAGGACAGGCACGAAGGGACAGACACTGGTAGAAAGGGACAGGTCGAAGGGACAGACACTGGTAGAAAGGGACAGGTCGAAGGGACAGACACTGGTAAAAAAAAGGACAGGCACGAAGGGACAGACACTGGTAGAAAGGGACAGGTACGAAGGGACAGACACTGGTAGAAAAGGAGAGGTACGAAGGGATAAACACTGGTAGAAAAGGACAGGTCGAAGGGACAGACACTGGTAGAAAAGGACAGGTCGAAGGGACAGACACTGGTAGAAAAGGACAGGTCGAAGGGACAGACACTGGTAGAAAAGGACAGATACGAAGGGACAGACACTGGTAGAAAAGGACAGGTACGAAGGGACAAACACTGGCAGAAAAGGACAGGTCGAAGGGACAGACAGACAGGTACAAAGGGACAGACACTGGCAGAAAAGGACAGGTACGAAGGGACAGACACTGGTAGAAAAGGACAGGTACGAAGGGACAAACACTGGTAGAAAAGGACAGATACAAAGGGACAGACAGACAGGTACGAAGGGACAGACACTGGTAGAAAAGGACAGATACGAAGGGACAGACACTGGTAGAAAAGGACAAAGACACTGGTAGAAAAGGACAGATACGAAGAAACAGACCCTGGTAGAAAAGGACAGATACGAAGGGACAGACACTGGTAGAAAAGGACAGGTCGAAGGGACAGACACTGGTAGAAAAGGACAGGTACGAAGGGACAGACCCTGGTAGAAAAGGACAGGTCGAAGGGACAGACACTGGTAGAAAAGGACAGGTACGAAGGGACAGACACTGGTAGAAAAGGACAGGTACGAAGGGACAGACACTGGTAGAAAAGGACAGGTACGAAGGGACAGACAGGTACGAAGGAACACTCACTGGTAGAAAAGGACAGGTACGAAGAGACAGATACTGGTAGAAAAGGACAGGTACGAAGGAACACTTACTGGTAGAAAAGGACAGGTACGAAGGAACAGACACTGGTAAGAAAAGGACAGGTACGAAGGAACAGAGAAAAGGACAGGTACGAAGGGACAGACAGGTACGAAGGAACAGTCACTGGTAGAAAAGGACAGGTACGAAGAGACAGACACTGGTAGAAAATGGCAAGCAGACAGGTACTAAAAGACAGACAAGAAGGTACGAAAGGACAGACCCATACGGACGGGCGGACGGACGGGCAGACAGACAGACCAAAAATTTTTAAATCGTCATGGTGTAATCATGTGCAGGGCGTAAATAAGCGTGAAGCAGCGCGGTGACAGTTCACTCACAGGGCCGTCACTCACCCCCGTCACGCGGCCTGCATGATGTATGGCGGCCCGCCAGCCTGCACCTCTTCACGGGGCCAGCCCCCAGCCCCCTCCCCACCCGGTCAACCGGTACTTCTGGTCCCGCTTTTACCATCAGCCAGCTCCGACAGTCGTTCACAGTGCGTTGTGGGGCAAAAAAACGGCGCAAACACAACCTTACACGGAAATGCCGCCCGTAGCGGGCACCAATCGTCGGACAGTTTACGGAATTTGGAGAATTATGTATTCCGGCACATGTATCAATGAATATGAATAAAAGGACAGCAAGAACTAGAAACAGTTCGTGGCAAAACTACGAAAGGGGCAGATTGCTAAGATCTACAGCGAGATGGATTGCGTAGGGTGAAAGAAAAATTCTGAATTCTTTTGTAACCTTTAGAAAAGAAATCACACCAATAATCAGATGACAAAATTAGTTGCTGAAGGCGGCTTCATTGGAAACCAGGGGGATGTATAGAATGAAGTTAAACCTTCATATGACAAATCATGTGAGGAAAGAGAGGTCTCAATTGTGAAATATCGAATCTGATAAAGGATGTTCCAAAACCAGCAAAGGAAGAACTAGGATTGCTAAAATAAATCACACGAGATGAAGCAAGTTTTGCAAGAATTTAAAAAAAAAATCGAATGTCAAAAAAAGAAAAAGAAAATCCTGCAACAGCTGGATGTGTGCAGTTTCTCTCCTAAATGAGTGGCGTAAAGGGTAGATCGTCCAGCATTTCAGAGTTAAGACAGTCCTGTCAACTTTTATCACTGATGAACAAATCGGATTTTCATTTAAGTACATTCATAGGTGATAAAATCAGATTGATATGTGATTTAATTAACCACTTAAACGAGGAAAAAAAGGATATTCCAGGTTTACTACTAAGTATTGACCTTGAAACCCTTCGCTGGCTGCTTTGGGGATGCTGTTGGATTCTTTTTTGAACTCTTGGTGGTGAGAATACCACAGTATTATGGACTGTGGTGTGTCTTTATTTGACGCCAGGAACACAGACACAATCAGCCGTGTCTCCCTGATGAGTTCGATCCAGCGGACGAAAGGCCTTGGAACAGACAATACAAATAGATCTGCCTTCAAGAGGGATTACGATGGCTCCCTCATGCAGCTAGTGAAGAGTTCTCATATTTATAATATTTTCTTAATTTCATGTTCCCATTTTCTTCATCTTCAACCCCCCCCCCCCCCCCCCCCCCATCCCCCGCCTTAAGTTCAAATCTTTGCCAAGTCATTAT